>CM077438.1:35304523-36022023 GCA_039654765.1 Mylopharyngodon piceus
GCGTAAGGATTTGAGAGAGTTTGACAAGGGCCAAATTGTGATGGCTAGACGACTGGGTCAGAGCATCTCCAAAACTGCAGCTCTTGTGGGGTGTTCCCGGTCTGCAGTGGTCAGTATCTATCAAAAGTGGTCCAAGGTAGGAACAGTGGTGAACCGGCGACAGGGTCATGGGCGGCCAAGGCTCATTGATGCATGTGGGGAGTGACCAAAAGTACCAAGATGTGAAAAATATGAGTTAACATGATTTTTCAGAGTGAAAAAATCACTTACTAACCTTTTCTTTGTGAAGTTATATCCAATTTTACTTCATCGCCATGACAATGTAACACCATAAACCCTAAAATGACTCTAAAATGATGATTTAAACAGCTTCACAGCTCAAATAATAGAAAGGCTTTAATAGAGGAATTAAAGTAAATGCTTTTATAAATTATAAGCTTCACATTTCTCCATTTAAAACCTTCCAAAATGGGCACCATTCACATCCATAGTAAGAGCCATCAATGAAGCATACAAATGACAAATCATGTTTTTCAAAGCTATTTCAGCTATTTCTACCTTGACAGGGATATAAAATGGCCCACTTGTAGGGAAATTTGAAATGGGACAAGCTGACAAGATCATTTGTTCCCATTTAATTTAGCTGGGATGCAAATGATGTGTGAGATAAACAGCCTGAAGCGATGTCAATACTATCACAATCAGCTACGAGTAAAAAAACAGAGCTCCACACGGGCCGAGACGATAAACAAGCAGCATCGAAAGTGTCTTGTAAACAAGAGGCTGACATGTTGATATCAGACACTGGATGGAGGTTTATAGCTGGCAATGTTCTTTCAGCACCATGGACAGCATCTGATTTTGCTGACAGATATAAAAATACAGACGTACATACTTGGGGAATGCTCAGAATAAAATGAATTGATAAATAAATAAACAGTAGGCTTTCAAAAACAACTCCAGTCTTGAACCACAACACACACATAACTCTAACACATAACTCGAGTTAAGTTCGCTGCCAGCAGTGGGTTTGGAAATGTTTTCGGTCATTCGTCTTCATTAACGGTTACAGTGAGCAACACAAATATGCAAACATTCATGCCAAACTTTGTGTTCGGTTAATCATCCTAACTAGACACTGGAAAAGGAATACTGAGATTGTTATCCATGTAGCAAAAACAGTCACTCACACACACATACACACACACAGAATATACTTTTTTTTTTAATTATTACACAAAAATAATTTTATTTTTATTTTTCACATCAAATATATATATATATATATATATATATTTTTTTTTTTTTTTTTTTTTTTTTTTTTAAATGTTTAAAAAAAATTAAAATTGCATTTTTGCAATTTTGTGAGATGTATTGACCAGTTAATGAGGAATTACATCAGAAATAGGAAAAATAAAGTGCTGATTGTGAGTTATACTGTACTATCAACTTTATGCAAATTAGCAGCGCGGCAACTACCAATGGGAGTGCAGAGTGAAGCTGATACCGGATATATCAGTTGAGTAGGAGCACTGTCAGTGTAAACGAACTTTAAACGTTGCTATAGTGACTATTCCTTCTGAGACAAACAGACAGACAGTCAGACAAGGCAGAAAGGCAGGCAAACAGACGGGCATATAAATATCTGTCAACAGCAGACAGCAAACTTGATTAAACTGCACATAGATATTAATACAGTCATTATTATTCAAGGAGAACAAGCCCATATGGTAAGCTGAGACTCAATATGCAAACTCAAAACTCTTCACTTCCTAGACCTAGAGAATTCTGCTGCCTTTGACAAGAAATAAAATTGCAGTAAATATTGTATCCTAACATAAAGAAAATCAATACATCATTTTTATAATGTAGTATATTATTATAATTTATTATAATAATATAAGTTACTAGCGGTTAATAATTTATAATTACTAATTAAAATGGAATCACGTTTAATTGGTCAAGAAGAACCATAAAAATGTCAGACAAGTAGGACATTCGACTCCATATTTGAAATCCTCTGAAGCTGTATGATAGTGTTGGGTGAAAAGTGGACAAAAATTTAAGTAGTTATCCACTGAAAATCTTTAGAAAAGTATCAAAGTCTGAGTCATGAACGATCAGAATCAGAAAATTAAAAAAAAGGGAAAAAAAGACTTTTGAGTCAGACCTTTTCAGTGATCCATTGATTCAATTCACAACACTGGTCTAAATGATTTGTTCATTCATCCGATTCTTGAGTTTGACTCACTGATTCAATAATCCAGTCAAAGTGGTTATCTGCTCCCTGGAGGGAGGAAAAAAACTTAAATTTCAGTATGTTCGTCAACACGAAGCTATTGTATGATTTAAGAAAACTAGACGAATCACATATTGCGTTTTTGCATTAATTGCGATCTTTTTTAAAACTTGAAAGCTTCAGTTCCCATTCACTACAATTGACCCTTCGCCAGGGGATTGATTGACAGGTGATCTAACCAGTCATAACGCAGAATCCGCCATTTTGTCCGACAAAGCAGTCAGGGGAGTTAGTAGATTAACGCCGGTGGACTTGAACTTGAAAAATGGTGTGTACTGACATCTTTCCGCGGTTGAAACAACATTCCTTATGATGTTCATTCATGTTTATTTGACACTATAAATGAACTAGTAGGAGGAGATGATCGGTTCACGAGCCGCTTGAACTGAGGCACTACAGCGATCTGTCACGACACATGAAAGAGCCACAAAACGGTATTTATTGTTTAAATTTCTTTAAAAATGACAAAATTTGAGACTTTGTTTCATATCAAAAGTAACCTGCTCTGTCTTGTCTGTTGACACGTTGTCAGTGTCCTCTTTGCTGTATTTTTCACTGTGTGAGAACATGATGTGTGGCGTGAGAGCGGCATGGCTTGTCGGATGTAGCAACAGTAACTAAAGGGGGCGGGTCTTTGCATGTAAATTGCATGTAAAAGAGCAACGGGCACAATCTTCAAAACTTTATATATAAATGTTACTTACATATAATGTTACTTAATAATTAAAATAAAATATTCAGAATTAAAAAGTAAATTAAAAAAGTCATACTTTTGGGTGAACTATCCCTTTAAAAAGTAAAGAAAAACTTCATTACTGCAGTAGGAATGAAAAAGCACTTTAACTTGGAGTCATTTTAATGTGATTTTAATGATAATAAGCCAACAGCGTTCACCTAATGGTGAAAGGTTTGCCTAAGAATGATATTAGAGGTGACAAATTAATTGGGGTCAGGTTGATATACTTACAGGTTATGTGTTCGAAATGTAGCAATTACTCTAAAGACATTTTACAACACCATTAAGAAAGCCACAAAAGATGTCTATCAATAAACTGGCTAAATAAATGTGAACCAACCCATCATTTATAAATATACACTGAGCAATAAAACGGAAGCATTAGCCTTAATTCAAAAAACAAGCATAATTAAAAAATACTTCAAGCTCCAAATCCAATTATCACTCAGGCATTGTGGGAAAACCAGCCAGGAGTTGTTTGTTCCTGCAATAATTCAGTCAATACTCATCTGATTATAATGAATCATCCTAGAGATAAATGATAAATCAATGAAACAATTTAGCACATTTTGGCCCTCGACAGCTACCAGGTCTGAAAGATTCAACAAACAAAAACACGACACCGTCCTGTCAGTTCACAAGGACATTAGCACAAACCTCTCGCTCATCGATTCTGCGCTCCTGCCAGCGTAAACAGCCGATCAATGGCGTGTTATGAATGTGCTATTTATCAGATTAAGCCTAAAGGGAGTTTTAGGATGATAATATCTATCACTTTTGTCTCAAACCCCCTTGAGACGGATTATGGTTCTTCACTTAGTATGTACAGCGTAACAATACAACAATACAGGGAGCCTGAAAAGAACTTGCGGTTCAAGCAGCAGACACAAACAAGTGGAGGGTCTCAAGTAGTGGTTACCTAGTGGTTTAGGCTGGAAATACAGGTCAGATGGTTTGATCATTATATTACATTATATTATATTATATTATTACAAAAAACTTATGCAAGAAAAAGTATACTAAAAGTATACACGTACTTGGCATTAAACTGCTCTAACTATTTAAATAAATAATAAATGATAAATAAATAAATACCAGTATGAGCATGACAGATTTAATTAAAGTAAAAAAAAAAAAAATAGATAAAATAAAATAGCATACAAGTGAATGACATTAAATTGCTATACATAAATATACTAAATAAATAACATTATGGGAGTAAATATGATACAAAAATAAAATAAAATAAAAAATAAGGAAAAATAAAATAAATTAAAATTGTATAATAAATAGTATAAAAGTTTTTTAAATAAAATAGTAAACAAGAGCACGACATTAAATTGCAAAACATAAACATTGTGAGTGAAAAAAAAACAAAACAAAAAAAAAAACATTATAAAATAAGGTAAAAGAAAATTAACTAAATTAAGTCCATGACACTAAATTGCTAAAACTAACTAAGATCCTATTACTCATTGTTTATTTCAACCAGCTGTGACAGTATAACAGATCTATTTTGATGGACCTAGCAGCAGTCATTGCGGAGACGAGATCTGGAGACGGACCTGGAGGGACATTCAAGGAGTATGTGGACTGGGTACTCCTCCACAACGGTTCCCCCTTCACCATCTGCGAGAGCGAGGAGGAAAACAGCGCACCATCCACAATACCAGTGCCAGTAATGAAAACTGAGCCGAAGATCGTCTCGGTGCCCGATGAATCGTCTGACCAGATGCATGAACTGGCAATAACGTCTGTTCCGGAAGGAATACCTGAGGGGATGAACTGGAACCCTACCCCTTCTACTGCGGCTAAGGAAGGTAAGCTGATCGATTGAGAGAGTGATTGTATCCTGCCAGTTTCGTCACCCTACACCAAAAATTATTGATGTCTGTGTTCCTGCCCTGCCTCCCACTCCCACCGAGTCAGCCAATAGAGCCATTCTTGAAATGTCTGCCTCTTCCGTGTCGACCAAGAGGGTCGTTCCTGAGAAATCTGGCTGTCCTGTATCGGCCATTTTGTGAACCCCTGCCTTCACTGCCCAGTCTTTCAGCCCTGTCTGCACTGCCTCTCATCAGCCCTTCGTCTCCTGCTAGGTGTACAATAAATTTGCCGCAGGGTGTGTTCGTCAGTCCATCCGTGCATAGTCGACCCCTTTGCTCCGCCTAGAACCTCCTAGAATGTTCCTGTCAGTCCACCTCGGCCTGTCAACCAGTCGGCTCCACCATGGCTCCTTGCCCCCTCAGTTCCACCTGGGACCGTCGTCCCTATGGCTCCACTGGGCTTTCTCGTCCCTCTGGCTCTGCCTTGGTCAGTTGTTACTCTGCCTGCACCACAGACTTACAGTCCTTTGTCTGTGCCTCGTCCCTCCATCCCTTCGGCTCCTCCCTCCCTCCCTCCGGCTCCACCTTGGTCCTCAGTCGCTCCACCTCAGTCCTCCGGCACCTTGGCTCCACTTTGGTTGCTCGTCGCTGCGACTCCACCCTGCCCTCCAGGACCTTCTGTTGTCCGGTCCCTTCGGTTCTTCGCCTCCGCCTGGGTCTTTACCACCAGCAGCTCCGTCTCTGTCTGTCATGCCCTGGTTTCTCCTGCTAAAGCTCCACCATGGCTCCTCCCTCCCTCGACTCCCCTGTGGGCCTGCATCCTGGCAATTCTGCTGGGGGCTCCTCCTGCCTCTGTCTCAGCCCTGGATTCTCCCGCCTTTTTCTCCACACTGGCTGCTCATATGATCGCTGCCCTGGCTCCTGTCATGTGTTCCTGCACCACATCCTCCATTATGGGTATCTGTGTAAGTTTCTGTCATGGGTGGGTTTTGTTCCCGTTTAGTTCTGTTTCATTAGTTTTCAGTCAGTTTCTATGGTTTGTCATAAGGTTGATTTATCGTTTGCACCTGTTATTCATTTTGTTAATTGGTTTTTGTATTTAATCTCCATGTTTCTTTCTGTTCATTGTCCGTTATCATCAGGTTGTTCCGTTCATGTTTTCAGTGTCCTGAGTTCTTAATAAATTTAATAAATAATTTAGTAAATAAACGTAAAACTGCTGCATTTAGATCCTTTTAGTCATTGTTTATTTCAACCTACTGTGACAAATAACAGTAAGTTTATGACACATTAAAATAAAAAAGGAAAATAAATTTAAATAAAATAGTATACAAGAGCATGACATTAAATTATAATAAATAAATAAAGACTTATATAAGAAAATAAATAATTAAAAAATAAATAAATAAATAAATAAATAAAATAAAATAAAATAAAATAAAATAAAATAAAATAAAATAAAAAGGAGCAAACAAAGGAGAGACTAAGCGGCTGCCAGATGTGTAGAATAGCGAATTTGTTGCAGTGCCAGGTTATGCTTTGTGTAGTAGAGCCCACATAAAGAGTTATGATGCCATCGTTTCTTTATATAGGCTATATAAATACAGTACCTGTGAAACTACCCAAATATTGCTAAAATAGGAAACGGCTTGATACATATTTCTACAACTCAGAAATAAAACCACAGTGATGTTATATTCTGATGTTCAACTGAAGGAGCCCAGCGGGTCAAACATGTCCGGTAAGCTTGTTAGGGGATCAGCAAGGTAGTATAAGCATGTCATGGGGGCGTATAGTGAGACTTTGTGTTCAGTTTCTGTCCGTGTACAGCAGCCTCATTACGCAATGCTACTGCTAGAGATGACAGGCTGTACAGGTAAAAGCAATAGTGTTTGTCACAGCAATACTGTCATGGGCAAAAGTACAGAGCCTGGATCCGGCACGCAAAAATCTTAAAACATTCACTGGTAAACACATCAGCTGAATGTGGTACTGATTCTGACACAGATGAAACAAATTCTCAGGTCATTCACCTGTTTCTTTTAACTTAATGACAGTTCAGAGAAAAGCGACATGCACTAATGTGCAGGAAATACAGTAATACATCAATGTCATAATTTTGCACGTCAGTGAGTAGAAGCTGAACGACACAGGGAAGGTAATTATTGAGCTTAATGGTTTTTCAAGGCATCTGATTCAAACTCAAAACAGTCTGTTACCAAACGTCAACAAGAATCAATCCTAGAAACAAGAAGAAAACACTTTATACAAAAAATTATTTATTTGTTTGTTTGTTTGTTTGTTTGTAAATCAACCCAATGAAGTAAATGGGAACATTTATGCAAAAATAAATAAATAAATAAATATAAAAATCTGCTCATGTTTTATGAATAAGGCCCAATAACAATGACTATTTCATTATTTACTACACAATTTTAACAAATTTAGCACACGGTTAAACTGGATTGTGAATGGTTAGTAAATAATAAAGGTAAAAATAATAAATAAACAGTATGTATGTGCATATGACACATTAAGATAAAATAAGGTAAAAACAAAACAATAAAATAGTATAAAAGTGCATAACATTAAATGATGAATAAATAAATGACAGTATTATGTACAAGCATGACATTAAAATAAAAATACATCAAAATAAAATACAAAAAAATTAAACATTAAAATAAAATAGTATAAAAGATTATGACATTAAATTACAATAAATAAATAAACATAACTTACATCCTAACAGTAAACATAACTAACAGTATATAAGTTAATATGATACTTTAAAAAAAAAAAGAAAATAAATAAAATAAAATAGTATACAAGTCCATGGCATTAAATTGCTCAAATTACATAAATTAATATAACTTATGTAAATTACAGCATATAAGTGCATATGACATTAACATTAAATTATTAAATTAAAGAAGCACATGCCAATATGTTGCTCAAACCAACTAACAAACTAAATAAATAAATATAGATTATAAAATAGAGTATTTGACATAAATAAAAATAACAAAATAAAATTATGAAAATGACTTTACTGTAAATATCGATGTTGTGGTGCTATTTTAATAAATATTTTATCACTCAAATGCAAGTGCAAAATTGACTACCCTCCTAAACTAACTAGTGATTCCTAAAAGATGTGCCTTTTTTGCTTTGAGATATTCCCCTCAAGTATTGTTTTGTCATTTGGCACGAGCGTGTGCTGCAGACGTCGTTGGGAATCTATAACGGAGTCTATTAAGTGTTTATAGGATTTATAGCCCCTTGGTTTATAGTCAATAGAGCTGTGTCTTTATTAGTCGGGCTGAGTTGTTGTTTTGGCCTCTGCTTCGTGAAAGACTTACGACATGAAAACCACCGAACCGCATTCATAGAGCAGAGCGTGGAACTGTCAGGCCATTTTAACCTGCTGGACAGACTCATTCACACCTACTCGCATAAAAACATTTGAAGTTATTAAATGCATGTTAGGTTTTTGCTCTCTAATTTCCATTATGCGAACTTGCAGAATATTGAATCTCTAACACGTCTATAAATTTTGTCTAAATAAAGACTGAAATCTGCTCCATGTGATCTGCTACATTATGCTGATGTGGAGTCAATAAATCAATGTTAATTTTTTTTGGGGGGGGAGAGTGTAAAAAATGAAACACTTTCCAAAAATGCGCAATCCAACATTCTGTCTTCAGTCTAAAAACGTGTGTCTGACAACATAAACTATGATAAAACTATAGTAAAAGTATAATAAAAGCAGTCTGTACAAAGTGTGTGCCATATTTTGAACTGAAAGTCTTAAATTTCATTGGTTATAAATTATAAATTACAGTGACTCTCTCGAATCTACACATTTGAACTGGCATGTAACATTAACACTGTAAGTATGGCATTCATAGGTTGATTTTTTTTTTTTTTTTTTAAATGTAAAAAATGAAACGCTTTCCAAAAATGTTGTTTGCGCAATTAATTCCAACCCAATGTATGACAATATAAAAAAGGATAAAACTATCGTAAAACTACAGTGCGCTATATTTTGAGCTGAAAGTCTTAAGTTTCATCAATTGACAATTATAATTTATACAGCGATTCTCGATTCTACAAATTTGAACCAGCATGTAACATTAAAGGTGAAGTATGTCATATTGACAGTTGGCGGTTGAAATGGGTACTGCAGTCCAAATTCAAAATATTGGTGAGTTGTTTCCCGCCCCCTCCTCCTCGGACTCGATGCTCATGCGGGTTGCCAAATTGAGGACACGCAACAGGAATGAGCGCAATTGACAATGAAAGGCCAGAAGACTTACACACTGTAAGTTGATGAGTTGATTTATCCACGTTTTAATATGCTCACGTTCATAGAGATTTTTAGATGGATGCCGAGGGTTTTTAGGTCGGGTAGAATCTGTGATCTCTGACACGGTTTGTTTTTCAGAGAAACGAGTATGTGAACTTAGCATGTTTCCTAAGTATCTGTTTGCGCAATCCATCATTTTATCTTCAGTTATAAAAAACAAATGTGTATGACAACATAAACTATGATAAAACTATCGTAAAAGTACAATAAATGCATTCTGTACAAAGTGTGCGCTATATTTCGAGCTGAAAGTCTTAAATTGCATCATTTATCAATTATAAATTACAGTGATTCTCTCAAATGTACACATTTGAACTGGCTTGTAATGTTCTATCGTTAAACTAAAATAAATCGTTAAATGCAATCCATATATTTCGAGCTGAAAGTCTTAAATTTCATCAGTTATCATTTATTAATTGCACAGCGATTTTCATTTTTACACATTTGAACTGACATGTAACATTAACACTAAATATGGCATTCATAGGTTGATTAAAAAATAGAAACACTTTTCAAAAATGTTTGCACAATCCAACATTCTTTCTTCAGTTTTAAAAAAAAATAGTGTACGACAACATAAACTACGAAAAAAAACTATCTTGTATGATAAAAGTCCATATAATCCATATAAAGGAGTATGCTATACTTTGAGCGGAAAGTTTTAGTTTTTATCAATTACCAGTTATAAATTACACAGCAATTCTACACATTTTAAATGGCATAACACAAACCAACTGGCATCATTGTTAAGGCAAGGCACTCGTTAAGCGTAAAAAAAAAAAAACATTTAATAAACTGGGCTAAGTCATTAAAACATTTACATCAATTATAAATCTCATCACAATGAGTTTTACTTTTGATGTCAAAACTATAAAGTGAAGAAAAAGTCAATTTTGTGCAAGACTGCAAACACAATCAAAAAGTAAAACTTTTTAATCTGAACCCATTTTTAAGGAATATTTTCAATCTTTTCCTCACACAAAGCTATAATACGACTTGGAATATTGTGCAAAACTCATATGGACCAGTTTTTTAGTGCATCTTATGGAGCTTGACAGCCATGGAGTTGTTAAATGAGAGCTACGTGAACATTGTTCAAAAGTTTTTGTTCCACAGACAAAAATAACAACATACGGGTTTGGAATGACATGAAATTGAATATATAATAACAGAAATGGAATTTTTGGCTGAACCAATTCTTTGATGTTAATGATGACATTTGTACACTTACGAAACAAAATGTGTATCTGAGCGCATTAACGGCATCAACGAGTGTGTTTGTGCGCATTTGTGTCTGTGCAGAAGTAGTGACAGTACTGATCTGAATTTAAAAGACCCCCTGTTGTTCTTCACCGAAGTTAAAAGCATCACATCAGAGCGCTTTCGCCTTTGGGAATCATCAGGCCTATAGGTGCTTCATACGAGTTCCAACCACGCCGTCTCTCCTCAAACATCTGCTTTCATTTCATCACTTCGATATTTATGGCATATTTGACAGCGAAAGGTATCAGACCAGAGAAAGTAAAGGATGCTATCAAGTGTAATCGAATGCGTCAGATCGGTGTGCGAGTGTGGGAGTCAAGTGTAAATGCAGGTATGGAAGTAGGACTGTGTGTCCTTTGATTTTTGCAGCTCTTGTAGTCTCGGGCCTGCTTTGCTTTCTACACATTTTACTCTATACATTCAGATGAAGTCCAGAGGGCACAAACAAGGGCAGAAATGCTTTCAAGGGAGCATGACAACAACAAATGTGCTCTGATAAACACTGGTCTCCATCCCTGTCATCAACGACAAGCCCAAATTGCCACACTGAAAACAACAAATTCAAGTACAATATGTAAGGTGCAACAGTGACACTTTTGTGACTCCAAAGTCATGTGGCGCCCAACGCGGGGCTAAAACCTTCAGAGTAATAATTGATTTATCAGACAAAGGACAATTTCAGCACATAAGACAGCAGAAAACCTCTTTCTCTCAGCTCTTCTTATGACAGATGGCCATAAGAGATAAAAAGTGTTCTTTTATATTTTGATATATCCCACAAAACCAGTCAAAAAAAAAAAAAAAAAAACATGTTGACATTAGATTTTTTGTTGGCAATAAATTTTCTTTATTATTGCATGTCCTACCCTCAATTTTCATTATCAAAATGCAAATCTCATTCTCATTACCGTAAAAAACCAACAACAACAATGCATTTGTTGTTGTACTGCCTTAATTTTATGCAAATTTTACTAAAAATATCACATATATGGATCTAGATATAGACTGGATTTCAAGATTTAGACTAATCAGCCATTGCTTGCATGGACAGCAGTATGACATGCCATTAAAAAATTCTCTGAATTTCTAAATACGGCATCTTTAAAATATCCAGAAATATGATGGACGTAAATTAGGCGCCAGAAATACTACCATAAATATCAATTAGGCTATAGCCGTGAAAACTTAGTGAAGTACATAATCCTCTGATGCATGAAGACGCCCATGAGCGGCGACTTAAAACTCCTCCTTACTGGAGTCGCTCTCCATAAATCTGAAGGATCAAAGACACTCTCTGTGATAGAGGGAGAAATTTTTACTCTCGCTAATGGGTTAGAAACACAACTGAAACCATCTCCAAGACTACAATAGTCCATTAGCATCAAAACCGAAGGCTGTCACGTGCCAAGTAATGATTTCCTTTGCAAATATGAGCATTTGCAGTAATGAATTGGCACTTTCCACAAAAATGGTCCAAACAGGGCCTGAAACTCTTAAATTTTTTTTTTTTTTTCTCTCAACAATTTTTTTTTTCAATGCATGTTACCAAAGTTTCAGACATGTATAAATACAGTTTAAAACATATTTAGCAATTTTCTAGAATTACATATTAAATAAATATAAAATTTAGATGAAAAAAATACAATAATAATGTATTTATTCCAATGTATTAAATAAAAAAAAAAAAATCAACAGGATGAGTAACAGGGTTGCAAATTTAGCCTAAATTAAGCTGTCAATTAGTTTGGGACCAAAAGTTGATTTAATTTATGGGAAACTCATATTTCCTATGAATTAAAATTTAAATTTAAATATATTTTTAAATCTTTTCTTTTTCTTACAGTAACTTTGGTAACCGAGTTGAATGGTTGAACTTGACAAATGCAGTCAACACATTTTTGTAAAAGCTGTGGAAAAAAAGCGATTTTTTAGACATATGATGTGCTTAAAACTAACCATTATTCATACTAGGTGAATTTTATGCTACATAATACTAATAAAGTATAAAGGCCTGTTCATGCCAAGGATGATAACTATAAATATACAGTTCTAAAAATTGTTCTAAATATAAAAGAATAGCAGATTCCACACCACAGCTATAACAACACAGAGAAAAGATATCGTTGGAATCACTTTCAGAACAATTTTTTGCTGATAAACGATAAAAACATTGACAGCCAATCAGAATCCATCCTGCTTTAAACAACTTGAGCATTTAAAGCAGAAGATGACAAAACTGCAGCACATGCTTAAAATAAACAGAAAGGTATCCTCTGGTGTGGACGCTAATATAGTTATCGCTATAGTTATCTTTATAGTTATCGTTCTTGGTGTGAATGGGCCTTAAAATACGATTTTAAAAAAATAAATAAATAAATAAATAAAAATTAAAAAAAAGTGAGACCAACATTTTATCATTATTAATATTTTACTTAGTTTAATGTTTTATTTAGGAGTATAAAAGCCAATGAAGCCTAGAACTTGTAACTAAAGTAATTTCAAAGAAAACGAGACACGAATGGTTCTAGCCAGAGAAGTCACTGGTGGGATTGTACTCCGTTAACATCTGAATGATTTTTATGTCAAACTGACGTAAGGAACTGGATGGCAAGAATTACATCATCGACCAGTGAGCCTGGCATTCATAAATGTCTGAAATATAAATGATACTGTGAAATTGCTTGGCTGTTTTGAGGAATGGGAAATGTATGGCATTCTACATCATGCAACTACAGATATATTGCTACATACCCGTTTTAAATCTCATTCTAAAAGAATCACAATAATAAACTACAGTAGACAGAAACCATGAAGAGGGAATACTCAAGCCGTAATCATCAGGCATAGCCTTCAGCAGGTGCCTGAACGTAGTGTTTTATGGAGGCTGCCGGCTGAAGAAGACCCTTCAGGAGTTGGCAGCTGAATTGACTGACAGTACTGTAGAAAACCCTCAGGCTGCAGAACTCAAAGTTCAGGCACTTGAGATGACCATGAAGAAAACACACACACTAAAGCTGTGAGATATATTGAAAATCTGAGACACAGAGATTTTTTTTTTGTTTTGTTTAAGAGTATTTCTAGATAGAATCAAAAACAGTGTTAGATTTGATTTTTCACTTTTCTGCGAATCAGTTCAAACTGTCATTTTGATTCATTTTTTATTGATTTTTTAGATTAAACTGAAGTACCCAGAAAATATATATATATATATATATATATATATATATATATATATATGAGAGAGAGAGAGAGAGAGAGAGAGAGTAAATTAATTGATTTATCATATAATTTACCAATAATTATGAAATCATTAAATACCATTATTTAATGAAAACAGTAAAACAGTCTCGCATAACCAGACCTTCAGACTGACAGCAGAAGGTCTGGACTCTATTGCAGCTTTCATCGGCCAAGGACCGCCCAAGAGGACGTTTGACTTACATGTAACGCAACCAATCACAGTTCGCTTTGTTTGCGTCATGTTTAGGGGCGTGAAAATGTAACATCAGCATCCCTACAATAACAGACCGGCGTGCATCTAATAAATTATTCATTCAAGAACGTTGTGCAAGTTTACTGCAACAATGGAGCCGCGAACTTCACAAATCCAGCATTTAGTTGATCCTGATAAATGCTCATTGTCACAGTTGTAAACACAACAGAGTTCTTCCATGAGGAGGATTGGCGTCAGCATTTGTTTCCAGGCGGACCGTTAAAGAACACGACACACAAGTCTGCCGGACATCCTGTAGAATTCAACCAACCAGATGACGACTTCGAAAATCCTGAAGTGTTTCCATTTAAGTGTGCCATATGCATCAGACGTTCAGTGAATGGGACCAACAAGTATGAAACTCAAAAAAGTGCATCCATCCATCATAAACATACTCCATACAGCTCCGGGGGGTTAATAAAGGCCTTCTGAAGTGAAGCAAAACCTTTGTGTAAGAAAATATCCATATTTATATCCATCCATATACAAGTTATAAAGTAAAATATCTAGCTTCCGCCAGACCGCCTTCCGTATTCAACTAATGAAAAAACATATTTGTACCAGACATGTGTGAAATTAATGTGGAACAAAATAAATTCTCTGAACCCTAAGTAGATTTACACAAACTGAGAAAGTCAAAAAGCGTTAGGTTGTGCCCCGCTCAACCATTATACTTTCAAGGCGTTATACTTTCTTTGTAAGTTGAATATGGAAGGTGGTCTGGCAGAAGCTAGTTATTTTACTTTGAGTTAAATATGCATATTTATCTTACACAACTGCAGCGCTTCACTTCAGAAGGCTTCATACTTGTTTGTCCCGTTCACTGCCGTTATAAAGCTTGGATGCGTCAGGATATTTATTAATATAACTCTGATTGTATTCGTCTGAAAGAAGATGAAGTGAAGTGACATGTGGCCAAGTATGGTGAACCATACTAGGAATTTGTGCTCTGCATTTAACCCATCCAAGTGTACACACACAGCAGTGAACACACACACACACCATGAACACACACCCGGAGCAGTGGGCAGTTGGGGGTACGGTGCCTTGCTCAAGGGTCTCATCTCAGTCGTGGTATTGAGGGTGGAGAGAGCGCTGGACATTCACTCCCCTCACCGACAATCCCTGCCGGACCCGTGACTCGAGCCCATTACCTTTGGGTTACAAGTCCGACTCTCTATCCATTAGGCCATGACCGCCCCAACTATTTTTAATGAAGATAGTCATATACACCTAGGATGGCTTGAGGGTAAGTAAATCATGGGGTAATTTTCATTTTAAAGTGAACTAATCCTTTAAGCCCCTGGAGTCGTATGGATTACTTTTATGATGGATGGATGCACTTTTTTGGGCTTAGAAATCTCACACCCCCTTCACTACCATTATAAAGCTTGGAAGAGCCAGGATATATTTTAATATAACTTCAATTGTGTTTGTCTGAAAGTAGATAGTCATATACACCTATGATGGCTTGAGGGTGAGTAAATCATGGGATAATTTTCATTTTTGGGTGAACTAATCTTTACCATATTTTACTGATTTCACATATAGTATATTATTTCAAATATAAGGTAAACATGCAGTACCGGTCAAAAGTTTGGAAACACCACTATTTTTAATGTTTTTGAAAGAAATCTCTTATTGCTTAACAAGCCTACATTTATTTGATCAAAAATACAGAAAAAAAAAAACAGTAATATTGTGAAATATTACAATTTAAAATAAATGTTTTCTATTTTAATATACTTTAAAATGTAATTTATTTCTGTGATGCAAAACTGAATTTTCAGCATCATTACTCCAGTCTTCAGTGTCACATGATCCTTCAGAAGTCATTCTAATATGCTGATTTGATACTCAGTTATGATCAATGTTGAAAACAGTTGTGCTGCTTAATATTTTTTTTTGGAACCTGTGATAATTTTTTCAGGATTCATTGATGAATAAAAAGTTCATTTAAAATAGAAATATTTTCTAACAATATAAATCTTTACTATCACTTTTTTTTTAATCAATTTAATACATCCTTGCCGAATAAAACTATTAATTTCTTTCTAAAAAAGAAAGAAAAAAATTCTGACCACAAACTTTTGAACGGTAGTGTATATTGTTATTTTACTTTTTATTCATCAAAGAATCCTGAATCACACAGGTTATAAAAAAATATTAAGCAGCACAACTGCTTCCAAAATTGATAATAAATCAGTATTTTAGAATGATTTCTGAAGGATCATGTGACACTGAATTACTGGAGTAATGGCTAATGAAAATTCAGCTTTGCATGACAGAAATAAATAGTATTTTATTAAAATTTAATTTTTCTGTATTTTTGATCAAATAAATGCAGGCTTGATGAGCATAAGAAACTTCTTTCAAAAACATTAAAAATAGTAATGTTTCCAAACTTTTGACTGGTACTGTCACACACAAAAACTTTTTCACATTTGAATCTGCCAGATGCTTTATTATCAAAACATTTTTACACTTTATTACTCCAAACACATATTTTGGTACTACAGTCAATGCCATCTAATATTGAAGCTGTTTTTGAGCTATGAACCTTCTATTTTGGAAAAAATTTAACGCTATATCCTAATGATAAATAGTCCTGACCCTTAGGCACATGTGCAAACAATGTGTTCTCAAAAAAAAAGTACTCTGACTTAATATGAAATTGCGGTCATTTTAAGATCTGTTTAATTAAGCTAAACACCCATAACCTAATGAACATTACTAAAAATAAGGATAATTTCACTTTAGTAATGAATTATAAAACCAAGACCAAACTGTGGTAACTAGATCCATGCAGCCAAAACAGAAATCAAGCACGAGAGGGGAACATTTCTCATGCCAGTATGTCTTTCACAGCTGAGTCATGAGTCTTGAACAAATACAAAAAAAATGTAATAAAAGGCCTATCCCAGGAAAACAGCATTTGTAACCAACCCAACAGCCCAGATAGCTATCATTCACACGTGTGATTCCAAAATCCTCATTCTTTACATAAATTTATACCTTTTTAACCAAATTGTTTCCAGAACAGCCAAAATTATCACCTGAACCACAACGCCACCTGATTCCATTTAAAATAAATCTAATTCCTGTCTGCCATGTTGCAAAATTGCATCCAAACAATGAAGCAGTCTGGCTGAAGATAAACTCTTACAAAACAAGCACAATGATATGAAGGTCACATAACTCCACAATCACATTATGTATCAAATGGAACATACTCTGGAACAATGGAACAAACTCTGTTCTGGTCTAATGTTAATAATATGACATATTTCTATCTGACAGATTGATATACCACCCAAAAGGAAATATCCAGCCAACATTACACTGGCAGAGACACATTTACCACACTAAGTATTCAGTCTATAGGCCATTAATGTTTTCGGTTTGTAGTAATGGAGCCCTTAGGGAGCTGCACTTGTTGCGCTGGTTGATTTGTTTATGGTAACCATATTTTGTCAACAGTTTATTGAATGTCTGGCTGCTTAATAAACTTTACACACCATCCCTTTGTACCAAACCCCACATGAAATGTTTCTCTCAACATGGACAGTAAATCTATTTTCAAGTCAATCCTCATGTTCTGTTGAGATTTGTATGTATGAAAATGCAGTCCAAAAGCATCATTCAGATATTACTGAAACATTAACCCTTTGCTGGATCACAAATTAGGCAAAATTTTGTCAAAAATTTGTCAATTAGAGAAACTTAGCAGATGGAAAATCAATTTATTATCATTTTTCATGGAGGACGTTTGAAGGATATCATCAAGAATAAAGAATAAATCTGATATGTAATGTTAAGCAACTATTAAAACAGTCATGAACATCTTGAAACTATAAATAAGGGTTAATAAAATATCTAGTTGAGGTAATTGTGGGTTTGTTTGCCTTTTAATGATGAATCATTGGGTTGCATTTGCTCTTATGCCTATTAAACTGTTCATAGTTGTGCTGTCATTTCTGTTATGCGCATCTGATGGATCAGTGCAACACACACACACTGCATTATTATTCCTAATAAAACACAAAGATGACACCACATTTAAAAGCCACCAGGGAGTCACAGTTTAGCAGATGATCTCAGCCAGATGCTTTTATTAAAAAAAAATTACACTCATACCAGAGTTAAACCATAAACTATTGCAAATGAAGATATGTATATATATATATATATATATATATATATATATATATATATATATGAACAAAGCCTGTAATATATATATTATAATATATATATTTTTTAGCTCTAACTTTATATCCGCTAATCCGCTACAAACAACTTTATATCCTCTAGTTCATTCAAATATGCATGCAATTCTGGTCCTGGATGATCCCAGAACTGCATTTTATAAGTTTCCAAGTTTCTTTTCTTCTTTATCTGACACACCTAGTTCAGGTCTTGGAGCTTCTACTAATGATCTGATTAAATAAATCAGGTGTTTCAAATAAGGCAGACATCCAAAATGTGCATTGTTGGGGTACTCCAGAAACCTGAACTGCAAGAACTTTTATCTTCTCCAAAGAAACATATAGAGCCTGAAAGATGGTTCTTGATAAAGGAGTGTGTAAGAACCATCAGAAAAAGGTCTCTAAAAATATTTACTTTTACAACTTTAACAATTTGTTAAAAAACATTTTCTTCAACTACAACTTCTACGAATAAGAAAGTAACTTAACTGACAGGTTTATTGATTTTTCAGTCAGCCATGGCTCTTTCTCAGTTACACGTCATGTAATAAATAAAGAAAAAAGAGATAGATAGATAGATAGATAGATAGATAGATAGATAGATAGATAGATACTTCCTAACATATCAAAAAGTTTTATTTCAATAGTTAATACCCATTTATGCTAAAATACTTATTAACATTTTAATACATTTAAATAAATAAAAATATACTGTAATAAAGCGGAGTTTGAAATGTCTTACCTTGCTCAACTCCAGCCACTGTCAGCGTTTTAACCAGCAGAATTAATCCCGACATGCTCAGAAATGCCAAAATAAAGTCGGACATCGTGGCTGGATGTAGTCCCGAGCAGATCCGTTATCCGCCAGCGCCGATGATGATGATGATGCCCAAGTTGAGTGTGAGCGAAGCCGGTCTCACGCCCCGCAGCGCTCCGCTCCGCAGCGCAGCTCCTCCCGCAGGTGTGTGTGCGTGCGTGTGTGACTGTACGGACAACACGGACTGCGTGCGCCTCCGTTTGAGGATAACGAGGTAGGATGGGAGGGAGAGAGGGAGAGACGGGCGATAGGACAACGGTAGGGGTGAGAGAGAGAGAGAGAGAGAGAGAGAGAGAGAGAGAGAGAGAGAGAACCCTATCACAACACTGATTATGTTGGACACTGTCGATAGATAGATAGATAGATAGATAGATAGATAGATAGATAGATAGATAGATAGATAGATAGATAGATAGATGAAGGATGACTGAAGGAGAGAGAGAGAGAGAGAGAGAGAGAGAATAAAAAGGATGAGGAAGGAAAATATACAGAGGATGAAGCACAGGAAGGAAGGACAATGGATGCAAAGACAACAGATGAAAAAGAAAGAAAAAATAAAAAAGTAAGAAAGAACACAAACAAAGAGAGAAAGAAAGGATGGATGGATGATGACAGAAGAAAAGAAGAAGGCATGATGGACTAAAAGGAAGGCAGGAAAGAAAGAATAGAGATAAACAGAACGAATGACAGATTGAATGAACGATAGACCGGACAACAGACAGACAGAATGATAAACCAAACATGATAGATAGATAGATAGATAGATAGATAGATAGATAGATCTAAAACGAACTAATCTATCTGGTAAATGTGAGTGTGTGTATGAGTGAAGGACACAGTTCTTAAATCATCGTTTTAAATTATTCATAACATAAACCTAGAGATTGTCCAACAAAGTCCAGAGGTAACAGCTAGTTCAATGTACATAAAACCCCCCAACAAATCCAAGCCATACGGAATCACTATTCCAACTGTCGTAAAAGCAGACCAACTCCGTCAGTCTTTCGTTCTCTGGGGTATCTGGAGCCCACAGGTTTGGGTGTATCGATTTCAGCTCGAGGCGCTGAAAACAACTCTTGGAAAACGAACTATAAAATACTAGGCTACACCATAAAGTCCCACGCCAAGAAAACAACGAACATCACCGCGAGAAGCCGCCTGTTGCTTTATGCACGTGACTAGAGAAACCAAAGCTAATGTAATTCGATGAAATCTAATTCTATCATTCTGATTCAGGAACATGTTTCTGGCAGCTAGTTAATCTGACAGAGGTTTTTTGATGCCTTTATCTGGGTTTTACAAGATGTAACAAGAAGTGCAGGCACTAAAGCCTTGCGATTGTTGGTTTCTTGCACCATTATGCTTAGCCTATACAAAAGAAATGGAGGCCAAGTCCGCTGCCTTTTAAAGTGGATGAATTCATTACCTCCTCAAAAGGGACTCGGGCACGCCAGCAGACACGCAATGATGCAATAAACTCGCGGTTTAATGCAGTTTTGCCATGTTTGTCCTCAAATCTTAGCAGGTGTCCTTGGCGCCACAGAATGTGTGAAACATCCAGCTCAAGCACGTCAGCGCGTCTTAGCGCGAAAACATCTGCAATTCATGAGCTTTCATATGTGGAAACGCACCGAAATTTGGTTTTCATTTTCATTTGGCTAATTCAAAATGAGATTTTTAGGAAATGAGCTCTTTGCCATGATTTTTTTTTTTTTTTTTTTTTTTTTTTTTGGAGTTGGCCTGACAACATTTCCATGATTGCCCATGATGCTCTGTGGCGATTTTCTTGAATAATTTGCCTAGATTTGCAGAACATTTTAGGTTCATTAAGACAATGCGTGAAGCTGCTAAACATATGCAAAACAACAAGAATGAACACTACACTTGCATTTGCATTAGAAATGCATTTGTTTTCGCTAAGATGTGGGCGGAGCTGCCAGATATGCATATGAACGTGTAAATACTGGCGTAAAAGGTTTTATATTAGTAACACGAGCTTTTTGTCAGTGTTCTTGCAAAAAAACTGAGGTGAAATTGGTTGTAAACGATTTCGTTTACAGGTGATGTGCTTGATTTTTTTTTAAATGAAATTAAAACTGGCCTTATTTACTTTCTTAATAGGCATACCTATTGTTGGTTGTACATGTTACTCCAAATAAAGTTTGTGTAATATTTTATCAGAATTTAATAAGTGGCTCTGCTTCTAAAACAACTTTCCTGTTTTGCTGACATCATCAAGAACTTTTTCAGCACCTCCCCTCCGATTTCCGGTTATGTCAATGCTATCTCACGACCAATTCGTACGTATTTTACGAGGTGGCTAATTCGTACGAATTCATATGATTTGTCTAAACCCCAGTGACGGGTAAGTTTAGGGGCGGGGTTAGGGGTAGGTCATTCGTACGAATTCATACGAATTTGGCAGCTCGTAAAATATGTACGATTTTGCAGAAAAACTATGTATTCATACGAGTGAGGTCGTACGAATTCGTATGAATTAGCCACCTTGTAAAATACGTACGAATTGCCGTGAGATTGGGTTGGTTATGTAGCCTAGAGATAATAATAATAATAATAATAATAATATTTTTTTATAAAAAGTAGGGGGAAATAAATAACCATAATATTTTTTTATTAAAAAATTTTATTATATTATATTATATTATAGGGATAATTATTCTTTTTTTTTTTTTTTTTTTTTTTTTTTTTTAGCAAACTGCAGTGCTACAAACAACTTTCTCAGCAAGCATGTCCTTAACTGCCAAGACAACTGTCAAAGCCATATATTTCCTGGGTACAAAGTCATTTCCGGACACATTCAGTGGTTGACAATAATGCTGCCCTCGATTTTAAAGCATAGATCACCGCATAAGGAAGCCATATGGATGCGTGTAAGCAACAGCATCCTTTACAATCTTTGTGTTTCAATATAAGAGAGAAGAGCAGAGTGTCTTTATTACCCAGTTATCATAAATAAAAGCCGTACACAAGTCTGGGAGTGAGTGATAGACAGTGTGAGCGTATAAAACACATCCATCCCTGTGCGAGAGTGTTTTACTGCCATCTACAGAGCGTCCACACAAACACGGAGAGGTTAATATAAAGCTCAAAATAGGAAACACATATTTTTGTGAGGTGCAGCTCATTTTCTCCTGCATATTTTTGTATCGTTTTTCCGTTTTTGATGCCTGTGGTTGGTGGAAATCTTTTATTCTGGCTGGCGCTGACCCATTAAAAACCTCAGGAGACTTTAGGATATGTCACTCAGCTGTGTTTGAGTGCTCTCTCATGGCATTCTCTCCCCATAAAACACTTCTTCCTTAGCTCAACCAGACACAGACCCCTGGTTTCCCAACGTCCTAATTGGCCACAGCTCTAGAATGGCCTGTGACTCCAAAAGCCCCAGAATTTCAATCAAGCTGCACAAAAGAGGCCTGTGTTTCTGAGTCCATCTCCGTCTATCCATTCAGCCCTATGTTTGTCTGTCTCTTTCTCTCCTGCCGCCTTACTCACATTGATGGACAGGTACTAAGGTCATAAAGTCATCTTCCACCTCTCGCATGAGGCTAAAATCTGGCTGTGACTTGGTAAATAATTAAAACACGACGAAGGTTTGTTATTGAATGCTGAAAATATCTGGAGCAACTTATCTGTACTGAATTACAGATGACTAAACCATTATTTATGTCATTACCCACTTTTTAAAAAAGTATTAATAATATTTTTTATGAATTGTATTAATAATTTATACAGTATATTTATACAGTACATTTATACAGTATATTATGTTAACACAAACTTATTCTGGATGCGATTAATCACGATCAATCGTTTGACAGCACTAATAATAAATTCATAAAAATACATTAAAAATAAAATATTCATAGTTATTTAATATATCAATATTTTAATGTATTTGTTTTACTAATTTATTACATTATTAGATAATACAAATACAAATTCCTATTAAATATTTAAATTTATAAGAATGTATTTGTATTTAATAATAATATCAACAGTTAATACTCATGTGTATGTGTGCATATAATTTAATAATATAAAATATTTTTGTATTTAATACATTTATTATTTCTACTACTATACATCAAATACACACACATATGAATTAAATAATGAATTATTATTGTTATTAATTGTATAATTATTTTTGTGTCAATACTACTACTACTACTACTACTCCTACTATTATTATTATTATACATAAAATATGAACAAATACAAATATCAGTTCAATACATTTACAAAAAATATTAAATAATAATAATAATAATAATAACAACAATATTAATTATATATAATATACTATTAATATGTTTTTAAAAATATGAACTGTATTAATAATTAATATAATAAATTATTACAATTTATTAAATATTTAGAATATATATATATATATATATATATATATATATATATATATACACTGCCCTCCAAAAGTTTGGAAACACCCCTGGCAAAGTGTGGTTTTGGACGATATCAGCATAAATCCTTATCATTTTTTGGTGCAAATACATTAAAGTAACTTGACATTATCATTGAAGACCAGCAATAATAATTTTCATTTTGATTACATAATAATGGCAATATATACATGTCAAAGTCAGACATGCCCCTTTGCCAGCTGTGATGCTTGGTTACTGGTTTAAACTTGGCCCAGGTTTGTAAAAGATTTTTGGGTCAGCACACCTTAATAGCTTCAACAGTTGATTGCCAATTAAGTTTAGAATACAATGAACCAATTAGAACCCAGTTTAGGTCAGATAGCTGCTAATGGTGGATATTTTGATGAATCGAAAATGTAAGTTTTTTCTATGTATAAACTGTTTATGTAATAAAATATGTTTTCGTAGTTTGTGTTGTCCCTTATCAGTGTAAAATTATCACAAATTAAAAAGGATTCAGGCCAATATTGTCCAAAACCCCACTTTTCTAGGGCGTTTCCAAACTTTTGGAGGGCAGTGTACATACTACATATGAATAATTAATATAATCAATTAATAATTAACACCACTGTTAATATAATTAATTACTATTTTATGTATGTAATAATTCTACATTAAGAAGGCTATTTTAACACCACTGTTAATATAATTAATTACTATTTTATGTATGTAATAATTCTACATTAAGAAGGCTATTAGTAATAGTATTATTGGGTAAATACATGGTTTAGTCTTTTATACACCCACATACATATACGTAAGTGTATTTGCAAACATCCTTCTGTCCAAATGTTAAAAGGAAATATATATATATATATATATAAAATTTTATTTATTTATTTTTTTTTTAACATGGAGTTGATCATTATAGTTTGCTGTGAAATGCTGCTCCCTACAGGAATTCAGAAGCACCGTCACTCATTGACATCCAACGTTAAACCATGTTCAGAATAGCACGTACTGTAGTACTCTGTTTCTGCAGTATGTATTAGGTGTGCATTGAGTTGCACTGCATAAAATAAAACATCTGATTTACTGTTTGATCAGACTGACAAAAGACTGAATTTTTACACCAATTTGGATTATGTTTGGAAAAGAATACCCTTCTTACTATTTCTGTGTTGATTATACATGCCTTATAGTCTTTTTTATATGATTATATAATCATATGTTGTTAATAGTATGCATCCTGCACATAGTATTATTTTGGGTTCTATTTTTGTTGCCGAGGTGCAGTTGTTCAGTTTGACTGTCTTGCACTTGATTGTTGCCTGCAGACACAAATGACCAATCCTGTACAGAACAAGGCAAAAACAGACTCATGAAACCAATTTACACTCCATTCTGCTGACTGAAACAAAGAGATTGCCGGGAGGGGGTTACAGACACTTCCAGGCATCTGTAACACCAAAAAAAAAAAAAAAAAAAAAAAAAAAAAAAAAAAGCAAAGGGCAACAGTTGTGTGGTTTGCATTATAAATGAAGACAGTGAACTGGCGCTGAAACAAAACTGGATCAGTTGCCAAGGAAACATATGCACAGTAATTACAAATATCTTCACCTTGATAAAGCAAAAATAGATATCACAGGTACGTTCTGATCTCTTACGTCAGAATCTCATACATCAGTTTTATTTTTTACACATCATGAACTAATTAATTAACTATAAAAAAAAATATAATATAATTAGTAGTAATATAATATCATAATTACCATATGTACGACACAACACTGCCACCTTGTGTTCACACCTCTTCCACACACTCCAGGACCGCCTTAATGCAAAAGCAAACAAAAAATAAATTTGGTATAATATGCTAGCTTTTTTCCAAACTCTTGTCTTGATTCATTATATATCTATTAAAACATATCGCAGTTAAAATCACAGTCATGTATTAGATTTACATTTAATAACGTTAATTTATTGCTCCTACAGAGACTTGTTTAGACTTGCCTGCTGGCACTTTAATGTAATTATGTAAATTAATTATTACAAAGTAGGCGTGCCTTGACGGAGGTCCCTTCTGATACGTTGTCTACAGGAGTACGTTAATTAAAGTTTAACTTTTTAAAAGGACAGCGCATTAAACCTAACTTTATTTTCATATAAAGCCTCATTTAAAAAAAAAAAAAAAAAAAAAAAAAAAAAAATTAAAAGTTTAGAAGTACTTATTCAGACTTGCTTCGTTAATTATTCATGAGTAGACGTCGCTTTCATATTAAAAGTGCATAAATTACACTTAAACGAGTAGCCTACGTTAAAGTCGATTACTTTTTTTTTTTTTTACAGTATGCCACGTGAAAACGTGTATTGAAATAAATCTAATTTCTTTTTAATATGAAAGTTAATAAAAGAAACTTTAAAGTTTAGAAAGGCTACCTCAGTACTTGTTTGTAAAAACTTACTTATTCACGAGTAGGCGTGTCTCCCTAGAGGCCCCATATTCCTCATACTATAAGTGCATGTAGTCTACGTTAGAGTGACAAAGTTGTAAGGTTAAACGAAACTTAACCTAGTTTCAGAACCAACGAAAAGGGAAAAAAAAAAAAAAAACTTCTCTGAATCAATCCCTTTTCCATGCCCAGGTTGGAGGAGTACATGGCGGCGATGGAGTCCAGTTTAAGCCCCGCGGTGGAGTCGGCGGTGCCGGCATGTATGTTCGCACCTGACCCGGGTTGCGCGGAGGATTCGCCCGGCGCTGAGTGCAGCGACGCCGGCGACAACCAGAACGGGGAAGCCGAGGATCATTTAGACCTCACTAGCAAGGTGGCTTTCAGGCCTGACAGCTGATATGAACCCTTCTCTGTGTGCATGAATCAATACCTGAGTTTATTTGATAAATGCGTGGTGTTTAAACACAATTAACAACTTTGAATTCAATGCAAACGCTGCTGCATGAGTGACACGTTGGCTGTGTATGTGAACGCCAGCTGGCACTACATCAACAGTGCCGAGACCCCAGACTTATGTGCATGTGTGCGATCTAACCTAAACTTGATTAATATTGTGGTAGGGTGAATTTTAAGGCAGTTGCACTTTTAATTCATGTAAAACTGCAATAAAAACGCAATATGAAAAAGTTTAGCTACAAATAAGGATTTATAGGTGCCCCCAAAATGTATTTGGACACTTACAGTAAATCACGCTTAAAAATGTACAAATATCATTCAATTAGATTTAAATTTACAAAGTATCAAACCAAGTTTATTGTATATACAGTATAAAATAGGTTTAATGGCAAAAATGGCTCAGAAAAGTGACTTTTTTGTAACATGCTGTCTAAAGCAATGCAGTTTGTTTTATTAAACTGATTTTTGTTTTAATAATTTAATAATGACAAACTTATTTTTGTAAAAAGTTTTGTTTGAGAAGTGTGCTTGTGCTATCATTATTTAGAAATAAATTCTTCTTTATGGACCCTTTCTGCCAAAAAAAATAATTGTGACTTTTTATCTCGCAATTTTAAGTTTATTTCTTGCAATTCTGCATTTTTTTTCTCTCAGAATTGTGAGATATAATCTCATAATTGCAAGTTATAAAATCAGAATTGTGGGATACTGTATAAACTCACAATTTTGAGAAAGTCAGCTGACAATTCTGACTTTTTATGACTCAATTCTGAGAAACAAAAGTCTGAATTGTGAGATAAAAAGTCACAATTACTTTTTTAAATGTTTTTATTTCATGGCATACTTCTTTATTTTACACAAGTCTCCAAATTCTTTTTGGTGTCACTGTATATGGATATTAAATATATGAAATGCAAAAATGGCTATTGTAGCTGTTGTAACATGCTGTCTAAAGCAATGCAATTTGTTTTATTAAACTGATTTTTGGTTTTAATAATTTGTTATTTTAAATAAAGTAATATAGTGAAGTGCATTCTTAACAAATTGTTCTCTTTTACTAGTTACTGTAATAATGCAATGATGTTTTTTGTTATTTGTTGTCAGTTTGCACTGGTCAGCCCTACAGGAGAGCAGTATGACTGTTTACAAAAGCAGCTGCGAGAACGAATGGAGGAAGGATGCGGAGAAACTATCTATGTGGTTGGCATGGGGACAGGTGAGGTTATTTTCCCAGATGTAAATGGCTTATTTAGAGTGCTGATAAATTCTTGGTGTCTCTGTCTCTCAGACGGTGGTGATTATGGTCTGGATGAACAGGATATGGAAGCATCTGTCGCTACGGTGCAGTCTCTTTGCGAACAGGTTGACGGTGACCTGATTCTGCTGAGAGAGAGGATGGAGACGGCGGGACATGTCCACGATTATCTCATCAGGCGCCGTGTGGGAGAGGCAGACTTCCTGGAAGTCAGGTTAGAAGAGGTTTGCAAAGAACTTATGTAAAAAAAAAAAAAAAAAAGTTTTTTTTTTTTTTTCCTTAAAATCATTTTTACACATTCTTGCCTCAGAGTGGCGGTCGTAGGTAATGTAGACGCTGGTAAAAGCACACTTCTGGGCGTCCTAACCCACGGCGAGCTCGACAATGGTCGCGGATTTGCCCGTCAGAAGCTCTTTCGTCACAAACACGAAATGGAGAGCGGCCGGACCAGCAGTGTCGGCAATGACATCCTGGGTTTCGACCAGGAAGGGCAGGTGGTCAACAAACCAGACAGTCACGGGGGCAGCCTGGACTGGACCAAGATCTGCGAGAGGTCGTCAAAGGTCATCACATTCATCGACCTGGCGGGGCATGAGAAGTACCTGAAGACCACCGTATTCGGCATGACGGGCCACATGCCGGACTTCTGCATGCTAATGGTGAGGGGTTGGTGTGCCTCAGGTGTACGTACTCGGTGGGTTAAAGTTTTATGAACTTTGTCTTTTTCTTTGTCATGAAGGTGGGAAGTAATGCGGGAATCATTGGCATGACTAAAGAGCACCTTGGTCTCGCTTTGGCCCTCAACGTTCCTGTTTTTGTAGTCGTAACTAAGATAGACATGTGTCCCGCTAACATCTTACAAGGTAACGCAAATCTTTTATTTTACTCCAGGAGTTTTATCAACAGAATTTGTGGCATAATGTTGATTAGTGTAGACAATATTTTATTAATTATAACTATTACTGCACCATCCAATTACAATATCACCAAGATACCAAGCTATGGGTTAGAAGAATATATACAGATTTAATATTGTTTTTTTGCTTTCTTAAAAACTAGAATTTGAAATTTTATTTAATAATTACAATGTAAATTAAAATGTAGATTTGAATACATCTTTATGCTTCTCTGCAAGTATAAATAATGAGATCTTTGGATTTTTAGTGCAGTGTGGAGTTTGCAAACAGCTCCTTTCTGGTATCCTTGCACATTTCGTGCAAAAGTTATCATGTTTATGCAGTTCTGAAGTTGTAAGATTGGATATATTATGAAGTTAAATTTAAAATTATTTCTTATTTCAATCAAAAAATATTCCACAAGTGCGGTCAAAAGTTGATGTAAAATATCCATATAACCAGCCATTGGACTCGGACCAATCTGACAGTCGTATTTTTGTTTGTTTGTGTGTTGTAGAGACACTAAAGTTATTACAGAGGTTACTCAAATCTCCAGGATGCAGAAAAATTCCAGTTTTGGTGCAAAACAAGGATGATGTCATTGTTACGGCCTCAAACTTCAGCTCAGAGAGGTAATTTTACCCAATTTTCACCTGTTGGACAATAAAACTGGAGTCTTGTTTTTTTTTAAATGGGGCCACTAATCAACCAATAAGAATGGGCTAAAAAATCTTGGAACACCTTAGCAACTGCATAGCAACACCTTGGCAACCACCACAACACCTTTGCATTTTGGCCACGGGTTTTGCATGAGCAAATACCAACTACATTTTCTTCGAAACCTGTAAAAATTGCGTAACTGTAAAAACTCTTTTATTGCTTTTTGAATGTAGCAACTCCTGTGTCTATAATTAAATCTATTACATGAAAAAAAGAGATTGGAAAGCAAGATTTCAGAAAAGTGAATGATTTGTACTAAAATGGTTATTTTAAAAATGGTTAAGAATCTTCGTAAGCATCAGCTTGAGAGTTATTAATGTCATCTGAAATAATAAAGGCATACTAAACCAAAGCATTTTTTTTTGTGGCTAGGATGTGTCCGATTTTCCAGATCTCGAATGTGACAGGTGAAAACATGGACTTGTTGAAAATGTTCCTGAACCTGCTGTCCCCCAGAACCTCATTTAAAGATGACGAGCCCCCGGAGTTTCAGATTGACGACACATATTCAGTTCCGGTATGCCATATGCTGTCCTTGTCTTTCTCTCTACCTCTTTCTCAGTCATTTCAAATTCTTGTATCTTCCTCAGGGTGTCGGCACTGTAGTATCAGGGACTACTTTACGAGGATTAATACGGCTGAACGACACGTTGCTCCTCGGTCCAGACCCTCTGGGTGTCTTCATCCCCATCACTGTCAAATCCATCCACCGCAAGCGCATGCCCGTTAAAGAAGTGCGCGGTGGACAGACAGCCTCGTTCGCCCTGAAGAAGATCAAGCGCTCGTCTATCAGGAAGGGAATGGTGATGGTGTCGCCCCGCCTCAACCCACAGGCATGCTGGGAGTTTGAGGCTGAGATTCTCGTACTCCACCATCCAACGACGATATCACCGAGATACCAAGCTATGGGTGAGTAGAAGAGACAAAAGGTGGCTGCTGTTTGTTTGCGGTGCTCCGTGACTGACACCTGTCTGTATACACTCTGCATAGCATGAAACGTGCTTATGACGTATGATGTCTGTGCGAATAGGGTGCGCGAGGGTATGTAAAAACTAGGGCTGCCCCCTAATAGTCAACTAACCATTAGTCGACCAGAAGAGGCTTAGTCGACCAAAATTTTATTAGTCGGTTAGGCGCAGGAAAAGAAATCCACAGGCAGTGGCGTAGTCACGCAGTCTGTTACGGACAGATCGTTAACAGCTGGTCTATGTGGTAATTACAGTACATCGGGCAGGACATCATTCATCATTCATCAACCTCAAATATGGCTTATCATCTGAAACATGTAAGTAGTAGCAACTTTACATGGCCACTCGCTTTAAAGTTAACCTAGAAAAATGTGGGCTATTCAAGTGTTTGTGTGGAGTGTGAAAGCTGAATAGCAGCACGCTTACTGCATGACAGCTAACATGGAGGTGCCGGCGCAAATACTTTCACTTAGGGTGCTTTCACACTTGGTTCGATTGCCTGGACCGAACCTGAGTTTGATTGCTCCCCCCTTCCCCCTGCCCCCACTGGACTGTGTTCATATTATATTATTTGGGTCCGACCCGTGGTTCTTTTGCGTCATCCAACCAGCAGCTGTTTACTCCATTGCGTAGTAACGACGGCGCAGGAGAAGGCGGCAAAATGCATAACGTTGCTCTCCTCACTTTTATATTTTTGTTTTTGAACTGTTGGTTTTGTTCATAACGGCACTTGCGTCTATCTGCTGCGAATGTAGAACACTGAAGGCAAGCAGAAATGAGATGGGCTACACTACAGCTCTCTGCTTGCAGCACGTCAGTCACGCTCGTCGGGAAAGCGAGTGAAACACACACACACAAACACACATTGTTATCAAGTAATACGGCATTAATAGCGGTTCACTTCCGCAATTTAGTACGATTGCGTTCATATCAGAAGTGAACCGTACCAAAGTTCACTTGAACCGTACCCCAGACCACCCTTTTTAAGCGGACTCGGGTACGGTTCGCGGGTGCGCACCCGAGTTCAGAAGACAGTGTTCACATCATCCAAACGTACCGAACTCTGACGTCAATCGAACCCGGGTGTGCACCAAAAGTGCTAATGTGGAAGCACCCTTAAAATACTCCGTCATTTTTGGTCATACAGATAAGAGTAATACATCTTTTGAATCTGTGAAGAGTCTACTTTTATTTGTGTGCACTCACAATAACAACAAATTTGTGTGCTTTTGTAAAACAATGAAAGCAAACAGGGTGCACTTTCTGCCGTCTCTCTTTGTGAACTTGAGCGCGCTGAAAAAGAACCGAAACTCCATGTAAACTTGCCTCACAGACATGAAAAATATATTTATAGAAAGTGAAATGTCTACTTCTACTACTGCAGAGATGACAAATCAGCATCGTCAACTTTATCACTGCAGCCGAAAACAGAAAACATTATCAATAAATTATTATAATGTTTAGACAGTCTGCTTGCTTTTTTTTCACAACACATTCATAATCATTAGGCTACTTTTGATTAAGCGCCGGGTGCGCTGCTGCAAACTTTATGCGTGCACTTGAGCGCTGATTAGGCTATGTAGGCATTAAAGGCTCTTTATTATGATTTATATGGTTTATTAATAAACGTGCAATTAGTCGACTAGTGAAACCAGAAAAATCGAGGGCAGCCCTAGTAAAAACATATATGTTGACAGGCAGGTCAGACATCGTATTATTTCATTCAGACAGAATCTAATGATTGGATGAACATTTTATGGTCCTACACCTTCCACAGATGATATATTTATGAAAATACATTTAGACCGTTTCACACAGTGATTGCTATCAGGATATGAGGAGACTTTCAATTAGTATAACAAAATGTTTCTGTAGAGAATCACCTATTGCACCTAATTATTTGATTGCATTTTTGTTACTTATGATAATAAATACTTAACATTATTTTTATATAATCTATATTAAACATTTAATAAAAAGATTTAAAATAAATATTTGACTGAGGTTTTGTTTCTTATAATATTAAATATTTTAATAAAATATTTAAAATATAAATAAAAAAGATTCAAAATAAGATATTTGGATTTTAAAGCAGTAAATATTTATTTAAAATTGTATTTATTTAAAAATCCAAAGATCTCATTATTTATAATTTAGACACCAGAAAAAGGTAACTAATTAGTCAATATAGATTATCTAAAAACTAAAAAGAAATATGAACCACCTTTTTTATGTTTTTATAAATATTTATTAATAATTTATATATAAACTATATATAAATATAGAATATTTTGTATATATTGTATATTTTGTCAGATACAGTTTTATTTAATAAAATACAAATCTTAGCACTTAATTTTGTTTCATTTTACTATATTTTTACTTTTTTATTTCAATTTTTCGTTTTTTCGTTTTATTTCAACCAATATTATAAGTATAATTCTACACTGTTTACCTTTATGAAATTAGGTATAAAAATGATAATTGTTTAATACTTTTGAAATATATATGAATATACTATTTGAATTTGGGAAAAAAAGATTTTACATTTTTATTTTGTGTTATAACCAACATTATAGTATAAATCTATACAGTTTTACCTTTACAAAATATTTTTATAATATCTTTTTAAATATATATTAGTATAAATCTACATTAATATATGAATATCTATATGAACTAGCCTTTGCTGCGTTAAAATTCTCTCAATCACACCTTCACCCTCATATTTGCAACAATTTAGCACTTTTTTTCATGAGTTTTTCTCTGTCATAGTTCACTGCGGCAGTATCAGACAGACCGCCACCATAATCGGCATGAACAAAGACTGTTTACGGACGGGGGACAAAGCCACTGTACACTTCCGTTTCATCAAGACCCCCGAGTACCTTCACACGGACCAGAGACTCGTCTTCAGGGAGGGCAGGACCAAGGCCGTGGGCACCATCACTAAGGTCAGAGGTCATGAATAGAGTTTAAAAACAAAGTTAGAAAAAAAACAAAGAATTTCACATAAACATGTCAAGGTCACATTTCTATTGAAGCTTCTTTCTGCTCTCTAAAAAAATTAAAAAGGTTATAGTGACTTTTTTTAATCTCACAATTTTGACATTTTTCTCAGAATTGCGAGTTTATATCTCTCAATTCAGACTTTTTAACTCTCAGTTGTAAGTTTATATCAAACAATTCTGAGAAAAATAAAAGTTAGAATTGCGGAATATAAACTAGCAATTCTGAGAAATTCTGAAAAGTCAAAATTGTGAGATAAAAAGTTGCAATTACTTTGTTTATTCCAAGTTGGAAACAAGTTTCTGTACATTTCACCCCAAAATCAAAATAAAATATTAGGGCTGGGTATTGACACAATTTTCACGATTCGATTCGATTTCTATTCACATGCTTTCGATTCGATTACGATTTCGATTCGATTCGATTCGATATCAATTATTTTGGATGTAGTATATCAGTTACAGTACATGGCAAATTTTCTAGAGGAAAAAATCTCTCAACTAATGCTGTAAACTACACATGGGAGGCAGTTGGTACTACTTTACTATAATATTGAAGGTTAAAATTAACTTATTTATATAGAAACACTTAAATTACACTCAATTCTTTTTTTTTTTTTTTTTTAATTTTTAAAAAAATTTTTTTTATAATAAATAAAGTTTAGAATTACATAATCATATTTGTACTCCAATTCGTTTTTTTTTTTTTAATATATAAACATTTAAATCGCGGCTGTCGTTAACTTATTTATTCAAACATGCATTAAATATTGAAGAACATTATAATGAATATGTAACGGTGCATAGCTATATTTATCAGAATGCTGCTTTCTAGAGTTCATTTTTCTAGCTGACTAATGAGTTTATGGTCACTGAATATGTTTTTCTGAGGTAAATGTGACATTATGTGACATTGTTTAGAAGCTGTTTTATTGACGTCTTTCCGAGGTTGAAACACTGTTTGAGCTATTACACGAGACATGATACGGATTTCGGTAAGTTGTACTGTATATTTTAACATACCTTCAGATGTTTAGTCATGCTTATTTTTTGAATCTCATAATAAGATGGACGTCATTTGAAATCTGAGACTTTGCTTCATATCAAAAGTAACAAAGCACAAAGATTATTGCGATTTATTGGATGGGAGGCGCGCTACATGTTCTGTTCATTCATCAACTGAAAACAGACTAGACTAATCGATTCTTGGGATTTAAGAATCGATGTCGGTTCATAAAAATGAGAATCGATTAAAATCGAGAAATCGATATTGTTTACCCAGCCCTAAAAAATATATTTTACATATATAATAAAAAAACATTGTGCTAAAACAACTAAATTATATTAATTACTGTAATGGCATTAATTACTGTAATGGCAGTAGCAATACCATAAAAAATCTTAGTGGTCCAAAAAGTAGGTTTCATTTTCTTTGTGAAAATTATAATTTCTTATTCTTTTCTTTTTACTTTGGTGTGAAATATGACATGTTCTTGGAAGGTTCTTTGAGATTCATCCATCTGAATCTGTTTTACTGTATTGGCTGACATTATGAAATATGCATGATTGACGTCTCTACAGTAAATAAAGAGATTCGTTACTTTCCAGCATGAGTCATAAAAACTGGCGACGCATTTCCTTATGAAACTCCTGTCTGTTGTCTGTGCGTGTACGACAGCTGCTTCAAACCAAGCCTCAGGCCAAGATGCAATCTACCAAGAAAACGTCGTCACAGGTGGAAGGGTCTTCATCAGCCAGCGAGGAAACTACACAGATGGGAGAAAGCCCTCAAATAGGACAACTGGTGAGAGAAATTTATTGCAATTTATTTGAAGTCAGCAATAAGTAAATAATAATAATAATTAGGGATGTAACAATATCAAAATCTCACAATACGATAATACCTTGATATAAAGTCCACGATACGATATTTATTGCAATATTTAAAAAAAGAAAAGAAATGAAATCTTGGAAAAAAGAGTCATAAGTGTTAAACAATGATTGAACATTACAATGATGTACAAATTAACCATGTCATATCCTGTCCTCTTTTCTTTATCCTCTAATCATAACTGTTGTTTAGAGGTATGAGGTATAGTATGAGATGGGTCAAATGATCTAAAACTCCCCTTTATAAAATAAAATAATTGCACCAGATGGACCTTGACAAAGGTAACATCTATTATTTTTTCTAACATTCTCAAGAGTTGTATTTGTTATCATTAGTTAATGCTCTGTGAAGTAAAATGAACAAACTATGAAGAGCTGTTTTTTTATTAACTAACATTAACAAAGACTAATTAACAAATACAGTAACAAATATTTTGCTCATGGTTAGTTAATGCATTAACTAATGTTAACAAATGAACCTTATTGTAAAGTGTTACCACAAATTCAACACAAATAAGATGCTTGAACACGCATGTAAGATCCAGACCAGTGAAACAGAATATTTTTGTAAGGTTCATAAAGACTTCACTTGTTTCTAAAAGAATGATTCAGTGATGGATACATTTTTAACAGTAATTTGTTGCCACCTAGTGGTGTAACAATGTAATGGATACAGTCGTTATTAGAAGCACTTTCAAAAAGTGATTTATCCTAATTGATCGGTAAAGTAGATATCAGCGTTTATCTGAATAATACACTTTTGTATGCTTCTGTGATAATTTGAATATTTGTAACAGAAATAATGATACTGTGTGTTTGACAAGATTGTTTGTGAAGCTGTTTATATCTACACATGACAACTGCTCTCTAGATCAACGGCAGCACGAACGTAGATTTGAATGTCGCGATTTTATTTTTGTCAAAGGTTTAATATACATGGACGAATCGTTGTCATTGACGCATTAGATCATGTGGGTGATGAAATCGAGAACGCGATCTTTTAAAGATTAATTGTGCAGCTCGCCTTTGTCGATATCTCTCTCTCTCTCTCTCTCTCTCTCTCTGCATTGATATCTGACGTATATGAGTAGTATATCTGACGTATATGAGTAGTATATGAGTAGCTTTTCAGTGCATTCATTGCTATAATATTCATGATGTGAGACGTCTCCATCAAAGGATACGCTCCTCGCACTTCGCCCACCCATCGCACTAGAACAATTTTCGGAACCGGGCTGAAAAAAACTACACTTTTTGCCCGGAAGACGTATCGTTTCATACAGTCATGTGACCATGATAATATCGATTTTGCTATCGCGATACCACGATATTGATAATGTCGTTACATCCCTAATAATAATGTATAGTGGTGTGTGTGTGTGTGTATATAATATATATATATATATATATATATATATATATATATATATATATGGTAAATATACTGTATATACTCTATGTTCCAAATTATGCAAGTGACATATCAGTGGGATTTCAGTATAATAAACATTCAGATTTTAGTTTTCACAAGTCTTATGATAGTTCGATAATCCCCACACAATATTAGTTGTTTTCATATCTTTTGCATAACATTGCACCATTTCATCTTCAAAAAGAGCTTTCTTCCTCCCCATATTGCATGAGAACTGTGACTTGCTTAATAATGTGGAACAACCTCTTTAAGTAGGTTTCATATTTACCTAAAAAGACCTGACAAACTATTTAACAAACCTGAGATTTATACCAGTTATCTAAAAAGATATGGAGAAATAAAACAAACACTTTCTTTGGGGGGAAAAAAAAAAAAAAAAAAATATATATATATATATATATATATATATATATTACAGTGCCCTCCACAAATATTGGAACCCTTAGTGAATATGAGCAAAGGCGGCTGTGAAAATATATCTGCATTGTTTATCCTTTTGATCTTTCATTCAAAAAATTCACAAAATTCTAACCTTTCATTGAAGTAAAACAATTGAAAGTGGGGGGAAACTCACATTATGAAATAAATGTTTTTCTCCAATACATGTTGGCCACAATTATTGGCACCCCTAGAAATTCTTATGAGTAAAATATCTCTGAAGTATATTCCCAGTCATATTTAAATTTTTTAGCACGCCAGGGTGACTAGGAGCATGTCCAGCCATGACTTCCTGTTCCACAGGAGTATAAATGTGTAAACACAAAGGCCAAATTCCCTTAATCATTCATCACAATGAGTAAAACCAAAGAATGTAGTTCTGATGTGCAGCAAAAGATTGTTGAGCTTCACAAAATAGAAAGTGGCTGTAAGAAAATAGCTAAAGCATTGAAAATCCCCATTTCCACTATCAGGGCAATAATTAAGAAGTTCCAATCAACTAAATATGTTACAAATCTGCCTGGAAGAGGACATGTATCTAAATCGTCCTAATGCGCGGTGAGGAGCAAAGTTTGAGTGGCCAAAGACTCTCCAAGAATCACAGCTGGAAAATTGCAGAGATTAGTTGAGTCTCGAGTCTCAGAAAGCCTAAAAAAATTACCAAACAGCACCTACATCCCCACAAGTTGTTCGGGAGGGTTTCAGGAAAAATCCTCTGCCTTCATCCAGAAACAATCTCCAGCATATTCAGTTGTCAGACAAGACCGAAACTTCAAAAGGGACCGGCTTCTATGGTCAGATGAAACTAAAAAAAGAGCTTTTTGGCAGCAAACCCACCAGATGGGTTTGGTGCACACATGGATAAAAAGTACCCCATGCCCACGGTTAAATATACTGCTGGATGTTTAATGTTGTGGGCCTATTTTTCTGCTGGAGGTCCTGGACATCTTGTTCAGACACATGGTATCATGGATTCTATCAAATACTAACAGATCAAATCTATCAAATCAAAACCTGACCGCTTCTGCTATAAATCTTATAATGGGCCGTGGTTGGATCTTCCATCAGGACAATGATCCAAAACAAACATCAAAACCAACACAAAAATGTGTCACTGAGCTCAAAATGAAGCTTCTGCCATGACCATCCCAGTCCCCTGACCTGAACCCTAAAGAAAATGAGTGGAGTGAACTGAAGAGAAGAAGCACCAACATGGAGCTGGGAATCTGAAGGATCTGGAGAGATTCTGTATGGAGAAATGGTCTATGATCTCTTGTCAGGTGTTCTCCAAACTCATCAGGCATTATAGGTGAAGACTCAGAGCTGTTATCTTGGGCAAAGGACGTTGCAATAAACTGGTGCCAATAATTGTGGCCAATGTGAAGTAGAGAAAAACATTTATTTCATAATGAGCTTTCCTCCCATTTTCAATTGTTTTACTTAAATGAAAGGTTAGAATTTTGTGAATTTTTTTTAAATGAAAGATCAAAAGGATAAACAATGCAGATTTATTTTCACAGCCACCTTTTCTCATAATTTTCAAGGGTGCCAATATTAGTGGAGGGCACTGTATATATGTATGTATATATATATATATATATATATATATATATAATATGTGTGTATTTATTTAAACAATTGTGCTGCTTAATATTAAAAAAAGAAAAAAAAAGTAGAATTTTAATATTTTTAATTGTTTTCAACATTGATAATAATAAGAAACATTATTAATGATTGAGCACCAATAATAATTGAGCACCACATCATCATATTAGAATGATTTCTGAAGGATCATGTGACACTGAAGACTGGATTAATGATGCTGAAAATTCAGTTTTGCATGAATAAATCACATTTTAAAATATAATCAAATAGAAAACAGTTATTTTAAAATCTAGTAATATTTCACAATATTGCTGCTGTTTTTACTGTATTTTTGATCAAATAAATTCAGCCTTGGTTAGCAGAAGAGACTTCTTTCAAAACATTAAAAAGTCTTATTATTCCAAACTTTTGAATGGCAGTGTAATATATAATATATAAATTATTATTATAATGTTTTTAATAAATACAGATTATTCCAGTTTACGCAAAACTGAATTTTCAGTTCAAATAATAAAACCTAATGATCATGTTAATGCTCATATTATGCTACGTATTAAATTCTTTTCCACTTCACATCTCTATTCTTTTAATGTTCCCTTCGGACTGCATGTTATATTCATCAACATTCACAGACACATACGGTCCTTTGAAATTTCTCAACCCTTTTAATCCCCAATACACAAAAACCTCCCTTTTTCTCTTATCCTCTGCCTTTGTGGCCAGCAGGGGATGAGGAGACACTTTATAAAGATGAAAGCAAAAAGAATAAGGTATAAAAAAAAAAAAATTGAAGGTAAAAGGGTTTTAAGCCCTTTAAGGTCAAACTCTTTAAGCTCCTTAAAATTTAAATTTTTTGTAGTGTAAATCACAGAGGTTTTAAGAGCAATACTTTCATGACTATAAAGGACATTAGAGTCTTAATGTAATGAATTAGGCTTTTTTATTTCCTGAACAGTATTTGAATCCAACAAATCACCTCTGAAAATCAATGAACCGTTAAGTCTAAATAAAAGTTACATGCTTTCCACGTAACTCTTTCATTAGACTTAACGGTTAATTGATTTTTATATTAATGGTCACTGCAGACCAAATTCTGAATTTGCTTCTATTTAAATGGTGTTCAAATAATAAAGATGTCTTTATTCGCCATTATTGAGATCTTAAATTACAGGTTTATATACATGAAGTCTTTAATTGCCATTAATTAAATAATCTACCAAAACTGTAAGAAGCTTTAGCTGATAAACATAAAATATAATTGTTAAATTTAGGAAATACATAAATTAAAAATTAGGGATGCATGATATATCGGTTACCATATCGGCCGATATATGTTCATTTTTAATGTTATCGTTATCGACCCAATAAGAAAAATTGGCCGATATATTAAAGCCAATAAATAATGGGCAATTTCCTTATGCTGATACACTTCAGATACAAACTGTCTACCATTATGGTTTTGAATTGCTTGAAATATGATTGAAATCTCTTCAAAAAAGGAAAATACAGTTAAGTACAGCGCAAGTCTGTTATATAGGCTACATAATATTATAATGAGAACATTATAATTGTGTGCTTGGGAAATAGCTTTTATTGGTGAGACTTTTGATTTAGATTTATCGGCCAATATATCAGTTATTTGCTTTCAAATATAAAGAATTAGCGGTTATCAGTATTGGCCAAAATGTTCATATCGGTGCATCCCTATTAAAAATGTAAGTCTGAGATTCATTGAATGTCAAAAAAATGAAAGAGAATTGTGTCAATCTTACAAAATAAATAAAATGTAAGTTTAATTTGTTTTGCTACGGAAAAAATTACAAAAATCATTTAATATTGATTTATTGATTACATGATTTTGACAAACTAATTCAAACCCAATGCTTTCGGGGTATCATTCTTGTGCCAATGTGACCATATGACAACTGACTTAATTACGGTTTGTTACTACTGTACATCCCAACTTTGTTACGGGAAAAAGATGTGTTTTCAATCAACATGGTATTTTTAAAGTGAGACAAAAAAAAAAAAACAACAACCTTAAATGTTCTTTAAAATACAAAATAAAAAAAAAATGTAAGTCCATGTTTTAATTTGTATTGCTAAGGCGAAAATAACAGACAAATCAGTATTTATTTATTAATTTATTATAACTATTATTCAATGTCTCTTTCTTATTGAAATAACACGATTTAAACAAAAACTGATTAAAAAAAAATCTTTCGAGTTATTATTGGTGTGATACATGTGACGACTGCCTTCAGTATGGTTTGTTGCTACAGCGCTATTTTGTTGGGGAGAAGAAAGTCTTTTCGAACAGCCTAGTATTTTTAAAGTGAGATTTGTATTGTCTTATAAATAATAATTTGTATTGTCTAAAATAAACTCCAATGACAAACTAAAAAAAAAAAAAACTTTAATCTGTTTAAACACAAAATTTGAAAAAAACAAAAAAAAAAAAACAACAACTATCAACCAGTGAGAAACTCCCTTTAACTCTAGTAACCACCCTGAAATTATTTTGTTTTCATCATCCCTTTCAGTCTAAGTCCACTGGAAGTGGTCGACGGCGTGGCGGCCATCGGCACAAAGGCAAATCAGCACTGAGCAGCGTCACTGGAACGGCAACTACAGCTGCTGGAGTGGGCGGCAACTGAGTTTCCTCCATCTCTCCCACCCATCACCACTGGTCATCTGACTTTAACATTTTAAGTGAACACCAGAGGGCAGTAAAGCCTTTTTTTTCTTTCTTTTTTGTTTGCTCTCACTAAACCGGACTGATTTATTCCTCCTTAATTAGAAATGTTCATCTCCACTGACACAATCGTGCCAAAACCCTGACTGACAAGCAGCTGTTGTGTTCCTCGTTCACCCGTTCTTTTTTTCCTCACCCTTATCAAACCCTTTTACTTAATATTCTGTCAGCCATTGGAGTCTTAACATCCTGTAGTAAACACCCCAAAATCCCGGATTTTGTAGCCGGAATGTTTCCCCGAGGACCCAATTAAGGAGCCTACGACTGAATCCCTGTTTGTGTTCAGCGATTTTGCTATTTTTCATGTCATTTTCCTCCTTCGATTGAATTTGGCAAATGCTAACGGAGATGAAAGGGAGAAATCTGTTCTGCTTGTCAATCTCTCATGCCCCCTCATCCTCTTCTGATTTTAATGAGCGTTGTAGCTGCCGAGACGCACAAAATCACGGCAGATAAAACCGGTCCCTTTTGGAGCGTCACAAATTAGGTGGCTTTTTGCTCTCCTGTGTTGCTTTTTCATTTCGTGACCCAGCATTGCTTTCAAAAGGTCTCACCTTTTCAACAAAGAACGGGTAGCTAACTGAGATGACATGGCATTTAATTTGGATTCCTGTTTTCGTTTTCTCATTAAACCATATATTCTGTCTATTTATATTTATTCTAGACTCTTTTTAAATGAATTTACCTGTGCAAGCCACTTTTGATCCAACCAAAGCGAGAGTAGACCTGAATAAATACAAATAAAATGAACGAGCGCTGACTAATTCACCCACATATGACAGTTTGGTCATTTACTTACCTTACTCATGTCGTTCCAAACCAGCATTACTTTTTTTTTGGTGGAAGAGTTGTTGTTTTCCATGCAATTACAATGAATGTTTTTATTTTATCAGTCGCTTTCCTGTAATTTGACGGATCAGATGTAAACATTTTACTTAGTGACAGTTCTTTGCATCACAAAAGTATCATAAACATGGTCCATAATACTTGTGAGCTGTATTTCAAGTCTTAAAGGGTTAGTTCACCCAAAAATGAAAATTCTGTCATTAATTACTCACCCTTGTGTCGTTCCACATCCGTAAGACCTTCGTTCATCTTCGGAACACAAATTAAGATCTTTTTGATGAGAGGTTTCTGTCTCTCCATAGAGATCCAACGCAACTACCACTCCAAGGTAAATTGTTTTTTTTTTTTGCTCAAACAAAGCACTCATGTTGCTTCATAAAATTGAGTTTAAGCCACTGGAGTCACATGGAGTACCTTAATGATGTCTTTTTCCTACCTTTCTCGACCTTGGAGTGGTACTTGCGTTGTATCTTTATGGAGAGACAGAAACCTCTCTCAGACTTCTTCTTCTTCAAAAAAAAAAAAAAAAAAACCTTAATTTGTGTTCCGAAGATGAACGAAGGTCTTACGGATGTGGAACAACATGAGGGTGAGTAAATTAATGGAAGAATTTTCATTTTTGGGTGAACTATCCCTTTAAGTCGTACGATAGCTTTGCGCGAGAAACAAACTGAAATTTAAGTCGTTATTTACTGATATTCTTATCCCACTGTTAATTGTTGTAAACAAATTGAGTCAGTGTGTAAATAATGATGGTTCTTTTGCATCACAAAAGTACCATAAAAGTGGTCCATAATACTTCTGTGCTATATTTCAAGTCTACTCAAGTTGTACGATAGCTTTGTACGGAAAACAAAGCGAAATTTAAGTTATTTATTGATATTCTTCCCCTACTGTTAATCATTGTAAGCAAATCGAATGAATCATTTAGATGGTTTTGTGACTCAAAGATCTGACTGAAAAGAATGATTTGTATACAAATTAGTCGACAACACATATCTCATGAACTTTACATAGAGATGTAGGGTGGACGCCAATATACGCCAGTTTAATTGTGAAAAGCAACTGTTGCACAAAAAAAAAAAAAAAAGAAAAAAAGAAAGTCATACAGATTTGGAAGGACTTTAGGGTGAGTAAATGACCAAATTTTCACTTTTGTGTGAACTATACCTTTAAATATGAACCTTAATTGGAGTTAATATGAAGTGGAGAATATGAAGTCCTTGGTAAGATACAAATCCAGACCAAAAGAGTTCTACACCGAAAACTCTTTTCAGGATACTGTTTCATAATGTCCATTGCAATTTTATGACAAAAGAAAAACACAATGCCCACACAATTGAACATAAATAGCTTTTATTTACATAGTTTTCATGAGCCCAATGCTGCATTCACAGAAGGCATCGTTCAAGGCAGTTCTGGTTCTTGTTCTTGGGTTTGATCTGCTGTTCTTATTTTTTTAATCAATAAAGGTGAACCACAAGGTCTGTACTATCAGGAACATCTTTAGACATTGATTTTAGTTTTTATCCGAGGCAGCCAAGTAGATTTGAACCTTACAAGCCAAGTAGATTTTTTACACATGATCTCTACAAGTTCAGTCAGAACAGCGCATGAAGACCACACACAAGCCCTTAAGTTATGCAGAATAGATTTTCTTCAGGAACCTGGTGGATAATATTATTATTATTTTTTTATTTTATTTTTATTTTTTTTCCTCCCCCAGGGCTGGTACGTAGTATGATTTTCAGACAAAAATAGTGTGAAGTTTTAGAGCATTCAGTTAATTGGATTTTTTTAAGTTATTTTCTTTTTGATTCAATCCCCGTTTAGTGCATTGTTTCCGTTCTTGCATTAAAAATGTATGTACATTATGTACAAATGAAACAACATGTAATTTTGTGTTGTAAATCCTTTTAAATAAAATGAAAAGTTATACAAAAACTCCAATAAATGCAGTTATCAGTCACTTTCCTGTAATGTTTGACAAATCAAATGTAAATATTTTACTTTAATTGTCTTTAATGTGTACTGTTATGTCTCTAGTTTGTCTAATGTGAAACAACTCCTCTGTGAAACTATTGAACTGAATTATTTGTAAACATTTAGTTTATTCTCCCTCAGACACTCATTTCTAATTTGTTACTCGCTCTTCTCTCCAACATGTCGAACAAATACGCCATAAAAGAATCAAATTACTTACTGTCCCCAGCCCCACTGCTGCGTAAAAAGATATGAAATGCTCTCAGCCAACAAAACCGAGGCATTTAGGTAATTTTGTCAAAACTCATTGAAGTGGCGGCATTAAAAAGCCAGCAGAACATCAAGCCACATGGTCAAACCGAGTCCCGTGGTGCCCCTATTGCCTAATTTCTAGCCCTTTATGTCCCTTCTCCCCCGGAGGGGTCGGATGCCAGTCCTGTTGCTGAGATTCCAATAAACGTGTTATTCAAAAACCCAATTTCAGTCTGCACCATGTGTCGCCTTGGCATGTTTAATTGTATTGAGGTTTTTGATGCACCAGTAAACGGCATTAAACTCTTCAAATATTTTTTTAATTCAATTTTAATTTTCCCCTCCAGCTTTTACATTTTTAAAAATGTGCATGTCGATGAAGTCCGTAAGGTCTCCATTTCCCATTTTTGGACCCTTTAAGGTCATTATAGAGTGCAACAGTGCCTGTCCATTTTTTCAGCGGCCTTGGTTCCAGAAGCATTTTTTTTCCATGGGGATTTTTTTTTTTATACAAAACAAAGAAAAAAATTGTTAAAGAGTTATAAACCATGAACCAAACCAACCAACTATAAATCGTAACATTACAAACTTTAATTTGAAGCAAAAGGGTATTTGAAAATTGGACAAAAAGACAAAGCTGCAAGACTGTGTACTTAATTTAATGAGGGAAAGAAGAACTACAACCCTATGAAGCATTGCGAATGTCAAATTAAAAAAGACAAATAAAAATAAAACTTTAAGGATGTTGATTGTGTATATAATAACATTTTACGTTTATTGAAAATATGCATATATATATATATATATATATATATATATATATATATATACATACACACATTTGACTAATATAATATATATATATATATATATATATATATATATATATATATATACACACACACACACACATATTTAAGGTGTGGATGGGCACAATTCTCTGGAGACTTCTTTACAAATTCATGGATAATGTAGTTTTTCAACAGGAATTCCATTAAGCATGATTATTTAAAACATAAGGTGAAATGATGCGGACTGATGAATTGAAGAAAGCATATACAATTGATTAACAACCTCATCATTAAAAATCAGTTCTCCTATATGGAGAAAATGAATGGGATTTTTACATCCTGAACCCAACTGTTGTGTTCTACTCACCCTTGATGTAAAGTCTGTAGGCAGTTATTTTTTTCATTTACAATAAAACTAGCTGTTGCATGTACAAAATATAGTATTGTACCATAACTTCATAAATTGACTAAAACAAAGCAAAAACATGTGATGTGCATTCTTTATTAATCACTTTTTAGAAGTAGAGTTAAACCTTGCTGTATTTTTTATTTTTTATTTTTTATTTTTTTTTTTTTGTACAAAAGGTATCTCCATCTTGCTCTGACCAAAGTCATTTGAATGCATCTGACATCGTAATAACCGCTTCCAAACTTGTAAATACGAATTCCCAGGAGGAATTTAACAAACCAATATTCTGCATGGGTGTTATTTTCTCTTACCTTGTGTAGTTTTGTTCATGGTTTACGAAGATGAAGGTGAGCTACGCAGCCTGTCCATGTTAGCATCTGGTTAACTCAATGAATTTCGAGTTGTGACACTGGTGGAGAAAACAGTTGTTCCCTTCTTTCTGTATACCAGAATATCGGCCTTCGTTTTAAGGTCATGTGCAGAAGGTGGAAAGTTAGCCAAATTGTTGTCCTCAGAAGTATTGATTATATTTCATCATCTAAGGCCACTTAGCGTTTATTAATTAGAGCTCTGCCCCTCATTTTAAGCATGATTGGTTAATCCTCTGTGCATTATTTTATGTATTGGCAGTGCATAACCACAGGCTAATTAACAGAGACCATGTTTGGACAAAGCAAAGAGGATTGAAGCTTCCTCTTTCAAAACAATGTCATTCTTTGACTTTGTTTAGTCTGCCTTTCCAAGATGAAAGACTTTTTTTTTCTTTGTTCAATCAAGCCTAGTATATTACTAATTTGAAAACTTTGATAGCCATCTCGCTGTCAGGCTTCCCTACATCAACTACAGGCCTGTTTATTTATCTGGTTATAAATACTTCAACCAGATTCTGTTATCTTTACATGGCTACAACTACTAAAAATGCTTTGAAATCAGCAAATTTGTTAAAAAAAAAAAAAAAATCCCTGAGTGATCTGTCTTGCTTGGTTATTCTAATATGTGACCCTGGACCACAAAACCAGTCATAAGTTGCACGGGTACACAGTGCTGCAGCGTAAATGAGTACACCCCCTTTGAAAAGTAACATTTTAAACAATATCTCAATGAACACAAAAACAATTACTAAGTTTTAACAATGACTAAGTTTTATATAACATCTGTTTAACTTATAACATGAAAGTAAGGTTAATAATATAACTTAGAAAACAAAATTTTCAGTTTTACTCAAATTAGGGTGATGCAAAAATGAGTACACCCCACTGAAAGTCTCTGGAGCAAAGCTAAATTTTAGACTACAAATGTCTAATTTAACAAGAATTCAACCACAGGTGAGTCTAATTATTCATTACACAGGTGTTCAGCAGACAGTTGACTATAAAAGGGTGTTAAAACCCCTTCCCATTTCATGCTGTCAGCAATGGCACCACATGGAAGAGAAATGTCACAAGACCTGAGAAAGAAAATAATTTATTTTCACCAGAAAGGTGAAGGCTACAAGAAGATCAGCAAAGCTTTACTTATCAGTCAGAATACTGTAGCAAAACTGGCACAAAAATTTAAAAAAGATGGAACTGCAACTATCTCACAGAGATGTCCAGGTCGTCCACGGAAGTTAACACCTCGACAGGAGCGTCTTCTGATGAGAAGGGTTGAAGAAAATTGGCATGCAAGTTCACTGCAGTTATCTAAAGAAGTAGAAAGCCAAACTGGGGTGACTATTTCCCATGACACAATACGGCGTACACTGCAGAGGAATGGCATGCATGGGTGCCATCCACGAAAGAAGCCTTTCCTAAAGCCCAGGCACAAAAAAGCCCGCCTAGAGTTTGCCAGGGCCCATGCTGACAAAGATGAAGACTACTGGGACTCTATACTCTGGAGTGATGAGACCAAGATAAATGTTTTTGGAACTGATGGCTTCAAAACTGTATGGCGTCGCAAAGGTGAGGAATACAAAGAAAAATGCATGGTGCCTACAGTGAAACCTGGTGGTGGCAGTGTCCTCATGTGGGGCTGCATGAGTGCTGCTGGTGTCGGGGAGCTGCATTTCATTGATGGCATCATGAATTCACAGATGTACTGCTCTATACTCAAAGAGAAGATGATACCATCACTCTGTGCCCTTGGTCGTGCACTTTTCCAACATGACAATGATCCTAAACACACATCTAAGGCCATTGTTGGATTTCTGAAGAAGAACAGGGTGAAAGTGGGTTCAGATCAGGAGACACTGAATCAATCGAACACCTATGGGGAATTCTGAAGAGACAAGTTGAGCATCACTCTCCATCCAGCATCCAGTCTCTAAAAGAGGTCATTCTTGAAGAATGGAAAAAGATAGATGTTGCAAAATGTCGCCAAGACTTGGTGCTGTCATTAAAAATTATGGAGGCCATATAAAGTACTAGATGTAGTAGTTTTTGTTGTGGGGTGTACTCATTTTTGCATCACCCTAATTTGAGTAAAACTGAAAAATGTGTAATCCAAGTTATATTATTAACCTTACTTTCATGTTGTAAGTTAAACAGATGTTATATAAAACTTAGTCTTAGTCAAACTTAGTCTTGTCAACATTTTGGAAATTGTTTTTGTGTTCATTGAGATATTGTTTAAAATGTTACTTTTCAAACGGGGTGTACTCATTTACGCTGAGAACTGTATTTGTAGCAATAGCCAACAATGCATTGTATGGGTCAAAATTATCGATTTTTCTTTTATGCCAAAAATCATTAGGATATTAAGTTGTTCTATGTTCTATGAAGGTGTTTTGTACATTTCCTACAGTAAATATATCAAATTTATTTTTGTAAGTAAAATGCATTGCTAAGGACTTCATTTGGACAACTTTAAAGGCGATTCTCTCAATATTTTGATTTTTTTTTTTTGATTAGATTGCAGATTTTCAAATAGTTGTATCTCGACCAAATATTGTCCTATCCTAACAAACCATACATCAATTTTAAAAAATTGTCCCTTATGACTGGTTTTGTGGTCCATGGTCACATATGATAAATTTCACTTCACAATCTGTCAACTCAAATGCTTATTGTGCCACTATAATCAAAGTATAAACCAGTAAAACTTAGACAAGAGATTGATTTTCTACATAGAAATTAAACTATTTAAATAAAAATATATAAAATATAACAATGTTTATTCATTTATTCTATTCATTGAATCAATTTTCATTATATCTTAAATATTTTTGCAACCAAAATGGATAGGTAAAATTACATTTACGCAAAATATAAAATCTCTCAATTTTATTTGAAATGAAAATCACAAATTCCCCAATGATTCAAGATACCCCTTGACATGCAGACTACCTTATGTGGGACAATTGCATTTTCCCCCCACTTGAGTCACTTTCTTCTCTTTCAGTTGATAAACTAATATGCCTAATTATATTTTAGGATATCTGTTATCGCATTTCTCCTTGCATAGAGGACAACTTAAAGAAAAAACTGCACAGCTTACTCCACTCTCCCTGGTGTGCCACACATTTAAGTCTCTTACGTACGTCCACAAGGCCTCTTATTATACCAGCAATCCACTGCAGTCACAGTCGTAAGCCATTTATAAATAAATGATCAGCTCTCTGGTGCTCATTGAGTCATTGTCTGTATCTCTGACTCACTCGCTGTCTATCTGCCTCGGTCTATCATTCCATCTCGTCACAGTTTTCTGGAAGTGGGTTTTCAGGGAGAGCAAATTTTGCTGTTGTTCAGACTGAGAAGCATGCGAAAATAAAACGTAATCCCACCGACAGAAGATGCCTTGATAAGCTGTATTTCTCAGATGAATGTGAATGATTTGAAAGGGCAAAATTTAAAAATACTTCAGCAAGGGATTGGTGCTTCATTCAGTGAGACGTTAATCTCGAAGTAAATAGTGCCACTTTCATTCCCGGAGGGCAAAGTAGTTTGAATTTTACTTTTTACATTCAATTTCTGTGTAACTCTTTTAGCTCATCAGAAATCAGTTTTCTCAGCATTAGTCGGTCAGTGGCAGATGTTTGGAAATGACGCAGCTCAAGGCTCTGTGGTGAGAGATAAGCATTTTGCCTTTGATGAAAAGCTAAGCCTTTAGCTCTCAGTTCTCGGCTTTGGTTGCCGACTTGGCTTGGCACGGAGGGGGGCACTCGGGATTGCCATCGTCTGGAGGGTGACATGGCCCTTTGTTGATTGCCACTGTTTCAGTGGGCCCAGTGCTGGTGGACGTTGATGGATCTGCCATGTCTAGGCTCGTCCACACTCGGAATGCCTTGGTGCATCTTGGGTCTCTAACATCCCCTGACAAGGAGTGGAAGCATTTAAATGGGCATGGCTGTAAATGGTTGTCCAATGTAGTCCAAAATTATTTCTCTTACAAAACTAAAATTCGTCTTCTTTGTGCATTAGTGGTGGGGATTTTTAGTGGCTCTTTCTGCAGTTACATTGTTATGCCAGTAGCAACATGTGACTGTCTTTATGAATTATGTACTCAACCAACTCGTTCAACAATGCTGATTCATTCTCAAATGCAACAATTGACTGTCTTTATTAATGAGTGCATGAATCATTTACGCAATTCAATTGATTCGTTCAACACAGTGCTTTTGTTAACTAAATCAAACTATTAAAAACTGCTTTCGGTGACTGAAATGAAGTTTAAATATATATATATATATATATATATATATATATGACGTTTAAATACACACACACACACATGTATATATATATATACCTTGTCTTGGTAACTGATATAAGTTTAAGTTGAAGTAGTGAAATGACTAAAACTGAAATAAACATTAATTAAATCTATAGAAATATTTATGAAAAATAATAAAAATGACAAAAGCACATAAAATATCACACTCTCAATCATGCTGTTGGTCTGAATCAAGCGTGCCACAAGAGTCCTGAAAAGTGAAGCCAAAGCGCCTCGATTGCCCCCAGGTAGTTGGTCCCAGTGTAGGTCATAAATCCCGCCCTCTCCATTTAATGTAATTGGACGCAAGACAAACTAAACAATCAAATTACATTTCAAATATTTTTTTCCAAAGATGGTTTCTGTCATTTTAGGCAGTTTTTATCACACTGCTGTAAGTTCAAGTGTTTTTTTTTTTTTTTTAAATAAGTTTGGTTTTAGTAGAAGTAGTCACTGATTCACCAACAGACTTTTTCCGGGATTTTTCAGGAGATTTGAACTTTAACTTTAATTTCAACATTTCCATAACTGTTTATTTCACACCAACATAATGAGTTGTTCTGAGTTTGGGCGGGACCTTGATATCGCGGCTCCACTTCGCGCTCACTAATGCTCAGACGCAGGCCCGTAATCAGGGCAAGATGTCAGTGCCATATTTGGACACAGGCGGCTTCACTTTTCTACAATGGAAGAGAGTGAATCACTCTCACGGACCTTCTCCTGGTCTGTTCCCGGCAGCTGAGTCTTTAGCCATTTTCAAAAAACTGCTGAAGACATATCTTTTTCGTCAACACTTGACCCAGTAATATTAGCACTTACTCTTTATTTATATTTTACTTTTCTTTTTTCGGTTTCTATTCTCTTTCTCCATCTATTTGTATTAAAAAAAATAAAAAATAAAAAAACCTTGCTACGAGCACTTTGCTGATGAAACTGTGACTTGACACGGCACTTACATACTGTTGTACTCAGGTTGATTTGATTGCTTGTACTATTCTCATTTGTAAGTCTCTTTGGAGAAAAGCGTCTGCTAAATGACTAAATGTAAATGTAAAATGAGTGAAGGTTCGTCCATCTTTTTTTACAGTCTATGGTCTGAATTCAGAACAAGTGTGCCACACGAGTCCTGAAAAGTGAAGGCAAAGCATCTTGATCACCCCCAGGTGGCTGGACGCAGTATAGGTCATAAACCCCGCCCTCTCCATCTAATGTAATGGGACGTGGGACAAACTAAACAATCAAATTACACCTCAAATATTTTTTTCCAAAGATGGTTTCTGTCATTTTAGTTTTTATCACGCTGAAGTTAGTTCAAATGTTCGTTCTTTAAATAAGACGTCATGATGTCATAAATTGAAGTCATGATTGACAGCTGTGATTGACAGTTTCTCTGAGCGAAGTAGTCACTGAAGCATCAACAGACTTTTTTCTGGATCTTCAGGAGGAGATTGGAGCTTTAACTTTAATTTTTACATTTCCAGAACTGTTTATTTCACACCGACATAATGTGTTGTTCTGCAGTAAACTGTATAAACTGATTTTGCGGGAGTGTGGGCGGGACCTTGATATCGCGGCTCAACGCTCGCTACTGCGCAGACTCAGGCTCCAAGTTCATATTGGCACACTGGCAGCTTCACTTACTACAATGGAAGAGAGTGAAGGTGCGCCATCTATCTTTTTTTACAGTCTATGATTCAGAACAACATTTGTGAGTTGTGTGAGTCATATTAATTATTACGTGTGTCTGGAATACTTGATGTGGTCAGTCACCACATTTGGCAGTCAAATGTTACCTAATATTCGCCACTGTCTAGAAAACATTGTGCGCTATTGTGATCTATGACATTGCTTAATAAGGGACAGACGTGATGTTTCTATAAATGACGGATTACTGTAATGATCCATCAAAACACGACAAGTGCAATAAGAAGAGCCGTGGCAGTAATTTATGAACCATGTAAGTCTCCTTTTATTTGTTGCTTATTCACCTGCTTTCTCTCCTTCTCTTTCCATCATAAACATCCATGCCCCTTTTATTCAGATTTCTCTCATGTTTTCACAAGTGTGAACACAGCACAAGAGTTCAACACTAACACTGAAACAGAAGGTGAAGGATGCATTTTTCCTCTTTTTGTTGGATGTTATGCTTTGCCAGACCATTATCAACACATCCAAAGTATGTATTATCACTACAGTTTTACATATTACATAAAGCCTTTGTAACATGTTGTTCTGTTCAATTATATAGTTTATTTTATTGTAAACAAACTTAAGATGTCAAGCTTAAGTTAAAAATCAGACAGTCATGAAGGAAAAACTAGCAAAGCAAATCCTGTATTAAATTGAATTAAACTATAAAAGTGTAAAATTAACAGTTAAAACAGAACACATGATCTTGCAAATATATATATATATCCAAATGTAACAAAAATAAATTTAGTATTTTTTATTTTTAGATTAGTATATGCAATATATAGAATGAAAACTAAAAGCGTACAGAATTACAATTTTATAACCAGCCTACATTAAACATGAAAATGCCACTTGCACTGAGAAATTTAATGCAGCTCTTACAATATAATTTAATTAGACAAACTGAAGATAAAATGGAAATAAAAACTACATTTAAAAATCAAAACTATAATAACCTTGGCAATCCAGCCTACGCTGCACATACTCACAGTGATATGTTCATGACACAAATGTACCACAGACCCAAAATAGAGACCTGCGGAGGCAAGCAATCAAACCAAGTGTGGACAGAAAGCAGTGAACTCTGGATGAACTAGCTTTGGTGGCTTTGATGAAAGTAAAAATAAATAAATAAATAATTAGCAGCAGCAAACTTGAGTGAACCCAATCAAACTTATCAAGTATTAACTTTGTTATGTCTGATTCCTTTTAAGTTCCATTATTTACATTGGTGGCCTTAACTTGTTATGGTGGCATGTTGAAATGCTTTCAAAACTCTTTTAGTGTCACTTTGATGCAAAAATAAATCTTTGATCTCATTAATTCAATTTTGTTTGTGGTATCTTCTGCCTCTTTGCCAGGAAATATTCACCTCAAATCATCTCACATCAGTGGCAAATTACATTCCCGAGGTGACCGGTCAAGAGGGAAAACAGGTTTATGGTGAAAATTGGAAGCTTGATGAAACCCCTTTCCCAGCCCACCATGGGTTACTGATTTTAGCTGGGGTTTATAAATCAAAAGGTGTAGCAATGGGGAGCCTATTGAATGCTAACACTGTCAGAGCCATATTTCCCGCCTCAACATCCCTGGAGACATTCCCTTTGATGACAGAGAAAGTAGGCCTACTTGACGTGAACGTGATAAATTCGCTGCAGTCGGGGATGTGTGGGGGAAAAGATGTTAAAATATGGCCTCTCATTTACAGTGTGGCTCCCCATGTGACTGTGGATTAATGCTTTTCTGTGAATGCTGTTTATTCAGGCTATATATGTCAAATACAACAGCAAATTTTACATTAGCAAAAGTAGATATTCCCAGATGTGGAAAGCAACATCTTGTGTCATGTTACGGACACTGTTTGTCCCCACACAATTTGAGAAAAGCTACACTTAACCCTTGGTTAACCCCTTAATTTACTTCATGTTATGGCCACTTTTTAGTTGCATAGTTGCAAAAACTTTAGCATGTTTCAGAAGACGTAAGAAAACGGTAACAATTTAGATGGCATTTCTTGTCCAATTAATGTTTTGTTCTTATAAATTTAAAAACAAGTGCATTATCTTATTTTGAATGTTTGAAGAGCACTAGGGTTTGAACAATAGTTAGATCTGAATTAATTGCTATTTATGCAGAGTCATCTATTTGTTTACGTATGATCTCTAGTTGTTGCAATGCTAAAAAATTGTAAATACCAGCAAGATAAAGAATTTCTTCCTCACCGCCATGAGATACTAACATTACCAAGCCATTTGCTCAGCAGAAAACCACAATTAGCAGCCATTTTGTGACTTTGTATGGACATTTTAATATGTGTTGAACACTTACTTAAGTCATTCAGTCAGAAAGATAAAAAAAAAAAAAAAAAATGCTTATTTGGTTTACTCAAGAAGCTTTCATCTCTAGTAACTATTTAAATGTTTCTGATGATTGAAATTCATTATAATTTTTCATACAACTTTCATTGTATGAGCACATGTCTGCTAGTTATTATTTTTCACACGCAGCCTGCAAATAACCAAGAAGATTCTCCTTCACTTTCGGTGGCCATTACATTCTCTCAGAATCAAATATAAGCCTCAGATCTGATCTGAGGCACAAGTCACTAGGGAACTAATCTGAGCTGTGTGATTACCAGACAGAGACAGCAAGAGAGAAGCCATGTAGCCATACTGAGAACATGAAGAAAATTACCCAGAATACTCCAGATAGAGGAGAGAGACAAACACGGAGAGAGATTGTCAGACAAAAACATGGTTGGAGGACAGACGCTGGAAGAGAAAAACAAGACAGGAGTTAAAAGGTTGAGTTATAATTGGTACCAGCAGTTCTTAAAGGGACGGATCAACTAAAAATGAAAACGCTGCCATTGCTTAGTCACTCTCGTATCGTTAAAAACCTGTATTACTTTCTAGCTGGTTTTGTTAACTTTGTTCTGTGAAATGGAATGAAGGCTCTGCTATCTATGCACGACCCATAAGCTTGTCCAGACTGGTTTAGGTAGTTGATAAGCTGAGCTACCAGCTGGTAGTTCAACCTGGTAAACCATCTCGGTCACCTGGGTAACAGCTGGTTGAATACCTTGCAGGGGACTGGTTGAGCTGGTTGAGCTTCCAAAGTTGTTTGACCAATTTGACCAACTAGTTATCCATTGGGAGGAGATTGAAAATTAAACTCCACGGTTAAATTCCTGTTTTCATTGTTCATTTTAATTAGTTATGAAGTTCAAAATAAGTGTATGGGTTAAACAAAAATAAATTGTATACTATATATATTGTATACCTCTGATTTCAGGCCCACTCTAAATCTGAATAATGCTTCAAAAACTAACATTCCTGCTGATGCACACAAAAAGTTTAGCGTCTTTCCCACCAGCATATAAAGGTTCTGATAAGTGAAATGATAATGCCAATGAAAAGAAACACCTCAGCAAAAGATGGCTAATACTAAAGCCCAAGGACAAAAGAAGAGATACAGAGCGAGAGCTTACTTGGGATAAAAGCTTTATAGAACCAGGCACAAGGGAATAGCAATAGAGATCTGATGTATTATTCTATTTTGAGAGGAAATTTTAGAGCTGGGAAGTATTTAAAGAATAGATAAAGGAATTATTCTGATTACATATATTTGTCCACCTCTATCTTTTTCTGACATCCTTTTGGTCATACGTTACCTCTTAATTATTACAGGTAATGTGTGAATAAGACAGCTCTCCTGAAATAGAGAACTCTTTCAGGAAAGCTGTCTTATTCACTTTTTGGAGTGAGATGTTATAGTTACAGCATCTTGCAGCAGGAGTTAACTGGGCCATGCTGACTAGCCAAACTTTTGCCCTTTGGTCCAAGTGTGGGAATTTCAATAGGAAATTAAATGTGAACTCAGGAAAGAAAACTGCTTGTCAAAACTCTTCATGGAGCGTTTATAGGGTGGTCTTGGCTCCTGTGGCTTTTAATTCCAACTGTGCAATAACAAACATCAAAATCCCGTGCCAACTATTAAAGCAGAGCCAACCACAAAGACCTCCGCCAATTCGCCAATTTTCTCTCACATACCGAGAGCACCAAGTACTAAACCTTTGTACATTATTCTGTATCACTGTGACGAGATCTGTAACATGCAAAGAAATTCAGAAGATCACAGCAACACGAACCTTGTGAAATGGAGACATGGGGGAGTTGCGGAAGATGAAAACGAGAGGGTTCCTCAGTGTTATTCGTCTCGCACCCCTCAGGGAATGCTTTTGTCAAGAACGGAGGCTTGACAGCAGGAGAAACGATAAACGATTTGACGCTTCTCACCGGAGACCTTTGATCCACAATTTCTTTGTAACTAAAGAGGTCTAAGCATGTGAAATAACTCATGGAGGTCATTTTCTTGTCAAAGGGGACTTAAAAATGGAGTGGACAAGCCTTTGAAAATTTGCACCATGCAGTTTGGAGAAGTATTAAGTTCATTTGTGACCAAATAATATATGGATACTTTTTGGATGACTCAGGCCTCTCCAATGCACTTTACGGTTTTCTGCACTCGAGCCACTGCTTTATTCTCACGTCCATCTCACTTCTGTCAGCCTGCTGTCCTCTCTGTCTGAATATCTATACTGTCTGAATATCTATACTTTTTCTATCAGGCCTAGTCAATGGGTTTTGGCCTTGCGGTCCAGCTGCAGACAGACTGACCCTGCTGTTGCAAGTGCATTATGGGAATGTTCCCTGTTGTGTCCTCCTATGCTCTGACCATTCATGGTAAAATTCAGTGTATGAAAAACTCACATCTTGTATACTCCCTCTGTTTCTTTGCTCTTCCTTCTTTATCAGGTGGTCTGCTTTGGTAGTATTTTTCTGTTTCCTTGCTGAAAAACAAAACAAAACAAAAACAGTGGTCATACTGGTTTTTAATGCATGCTAGCTGGTTTGTTGCTAGTCTAAGGTGGTCTACCAAGTCAGCCTTTAGCCCCACCAGCTGGTAGTCCTTCTGTTTACACCCAAATGAGAATGATAACAGAGAGATTGCTAGAGAATTGTTTATATCAGACGTAAACGGGGCTATCAAGATCAGCTTGGACCAGCAACAGACAAAACCATCTATTATCTGAAGATGGTGTTAGCCAGAATTTCCAACAGGGTTCTGTGAAAGAAATGGAAAATAATAAGTTGTTTATGGCAAAAACTTCTGTCTTAGTCCCTTTATTATTTACTTTCTTGTTGCACTTGCAACGTGAGTCACATCCTCATTGCTCTATGAGAGACTCAGCCCCATGTACATTACAGAAACGCAGCAGTGTTTTTCGATAAAGGATGACCCCTGCGGGTTGAGTGGGAGGGTAGTGTTTGTATGTGTGTGAGAGTTTTGGGGGTGGATTAAGAACCCGCTACTCGCAGGTCAATTACCCTATTAGCTCCCTGTCTGCATGCCCAGTTACCATAACAACACACTTGTACATCAGTACCTCAGATTCCAGGCAAGCCATTTTTGAGAGTTCTAGAACACTTGTTGGATCTTGTATCACTTTCACATTTACAGTAAATTATACAAGATGTGAGTTTTTCATACAAACGGGCTAGTAACACGGCAGGGGCTAGTAACACGGCAGATCTGGATCGATTGCTCCTGTCTGCTCCTGTCTGCCTCGCTGCTCAGAGTGGTTTGCATCTGTAGCTCCGTATAGCTTTGTTTTGAATCTCTTACTACCATTTCTTGTTGTTTATAATATTATTACCATATATCTAATATTGTCTATCGCATTAATCTGACGTCGCTAGCTTTTAATCTAAATTGCTATCACAACGCGTTAGCATTTCGCTAGCTTGTTAATTTGTCATCAGTCTCTCGCGCCCTCCTTTTTCTACGCGTTCATCAAACAGCTGTGGTAAGTCGGATCAGTCTACAAACACGGTGAGTCATGTCATCCTCTCCTTCTATTGTTACTTGCTCTGTCTGTCACATGCTTAGCATAGTTCTCTCTGTCAGTGACGAGGCATTCACATGTCATAAATGTAGGGAGATAGTCAGGCTGACAGAGAAAATCTCAGAGTTAGAGACACGCATCCAAACTTTAATAGAGGATAGTAAGAATGTAAGGGCTTTAGATACTGTTTTGGATGCGACTAGCTTAGTGAACTCTGTACATTGTTCGGTTCCGGCTGTAGAGCCTGCGCAGCAGGGCAATTGGGTGACTGTGAGTCGTGTAGTCGTGGGGAAAAACACTGCTCTTCCGTTCCGATTAGAACATCAAACAGGTTCTCCCCACTCAGTGACGCACCCACTGAGAATCCTGTTGAAAGTGTCCTAGTTATTGGCGATTCTATTACACGGAACATGAAAATAGAGACACCAGCCACCATAGTCACATGTTTGCCGGGAGCCAGAGCACCTGACATCAAAGCAAATTTAAAAGTGCTGGCTAATGCTAATCGTAAATACTCTAAGATTATTATCGGCACTAATGATGTTCGACTTCGTCAGTCGGAGATCACTAAAATTAACATTAAAGAGGTGTGTGAACTCGCAAGTACAATGTCAGACACTGTAATTTGCTCTGGCCCTCTCCCTGTTCGTCGAAGTGATGAGATACTTAGCAGACTATCATCACTCAATGGCTGGCTGTCTAAGTGGTGTCCGCAGAATAATATAGGGTTCATAGACAATTGGAAAAGTTTTTGGGGCAGACCTGAGCTGTTGAAAAGAGATGGTATTCATCCCTCCTGGGATGGTGCCGCTCTTCTCTCTAGTAATATGGCACATATGCTGTTGAAATTCTGCAGCAGAGCGATGACATCTCTGATCATTATCTAGTCTCGTGCATACTACATTTAGTCAAGGCGGCTAAACTGCCTCCATGCCATAAATATGGTAGAACCATCACTTCTACCACTAAAGATCGCTTTATAAATAATCTTCCTGATCAGTTTCATCGCCTTAGCATACCAGAAAGCTTAGAAGACCTCGATGTTGCAACAGAAACTATTGCCTCTGTCTTTTCCAGCACATTAGACTCAGTTGCTCCTTTGCGCTTAAAAAAGATTAAGGAAATTAATCCAATGCCATGGTATAATGAGCACACTCGGGCCCTAAAGTTAGCAGCCAGGAAAATGGAGCGCAGCTGGAAGAAAACAAAACTAGAAGTATTTCGCATTTCGTGGAGAGAGAGAATGATTGAGTACAGAAAGGCCCTAAAATCTGCTAGATCTGCCTATTTTTCAAAACTTTTAGAAGAAAATAAACACAACCCTAGGTATTTATTTGATACAGTGGCTAAATTAACAAGAAATAAAGCTTCAACTTCTGATGTTTCCAAAGAGCACAGCAGTAATGACTTTATGAACTTCTTTACTTGCAAGATTGATAATATTAGAGAAAAAATTATAACCATGCAACCGTCTACTACAGTATCGCGTCAGATAGTGCATTGTAGTGTCCCTGAGGAAAAATTCAATTCATTTACTGCTTTAGGAGAGGAAGAATTGTCTAAACTTGTTAAATCATCAAAATCAACAACATGTATGTTAGACCCTATACCGACTAAGCTATTGAAAGAAATGCTTCCAGAGGTTATAGATCCTCTTCTTAATATCGTCAATTCATCTTTATCACTAGGACACGTACCAAAAACTTTTAAGCTGGCTATTATTAAACCTCTTATTAAAAAACCACAACTTGATCCTAGAGAATTAGTCAATTACAGGCCGATCTCAAATCTCACTTTTCTGTCAAAAATACTAGAAAAGGCAGTATCATCACAACTATGTTCCTTTTTAGAAAGAAATAGTATCTGTGAGGATTTCCAGTCAGGATTTAGACCGTACCATAGTACTGAGACTGCCCTCATTAGAGTTACTAATGATTTGCTCTTATCATCAGATCGTGGTTGTATCTCTCTATTAGTGTTACTGGATCTTAGTGCTGCATTTGACACTATTGATCACAACATTCTTTTAAATAGACTCGAAAATTATGTTGGCATTAGTGGAATTGCATTGTCATGGTTCAAATCATACTTATCTGACCGTTATCAGTTTGTAGTAGTAAACGAAGAGATGTCATATCGATCACAAGTTCAATATGGAGTACCGCAAGGCTCAGTACTAGGACCGTTGCTTTTCACTCTGTACATGCTACCCTTGGGAGATATCATTAGGAAGCATGGCGTTAGTTTTCACTGTTACGCTGATGATACTCAGCTCTATATTTCTTCGCGCCCTGACGAAACTTACCAATTCACAAAATTAACGGAATGCATAGCTGATATAAAAAATTGGATGACCAGTAATTTCCTACTACTAAATTCAGAAAAAACAGAGATTCTAATTTTTGGGCCAAAAACTTCATGTAATAACCTAGAATACTGTCTAACACTTGATGGCTGCTCTGTTAAGTCTTCGTCGTCAGTTAGGAACCTGGGTGTGCTCTTTGATACCAATCTTTCATTTGAAGGCCATGTTACTAGCATCTGTAAAACCGCATTCTTCCATCTTAAAAATATATCTAAACTACGACATATGCTCTCAATGAAAAATGCAGAACAGTTAGTTCATGCGTTCATGACCTCAAGGCTAGATTACTGTAACGCTTTACTGGGTGGTTGTTCTGCTCGCCTGATAAATAAACTACAGCTCGTACAAAATGCAGCAGCTAGAGTTCTTACTAGAACTAGGAAGTATGATCATATTAGCCCGGTTCTGTCAACACTGCATTGGCTTCCTGTTAAACATCGTATAGATTTTAAAATCTTGCTAATTACTTTCAAAGCACTAAATGGTTTAGCTCCCCAGTACCTGAGCGAGCTCTTAATTCATTATAGTCCTTCACGTCTATTGCGATCTCAGAATTCAGGCCAGCTGATAATACCTAGAATATCAAAATCAACCGCAGGCGGTAGATCCTTCTCCTATTTGGCACCTAAACTCTGGAACAATCTTCCTAGCATTGTTCGGGAAGCAGACACACTCTGTCAGTTTAAATCTAGACTAAAAACGCATTTCTTTAACCTGGCATACACATAACACATTACCAATTTATATTTTCAAATCCGTTAAAGGATTATTAGGCTGCATAAATTAGGTCAGCCGGAACCGGGAACACTTCCTATAACACATGATGTGCTCGTTACATCAGAAGAAGAATGGCATCTACGCTAACATTAGTCTTTCTGGTTATCCCGAGGTTCACCGTAGTCAACCGGATCCGGGCCGTATCCAGGTGAGACCGAGGACCTGCGCCTTGACACGACCACAACGCAGCCCTGAAGTATCAGCAGAGATTGAGTCAACTAGATCATCCACTGTGAGGGCCTCATCGACACGACAGCCACGACACAGTTCCTCAACAACCGTCCATACCGGCGTGATGAATACGATCCTCAATTGGATGGAACTGGAATAAATACTTTGAATGCTGCGATCCTATTGGACTTACGATGGCAACCTGAATCGTAACAAAGCACTGTTGGCCAGAGGAGAACTGGCCCCCCGACTAAGCCTGGTTTCTCCCAAGGTTTTTTTCTCCATTTAAACACCTATTTGCCACTTGTCTGCCACCTGATGTCACCTGATGGAGTTTGGGTTCCTTGCCGCTGTCGCCTTTTGGCTTGCTTAGTTGGGGACACTTGACATTTGACTTGACATTTGATATTCAACAGTGCTTTGATCTACCTGCATTGACACTATTCTTTAAGAGCTGCTGTGCAGCCAAATAATGTACCAGTTATCAATGTAAAGCTGCTTTGACACAATCTACATTGTAAAAAGCGCTATATAAATAAAGGTGACTTGACTTGACTTGACATAGTCTTAGAGCTGAAACATGAAAACTGGGGCCCAGGTCAGGAAGCAGCCATACTGGCTAAACCAACTGTCTGCTAGCTGTCTCATGTCACAGAAGTCAGATAAATCCCAACACATAGAAACTCTTTCACATATTATCACATAGAGACTGATTGTACCCAGAATTAGTAAATACAAAAAACTCCCAAACCCATTTAAGGGTAAAAATTTAATTGATGTTCAACAAATAAAAAACAAATATAATATTGATGAACAAATTATAAAGCTTGGGTTGCTGAATATTAGATCCCTTTCTTCAAAAGCACTTATTGTAAATGATATTATCACAGACAATAATCTAGATGTGCTATGTTTGACAGAAACCTGGCTAAAACCAGACGATTACATTACTTTAAATGAGTCTAGCCCTCAAGGTTACTATTATCGACACGAACCGCGTCAGAAGGGCAAAGGGGGAGGTGTTGCTGTAATTTATAGTAATATCTTTAGTATTACTCAAAAGTCTTTCAATTATAATTCCTTTGAAGTAATAGTGCTTTATGTAACATTATGTAATGTAAGTGACAAATCCTATTTGAAATTCATACTGGCTACTGTATACAGGCCACCAGGGCACCATACAGACTTTATCAAAGAATTTGCTGATTTTCTATCAGAGTTAGTACTGGCTGCGGATAAAGTCCTAATTGTTGGTGATTTTAATATCCATATAGATAATGAAAAAGACGCATTGGGATTGGCATTTACAGGCATTCTAAACTCTATTGGAGTTAGACAACACGTGTCAGGACCCACTCATTGTCGTAATCATACTTTAGATCTAATATTGTCACATGGAATCGATATTGATGCCGGCGAAATTCTGCAGCAGAGCGATGACACCTCAGATCATTATCTAGTCTCGTGTATACTACATTTAGCCAAGGCTGCTGAACTGCCTCCCTGCCACAAATATGGTAGAACTATCAATTCTACCACTAAAGATTGCTTTATAAATTATCTTCCTGATCAGTTTCATCGCCTTAGCATACCAGATAGCTTAGAAGAACTCAATGTTGCAACAGAAACTATTCACTCTCTCTTTTCCAGCACATTAGACACAGTAGCTCCTTTGCGCTTAAAAAAGATTAAGGAAATTAGTCCAACGCCGTGGTACAACGAGCACACTTGGGCCCTTAAGAAAGCAGCCAGAAAAATGAAGCGTAGCTGGAAGAAAACAAAACTAGAGGTTTTTCGCATTTCGTGGAGAGAGAGAATGATTGAGTACAGAAAGGCCCTAAAAACTGCTAGATCTGCTTATTTTTCAAATCTTTTAGAAGAAAATAAACACAACCTAAGTATTTATTTGATACAGTGGCTAAATTAATGAGAAATAAAGCTTCGACTTCTGATGTTTCCAAACAGCACAGCAGTAATGACTTTATGAACTTCTTTACTTGCAAGATTGACAATATTAGAGAGAAAATTATAACCATGCAACCGTCTACTACAGTATCGCGTCAGACAGTGCATTGTAGTATCCCTGAGGAAAAATTAAATTCATTCGCTGCTATAGGTGAGGAAGAATTGTCTAAACTTGTTAAATCATCAAAATCAACAACATGTATGTTAGACCCAGACAACAATACCGACTAAGCTATTGAAAGAGATGCTTCCAGAGGTCATAGATCCTCTTCTGGCTATTATTAAACCTCTTATTAAAAAAACACAACTTGATCCTAGAGAATTAGTCAATTACAGGCCGATCTCGAATCTAACTTTTCTGTCAAAAATACTAGAAAAGGCAGTATCATCGCAACTATGTTCCTTTTTAGAAAGAAATGGTATCTGTGAGGATTTCCAGTCAGGATTTAGGCCGTACCATAGTACTGAGATGGCTCTCATTACAGTTAAAAAAATGATTTGCTCTTATCATCAGATCGTGGTTGTATCTCTCTATTAGTGTTACTGGATCTTAGTGCTGCATTTGACACTATCGATCACAACATTCTTTTAAATAGACTCGAAAATTATGTTGGCATTAGTGGAACTGCACTGTCATGGTTCAAATCATACTTATCTGACCGTTATCAGTTTGCAGTAGTAAACGAAGAGATGTCATATCGATCACAAGTTCAACATGGAGTACCGCAAGGCTCAGTACTAGGACCGTTGCTTTTCACTCTGTACATGCTACCCTTGGGAGATATCATTAGGAAGCATGGCGTTAGTTTTCACTGTTACGCTGATGATACTCAGCACTATATTTCTTCGCGCCCTGATGAAACTTACCAATTCACAAAATTAACGGAATGCATAGCTGATATAAAAAATTGGATGACCAGTAATTTCCTACTACTAAATTCAGAAAAAACAGAGATTCTAATTATTGGACCAAAAACCTCTGCACGTAATAACCTAGAATACTGTCTAACACTTGATGGCTGCTCTGTTAAGTCTTCGTCGTCAGTTAGGAACCTGGGTGTGCTCTTTGATACCAATCTTTCATTTGAAAGCCACATTTCTAGCATTTGTAAAACCGCATTCTTCCATCTTAAAAATATATCTAAACTACGACATATGCTCTCAATGACAAATGTGGAACAGTTAGTTCATGCGTTCATGACCTCAAGGCTAGATTACTGTAATGCTCTACTGAGTGGTTGCCCTGCTCACTTGAAAAACAATCTACAGCTTGTACAAAATGCAGCAGCTAGAGTTCTTACTAGAACCAGGAAGTATGACCATTTTAGCCCGGTTGTGTTGACACTGCATTGGCTCCCTGTTAAACATCGTAAGGCCTCATCGACACGACAGCCAGTGGCACAGATCCTCAACAAACCGTCCCATACCGGCGTGATGAATATGATCCTCAACTAGATGGAACTGGAATAAATACTTTGACTGTTGCGATCCCAATCGGACTTATGAAAGCTGCCTGAATCATAATCATGCACTATTCGCTGTTGGCCAGAGGAGAACTGGCCCCCCAACTAAGCCTGGTTTCTCCCAAGGTTTTTTTCTCCATTTTAACACCTGTTTGCCACCTGATGTCACCTGTTGGAGTTTGGGTTCCTTGCCGCCGTCGCCTTTGGCTTGCTTAGTTGGGGACACTTTACATTTGATATTCAACAATGTTTTGATCTGCCTTCATCGACACCATTGTATACAAACTGAACTGAGCTGGATGATGACATCACTGTTTACTACAGTGCTGATATAGATAAATTAACTAAATTAATAACTATTGATCCTTACAACAGAATGAATCAATACTGAATTTACTTAAGCTGAACAATGACACCATTTTCTTTAAGAGCTGCTGTGCAGCCAAAAATTATATACCAGTTATCACTGTAAAGCTGCTTTGACACAATCTGCATTGTAAAAAGCGCTATATAAATAAAGGTGACTTGAATTGACTTGACTTGACTTGAGTAGATTGAATTATTGACAAATTCTACTAGATCTGTTCTTTTCCATCCTCTGAATGCTCACAGCACTAAAACCGTTCTGTTTGGAAGTCTTGTTGATGACAGCAAAATCCTTTGAAAGTGCAATTCTGTATGCAACACTAGCTAGACAATTGTCTAACAACCTACTTTAGAGCATCTTAGCCTTACACAGTCATTCCAACATTTTTTATGGAAACTCTTGGCGTGTTTAGACCCTGGTCCTGGGGTACATTTTGTTCAACCATAAGTGCCCTGCAAAGTGGACTTCACAGGGTAGTCCGCCATCTTAAGTGAGATTCACATCTGAAGGGAGTGTACATGTTGAAAACATATTTGGTACAGTATCTTTGTACCTTATTGACCGCTTAAAGTTTCAAAGTAGTACCTTAAAGGGGTCCTTGATTATGATTTCACTTTTTTTTAACTTTAGTTGCTGTTTGAGCATAAACAACATCTGCAAAGTTACGATGCTCAAAGTTCAATGCAAAGGGAGATATTTTCTTTTGCAGAAATCGCTTTTTAAGGACTACAACAAACGGCTGGTAGGGACTACAATGAGCTTCTTCCCAGGTTGGTGACATCACTAACCCTAAAATTTACATAAACCCTACCACCGAGAACACGCAACAAAGGGGGCGAGGCCATGTTGGGCTGTTGTAGTAGAGTGTTTTTGCATTGCCATTATGAGGGTGAATTCAACGCTGGATTTGCACAAAAGATTAACATGACGGCACATGCTAGTCGATGAGTTTAATCAACTCCACAGCAACTGCATAAATTTATCCAATAACCAATCAGAAACATCCAGTTGCATTCTAAATGTTGTAACTTCTTAATGAGTCTCTCCATCAGTGTCTGATTCCAGTTTGAACAATGTAAGGCTGAACATCATTACTGACAATCGTCATTTTGGCTGCGTGAGATTCTCCAGCTTTGTTGTCGTTGAGCAACCGAAGCACAAGCTGTTAAAGCTCCGCCCTCTTCTAGAAAGGGGGCTGGGAGCAGCAGTCCATTTGCATTTAAAGGGACACACAAAATTTTTGCTCACACCCAAATAGAGGCAAATTTGACAAGCTATAATAAATGATCTGTGGGGTATTTTGAGCTGAAAATTCACAGACACATTCTGGGGACACCAGAGACTTGTATTACATCTTGTGAAAAGGGGCATAATAGGTCCCCTTTAAGGGTACGTATTAATACTCTAAAGTACTAATAAGTAACTTTTAGAGGTAGATATAAGACAAAAATGTCTTTTAAAAGTGAAAAGTGAAAACTGTGAAAAGATGTTGTACTGCTTAAGGTACAATTGTTGCACTTTTTTTCTCACAGTGTGCAGACTTGTACAGAAAAGGGTTGTGCAAGTTTATCATTCTCTAGCAGGGGACAGGATAAGACAAAAAAAAAAGGCCCCGATAGACTTCAAACGAAATCGAAGAACGAACTGATGTGATGTCATTTCAAACAAAATCAGGCCAAAACGGTTCATTTTGGCTTGCCAAAGCGAACTCTCAGGAAAAGTTCGCTCCAGCTACGAAACACCTTCATACTACCATTGGTCCATGACGATGACATAATAAGAGGTGTGCGCTGAGGCTCCGCCTTCTTTCACGCCTAAATCTTCTCTGACTCATTTCTTCTGTTGTCCATGAAGGTAAGATCTCCGCGGGTGAAAACATTAACACACTGGATAGCCGCTTTATAGTAGAAAATGAAGTTGAGCTTCTGATGAAGTGAGACACTGACACTGTTTTTCATATTTGATACTGTAAAGCTGCTTGCTTTAAAGCAATCTATTTAATAAAATGCCATATAAATAAATGTGAAGTGACTTCACTGCAGTGCTAATTTGCAGAGCTCGTGCAAACATGCCCATGTTGTTATGATCAGATGCTTTTTTTATGCTTTCTATAAAAAAAAAAAATGTTACTGAGAAGCGTGCAGCACATATTAACATATTCATCTAAACTAGATTAGATAGCTTTTATTGTCATTCAACTGTACATACAGAGTGCACATATGAACAAAATTCCATTCCACTGGCTCATAAATACTATAACTAAACATGAACTAGTCAGTATAAAATCAGTATAAAAATATAAGAAATGCTACAGCGTGCATTAAAATACAGCGGCATATACAGTAGATATTGATATTGCACATGGTAATTGGCGGCATATTAATCAAATTATTGCACTTGTTAAGTGGTGACATATAAATTCAGTTATTGCCCATTATAAATAAAAACTGTTATTGCAATATCCCAGTCTAGTTCACATGAGACTCACTGCAGGGGATTCAGTGAGATATAGTGGTTAAGGGGTTATTTTGAGTTTAAGAGTCTGATAGCTTGTGAGAAAAAGCTGTTGCAGAATCTGGCTGTTCTGCCACGAATGCTGCGAAACCTCTTGCCAGAGGGCAGCAGAGAAAACAGTCCATGATGAGGATGGGTGGGGTCTTTTGTAATGTTTTGGGCCCGGGTCAGATTGCTTTTGTATACGAGGTCCTGGATGGAAGGCAATGAAAAGCCAATGATCTTTTCCAATGTCCTCAGACTTCCAGTCTGAGGCTTTGCAGTCCCCAAACCAGACAGAGATGCAGCTGGTCAGTATGCTCTCTATAGTACCTCTGTAGAAAGTGCCGAGGATGGGAGGTGAAAGGTGTGCTCTTCTCATCCGGCACAGAAAGTGAAGACGCTGCTGTGCTCTCTTCACAAGAGAGGTGGTGTTGAGGGTCCATGTCAGACTGTCCGTGATCTGCACCCCTAGGAACTCTCAGCAGTGTGGGAGGCGTCAGATGTTCGATAACAGTGTATCGCTGCTCACGTATTTCAAACTTTGTTTTACCCCTAAACGAAGAATGAAAAAAAAAAAACTTGCAGTGAGTACATCAGGGTCTTGACTGCAACTAACACACGTCATAGTACCGGCTCAACCCCTACTGACCTCACCTGACGCAGGTCTGATGTCATCATGTGTGTGGAAACCAGTGCACATGCCTTCAAGTAGAGAAAGGCTCACAGGACCTCGTTTATTTCACTTTGCTTCAGAGTTCTGCAGCTCCCACATGGCCGCCTCTCGTTACTGAAAGTCAACATGCGAGATCTGAAATATTCATCTCCAGTTGTTTCACTGAGCAAAATGTAAAGTGAGTTGAAACATTATTCAGATGCATTTCCAACAAACCTCAGAGCTGGAGCTATTATTCATGAAAAATAGAGCCTAATATTTGTGTAGCAGTGTGGGGTGGGTTTTCCCCTTTATTTGTTTATACCTTATCGTAAATGAGTAATTGGGATAAGGGCCTGTGTATTTAAATGCGTGAGCAGGAAGCATTAGAAGATAGGTGTTGTCATGCCCTCCCCTCTTCCGGTCTCCAGTGTCACTGTAGCCGTTCCTGTCAAGTCTCTTGGGAGTTGCGTCGAGTGCTCAAAGAAAGCTTGTAGTGGAACATTTGTGAAGGCCTTCTAACATTCTGACGTTCGTTGATCCGTGGATTTGATCTCCTGCAGCTCACGTGGTGAACGGCGGGTCGTGCTGCTGTTTTTCTGAGTTTGGTTTATTATTTTTCGTAATATTATTATGATTGTGTTTTCATTTTATTATTTCTGTTTTGAGATTTTGGTTTGATCAGTTTGAATTAGGCTGTTTAGGCTGAGTTGGTAGTGTGTCCGGCATTTACGTTACTGTGTAACCTTGGGTTTATTGCCAGAGTCAGGTAGGATGCTGTACTCCATTATCAACTGATGTTGTCATTTATTGTATGTTTTTTTTCCCTTTTCTTCTTATGTTGAAAGAGTAATTGATATTTGTACCGGACCCACTAATTTTTCCCTTTTTTTTCTTTAGTTTGAGCCAAGGCTGAGTGTGCTGAGGAGGAGGCTAGTCACCTGGGTGGAGCACATGGTTGTGAGTTTGGAGCACCAGGTTTTGAGCACCTCTTCCTATTGTTTGCTATGCACACGTGTGGTTGAGAGCACGATTTCTTTCAGCTAGTTTGCCACCCCTAAGGTAAGCTTTAGCCTTGTAGCTTTTTTTTTGGTAATTAACGTTTGTGGAGCTAATCAAGGTCTTCAGGTTGACTAAAGTTACAGGCAGATGAGTGTTTTTTTTTTTTTCCAGAGTTGGAGCTAAACTCTGCAGGACAATGGCCCTCCAGGATCAACATTCCCCACCCCTGGTGTATATGATGACTATGATGATTCTGGGTTGATTTATTTATTTTTTTATGTTAATAAAAGTGTTTCTTTTGTTAAATTGGACAACACGTCTCTGTCTTTTCATTGTACCACCAAACCTGTGTCCCTTTTATTGTATTTCCTTGGATGCAAATCCCAGGGTGGCGTAGTCATTATCATCTGAATCTAACCAAAAAATGCTGATCTAGTCACATTTGGAAATCAAATACTTTTTCCATACTTCCTCCCTGCTTCTCTATTTTTTGTCCTTTCCTTTAATTTTTTTTCTTGTTTTTTTCTCTCCTTCCATCCATCCATCCCCCATTTTTTACTTTCTTTCTTTTTTCCTCTTCCCTTTCTTCATTCCTGCCACCGTATCATTATTTTTCTGTCCTTACGTCCTCCTTTTTTCCTTCCATCCATCTTCCCTTTTTCTTTCCTTACTTTCATTCTTAATCATCCTCTATTTTTCTTGTTCTATATCATCCCTTGTTCCTTTTTTCTTTTCTTACATTTTTCTTGTTTCTTACTCTTTCCATCCACCCTGATTGCTTTATCTTTTTCTTTCTTTCGTTCCTTCCTTTCTGCCACCCTTTTTTCTGTCCTTCCTCATTTTTCTGTTCTTCCATCCATGTTCCAGCTCCACTACTTTTTCCTTCCTTCCTTTCATGCTTCATCCATCCACTACTATTTCCTTCCTTTCTTCCTTCCTTTTAATGTTTGTTCATTCCTTCATTTTCCTTTCCTTTCTTTTTGCATTTTTTCTAATAGTTTTCCTCAACTTCCTTTCATCCATTCTTCCATGCTTTCTCCCTTATATTATTCTCTACTACATTTTGTCTTTTCCTTCCATGAATCCTTCCACTTCATTTTTCACCTTTTCTTCCTTCCTCCCATTTTTGCTTCTCTCCTTTAATCCTTCATCCCTCCTTTCATTTTTTTCCTGCATTCCTTGGTTCGCTCATTTCTTACTTACAGTTGTGGTCAGAATTGTTGGTACCCTTGGTAAATATGATCAAAGATGACTGTAAAAATAAATCTGCATGTTTATCCTTTTGATCTTTAATTCATAAAATTAGCAAAAATCTAACCTTTAATTGAAGGAAAAGAATTGAAAGTGGGGGGGAAATCACATTAGGAAATAAATGTTTTTCTCCAAAACACGTTGGCCACAATTATTGGCACCCTTTTATTCAATACTTTTTGCAACCTCCTTTTGCCAAGATAACAGTTCTGAGTCTTCAGCTATAATGCCTGATGAGTTTGGAGAACACCTGACAAGAGATCAGAGACCATTTCTCCATAAAGAATCTCTCCAGATCCTTCAGATTCCCAGCTCCATGTTGGTGCTTCTTCTCTTCAGTTCACTCCACTCATTTTCTTTAGGGTTCAGGTCAGGGGACTGGGACGACTATGGCAGAAGTTTCATTTTGTGCTCAATGACACATTTTTGTGTTGGTTTTTATGTTTGTTTTGGATCATTGTCCTGATGGAAGATCCAACCACGGCCCATTATTGGATTTCTAGCAGAAGAGGTCAGGTTTTTATTTTTTATCTGTTGGTTTTTCATAGAATCGATGATACCATGTATCTGAATAAGATGTCCAGGACCTCTAGCAGAAAAATAGGCCCACAACATTAAAGATCCAGCAGTATATTTAACCGTGGGCATGGGGTACTTTTTATCCATGTGTGTACCAAACCCATCTGGTGGGTTTGCTGCCAAAAAGCTCTTTTTTAGTTTCATCTGACCATAGAAGCCGGTCCCCTTTGAAGTTCCAGTCTTGTCTGACAACTGAATATGCTGGAGATTGTTTCTGGATGAGAGCAGAGGATTTTTCTTGAAACCCTCCCGAACAACTTGTGGGGATGTAGGTGCTGTTTGGTAATTTTTTTTAGGCTTTCTGAGACTCGAGACTCAAATAATCCCTGCAATTCTCCAGCTGTGATCCTTGGAGAGTCTTTGGCCACTCAAACTTTCCTCCTCACCGCGCATTAGGACATTTTAGACACGTCCTCTTCCAGGCAGATTTGTAACATCTTTAGTTGATTGGAACTTCTTAATTATTGCCCTGATAGTGGAAATGCGGATTTTCAATGCTTCAGCTATTTTCTTACAGCCACTTTCTATTTTGTGAAGCTCAACAATCTTTTGCTGCACATTAGAACTATATTCTTTGGTTTTACTCATTGTGATGAATGATTAAGGGAATGTGGCCTTTTGTTTCCTCATGTTTATACTGCTGTGGAACAGGAAGTCATGGCTGGACAATTTCATGTTCATGATCACCCTGGTGTGCTAAAAAAATGTAAATATGAATGGGAATATACTTCAGAGATATTTTACTCATAAAAAATTCTAGGGGTGCCAATAATTGTGGCCAACGTGTTTTGGAGAAAAACATTTATTTCATAATGTGATTTTCCCCCCACTTTCTATTCTTTTCCTTCAATGAAAGGTTAGATTTTTGCTAATTTTATGAATTAAAGATCAAAAGGATAAACAATGCAGATTTATTTTTACAGTCATCTTTGATCATATTTACCAAGGGTGCCAATAATTCTGACCACAACTGTAATTTTCCTTTCCTTTCTTCTTTAATTTTTAACTTCCTTTCATCCATCCTTTCAAATAATCCATGCTTCCTTCCTCCCTTCTTTTATTCTCTTCTCTATTTTTTCTCTTATTTATTTCCTTCCTTTCTTCCATGATTTCTTCCATCCTTCCTCCATCTTCCCGTCTTTTCCTTTCCTTTCCCTATCTTTCTTTCATTATTCTTTCCCTATGGCACTCCCTTTCCCTCCCTCTCTTAATGCTCTTGCTCTTCTCGCTCTCTCTACTGAGTAATGGGAGATGGTAGATGATGTACACTCATCAGCACTGACGGATCACAATGGTGGGCAGAGCTTAGTGAGAACACAGGCCAATGAAATGGGAGCACAGCAGTTTTCATTAGTAATGCAGTCATGCCAAACATGACAGTCAAGATCTGTTTCTTGTTGAGTGCTTCTCTAAGTAACATTTCTCTTCCTCTCTGTCTTATTTACTCATGTACACATAATCTCACTCTTTCGAAAAGCAGTGATCACTCAGTCCACTATGGCAGTCTGTGGTGTAGCGTGTGTCGTATTCACATTAATACTATTTAAAAAGCTTTTAGAGAAGAGAGGTGAATCAAGCCTGACACTTTTCTACCCATATACTACTCTCGTTCCTCTGTCCTTCACCCTTTAGTTCATTTTTAATGTTCTTTACCACATGACTCTTTCACTATATCTTTCTCCCTCATTCTGTTCACCATTTATATCTCATTTACCATATTTTTTAGCATTTTGACATTTTATTGATAGTGAAAATGGAAAGATGTTCTTCCCCTAGTGTCATTATTACTCTTTTGGTGACTTCGAACTCGCCTTGTCACGTTTTCCCCTCCATCAAGCCTCTATTTTCTTCCTGTGCATTTCTCTCACTCCTGGTATCAGTCTTTCATTTCGTCTTCCCTAAACCATCTCAATTCCCATCATGCCGCTGTCCTCTCAGCCTTGATTTCAGGGCCTTTTCATTCTGAATCTGTCCATTTCTTACCTTTACCGTAATCTGCTTCTTTTCCCATTATCTCCGTCTGGTCCTTTCGCTCTTTTAGTCCCTCTCTTTCTCTCACTCCCTCGTTCTTCTTTAGTTCATGCCTTCTCTGTGTTTAATCAGTCCGTCAGTCGGTCTGCTCTGCAGGGGGAAGCTGAATTATTGATTGAAAAGTCAAGATGAAAAGGAGGTGAAGTAACAGAAGGGGGAGAGAGAGATACAGAGGCAGCTGCAAATATGGGGACTGAGAGGAGGAGAATGTGTTTGCATGTGTGTGTGGAGATTTTTATCTCTAAATGATATGCGAGTGCAGGTTAATTCATAGAGTGTATGTATGTGGTGGCCTTGTCAACAACAAGCTGACAGAATGACTATACAATATATATATATATATATATATATAATTTTATTTAAATGTACTTAATTTCCTTAAATTTCCTTAATTTTATCTGATAACTAACAGCAGCATACATGCTATCTCAAATCAAGTTTGGTATTATAGGATAAGATAATGTACATGAGGAACATCAAGAGGATTGACTGTCTCAGTTCCCAGACGCAACATGTTTTGCCTTGTGCATCTGCCAGTCTTTTTTTAATTAAATGATACGCCTATTGGAGGAGAGGCAAGAGAAAACTAAAATAGAAACAACCGGCGCTGCTTTGCATAAATATGCATAACGTCCTATAAAAGCAGCCTGGAAGAAGCCCTAATTTGCATGTAATCCATAACCAGATTTTGAATTCAGGAAAGGGATTCGGTTGTCGTTGACACAACAGAAAACTAGCGGATTAGGTAATTAGGAAAGCTCACACAGCTTTCCGCAGAGAGGAGGTGAAGCATTTAGAGGCTGTCCATCAGGCTCATATGATTCCCACCATTGACCTCAGGATAATCACACTAAGAGCTTCTGTTCCAAAACTCTGAGAATGGCTTAATGTCTTTCCCATGATTCCCACAGCGAGGCTCAGGTATGTTCAAGTATGCAGGAAAACCTAATGAACAAAGACGTATTCATTTCTTCACATTGCCACAAGCATTTTTCTAGTTTTAACATGAATGCCAAACTCACAGCATTGGTTGAGCCAGATGTTGACATGTCAGGGCTGTAAAGACAAACAAAGTAAGTTTGAAACAACATGAGAGTTAGAAAATGATGACAGAATTTTAATTATTTGTGGGTGAACTATGCCTGCCACTAGGATAAATGACTTCAATACAAAATTCAAAAGCCCAGAGTGAGTTTTAGCCATGTTTTTCTCCAACATCCATACTTGGACTCCGGATCAGAGCTGACCTGTTTAAACTGTGACCCATTTAAATCCATAAGAGAGTTCCTGTCATGGACTAACTGTTTCAAAGCTTAGAGTCAAAGCTTAGACCCTTTGATTCAGCAACTCTGTCACATCCTCAAAAAACCTTTGTAATGTTTTATGTACCGTGATTTCAAAACCGATGCCGTTTGGCATCCCATGAGCCATCTAAAATATGAAAATACACTCATTAAAAGTACCTTATCCTCAACAACTCCAAACAGATGCAACCAAATATGCTTGTCGATGAAGTTTTGCATGCATGTCTCGTAAATCATAAACTAATACTGCATAATCACAACATTATTGCTATGACTCATAGGTCTTTAGTTGCGCTTAAAGTCTCATTTGGTCTCAAAAGTGCAGTGGGATCCCTTTCGTGATTAAATTAGACTGCGGTGGATGGTTCATCCATGTTTTAGCAGTGGTATAATGCCACAGCAGTCAGTCGGTAGGCACAGACCATTAAAGGCTGTTTATAAGACCCGGTGAACACACTAAATTAGTGAAGTGTTTGAAAGGCAATAAAACGACACTTTCAAAGGGATCCTAATTCCTAAGGAGCTTTCACAATGGTGAAGAAATGACAACAGAAAGCTGTAATAAATGCTTAATTTGAAGTTTTGAGAAGTAATTATGTTTCTCCACTATCAGTTTTAAATGTGCAAAAAACTTTTATACAACTTTTGAAAATGGACTACAACAGAGAGAAAATTGTGAAAGAAAAACAAAAAAACAAACAAACAAAGACTATAAATCCAAAAATGCATTGCGACAAGTTCAGTGAAAATATATGGCAAAGACAGTGGACAAATTAGGAGAGAATATTTTATTAAATAAATTTCCAATGCAGCAATTTACATGAAATTTTGACCAGACATTGGTATTAACTCAAGAAATCCACACAGATAGAAAAATCATAATATTACAATCCATAAGAAAGTTATGTGTAATAAAGTGAAATGACAACTGACTAACTGTTGTTAATTAAAAATTGCTTCCACTTCAAATTTCACTGTTGGTATGGTATTTTTAGAATCATATGCAGAGCCATTTCTTCTCGAAACATGCCATGTGGTATTATTGCCAAAAAGTTGATTTTTGTCTCGTCAGACCAGACTACATTCTCCCAGTATTTCACAAGCTTTCACAGTAATTTACAGGCAGTAATTCACATTGACATTAAAACACTGACAATTTTAATACTTATCTTCCCCACTATACGGTACGGCCGTCACGGTTCGGTTCATGCAGTCACACAATGAATACAGTCGGTCACAGGCAATCCACACTCTAGAGAGGAGCATTTCGTATATGCACTATATTAGCCCATTCATTATATTTACTTAACATGTTAGTAATGTCTTGATTATTTAATGTGTTTAAATAAATTTAATAAACAAGTTATGACAGCCACTGTGTAAATGATTATATTTCAAAAATGAACTGGAGTAGAAAATTACAGTCCATAGTGCTGTCTAAAGACAGTGATAAGGAACATGAAATGGGGTGGGATAGGGTGGGAGACGATGGGAGACGAATGATGGAGTCCCTGCATTTAAAGGGTTAGTTCACCCAAAAATGAAAATTATCCCATGATTTATTCACCCTCAAGCCATCCTAGGTGTATATGACTATCTTCTTTCAGATGAACACAATCGGAGATATATTTTAAAAATATTCTTAGTCCTCCAAGGTTTTTAATGGTAGTGAATGGGGGCCTACATTTTGAACAAAACAAAACAAAAAATGCATCCATCCATAATCAAAGTAATCCATACGGCTCCAGTTGGTTTTAATAAAGCCCTTTTGAAGCGAAGCAATGCTTTTTGTAAGAAAAATATCCATATTTTAAACTATAAATTGAAATAACTAGCTTCCGGCAGGCAACCGTAAAGGGTTAGTTTGGGTGAAAACCAATGCAAAAACTAATGCTTTTGTCTTGAGACAAAAACCGGAAACCGAGATGCAACCATTTCATATACATATATACATCTTAAAACTGACGAAGATGAGGATGAAGGACTGAAGACAGGATCAAAATCTCAACATGGTTTATTTAAGCAAAAGGTAGACAGGCGTAACAATGTGCAGCAACATACTAACATACACAAATCTATGTAACAATGAAATCATTAACATATATAAAAAAAATAGTTATAAAAATGTATAATAATTATATTTTCATTATGCAATTTAAATATCTGTTTATAATTATTATGGTTTATTGTCATAAATATTATTATTATTATTTTTTTAATTATAATAATATGCAGGGTGTTGAAATTACATTTCTTGACGTTTTCATGAGGTTAACCCACCTAAATGTTATGTGTCACTGTTTTGGGATTTACAGTCAAAACAGGTTTGGGATTAAATCACCATTTGGCCTGTTCAGCATTAACATGTTCAAAATGGCATGTACCCTGAGGCTGTGCTGGACCTGGTAACAAGTCTCTGAAGTCCAATGTTATGAGGTTCAAGCCACCAACATCTTCCACATTCAGGCTAAACCGTTTCACCTGCCATTTCAATCATAAAAATGATTTCCCAAAGAAAAAAAAAAGTTGTAGAAAGCCAAGTCTTCATTAATGTCAGTTTCTGCTTTACACTAATCTATACTTTTTGTATAAAAGTGTCATATACAAATCAATATCCTTCTTATGAATATATGCTTTTGTCTTGAGACCATAAGATGCAACCATTTCATATACATATATACACATCTTAAAACTGATGCAACACGTATGCAATGCTTTGTGTTCTCATAGCAACCAATTAAAATACCCTTGAAACTGCATAGTAACTCACTAAATCTACCCAGAACACCTTAGAGACCATGCTAGGGTGTTGCTGGAAGAAACTTGGAAGAAACTTCCAACAACACCCTAGCATGTCTTAGTACAGACACCTTACCCACGTTAGCATGCTCTAGCAACACAAAACACCCCTGAAACTGCATATTAACTCACAAATTCCACCCCAAACACTTTAGTAACTACATAGAAATGGTTTAGAAACTACTTACAACACAAAAATCATGGCTAGCTGATAGCTTACCCATAATGTTAGCATGCTTTAGAAACCACACAAAACACCCTTGAGATTGCATTTGCTAAAACCGGACACTTAATTGCATAGCAACTTCTCTGGAAACTACCCTTAACATGCTAGAATTGTGGCTATAGGTAGCTTAGCCATTAACATGTATAATGTTAGCACACTCTAGCAACCAAACAAAACAACCTTAAAACTGCATAGAGATTCACTAATCCACTCAGAAAACTGTAACTGCATAGCAAACAACCTGGAAACTACCCATAACATGCTAGATTTGATGCTAACTATAGGTAGCATAGCCGTTAACATGTATAATATTAACACACTCTAGCAACCAAACAAAACAACCTTGAAACTGCATAGCGATTCACTATATCCACTCCGAAAACTTTAACTGCATAGCAAACAACCTGGGAACTACCCACAACATACTAGAATTGAGGCTAGCTACAGATAGCTTAGCCACTGACATGTTTAACACACCACACAAAACACCCTTGAAACTGCAGAACAATTTGCTAGAAACCACTAGCATTGTGGCTAGTACAGATAGCTTACCCTTTAACATGTCTCACTAGCATGCTAACTTGCCATTTATTTAAATGTTACAGCTAACTTTAGGATTAATTTAATGACGCAAACTGTATTTATGTGTTTCTGGAAACCGTTCACTAACATCATCGTCAGAACGTTTCTCCAAAGTTCGGGCGGTGACTCTGAGGCTAATCGAATTTAATGCTCTGTTCCTGCTGTTCAAACGGATGGCATGAAAGGAACATTGCATGCGCACTCAACTCTGCCCTGTGGGGACAGCGTAAAAGAATCAAAATACCAACTGATATAAGATTTCATGTTTTGGTTGTCATGACAAATATCTTGTGACGGTTGAACCAGAGTCACATTCTAAGGTTAATCTGTTCCGTGGGGCCCCATATTCCTATTCTAGTGAATGACAGAATTATTCATGAAATGATAATATATTTCATTGTCATCATTCAGAGTTAATGGTTCGTGTCAGGCTCAAGATCTGTCAGCGGCACCTTATAGAAACAAAGTGATGTATTTACAGACATTGGAACGGTCAGTGGCCCACAGTACGGTAGGATAAATTGGAGGTGTTTGAGTGCGTCCGGTTTTGTATTCTGCTGTTCCTAACTTTTCCCTAATGAGGAACCAGATCAAAAGCAATCATTTTTACTGAAAGACTGGAAGTTTTACTGAAAGTATAAAAGAGAAATCAAAAAAGCATTACCATTTGCAGCTTCTTGCAAGTTGGCATTTTCTGAATTTTCTTATTAGGGTTTACAGTGACGTAAATAACCCATTTGATTTGGAAGAACTCAAAATAAAAAAAATAAATAAATAAATATTTTATGTTAATTGCTATCAAAATGTATGAGTTAGCTAACTCAGTACAAGTAAGGAGCAATTATCATGCATGAGTACTACAAACTGAAAACTTGATAGTTCTGCTTACTTAAAATTGGGAACATCATAACTCAAAAAAATTGATTGAACTGATTACCTGATTACTAAACATGATTACTAAATTTTTTGAGTTAGCCCAACTTATTCGGGTTTACAGTGAAGATTGTAAAAACGTTGCCTGGTCTGATGAGTCTCGATTTCTGCTGCGATATTCAGATAGGTCAGAATTTGGCATAAACAACATGAAAGCATGGATCCATCCTGTCTTGTATCAGACAGACCTACATCATATATATACATAGATAAATATCAGTGGCGAGCGGTGACTTTTTTAATCGGGTATGCTGGGTGGCGCGTTGTCAAAAATGCACCTGGTGCAGATACATTTGATGGACAGAGTGTTAAAGCTGCTGCACTTGCTTACTTTCATGACACATAGCAACACCGCTGAAAGTATTCCTTGTTTGACCTTTTATTGAAAGTAGCCTTTTGTATAGTGATGGGGACAATATACTGTGATGGGGAAACTATACTGTCAAAAAGCACCATCCTTCGGATGAGCCATTAAACCGAGGTGGTCATTAAAAATCCCAGGATGTTCTTTGAAAAAGAGTAGGAGTGTAACCCCGGCATCCTGGCCAAATTTGCCCAATGGCCTCTATCCATCATCATGGCCTCCTAACCATCCCCATATATATACTGATTGGCTTCATCACTCTGTCTCCTCTCCACCTGTAGGAAAATGGGCCCAGATACACTAAATAACTTTCAAAGATCAAATATACCCTGGTTGGGTTGGGAAGCATTTAGCCCATCTTAACCCTTCAGGCTACTATGGATAATGCAATCAATACTATTAATGAGTGTGCTTGTAGTAAAAAAAAAAAAAAAGTAAAACAATTTCCCCTGGGCTGCGATTTGAAGGATATCGTCCACTCGCAACACTCCCACGTCCAGCCATATTGCAATCAATGCAAGCGAGCTGATGTTCTCGCAACAACCACGCTCTTAATGTTTAAGCTTGCTGGCCATCCAGTTGATGAAAGCAAATCCTGGTGGATGCGTGTAGAAGGTTGCACAGTTCAACAATCAATTAACTGATTCTATTTGAACACTTACACGCTAATGTTTAAAACAAATTGGCTGCAAACCTCCAAGCACTCTGAAGATAGCATAAGCCTGTTGATTACTTGCAGTCTGACTTCCATCCAATTCATTCTTAACCTGCTAAAGTAGAAGACGCATCTTCTCTTCCCTGTTTTTTAAAAGGGAAATGTTCAAAGCCTTTGACGCCGTTAGACTCTACTATTGCGAAGAAGGCCGCTCTCTCTCTTTTGCTCTCTGAAGGGAATGTGATTTTTTTTTCCCTCGTCCTAATTGGTGCACAAAAAATCCACCCACCAGCTGTCAGGGGTCCTTAAGGAGAGCAGACGCACAAGCCAATTACTGTTGGATCTAGAGTGTTCTGGACGGGGCCAGTCTGTCACCCCTGGCTCCTTCCAGCCGAACTCGGAGCCGAGCTCCGGCTGACGGGAGGTCAGTTGGAGTCAAATGGCCAAGCACGCTACCATAACAGTGCTGATAAATGTGGACAGCCCCATGATAAAGGCTTCAAGGAGTAAAAAGGAGGGAGCAATAAAGGCAAAATGAAAAGGCGGTACTTCGATTGGGAGATAACCGATAATAAAGAACCTCCACCGAAGGACGTTCATGTAAAAGCAGTGAGCATATTGTAAAACATAAGGCAATGGCTCTGTTCCAAAACTTAGTGAGCTGCCTATCTAGGCGGCACTTCAAGGCATCATAGGCACACTCCAAACTCTTCCAGAAGATAAGGTGCCTTATAAGATGCCTCATTATGTGGATTCTAAATATATATATTTACTACAGTTATATTTTAAATATAATATTAAAATATATTCAGTAAATACTTAGTTTGTGATAATAATTTATATATATATATATATATATATATGGGATAGGTAAGATTTTTAATGTTTTTAAAAGTTTCGTCTGCTCACCAAGGCTGCATTTATTTAAATAAAAATACAGTAAAAACAGTAATATCGTGAAATATTATTACAATTTAAAATAACTGTTTTCTATTTGAAAATATTTTAAAATGTAATTTATTCTTGTGTTGGCAAAGTTGAATTTTCAGCATCATTACTCCAGTCTTCAGTGTCACATGATCCTTCAGAAATCATTCTAATATGCTGATTTGGTGCTCAAGAAACATTTGTGCACAATTGTACAAAATATTTGTGTACAATATTTATTTTCAGGATTCTCTGATGAATAGAAAGTTCAAAAGAAGAGCATTTATTTAAAAATATAATCTTTTGTAACATTATAAATAGCTGTACTGTCACATCGATTTAATGCATCCTTGCTGAATAATAAAAATTCTTACTGACCCCAAACTTTTGAACGGTAGTGTATATATATATATATATATATATATATATATATATTGCCAAAAGTATCGGGACACCCCTCCAAATCATTGAATTCAGGTGTTCCAATCACTTCCATGGCCACAGGTGTATAAAATCAAGCACCTAAGCACGCAGACTGCTTTTACAAACATTTGTGAAAGAATGGGTCGCTCTCAGGAGCTCAGTGAATTCAAGCGTGGTACCGTGATAGGTTGCCACCTGTGCAATAAGTCCATTCGTGAAATTTCCTCACTACTAAATATTCCACGTTCAACTGTTAGTGGTATCATAACAAAGTGGAAGCAATTGGGAACAACAGCAACTCAGCCACGAAGTGGTATGCCACGTAAAATCACAGAGCGGGATCAGCGCATGCTGAGGCGCACAGTGTGCAGAAGTCGCCAGCTTTCTGCAGAGTCAATAGCTACAGACCTCCTAACTTCGTGTGGCCTTCAGATTAGATCAAGAACAGTGCGTAGAGAGCTTCATGGAATGGGTTTCCATGGCCGAGCAGCTGCATCCAAGCCTTACATCACCAAGTGCAATGCAAAGCGTCGGATGCAGTGGTGTAAAGCACACCGCCACTGGACTCTAGAGCACGAATCATGCTTCTCTGTCAAAAATTCCCATTAAGACACTCCTAAACTTTGTGGAAAGCCTTCCCAGAAGAGTTGAAGCTGTAATAGCTGCAAAGGTGGGCCAGCTCCATATTAACCCCATATTATACAAAGTATTCACTGAATAAATGTTAATAATACATGTGCATTTAACATAATATATACACACAATATTCTAATAATAATAATTATTATTATTACAAGCCAATTATTATGAGTTATTGTGAATATAAGTATTATATAGATAATTATTAGGAATATAACTATTATTATATAGATTTATATTGTTTATACATTTTCACTGAAAATAAAATATTCACTGAACATATTTTAATTATACATGCACACACACACACACACACACACACACACACACACACACGCATGCCTCCTGTCCAGCAACACTCCACAAATAAATTATTTTTACTGAAATGTATCATTGAATATATTTCAATTATACATGTACATTGTAGATACACATTGTAGAAACTGAAACAGCTGGGCAGGACATGATTTTTGGATTGGATGTATGCGGCATGCTATTGTTCGATCTCATGTGAGTGACAGGTTGTCCCGCCCTCGCACCAGTAAACACATCATCAGAAAAGAGAAGACGTTGCAAGAGGGAGGGGAAATTATTTTGATTAAAGATTACAAGGGCACATGATTTTAAAAAAATAAACACTGCAATATTCCATAAAAAAACAAGAATTGTCAAATTTGATTTGATTGTGAGTTTGATATATTGCCACTCCTAAAAAAACGTTTGAAAACAATCAAATGTGTCATTACAGCAGAAGTATCTTAGCCTTTGAATATTGCCTTGGACAATGGCTGAGAATCACTGTAGTAGAGTATTGCACCATTGAAGGTCTATAATGCATACATTTGAGCGGTGAAATGAAATTACAAATGCTGAAACATCTAGTGCTGTGTGGAGCCTGTGAGTGATGAATGCAAGACAAGAAAAAGAGAGCGAAATGTGTGACAGACGTTTCAGAGAATGACAAGAAGTGGATATCCAAATGGTGAGCACAAAACCCATGTTCATCTCTCAGCGCTGACAGCATTAGATTAACCCCAAACACAGAGTCCAAGGGCCAAAGCATGTTGGAGAGAGAGAGAGAAGGAGAGGAAATGAGACAAATGACAAGGAAGACATTGTAGAAAGAGCGAGTCAGAATTAGCAACACGGCTAGTCAGAATAAGAAAGCAGAAAGAGAAGAAGTTGGCATTTTGGTTGCAGTAAAATGTTTTTAAAAACCACACCAAAAATGATGTGTGTTACTTAAAGGACTCCATTCGCATGAGCAAATCGCACAATTTACTGCAGAAAAAAATCAATTCCATAACAGCTGAAGGTGGATTAAAAAGGTGAACGTACTGCAGGTGTGTCTACCCAAAACTCCTAAATGGGCCCATCTGTTGAGAAACTGTGATGTTATGCAGGGCTAAAAATAGCCGGCTGTCTCCATGGCGAGGTAAAGGTTGAGCGGATGCCGGACAGACAGGTAAGGGCGCGCGGCTCGAGGTGATATACACATCACAGGGAATATGTGAATGCAAATTTCCATTTGTAGTCATTGCTCAGCACAATATACGTGCGAAGCCACAAACATTTTTGCTGCTTCTAGCACATGTGGGAAACAATGGAAGCCAATGTTGAATTTAAGATAACCACGGGTGTTTTTAATTTGAACAAATATCTCTACGAAACCACCTGCATTAGCATTTTCCCAAACTAGCACAACAACATGTGCTGCATGTGCTGCTGGTTTTGCAAAATTCCTCCATTCAGAAACTTTCCTATGCACATAGGCAGGCATGCTACTTGTACGCAGTAAGTGAATGGGACTTCCTTTTCCTTCTCATTTCGCAGATTCACTATGATGAGTGGTTTAAAACTGCAGTCTGGAACTTTTTTGGTTTAAAATGATCCAAAATCATATTTTGAGCAAGTACATAACCAGCCAGTGTTCAAAACTATCTCCTTACCTTAGCCCGATTCACAACGGTAAGCTTGTAATAATGTTTTCTCATTCGGGTGGAACTGGTGGGTTTCCGCAGGAAATTAGCATGCAGCTGTTCCGTCTTTGCGTCATTACATCATGTCTGTTTACATAAAGAACGAGTCCCAGCTAGTAGGCTAAATCACATGTGAGGATGGCGGATCATTTATAGCCTTTTTTCACAGCAGCTGCAATAATTAAACTTATTATTTTGATGGCGGATTGTAATCCAGAAAGGTCCAAATGACAATCATCAGTGACAACTGGAGATTCACACGTATTCAAAAGCAAAAGACTTCGGACTGAGGAGTGGCTACAGAAATTGAAATCTACAGGTAACGCTAATACACACTAAATACACATAGTCACGCAATGCTGATGTTGTTAACATTAACAATTTGAGAACAAAGTTTAATGATAATAATATTTTACACAGCTTGATGTGATCCGAGCTAAGCAATCGTTAGATTTAATCACCATTGGCAGCGCGATTTATTGTGATGCTTGTTTTCTCAGTTGGTCAGAACAAAAGTGGCAGACGTATTCAGATGACATTTTCCGATGAATATTTTTTCATTTTGGTCATACTTCCAAGACGCAGTATCTGTGATTCCGAAGTACAGTATACACACTGGTGTGGTGACTGACAGCAAACATTAGATTCATCCGCACTGAGGAGCCGTGCCGATGCACAACCCACGTAAAGATGATAATTGCGCAAATAACTGCAATTGCAGGTTTCAAACAGAGATGGCGACAAAGAGGCAAAACTTACAGACTGCAGCTTTAAGGTTCAGAGAGAATAAATACAGTGCTAACAGACACTAGCTGTACCAACACACTCTAAATGCTCTTTGCGTGCCAAGCAAACAATCTTCTCTCTTCGCCACCAAATAACTGTCACTGTTTCCCTGAAAAAAATTGTTGCACCTTTCAGAATTACTTACCCCATTTGTCTTCATTATGTATCTTATTAGAAATTGTTTTCCAAAAGTAGCCTGGCCTGGAGAGCTGCCCACCATCTTGAAATTGGACTTGTTTTGGCTCTGAAAACAGCAGAAATTGAATTAATTTGTGAAGCTACACATCAGTGTCCTCGGACATCAGAGCAATGGCCCTTTGAAAAGATGAACTACACTCTGAACCTGACAAAATCATAACTTTATGGATGTCTAATTTAAAACTTACTGACTACGCAGTGAAGAATTGTATATCAAACTTCTTTAGTGTCTATTAACAAAAGGTAAACATTAGTCAAAGCCATGAACTAGTGGTTAGAAGTCTAAATCAATGGGTGCTCCAATCCAAAATAAATCCTAACATGGCATTAGGAAGCCATTTTACTTACTAGGACTTATTTCTTGTTCAGGAACACAGTCAAGTTACTAATCTTTGCAGGCCGCATACATTGTCGCAGTGGTTGAATTTAACATGGGCGGCTGACTGCCGGGCACTGGCAGCGCAACAGGAGAATGAAGGAGGTGTAAACAACTGTGTGCATCTGAAGAAGTGCGAAGTCTGCATCTCTTGATGACACTCATGAATGCTTTATTTACCGCAATATGTGTTCACTTTGAGTTTAATGACCACCGATGTAGCATGGTCTCTCTTTCCATCCCCCTATAAAGCCGTTTAATGGCGGAGAGGGGAGAGAGATTCCAATATGACAGTTTTTCTCATTCATCATTAATTTTAACAGCACTCGCCGCACTTGCTAGCTATCAAAAGCCACTCTGTGAACGTCCATCGCTTCTAAATCAGAGAGCCCAGTGTGTTTTGTTTACAAAGACCATGTGTTATTTGCAATAGCTATTCATTGTAATTCTCTTTAGATTCAGTACATTAACAATTTCCCACCGTCAGCACTTAGCTTTGGTGAAATTATATGGTCGTGCCAGAAGATACCTGGAAATGAGCACAACGAAACTGATGAGCGGAAGACAGCAGGGAAAGGGAAAGAGAGCGAAATGACGGTGCTTAAAAGAAAATGAACAATGATATATCAGCAAATGACAGTGCAAGATGAGAGACGAAGAGAGAGAGGAAGAAAATATAATTATAGCTGCAAGACATTACAGGACAAGCACATCAGTGGAATATTACTTAATGCCTTTTTTAAACATAAAGACTAGAATTAGACACATTATCGCTTAAAACTTTTGACCAGTAGGTGGTTTTGGCTTTAACTTTGGATAATTTGTCAAATTTAAACTGTCAAACACTTTGACAAATCTACAGACTTAAGGTCTGTTCACACCAAGAACGATAACTATAAAGATAACTATAACGAACACTATATTTGCGTTCACACCAATGAACGATAACAGTCTGATTATTCTAAGCTCACGCGCTGTGGTTTCAAAGTGTTTACAACATGTTTTTGCTGTTCTTGTTGCATTTACACGTCTTTAACCAGCAGATGTCCTCAGCATGACGAAGTTAATATAGTGGAATAAAAACAACGCCTGGTCTTTTTCACTGCAACTTCAAAGGAAGCAAAACAACATGTTGTCGAAACTAGCGCTGGATACCTGAGGTAATTTTATGTTACGCTGTTTGCTAGCCTGGCATAATGATCTCATCGTTAATACGTCTCACCATTTATTCCGAGGGTATGACCAATTGTTTTCCATATATCCATTTTTTTAAAGTATCCTTGAAAAGGGTGTTTGACTTGTCAATAGTGGTGACTTTTTCTGGACCTTTGTGATTAACTTCTCCGGAATGACGTCTGCCATTTTAAATGCGTGAGCCCTTAAATTAGAATGAATTCTGATTGGCTGTCAGTGTTTTATTGCTCAACAGCTGGAAAAAAATCGTTCTGAAAGTGATCCCAACGATAGATTGATTTTTAGAACTATATCTTTATCATTATCTTTATAGTTATTATTCTTGGTGTGAACGGGCCTTTACAGTAGTGAGGACTAATGAAAAATAGTGTAAACATATCAAACAAAAACATTTTACCAAAGTTAAGATTTTTTGCCATTTTAATTTCTCAGTAGGTGGCGCTATTGCCAAACTGCTCCTTTATGCTCAGGGCATCATGTCAGTATGTTGAATCATTGTGATGACACAGCCTCACTTCCCGATCGTCATAATCAAATCGGTTCACACATTACATGCGAATGGTTTGATTTTATTGATAAGCTTTTATTACACCGCCATGTTCTTAAAATGATCTGACCCAAATTTTGTGAAGATCTGATGACGAGTTCAAAAAAGTATATTTTCTGTCTAAGATGTACAATCCAAACCTAAACCTAATCCTAAATTCAAATGCCTTACCCATTGCCTAAAGCTAACCTAACTAACTAGCTAAGTAACAGGAAAAAAAAAAAAAAAAAACTGATTCAACTCGTACAACATTGTGTGATTTTGCCATCTTGTAGGAATTTTTCTGAGTGTGTTGGGTGCTCTAGATTCAGCATGACCTAAGGAATAAAAAAAGACAAGAATTCTATTTCTATGCCATTCGGTTGATAAGTTACATGCTTAAACATACATAACCATTTGCACACTAGATGGCGCTAGAGAGTTAGAACTGCAGACCCCCAAATTGGTACTAGCAATACTGAGACCCAAATGAATCAGTATGCCAAATTTCATATTTTTAGCAAGAGGCTTCCACAGACTCCCAGCCAGATATGGAAGTCATGTGACAGCCATGGTGAGGACGGATACGCAACACAAACCCTAAGAGAATGAAATAAGCAAGCGTTTTCCCTCGGGAGGGTAATTAAGTTTGCAGAATGTTGACTCTTAACAGCCCGTGGCAAAGGAAAAATAACGAAAACTGTTCCCTAAGCAACACAAGGTCTTTTTGCATTCCCACTGCTTTAGTAAATGCTAATGCTAATATTTATATTAATACTAGTACAACTACTTTAAAATGAATTATAAACATTTATTTAACACTGTGCACTGTGTTAGAAGAAGATAAATCAAATCTGGGCCGTAGGAACGATCTGTGCCGTAGGAACAATCTGAAAAGGCAAGAAGGTTTTTTTTTTTTTTTTGAACGGGCACCAGTGGCAGTCCTGGCTCATTCGGTACTCTATATGAGATTAGACATTGCTAAAGGGGGAAAAGATATAAAAGAAAGTTAGTTAACCTTAGTTAACTTAGTTAACCTCAAAGTTAGCAAACCTAGTTATAATGGTTGCTCCACTCCTGAATCAAACAGAGAAAAATAATTCTATTTAAGCCATAAAAAATGGTAGTAAAATCATAATAAAAAGTTTAAAAGATGTACTTTGTAAAACATTATAGTTCTGCGATTTGGAAAACTGTTTGTCAGATATTCAGATGTATGAATCTCCATAGAGAGCTTTAAAATCCAGGTGGAACACTAAAATGAATTCAGGTAGCCAGAACAGCTGCAGTCTGCTTGACAATGGTGGGTCTTTTATTACTTTTTAGTATAGTTTTTACCCAGCAGGCTAGTGTGAACATGGGATAATTCTTTTGAAAAAACTTATTTTGATTTTGAAAAGTCATTTGAAGCTCCAAAAGCTTGAAAGTCACCGAATAAGTTACAGACTGTTCTGGTAGAGAGACATCAGTAGAGTGAGTTATAAATAGGCCACTGATATACAAGATTTTTTGTGATTAATCAATCAGCATATCTCTAATTAATTCAATTGTTTTTTTTTTAGTCATATTTCATTCATATTTTATAATGCTAAAATGTAATTATATAATTTTATATAATTAAATAATTATAGAAAAAATATTAATGAACTTATATTTATAGAAAAAAAGACATTTATAATTTGATTTGATCTTATTAATGTTTGCTTGACAAATCAAACTAGCAAATTATTATGCTAACAACATGCAAGCAATGTGCTACATCATGCTAGTAAAAGGTTAAAACAGGCTAGAAACATGTTAACAATATGCTAAATCATGTTTAAACACGCTAGCAATGTGTTAAGACATGCTAACAATATGTTAAAACAAGTTAGAAACAGGCTAGCAATGTGCTACATCATGTTAGTAACATGTTAAAACAGGCTAGAAACATGTTAACAATATGATAAATCATGTTATAAACATGCTAGCAGTGCACTAAGACATGGTAACATTGTGTTAAAACAAGTTAGATACAGGCTAGCAGTGTGCTACATCATGCTAGTAACAAATAGAAACATATTAACAACATTATAAATCATGTTAGAAACATGCTAGCAATATGTTAACTCATGCTAGCAATTTGTTAAAACATGCTAGCAAAGTGCTAACCTAAGAACATGCCAGCATCTCTCAGCAACAATGCCTAGCAACAACCAAACAACTTTTTTTAAAGGTCTAATGATTTTAGTGTGGTTTCTTAACAGTCTGATGAGGTCTAATGGTCAGAAGTTTAATATGGTCTGACTGAGTTTGTATTGGTCTGTCTGACTTCTCTGAGTAAAACCTAACTTCAAGCTTTTAAGTTATTTTAAACATTAACATTAAAAATATGTTTTTTAATATTTTTTTCTATAAACATTAATTATTATAAATTAAGTATACAAAAATTGTATAATTACATCATTATGAAATATTAATGAAATATGAGTAAAAAACAAACAAACAAACAATTAAATTAATTAGAGATATGCTGATTGATTACTCACAACAAATCTTGTATATCAGTAGCCTATTTATAACTCACTCCACTGATGTCTCTCTACCAGAACAGTCTGTAATTTATTTGGTGACTTTTAAATGACTTTTCAAAATCAAAATAATATTTTTGAAAAGAATTATCTTATGTTCACACTAGCCTGCTGGGTAAAACTATACTAAAAAGTAATAAAAGACCCACCATTGTGCAGCTGTTCTGGCTACCTGAATTCATTTTAGTGTTCCACCTGGATTTTAAAGCTCTCTATGGAGATTCATACATCTGAATATCTGACAAACATAACTTAAAAGCATCAAAGTTTGTCACCAAACTTTACTCAACTAGTTATTTGTCTATATTTCACTCATTGCAGCTTGATATTTTAGGCTAAGTTAAGTCAAGACATGCAAACAGTTCCCTTCATCATTTAAAATTCTACAAACACCTAATTTTTTGCACTGCATGGACAGCATTGCTATTTCATTCACTACAGTACTAGAAACAGAAATAGATATAGAGATAAAATGAATGAGGGAACGAGAGAAAGACAGTGTGGATAGAGTGAGCATACTGCAATATCGAAGAAAACGTACAGTTCTGGCCGTTTAGGTGACTAATGTTAGCGATTACAGCACAAGTGATAAATGACTCTGATTAACCTGCAGTCAACGTGATCCCACAGCTGTCTCTCTCTCTCTCTCTCTCTCTCTCTCTCTCTCTCAGGTATTTGATTGCTGTGGTTGTTTGCTGTGCAGAGACCTGGTTATATGGGGCTTCTCAAGGGACTGGAGTAATTAAATTCTTACCTGTGGAGCCATTGCATGGTAGAGCAGAGCCACAGAGGAGCTTAGATGTCGCTGTTCATGACATTGTAGTCCAACAAGTCTATTAAAGTGCTTCCTGTGCTTTTAGATGCTTCCTATAAAGAAACAAGAGATATCTTATGTAAGTCAGATACTCTTTTTATTTAGTTCTATAAGTCTATACAGTTTTAAATCAGTCTATATACAGTTTCACCAAAGCATAATTTCAGTCACCATTTTAACTTACATTTTGAAGCTTAATTTTTTAAGTTATACAAGATTCAACTAGACAAAGTTTAAAAAAAAATGTTGAAATGACTTGTACAGACAATTTGATTATACTATAAAATTTAAAGGATTAGTTCACTTTCAAATGAAAATTACCCAAAGCTTTACTCACCCTCAAGCCATCCTAGGTGTAACTTTCTTCTTTCTGATGAACACAATCTGAGAAATATTGATAAATATCCTGACGCATCCAAGCTTTATAATGGCAGTGAGTGATACCAATGAGTATAAGCCGAAGGAAGTGCTTCCATCCACATCCATCCATAATTAATGTACTTCACATGGCTCCGGGGGGTTAATAAAGGCCTTCTGAAGCGATGCGTTTGTGTAAAAAAAAATATATCCATATTTAACAAGTTATGAAGTAAAATATCTAGCTTCTGCTAGACCGCCTTCCGTGTTCATCAGAAAGAAGAAAGTCATATACACCTAGGATGGCTTGAGGGTGAGTAAAGCTTGGGCAAATTTTCATTTGAAAGTGAACTAATCCTTTAAAGCAGCCACTGTACTAAAGTTTTTGGGCCCTATTTTAACGATCTAAGCGCATGGTCTAAAGTGCACAGCGCAAGTGCACTTAGGGCGTGTCCGCTTATAGGAGCATATTACTAACGCGCTTTTTAAATAATAAAACAAATATTGCGCCATTGACTTTAGACCAGGTTTTTGCTGGTCAATGGCACAGTCTATTTCAGTTGTCTCAAAATAGCAACACACCAACAATGTGCCTGAACACACCTCATTTTCAGACCAGCACGCCCATGGGCGCACAAATGGGCGCAAATGCATTTGCTATTTAAACAACATGGCACAGGACTTGAAAATAATAACAGGCTGAAACTAGCAAAAAACACTTGCTTCGCGCCTGGCGCCGCATTGTGCCGGGCCCTCTAAGTTGTTGTCTAAGTTTTTCGTCAATTTATTTTTAATGACTTTTGCTACATTGTTATTTTTATTTATTTTTTTGTAAATAAATGATTAAAATGAAATCAAAGGCTATATTCATGATATAATCAATAATTAAACTTCTTACAATAGTGCAATAACTACAATATACTTTTAGTTAAATTTTGATAGAAATTATGTTTTTTAAAATGACATTTCTGAATAAAACACTTATATCACTTAAAAGATTTTTACCTTAATGACCTATTTCAGTTTTTATGTTTCTGGGAGTAAAACATATGAATTACCATAACCTTTTCATTTTAAAACTATACCCAATTAAAAAAACTTTTACACACTGAAAAAACATAGTATAAAATTTACTTTGAAACAATTTTCACTCAGAAATTGTTAGTAAATTTCTTAAATAATAACAAAGAAATGGAAAGTAACATAATTAATTAAATGTGAAATGCTGGTCACTTGGACCTAAAAAAAAAACAAACAAAAAAAAAACCCAACAACGCAGTGACGTTTCCATTTTAAACTGCAAAAAGCACACACTGTGATAAGGTTAAAATAAAAATAATGTCTGTTTTCCTCTTGACCTCAGTTCTGACCCTATTTCTCTATCAAGGGATAGGCTATTTTAAGTTTGAGCTCTTACTGTGTTTGGAATGACGAGATGTTTCTTTCACTACCATCACAAATCCCTTAGGGTCTTACTAAATAATACCTATACAAATATCAAACACTGTCCATCTATGCTTTTTTAAGAAGATCTAATTTTAGTCGTGACACCAAACTGCCACTGGATTTTGCGATTCAACTGAACTTATAAGAGGCTTCAGCGTTATCGTTCTCTCTGCTCCTTTATCTCTGGATCCGTCCATTTGTGATGGGCAGCCAAGCAGCAAATTGTCTGTCAACCAACAAGTTACTTTAAGAGGGTGAAGAGCAACTTCAAAAGATGCTGCAAAAAAAGACAGACAGTAGAGAGGGAAACAGACACAAAGATGTATAATTAAAGTCTGCTCACAGTCCGCTTTGATTGGATAAAGACAATATAAAGGATACACATTAGACGGGTCTGGAGGGACGACACTACACACACACACACACACACACACTAAATTTAGTGAGGACACAGCTCAAATCAAAAACCTATGGAAGCTTGTTTCTGCCATGGAATTAAAAAAATTAAAAAGGTAATTGTGACTTTTTATCTCACAATTCTGACTTTTTATTCTTGCAATTCTAAGTTTACAGCTTTTAGAGCTCAAACGGTCTTTTGTTTGTTCTTCCAGGTGCCCTGGTTTGGTCTTCTCAAATAAAATTTATTTTTAAACAATTTGAATCAAATCTGTTTTGCTATAAACAACGCAAACAACATTCCAGAGTTTGTAAATGACAGATTGATTTTATATTACTGAACAGTGTGAATTAAAACACAAGCTCACAGTAGTGTGTCAAACAATCTTTAAAGGCAATTGTGTTTTTTCATGCAACAGCCTTGAGGAAATTACAGTGTGATTGTGAGTGTGTGCATCATGTTTTGCATAGGTGTGAATGTCAGTGCTTTCAGGAATGAGAAAAAATCAATGGAGATTTCATTTGAAATGAAACAGCATCATGGGAACGTTGTACTACCTCTGTACTTGATGATCTGGGAAATGAGCCATATTCACTGTTCAGTAAATAAAACTTTAACGCAAATGTCAGTCAAAAATATGGATGAGAGAGAGAGAGGTATCCATATCAACCTATTATACTCAGCAACATTAGCCGTGCTTCACGCACAGACATGTCAGAGTATAAAAACAATCAATTCAGCAGCACACACACGCACACACACACACACACACACACACACACACACACACACACACACACACACACACACACACACACACACACAATGCCATATGAATGTTTGTAACCTCTTCACCTGAATCATGTTAGCCTTTCTTCTGGCCCTCTTCTACCCGCTATCAATCATTTCTTTATCATTCCATCCCTCCCTCCCTCCATCCATGCATTTCTTCCCCTGGTAAGGAATTATAATTACATTAACAGCCTGCATGACTGTTGAGAGTCTTTGCTGGTGGCAATAACTCACCATCACTGCCGGAGGATCGGCATACACTTCTTATCAAGTGTCTATATTTGCAAACAGGGAACACATCATCCCCTCATACAAGATACATCCCGAAAATACATCCACAACAATTTTAGCATCATTGCACAATGTGAAAAGTTATTACAATATAATACAAATATAATATAAAACCTTTTTTAAATATATTTTAATAATAATACAGTTCACTGTAAATTATATGATAATTTATATTGTTAGTTCCATTGTTGCATGTATGACATGAAAGTTACCAGATTTAACATAATAATATAATATAATATAATATAATATATATTATAATATACTAAATATAATATAATATACATTTTAAATAAAACATTAAAATATTATAATATTCAAATAACAGTTAGGTCCTTCAGGGTGCCTCGGAAGGGGTGTCACAACATCTATCTATGGGGTGCCTCAGGGCTCAGTGCTTGTACCACTTCTCCATCTACATCTACATGACATCACTAGGATCTGTTGTTCAGAAACATGGCTTTTTCTATGACTGTTATGCCGATGACACACAACTCTACCTCTACTTCCAGCTGGATGATTTGATGGTAGCTGCTCGCATCTCAGCCTGCCTGACAGACATTTCTTGTTGGATGAAGGACCATCACCATCAACTCAACCTTGCCAAGACAGAACTGCTTGTGGTTTCGCTGATGTTTGCTTACAGAACAACCACTGGCTCTGCACACCAAACTCACTCCTTCAGACTTATGTGCCCTACAGAAGTGAGGCACAAAAGCACTTTCACAGACCTTTACTTTGTCTGTTCCCTGCCTAACTCAACCCCAGCAGCTGAGTCATTAAGTACTCCCCCTCATGTCGCCCCAAACCCGTAAGACCTTCATTCATCTTCGGAACACAAATTAAGATATTTTTGATGACATACGAGGGTATCTGAACTACACATAGGAAGCAATGTCATTGCACATTTTGAGGTCTAGAAAGGTATTAAAGACATTGCTAAAATAGTCCATGTGACTACAGTGGTTCAACCTTAATGTTATGAAGCAACAAGAATACTTTTTGTGCGCAAAAACAAAACAAAAATAACAACTTTATTCAACAATCTCTTCTCTTCCATGTCAGTCTCATACGCAATTGACGTAGTAAGCACAGTGCAGCACTTCCATGTTTACATCCATGTTACATGCTTTGCCCTGACACTTGAAAGGGAGAATAAATGTTCAAATTAAGTGTTATACAATGTTTTTTGTGCAAGATTAATGTTAAATGGGGGATTTAGTAGTGTTTAATGTCAGCGCTGATAGCCTCGCGGGCAGCGTGCCGACATATAGCATCATTGCGCTTCAGGCAAACCCACCTTTCCCAATTCCACCCCCCCCCCCCTCCAACTTCGCTTCCTGTCTGCTTAAATTATATATAAGAGCAATTAAAATGTATGAGTACAAAATTGAAATCTGCCAGTTCTGCTTACTTAAACTTTGAATTTCTTAACTTAAAAATTTGATGTAACTGATTACCTCATATTTTTTTGAGTTTTGCCAACTTATTCGGGTTTAAAGTGTACTTAAAAATGCTTATCAATTGTTTCAGTATTTGTTTTCTATATTTTTTTTTTCAATACTTTTGAGCTGCTGTTGTTGCAGATGTAGAGGTTATATACTATATTTAAATATCAGAACATTACATGTTGTGTTTAAGCATTTATAAATAATATAAGAAAGATCCATGATTTTGGTATGGGGTAAGCTTGTATGAAAAGAAAATTTAAGAATTTTAGAAACGTGTTAATTGACTGCCTTTTGTGTGAAAACGACATGAATTGTGTTAATGGTCTGGTCTCAACAGAGGGATGTTGTGCTAATTCTAATAATAATAATAATAATAATAATAATAATTCCTTACATTTATATAGCGCTTTTCAGGGTACTTAAAGCACTTTATTCTGTTTAGAGTTTTGAAATGTGACTACAGACTGGACAAAAGGATGTTAGCAATTGTAAAAAAAATGTAATATTATGCCTAACAAGTGTTATAATATCACTTTAATAAGGATTGTATGATCTTTGTATAATATCAGTCTTTAAATGCAATATATTTAAAGTGTACCTAAAGTATACTTGCAATAGTTCCACTTTAGCACAATCAAATATACTTAAGTATATACTTAGTTGGACCTCAGCACTACTTCCGCACAATTAAAGTGCATACAAATTAGTTGTATTTGTAGTATAGTCAGCACATAATAAATGTATTTCAGAGGACCAATTAATGTACTGTACATTTGCAGGAGAATCACCTGATGAATGCCAGCTAAATAACAATGGGCCTGTGTAGAACAGCAGCAACAACAAACGAGATCATTTAGCTGAATGTGAGCGAACAGGCACACAGTCTGTTGAGGATTCATCTATCAAAACCATCCTTCAGATGGTCTCCCTGTTGCAGATACAACACTATATAAACATCTAATTAACTGTGAAACAATAATTACAAAACATTTATCTTTCTGAATAAACATCTAGTGTTTACCTGGATATTGGAATATTTATAATTAATAATTCACTAATTATCATTAGGATTATTATATTTTTTTAATATAATTTAATTCTAGTTAGGCGCATAAATAATTTTATTTATTTATTTTGGTGTAATCTAAAAATTGATGCACCTCCTGATGGAAATAACACAACATTTATTTCCATCAAGAGGTGCATCAATTTTTGGTCAATATCTTGTACTGACAATGCAAGCACTCTGTAAAGTCTACTCCAGCACATCCCAAAGACTTTTAATGAATTTAAGGTCTGGACTCAGAGGTGCCAATTCATGTGTGAAAATTATTCTTCATGCTCCCTCCCAACCATTCTTTCACAATTCGAGTCTGATGAATCTTGACATTCTGGAATATGGCCATGATGTGTCTTCCTACATGGTTGTTTAAGAAATGAAAAGCTACACACTCCATCAATTAGGGTTAAAAGAACTGTTCCCAAACATATAACATGATAGAAACATAAGAATCACAGCAATAATGATCCAGTCATAGACTGTTAAGTGTTTGCCTATTTAAATCCAAACAGCAATTTTTTTTATTTTTTTTATTTATTTATTTTTTTGGCTGAGTAGTGTCATACTCCCTGTGCATGTTTGGGACTTTTGTTATATTTCCTGTCTTGTGTGACATGTTTGTAGTCCTTTGTAGTTTTCCCTGTTGATTAGTCCCCCCAGGTGTGTCTTGTTCTCTCATTAACTTGTTTATCTTGTTTGCCCCTCTGTATATATAGGCCTTGTGTTTCTCTTGTGCTTTGTCAGTCGATGTTTGGTGTTCCTTGCGTATTTATGCTCTCTGTGCTCCCTGTTTTTCCTGATTTTGGAATTATTTGTGTTTGTTCGTTAAATGTACTCCTAGCAGACATTCTTTGGACCCAATAGTGACAGGGCAGTGCATAATATAATTTTTACTGACTTTATATAGTTATAATATAATATTATGTTGATATTAAAATAATAATGTTCACTGTTAATTGATTAACTAATAAATGAACCGGTTCACTAGGACTCATTGGTAACACTTTACAATAAGGTTTTATTAATTAACTTTAGTTAACATGAACTAAGAATGAAAAACACTTCTACAGCATTTATTAATCGTAGTTAAAGTTAATTTCAACATTAATTAATGCATTATTAAAATCAAATGTTGTATTTGTTAACATTAGTTAATGCACTGTGAACTAACATGAACAAACAATGAACAGCTGGATTTTTATTAACTAACATTAACAAAGATTAATAAATACTGTACCAAATGTATTGCTAATTGTTAGTTAATACATTAATTATTGTTAATGAAACCTTGAAACCAAAGAAATCTTATTGAAAAGTGTTACCGACTCATTAAAATGAACTGCCTAACGATTCACTAAAATGAAACACCCAAACCAATTCACTAAAATTAATTGTCAAAACCAATTCCCTAAAATGAACTGTCCAAATAGATTCACTGAAATGAGCTACCTAAACGATTCACTAAAATTAATCGTTTGAACAATCCACTAAAATTAACTGTCCAAACTAATTCACTAAAATGAATTATCCAAACCATGTCCCTAAAATGAACTGTCCAAACAGATTCATTAAAATGAACCGCCTGAACTGATTCACTAAAATCATTCATCTGAACTAGCTCACTAAAATGAACCATCCAAACCAATTCACTAAAAATAACAATTTGAATTGATATACTATGAACCACCCAAATCTATTCATTAAAATGAAGTTTTCGATAGTATCATGTAACACAGTAACTTGTTTGATTTGGATCAGTTGGATCAACTTGTGTTTGCAATACAACAAGACATAAAAACAACACTTTGTCATGCTACATGAAACACTACGTTACTAGAAAAAACAATGTCAAATTACTTACTGTAAGTTCATTTTGGCTCTAGTTACTGCAGGCTTTATCAGTTTATTATCACCCGGAAGGGGGCAAAGTAGGAAAGATACTAGATCCTTTAATCTAAATTTATGTCCATCGAAAAGTAATAAGTACTGATTATTTCACAGCCACAACTAAAGAGTCACTCGGAGTCATTTTCAAAGATTTGTTGCCTCTAACCTTACAAAATCCAGAGATTAGTTTTTCCTCAGAAGTGCAATCAACTTGATTTCACAATTTTGTTTCCAGCAGTACTGGTGCACCACAAACCCCTGGAAGTTGTGTAATGATGGACTTGCAAATTAAACCAATATATTCCACACAGGACACCCGAAATTGTCATACACTCATTTGAACAAGAAGATAACAGCTACAACTCAAACAAAGACAGACAAACAACAGTAATGAACACATTAAATCTGTGCTTCCAAAAAGAGAGAGGCGGTAAACGTGGCCTGGTTTCCCAACCACCCGGTGTGAAAATAACAAATAAAACAATCATATTTGTCCCATTTTCCTGACAGATCAAAGATAGTACACAAGCTATTCAGGTATTAGCAAAGTTTCTACCAATTGAAGTTGCCATCGTACAGGTCAATTTAAATAAAGCACAATTAATTCTCTCCCATGCTGTTCTACTCAGGCTGTCAAGCCTGAGTAAGATGTAAGCTGAGAGATGCAAGGTAATTAAGTCCGGAAATAAATTAGATATTGACATTCTCCCTACATTTGTGCGGTAATGTTTCCGTAAGCAGCTTAGCAAATGGCAAATGTGCTGTGCTAATAGGCTAATCCTCCAGCTGTCTGCTCAGAAACCCTCTCTCTTTCCTTCTTTTTTCTCTCTACCTCTCCACCAAGCTCATGATGTGGTGGGTGTTGTCTTTGAATGGTGAGAAAAAGTTGAGCCAAAACCCATAGTCTTAAGGTGCGGTTACATTAGCAAAATTTCGGCAAGATTTTCCATCGTCAATAGTCTAGCGATGTATGAAGCACAGCTCACACAGAAGTAATTTTCAAACCAAGCAGCATTCTGTTGGCGAACACTGCGAATTTGCATGAACAATTAGTGCGAAATCTGTACGTGGAAATCTTTCGCCAAAATCTTTTCATGCAAAATATTATATTACTACTGAAATGACTGGATTTTGCCTGTGAATTTCACCTCAAAATGGTAAATGTGATTGTATATTAGCATTGGTTGACCAAAAAGAAGGCTGAAAAACAACCAAAGATTCACTAGGTATAAAAAAAGGTGCATTGTCTATTGTCAATTGTGTAGATAATCTGTGGATGCACAGACTCCCATCTTCATTTGTGAACACATTTATAGGGCATCTTTAAAATTTGTTGTGCTAATTTGGCCGTTTTAACTGGTGTAGTCACATTAGCAAAATTCTGGCGGAATTTTACGGACAAAAAAAGATTCACTGTCTATTGTCAATAGGGTAGAGATTGTATGAGCTTTGCTTCATGCAGTCATTTCAAACCAAGCAGCTTTCTGTTGGTGAGCGTGACTAATTTGAGTAAAAACCCATTGCAAACATTTTTTGCCCTCACACAAAATTTCAAATCATGAGGATTCCTATTGAAATGACTGGATTTCGTGCACAAAATTTTGCCAAACAACGATAAATGTGACCACACCTTTAGCGTTGGTTGGTCAAAAATGACCAACACAGGCTCATTTGAAAAAAACGTAGCCTACCTGTGTCAACATTTTTGCAAAACGCAAAATACGTACCAATACGTACATAGGCCTATCACTGCAGTTTCTAACAGAAGTGAACACTAGAGGCAGTAAAACAGCAATCACTTTTAATCAATTTCACACACAATTATGATTACAGGGTCAGATTATGAATTAATAAAGGCTTGTTTCCACGTGGCTCCTTGCACAATTATGTTATGACCTCAAAACACTTTGTACCATAGTGCATGATTTGTAAACGAATATATTTTGAGGTTTGCTTTTGGAGTTTTGGAGTAATAATCTTGTTCGGTACCTCAGTTGGTACAGAATTGTACTTGCGATGCAAAGAGCTCGGGTATGAATCCCGTGAAAGACGAGTCACGGTAAAAGAGCTCAAAGACAAGAGCTTAAAAACAAGCTAAAATGCCATGGTTACGATTGCGTTTTTATGCCACATTTGCTTTTGTTAACACTATCGGGTAGGTTTAAGGTTTAGTGTAGGTGTACGTTATTAAACGTGATGGAGTATTAAACTTTTAGCACCACTCAAAGGACATTTCAATTCAGAACTGCGGTAATACGTACAAACTCCAACGTAATAAAACGTTGCCATATTCACGTTAATCTGTTCCGAAAAAAACAAAACAAAACAAAGCTTTTAGCGCCACTCACTGGACATTTCACATTTTGAAACTGTCGCTAAACTTGCACAACATATTTGGCGTTTTACCAAAAGTTTGACACAGGTACGTTTTTCTAATGAGCCTGGGCTGAAAATGACAATAAGGCTGAAAAACAAATAAATATATAGTAGGTATAGTTTAAATTTTGCGGGCAAAAAAAGGTTCATTATCTATTGTCAATTGATTTGTAATCTCTTGATGCTGCACAGACTACCATCTTCATTTGTGAATGCATTTATATGGCATCTGTGAAATTTGTCATGCTAATTTGTCCATTTTACCTGGTGTAGTCACATTAGCAAAATTCCGGCTGAATTTTACGGACAAAAAAAAGCAGCTTTCTTTTGGTGAACGTGGCTAATTTGAGTGACCAACTTAAAGGGTTCACCCAAAAATGAAAATTCTGTCATTTATTACTCACCCTCATGTCGTTTCACACCCCTAAGACATTCGTTCATCTTCGGAACACAAATGAAGATATTTTTCATAAAATCCGATGGCTCAGTGAGGCCTGCATTGCCAGCAATAACACTCCCTTTTTCAATGCCCAGAAAGCTTCTAAAGATGTATTTAAAACAGTTCATGTGACTACAGTGGTTGAACCTTACTGTTATGAAGCGACGAGAATACTTTTTGTGCACCAAAAAAAACAAAAAAAAAACAACTTTATGACAATATCTAGTGATGGGCGATTTCAAAACACTGCTTCATGAAGCTTTACAAATCTTTTGTTTCGAATCAGTGATTCGGAGCGCCAAAATCATGTGATTTCAGTAAATGAGGCTTCCTTACGTGGTAAGTGTTTCGAAATTTCAATGGTTCACCACTGGGGTGCGTGACTTTGGCAGTTTGATACGTGCTTCGAACCACTGATTCAAAACAAAAGATTCATAAAGCGTCGACGCTTCATGAAAGAAGTGTTTAGAAATCGCCCATCACTAGATATTGTCATAAAGTCGTTATTTTGGGGGGGGGGGGGGGGGGTTTGGCACACAAAAAGTATTTCTTGTCGCTTCATAACATTAAGGTTGAACCACTGTAGTCACATGAACTGTTTTAAATACGTCTTTAGTAGCTTTCTGGACATTGAAAGTGTTAATTGTCTTGCTGGCAATGCAGGCCTCACCGAGCCATCGGATTTTATGAAAAATATCTTAATTTGTGTTCCAAAGATGAACAAAGGTCTTACGGGGTGTGAAACGACATGAGGGTCAGTAATTAATGACAGAATTTTGCGGGCAAAATTACCATCTTCATTTGTGAATGCATTTATAGGGCATCTTTGAAATTTGTAGTGCTCATTTGGCTGTTTACCGGGTGTGGTCACATTAGCAAAATTTTGACGAAATTTCACAGCCAAAGAAGATCCATTGTCAATCGTGTAGCAATGTATGAAGCACCGCTCACACAAAAGTCACTGTCAAAACAACCAACCTTTCTGTTGGCGAATGCAGCTAATTTACATGACCAACTTGAACCCGTTGCGAAATCTGCATTTGGAAATCTTTGGCCCTCACATGAAATGTAAATGTGATTGCACCTTTTGCATTAGTGGACAAAAAAACAACCAAATATTCACTAGGTATAGTTTAACATCAATAATAGCGTTTTTAAGGTGCGGCCACATGTCAAATGGATTTCGATACTTCTTAAAGTAACCTAGATTTCAAAGCATCAATAATTGAGTGATATATCGTAGTATGTAGTATTTGGCCTGTGTTGAATAGACATGTTGCTTCTGAATTTTAAAACTGACATGGTAAGTTGGAGAGGTTATATATCTGTCCCTCATGACCTGTGCTTGGAGCTCTGTGAAGTTCATCTGAAGTGCTGCAGGAACCATGTTGAGACGTGAGCGAGAGTTTAATTGGTCTGTGAGAGACTCGAAAGCTCTAAATAATAGATATCAAACCTGTGGAGACACTCAAAGAAAAACACAGATGTTCCTGAGCTACACAGTGGATGTTTCGGGATATTATAAATGCAGACAGGTCATTAAAAGAGTCTTTTTTCTCTTAACATATGGTGCACACACATAAACTTTGTGTTGGGTGGATGGAGGCTGTCATGAACTGGTTAGTGGTTTTGTTCAATGTGTTGTAATGAGCTCCATAAACCCAGTACTATTCCCGGGCATTAACCAGCATGCGTTTCAGTTTCGGGGGTTTAGAGAAGTGTGAAAGGCTTTCCCGGTTATCCAGAGCTCAAGCCGCTAGCTGTCGGCACGTATGTTTTAAGATCAGACCTTGATCTTAGTTACAAAGCTGCAAATGTGTCTCTTTTTGGGTAACATACTGCTGCAAATGTTTCACTTGATTGGAATGGTACGTACAGCTTTAACATTCAGATAGATGGTCATATGTTCATTATAAATGTATATACAGCATTTTTACATATGACTTTATAGACAAATAGTTACAAATTCTTTGATATAGTAGTTTATATAATATTTCATTCCTCGAATTCATAGGTTGAGTTTATTTATAATAAATGAGACAAATGTATTATTTTCTATTAAAAGGAAAACAATTAACATTTTAACATGTCTAATTGGGTTCAAAACTGTACATTTTAAATATCAGTATCTATCCAGATATAAGTGTGCATTTTGTGTACAAACACTAATGGGATCACTTATGATTGGGTTATGGTGGATGAAATATAAATGCATATTTACTTACACAAAAAAGTCACCTCAGGTGAAAGGTTACGCCATTAACCTCAAATATCCTCTCAGTTTCTTTCTTGAGTCATTAATTTATTTAAACAAAACCTCAGTGCATCTGAAATCTCTGCATCGGCAGGCATGAAAGTGGGCTAATTGGAATAAACAAAGAAAAACAAAACTCATATTTCATATTAGCAGCCAGCAGGAAGAGAAAAAGATACAGATGAACCTGATTTGACAATAACATGACAAAAAAACAAAACGAAACATGCAATTATTGACAAACAAATACTGTATGTGGTTTAATGTCATAAATATTTACTTTTGTTCAAGAAAGCAAAAATAAATAATAAATAAATAACTGATTTATGCTGCTACATCCTACATTTCGTAGTGCCTGTACCATATGTTATAAAATATTAAATGTGTGCCTGCACATTTATTTCTGACGGTACTTTGCATCACATCTGTTTGCACCTTTGTAATCACATTTTTGATAATCTTTTTAAAAGTTTTTGCATCTTTGTAATCAAAATTGTTGATAATCTCTTGAGGCAGCGAGTCCTATATTCATTTGTAAAATGCATTTGTAGAACATCTTTGAAAATTTTAGTGCTGGTCGTTTTACCCTGAGGTGGTCTCTTAAGATGCATTGAGAATGAAATGCACTGCTATGTTAGTCTTGTGAAAGGCTTACGTTTAGCTGGCTAAGGTAGTCAGTGCTAGCAGAGATGTTAGTATTCCTCAGACATATTTCCTTCTGCATATTTAATACAGAACCTCTTTTCACCCCTGCAGCTTCACAGAACATCTTACCTCGCTGTTGAATGCCGTCAGTCACGTCTTGTCGCCTGTATTGCTGAAAGCTTTAACGCAACAGTGCTGACCCCTCTGAATATTCAATATTAAAGTGATGGATCTAGTCATCCTCATCCAAGTTTTCTTTCTCTGTGGAACACAAGAGAACTTATTTTGAGTGAGTGTTTAGTTGATACAGTAGTTATTTGTAATCCTACTTTTTTTTATGAGGAACAATTAAAAATTTAAGTCATTATTCAATAAGGTTTACTTACTTAGCTTGAAATATGCATGATTTATGATAGATGAGACTTCTTGTTCTTGTGTTCTTTGTTCTTTTTCGGCACCATGGGAGGAGGAGAAACTGAATTCAAAATCATTGGTTCTGTAGTGTTAGATTTAGTGTTTATGTAGATGATGTTGAGTAGGTGATGACAGAATGTAAATATTTGAGAGGACCATCTTTTATAATAGCATTTTTATAAATTAAAAATAATATGAATCTAAGATTTCAAGATTTAAGTCATGATGTTTTGGAAATAATAATAGGCCTTGTACAAGAATAAAATGATGCAAATGAGAAAGTCATACCATCACATAAAGCATTATTAAACAAAACTAAAACAAACTAAACAACAAAGCACAACACAGCACAATTAAAACTAAAACAAACAAAAACAACAATACAACAAAACACAGCACAATTAAACTAAATTAAACAAAAAAAACAAACTAAACAAAAAAAAAAAAACGAAACAACAAAACAACAGTAAAACAAATCACAGCACAGCACAATGAAACCAAACAAAACAACAAAACACACAATAAAACTAAACAAAAGTCCCTTTAAGGGTACGTATACACAACAACAATGTACTAAAAATGGAAGTTTTTCCTTTGCGTTTTTCACGTACAGACGACAACATTGTCAAAGAGATCCCTGTTCACACGGATTCGTGAAAGCGACTAAAAACGCTGTATTTTTCATGTCAGGCCAGTAGTTGGTGATGTCACTTTGTAAAGAAACACTACGCTCCTATAGACTGAACATGTAATATGCATGCGCATGACTTCACCGTTTTCACAAATTCGTGTTTCTGTAGTTAACATGGAAACAGTAACAGTATCACTTTTAAAAAACTTGCACTTTAAAACCCGTTTTCAAAAGTTGCATTTTCAGGCTCCCAAAACGCATAAAAATTTTTCCGTTTAAATAAGTCATTTGACTCGGCAGCCATCTTTGAAACGCCTTTCAGGCAGCTATTTCATTCATAGTACAGCTCCTATCTCTTTGAACAGGGAAACATCAAATTCTCCAAATCTGTTCACCAAGCTTATATGATTAAATTTCATATTTGAAATCAACAATGAAATCTGACAACTGTCTCAAAAAACAAAAAAAAAAACAAACAAAAAAACAAAACAAAAAAAACAGCACAACAAAACTAAATAAAGTCAAAATTATGAGTGTTACAAGAAGCATCACCTGGGCCAAACAATATATATAGATGTTGTTTAATGTTGTTTAATGTTAGTGTACTAAAAATTACGGTAGAAACAGCATATACTGTACCATTACCACTGGAGCTAAACTCTACAAGACTGAGTTTGACACCCCTATGTGTCAGAAATGACCTTTTCCATTAAGGAGCAACATTTGCCAGTAGGTGGCAGCATTGAAGTCATTGAATCATTGAATTCAACCGATTTGTTCAAAAGGCGGATTCATTCAGGAACGAAACACCACTGTGTGTTGCTCAGAGACTCGCATCTGTTCTGCGTTTGCCTGGAACTATTTCTGTTGGCAAAATAGAGCAAAAACATGGGGTGCAAGTGAGATATGGAAAGGTCAAAAAGCCTCCTCAAAAGCGGACGTTGGCAATGTTTCAGATTCTGTAAGTAAGCGCAGTTTGATGTTGACTCGAAATACATCCACCTCTAACTTACACAAGTATTTTATTTACACTTTTTTTGTCCCCACACTCTGCTCTTGCTTTCTCATTTTCTGTATAGTAAGCATTTCGGTGCTACGAATTTGGAGGGGAATTCTAGCTGAACAAGACCACCATAAATCACATTTTGTCTAAGCCAGGCATATATGTATCCCTCAGAAACCTTTATGGTTCTTCTGTAAAACAGTTGTTTGCCCCTTGTGCGACGGTTGCAATAACTCCTAACCTGCGTGACCATATATCTTCATGGGCTCTCATTAAATTGCTTGCTCTTTCCAGAGCACTCATCTCTATAGCACCTCTCTCACAAATTTAATTGCCATAGCCTATAAGTTCTCCTCTTCTGGGTGCTGGCCCATATTTTTTTTCCCGCCCCCTTATAATTTGTCATGCATAACTGTACTGCTGATAATGAATGTGCTTTCGAGCGAGACTGTGTTGAAAATCAGGTGTTCACTGAAGACAAAAAAAGGCAACAGTTTGCATGGCTTTTTAAAATCAAATTAATCTACTTTATTATTCTAAATAAATGTCATGCCTGAACTTGAAATGTCAAGTCATCATGACTTAAAATATGGCATATTTTTTACAATTACCTATTTAGATAAAACAATAATAATAAGATAAGTCACATGAATTTTTTGCAAATTGTTGCCTTATTTACATTGCTTAAAATGAAAAACAAAAACAAAATAACAAAATTATGTATACTATGAGAAATGTAGATGTCATGGAGCACAAAATTCACACTCACAATGATACTAAACAACAACAAACTAAACAGAACAACAGTACTGTACAACAAAACACAACATAACACAAATGATACTAAACAAAAACAAACAAAACAACAGTACAACAAAACACAACATAGCACAAATGATACTAAACAAAAACAAACAAAACAACAGTACAACAACACAGAGTAGCACAATGACACTAAACAAAACAACAGTACAACAAAACACAATATAGCACAAATGATACTAAACAAAAACAAACAAAACAACAGTACAACAAAACACAACATAGCAAAATGATACTAAACAAAAACATACAAAACAACAGTACAACAAAACACAGAATAGCACAATGATACTAAACAAAAGTAATAAAACAGCAGTACAACAAAACAATATAGCACAAATGATACTAAACAAAAACAAACAAAACAATAAAACAGCAGTACAACAAAACACAACATAACAAATGATACTAAACAAAAACAAACTAAACAGAACAACAGTACTGTACAACAAAACACTGTAACAGTTTTCCTGTTACTAATGTATACCAGTGGTTTTCTCCAGTTGATTTACTGTTATTACCCACCTGAGCATTAGGGCTCTATTTGAAGTGTATGAGTTGGCCTATTTAAGGGAACAAAGAAGGAGAAATGGCAGGAAGTTGGTTCTCTACCTGCAAAGAGAGGCTTGCCTCATGGTGGTTGTGGCCTTTGTACCCTGGTTGAGGAACTTTAGAGTTCTAAGCTCAACTGTAAGTAATTGTCATTGTTTTTTTTTTGTTTTTTTTGGTTTGCTAATAATTCATGTTCATAGCACATGGTTATGGTTTGTTTGAATTTTGTTTACAGAGGGTTTGTGTTCTGAGCGTATATGGATTACTTGGGAGCTTAAACAACTGAGAAGATTGGAGCTAAGAGTTGATTTCCATTTACTACTTGACTGTTACCTGTTGCTAGTCAACGTTTTACTTCAAACATTGACAAAGCTCTCTGATGATTGAACTCTGCTGTGGATCATCTTGCCATTTAAGTACTGTTTTCTCTATTCATTTTCAACAAAGACTGAGCAAAGCTTATGGTCCTAACTGATGATAAACCAAGGACTGTGCTTTATGTGATGGACTGTATTTTTTATCCTCTGGTTCCAACTGTTTGACTGGCAGATAGTGGTGTCCTGTTGAATCATGAATGTTTGTGTGACTATGTTTAATACACTTGACTCAGGAGTAAGATTGGTCTGGTTGGTCCCTTATTTTATGTAGCCCTTAAATAAAAGTTAACGGGATAGGTGTTACAACACAACATAACACAAATGATACTAAACAAAACAGTACAACAAAACACAACATAGCACAAATGATACTAAACAAAAACAAATAAAACAAAACAACAGTACAACAAAACACAACATAGCACTAATGATACTAAACAAAAACAAACGAAACAATAAAACAACAGTACAATAAAACACAACATAGCACAGATCATACTAAACAAAAACAAACTAAACAGAACAATAGTACTGTACAACAAAACACAACATAGCACTAATGATACTAAACAAAAACAAACGAAACAATAAAACAACAGTACAATAAAACACAACATAGCACAGATCATACTAAACAAAAACAAACTAAACAGAACAATAGTACTGTACAACAAAACACAACATAGCAAAAATGATACTAAACAAAAACAAACTAAACAGAACAACAGTACTGTACAACAAAACACAACAGCACAAATGATACTAAACAAAAACAAACTAAAAACAGTACAACAAAACACAACATAGCACAAATGATACTAATAAAAAACAAACAAAACAACAGTACAACAAAACACAACATAGCAAAAATTATACTAAACAAAAACAAACAAAACAACAGTACAACAAAACACAGAATAACACAATGATACTAAACAAAAACAATAAAACAGCAGTACAACAAAACACAATATAGCACAAATTATACTAAACAAAAACAAAACAATAAAACAACAGTACAATAAAACACAATATAGCACAAATGACACTAAACAACAACAAACTAAACATCAAAACAGCAGTACAACAAAACACAACATAACAAATGATACTAAACAAAAACAAACAAAATAACAGTACAACAAAACAACATAGCACAAATGATACTAAACAAAAACAAATGAAACAATAAAACAATAGCACAATAAAACACAACATAGTACAATGATACTAAACAAAAACAAATGAAACAATAAAACAACAATACAACAAAACACAACATAGCACAATGATACTAAAGACAAACTAAACAACAGTACAACAAAATGAAACTAAAAACTATACAAAACCATACAATGAAACAAAACAAAAAACTAAACAACAAAACAGCAGTTCAACAGCAACACAGCACAATAAAACTTATGTTTGTGCACTGTAAAAAAAAAAAAAAAAAAAGGTGTTTGTTGCAGACAAAAAAGTATTAAGGCAACAGTTTGCATGGCTTTTTAAAATTTAATTCATTAACTTCATTTTTTAAAATATACATCTTGAGTGAATTTAAGATCAAGTCATCATGACTTAAAATATCAAATCATTCTAACAATTCCCTATTTAGATAAGTTGCATACAGTTTCTGCAAATTGCTGCTTAAAATGAAAAACCAAAACCGAAATCATGTTTTCTATGAGAAATACATGTTATGGAGCACAAAATCTCACTGTTAGAATGTATATGTGCTAAAATACAGTATAATTGAGTAGCAGTATTTCATAATATAATGCATAACAGTTATGTATTGATTTTAATAAATGCCAATGTGCATGTCATTATTTTACCTCACACTGCCTATAATAATAATTTAACAGCAATGCACTCTGCATGTTTATTTAATAAGACCTGTAATCAATATGTCAAATATTTAATGACTATTTATGTCTCCACAGTAAGCCCTCAACCAAATTATAATGAACAAACGCAAACGGCCTAAGGATTAAAACAACTCCTTTGAAATTTCCAAAACTAATTTATTCACATTAGCATATTGTTGAATGCTGTCTTAATGGTACGTTAGCTTAAAATATGCTTAATAAAATTTCATGCCTGTTATTGTTCTGATAACCAGAGAAAACTGAATTTGCACACCTATTGTTTAAGGCTCGCTATTAATTTCATAATTAACCAATGCTGATATTTTGTAATACGCACATTACGTGGTAATATTGTCACTTAAAATAGTAATTATGCATAGATGATATATATATAAGATAAATTATAAATTACTATTCCTATAAAAGTGCACAATCCTGAGAAGCTGTGTGTGTAAGGTAATAACCTGCAGGTAAGGTGATCCACTTTGACAAATGAAAATACGAGCGTGAACTTATCAAAGTCTCTGACTCTATCAGCACCAAATTACGTTTTCAGCCAGCCGAAATGACCAGCTTATTAAAACCCGTCCGGTGTAATGGCATTTAAATAAATAAACGAAGAGAACAGAGAGCCGCTGTTACCGTGTAATTGGAGACATCCCCTCTGGCCACCAGAGCAGTGAAACTCTGGCTCCGTGAAAGTGGAAAAGTCAGGAATGAAATGGAGAGTTTGCGATTAGAGGCTCCTGACAAATTGCAATCATCAATTGATTGCACTCCTAAATGGTGCTCTTGTAGATCTGCCAACAATGAAAGGGCTCTGAGTTTGCACTTATACCTGTGGCAAGAGTGTTGGTACGTCTTAGACAAAACATAATATGGTCTGTTGTAAAATTCAGTTGAATATTAAGCACATTTCCTTTTGCGTCCTGCTTACAAAACTGTACAACTAGACATTACGGCTATGTTCACAATGCAGTACAGCTTAATACTTACTGAATATTGTGCAGTATACACTATAAACTTATTACATTTTTTATTTAATTTTGCATAGACCATAATATTTGGCAATTACTTCCTGTTCAATTACTTGGAAATAGAAATTCAAGTCAAGATCATTGCATTGTGAGATATAGTATTGGGCTATTCCAAGCACCGACGCTACTAACTTCATTTATTAGCTTTCAAAATAGCTTAACTTTCCAGTAACAAGCTAATTTATGCAACAATTTGCACTGTAGCGCAACCAAATGCTAAATCACCATTTTAATGTCACATTGTATTGCGCACACAGCTTTACTGCCTAGTGAGCTCTTCTGAACGGTCTTCTGTCTTACACATACCGATACTTCTTGTTTGTAGCTTGTAGTGTTGCTAACTTCTTTTTCAAAACAGTAGCTTGACTGTCGTTGAACTACTTGAGTATATAGTTTAGCATGCTAAAGCGTTCAAAGTAGCTTCCCTAATACTGGTTAACATGCTACTCTAAACAGAGCCTAGATGATTTCTCACTCTCTCCTTTCTCTCGTTTATCCTTGTTAATTCCTTATTTGTATTCAGATGAGACTATATGGGTATAGAGGCTAAAAGTTCATGGCCTCGTTAACAGCACCTTACACTTTCTGTGAGGGCATGACAAAAAATAAAAAAAAAACTAAATGATGAAGAATCTTCTCTGCTATGTTTTCTCCCAGTGCCTTCACAATGTGCAGATTTCCAATTAGGAACATTTTTCTTGTGATGCAGTCAACAGGGCGTTTAACATGAAAAGGCCTGAGGGGAAATTCAAAATGTCCACTGCAAACATTCAGATAACGCCAACTAGTTACGATACATTTCCCCTCCTCAGAGAAAAATCACAGTTGTTCTTTATTAATGTAAAGAGAAAGCACGCTTGCAGCAAGGTATCAGGGAAATTATCTCGCTAATGTCTGTAGAAGCGTGGACAATATAACCAAAATTTCATAATATTATTTCACAGTATCATAATATTACCGTAATAGTGAGAATAAAGTTACAATAATGAGAAAAATGAGATAAAGTTGGAATTACAAGGAAAAATACTTGCAATTCTGAGACAAGATATAAAGTCGCAATCAAAAAAAGTTGAAATTGTGAGAAATAAAGATCAGAAAAAAGTCACAATTGTGTAATAAAAAGTAGGGCTGCATGATTTAGCGCAATTTTATTGCACACGATTTAGCAAAGACTGCGATTATTTTATGCGCAGCTTGTCAGAGCTGTACGGCTCTGGTCTCTGTGATCAGTAGTAAATGCTTCTCCATCTGATAGCCAGAGGGCGCTCTTGTGCAGGCACTCCAAATATGCCCTGCCGTAAACACGAGTCATTCCAGGAAATCCCTATGGGCATCATACAATTGCTGTAGCTGAATAAACAGAAGATTGAAACGCTTTGATTGATTACACATGACTAATAAACACATGACTTATTCTGTGTAAGAAACCACATCATCTCACAGAAAGATGCTCAACTGTCGTTATGAAGTGAGTTTGGAGTAAAAACATGTTATTTAATATTGTCTTTTGTTGGACAAGATGTTAATAAATGCTTCTCATGTCTGGAAAGATGTTTGACATGTGTTGCTTTTTCAAATGTACATTATAAGCGACTCAAACTCGCAGTGATTTTAGATGGATTAGCATTTGGAGCCATACTTCATTGACAAGCTGTGCATAAAAAAATAATCGCAGCCTTTGCGATTTCATTATTGCACTAAGAATCTCGTTTAAGTGCAATTAAATTTCAATGTTATTTTTCGTATCGTGAGATTAATCGTGCAGCACTAATAAAAAGTAGCAATTGTGAGATATGGTGTCATATTGCAAGCTTTAAAATCGCAATTATAAGGGAAAAAGTCACAACTGTAATATATTGTGTCACTGCAAGATATAAAGTCGCAATTGACTGTTCGCAAAGACCCGCCCCCTTTAGTTACTGTTGCTATGTCCGACAAGCCATGCCGCTCTCAGGCCACACATCATGTTCTCACGTAGTGAAAAATACATCGCGGAGCAAAGAGGACACTGACAATGCGTCGACAGACAAGACAGAGCAGGTTACTTTTGATATGAAACAAAGTCTCAAATTTCAAATTTTGTAATTTTTTTTTTTTTAAAGAAATTTAAATTTATTTAAACAGTTTTGTGGCTCTTTAATGTGTCGCGACAGATTGCTGTAGCGCTTCAAGTGGCTCATGAACTGATCATCTCTTCCTTCTAGTTAAACATGAATGAACATCAGAAGGAATGTTGTTTCAACCGCGGAAAGATGTCTGTACACATCTGTGACGAGCAGGGCGGGCGAGAGCCGTGAGGGAACGGCGCGAGGCCGGTGACGCGAGTGATGATGAGCGTCAGCTGCGCGTTGCACCGGTCTCGAGTCTCTCACGGAGGAGCTCCGGAAGCATAAAAGGGGAGCGACGACAGTGAAGGACGAGAGAGGACCAGGCCTGGATTTTATTTTATGGTTTTATTATGTTTGTGTGGCTGGCAGACGTCCGTGAGGATCTGCCGGCATTACTTTCGTTTTGTATTTGTTTATTTTGAATTAAAGTTTGTTTAAACGTTCGCCGGTTCCCGCCTCCTTCTTCCCGTACATACGAACTACGTTACAACATCATTTTTCAAGTTCAAGTCCACCTATGTTAATCTACTAACTCCCCTGACTGCATTGTCGGACATAACGGCGGAGTGGGCGTTATGATTGGTTAGACCGCCTGTCAATCAAACTCCTGGCGAAGGGTCAATTGTCAGAAAGAAGTCACAATTGTGTAATAAAAAGTAACAATTGTGAGAAATAAAGTCACAACTGTGAGATATAGTGCCATATTGCAAGCTATAAGTGGCAATTATGAGAAAAAAGTCAATTGTGTAATAAAAAGTCACAATTGTGAGAAACAGTCAATTGTGAGATATATTGCAAGCTACAAAGTCGCAATTATGAGAAAAAAGTCACAGTTAAGAGATATAGGGTCGTATTACGAAGCTATAAAGTCGCAATTGTCAGAAGTCATAATTGTGTAATAAAAAGTAACAATTGTGAGAAATAAAGTCACAACTGAGATAAAGCCATATTGCAAGCTATAAAGTCACAATTGTGAGGAAAAAGTCACAATTGTGTAATAAAAAGTCGCAATTGAGAGAAATAGTCACAACTGTGAGATATAGTGTCATATTTGCAAGCTATAAAGTCACAATTATGTAATAAGTTGCAATTGTGAGAAAAAGTCACAACTGTGATATATAGTGTCATATTGCAAGCTATAAAGTCACAATTGTGAGGAAAAAGTCACAATTGTGTAATAGCTAATTGTTTGCAAGCTATAAAGTCACAATTATGTAATAAGTTGCAATTGTGAGGAAAAAGTCACAAGTCACAACTGTGATATATAGTGATATATAGTGTCATATTGCAAGCTATAAAGTCACAATTGTGAGGAAAAAGTCACAATTGTGTAATAGCTAATTGTTTGCAAGCTATAAAGTCACAATTATGTAATAAGTTGCAATTGTGAGGAAAAAGTCACAAGTCACAACTGTGATATATAGTGATATATAGTGTCATATTGCAAGCTATAAAGTCACAATTGTGAGGAAAAAGTCACAATTGTGTAATAAAAAGTCGCAATTGAGAGAAATAGTCACAACTGTGAGATATAGTGTCATATTTGCAAGCTATAAAGTCACAATTATGAGAAAAAAGTCAAATGTGTAATAAAAAGTCGCAATTTTGAGATAAAGCTGTAATTGTACAATACTGTCATATTGCTAGCTATAAAGTCACAATTATGAGAAAAAAGATCCCAATTATGAGATAAAGGCACAATTACAAGGAAAAATATCACAAAATGTGTGGTACGTCTGTAATTCAACTCTTTTCTCTGTGCTTGAAACAAATCAAAAGATATTGTATAAATAATACAGCAGAATTTTAACAGGTTAACATGTCACATGGTACATAACATCATACTGCCCAGTTCTAGTCTGCAGAGTTCATCTTGCAGCTTTGCCAAGTCTGAATGTGTATTTTGCACAACTTCATGAGAACCCAAAAGTTGTTCTGTGGAACTGATCATTACCTACAAGAAAACATAACACATCACATCACCCATCACAGCTGCAATATTGACCACCCGCTCCAAAGCACCCTTAATAGTCCTATACCATACAACTGTCTTTAACGGAAATCAATACACTAGCAGACCAGTCTGTTTACAACGTATGCTCCAGTCGAAATCGTTACAGAGCCATCAGAGAGGCCGGTTAGTGAAGGAGAAGAAATCGGCACAGTAGTGAATGATTCTTCCACGTGAATGCAGCTGAAGTACTTCATCTTGCCGCTCAGTTTATTCCAGCTCAACAGCATGAGCACCTGCAGTGACAGCGGCGTAACTACAGCTGAATGAACTTTGCCTATTAAACATAATGAGTATAAGTGCACACTGCTAATGACTTACCCGCTTTGCTGTGAATGAATGCGTATGCGCACTGATATCAACTTCTTTTTCCTGCTTAATATGTTTCATTGTTTATTGGAGCTCAATTTATAAAGTAGCATACTCTTAAAAGTGCTTGTAAGAATTGTACACTTGTAAACTAACGTCTCTAGTGGTGAGTGTCCAAAATGAATTAGGTAGATTGTGCACTTTTTTAATTAAATGTAATTGCAAAAAATGGTTAAATGTTTAATTTGGCAAGCTTATTGGCAAAATAAAAATGTCTCGCTAAATGAATGTAATGAAAAATAGGGAGCAAGACAGAAATAACAATTAGAGATGGAACAATTTTTTTTTTTTTTTTTTTTTTTTACAATGTTTAGCATTTACACCATATTAATTTACATGGCTATGTATTAATATCAACAACAACAACAACAACAATAATTAATACACATATTATTTATTAATATTATTATATTAATAATAATAATAATAATAACAATAATACCTAGTTTTACTACCAATAACCTAATAATAATAATAATAATAATAAATATGTATTATTATTATTATTATTATTATTATTATTAGTTCGATTTTGATTTTAAAAATAATAATACATAGTATAATAATACTACTAACAATAACACCAACAACAGTGTACATGGGTATGTATCAATAAACAACAACATTAATAATAATAATAATAATAATAAAATATGTATTATTATTATTATTTTGGTTTAAAAAAGAATAATACATAGTGTAATAAAAACAACAATGTACATGGATGTTTTAACAAACAACATCAATAATATAATAATCATTTAATTAATAGTATATTACTAATTGCTAGTTTTGAAAATATAACAATAATGTTGACAAACAAAGTCAATTATGTCTCCAAACATATTTTGACATTTAAAGGATTAGTTCACTTTCAAATGAAAATTACCCCAAGCTTTACTCACCCTCAAGCCACCCTAGGTGTACAGCATATGTTTTTCTTCTTTCTGATGAACACAATCTGAGATATATTAATAAATATCCTGACGCATCTGAGCTTTATAATTGCAGTGAGCGATACCAATGAGTATGAGCTGAAGAAAGTGTCTCCATCCACATCCATCCATCATAAACATACTCCACACGGCTCCGGGGTGTTAATAAAGGCCTTCTGAAGCGAAGCGATGTGTTTGTGTAAAAAAAAAAAAAATAGCCATATTTAACAAGTTATGAAGTAAAATATCTAGCTTCCGCCAGACCGCCTTCCATGTTCAAATTCGAAAAAAACGGAACTGGCGTCACGTCAGTTAAATTTTTTCCGTAATAGGGAAGGCATAGGACGTAGCGTAAGCGTTTTGATCTGCGAGAGTTTTACACTTTCTTCATAAGTAGAATACGGAAGGCGGTCTGGTGGAAGCTAGATATTTTACTTCATAACTTGTTAAATATGGATTTTTTTTTTTTTTTACACAAACGCATCGCTTCGCTTCAGAAGGCCTTTATTAACCCCCCGGAGCCGTGTGGAGTATGTTTATGATGGATGGATGTGGATGGAGACACTTTCTTCAGCTCATACTCATTGGTCCCGCTCACTGCCATTATAAAGCTTGGATGCGTCAGGATATTTATTAATATATCTCAGATTGTGTTCATCAGAAAGAAGAAAGACATATACACCCAGGATGGCTTGAGGGTGAGTAAAGCTTGGGGTAATTTTCATTTGAAAGTGAACTAATCCTTTAATAAAACCGAAATTAGTGAACCAATAACTGAGCCGATTTTAGAGCCCATATCACTAAAGTAATTATGGAAAATGATGACTGTTTGTGTAATCAGATCACAATTTTGGAAAGTCCTGCTCTGTTGGTAGCATAATAACATAAACATTTCTGTAAGACACAACGCAAGCCATCATAACCAACCGAAACGAGTCAAGTGAAGTTTCCAAAAAAGAAAAACGGCGAGGGTAATCATTTACAATTCGTCTGCTTTTTTTCAAGTGGGCCATTTATAAGACTTTGTCATCTGCTCTTGTTTGAATTGAGCATCTGGGCTGGGAGGACATTTGATTTACATCTCAGCTGTACAAACGAGTGTGTCTCTTGATACTTATGTGCGAGCGAACAAAGCGAGCAATCACTGCCATGCATAAGCGGAAGAGATGGAAGCTTAGAAAAAAATTGTCACTTTATCACAAGTATGAGTCTGCCATACACACAAAAAACACACACATAAACGCCTTTCTTTCTCTCGCACTAATTCTCCTAGCAGTGTTTACAAAATGTGCAGCCATTAGCAGCCCGCCAGGAACGCATGCAGTTAGCAGAGCAGCTTATAGTGCCCTCAGACCTCACACAGCAAGCTATAATGTTTGCTGAAGGCAGTGGCCTTTGTTATTATGTGTTTTAGAGAGTAAACACAAAGTAAATGAAAACTACATCTCAAAGAAACCTCCCACTTGGGTGCCATGGCCATTAAAGCTTTAAAACTGTTCTTCCACTTCCTTTTCTTACTATAGAACAGTTAGCAAGGCACTAGCAACCAAAAGTATCCCAGCAAATCTTTTAATCTGTGCTACATTTATGATTAAATAGATAAATTAATGCAAAAAATATGCTGGAAAACATAAAATGTACTCAAAATTAACAGTTAAGATTCATGCATGACTGTTGTTTGGATACTTGACCTGACAGCTAACCATACAACAGAGGGAATTTTTCCACAGCTGTCTGAAACCAAGTCTTGCTTCCCAGTCTGTCAAAGACTTGACAAATATTTTTTTTCTTTGACTCATGCAGACATGCTTCCAATGCAGTATAATGTCATGTCTGATGATCTACAACAAATTCAAGTGAGCTTTAGAGATAACAAAGCAAATATTTAATGACTACAGTACTTATTTCTCAACAGAAATGGAATTATAAATCAGAATGACATTAATGATGGATGTTTATAAATAAATTTACCCCTTTAAACCGCTCCATCATACTCCAGCCAGCCTGCGAATTGCAAGCACAGGATTGTGGGATATAAAGGGCAATGAAGCAGACATCTAACCAAATGAAAGCCTTTCCTACCTTCGTATACTAAAAAAAAAAAAAAAAGATATAAAAATCACTTCGTGAAATATGAAGTACAAGAAATATTCACAATTGCAGGAAAGTGCGATATTAAAGTCGATAAAAAAATAGTGAAAAATGAAGTTAACAGCAAAAAAGTACCAATTATGAGATAAAGACTGAATTATGAGAAAAAAGTTTCCAATTGTGAAATTGTCATATTGCAAGATATAAAGTCACAATTACAAGACAAATCTCCCAATAAGATCACAAATCACAAATCAAGTCACAAATGTGAGATAGTTTTATACGGAAAGCTACAAAGTCACAGATATGAGACAAAAGGTCCCATTTATGAGTAGTTAATCAAGATTAATTAGAGATAGTTGCAATTACAAGGAAAAATGTCATAAATGTATAATAAAAAGCTACAAAAACAAATAGTTAATGACCACAGTGCTTATTTCTCATATAAATGGAATTACACTTTAAAAAAGAAAAAGAAAAGAATATTTATATAAAAACAACAAAAAAAAAAAAAAAAAAAAAAAAAAATGGTCCATCATAATCAGACTACATAAAGGCATTTCCTACCTTCATATACTAAAATATTCATAATTTAAGGATTTTACATTAAAATTCTGTCATCATTCACTCTTGTTTTGGTATTTTGTGAAGTCTAATGGCTCCTGGTTGCTATTTTCATGTGTAAAAGTGCAGCATGAACATTCGTCAAAATTCTCCTTTTGCGTTCCACAGAAGAACATTAGTAATGCAGTAACACTCATACTCCTCCCTCAGAAAAACACATCTGAACATTGTAACAGTATTCTCTTTACACTTTCTCTCTTTCTCTCCTTTCCCAGAGGGCAGCTGAATTGTTGAGTTTCCCCATAGCAGGTTCATTATTCATGAATAAGAGACTGCCTCCATGAAAAAAACCTCTACACATGGCCCAGCTTGATTTATTGGCACCCAGACGTCAGTAATCAATGCAATATTTTATCTGCATCTAACAGCAATAACTCAGTGGCTTCCCACGAATCCTTCCAATCCCCACTAAGAACCCCCACTGCTCATCTCCCACCTACGTCAACACCTTCCTAGCTTGGAGACTATACCGGCTCCCTGTAGACCTCTGGCCAAAACAAACAAACAAAAAAAGCATTACAACACTCCAATGAAGTTAGTTCAGGCCTCTGCATTCGTAAAGAATCTCATTGCTGAAGCACCACTCGTGATCACATTGATCTGAAAAGTGCCCAAACCCCATTATGACCAGCCTGACCAGGCTGGGAGACCAGACAAGACCAGCTTAGGCTGGTTTAAACAGTTTATTTTCAGCAGGTCAAACCGCACTTCATAGACTCAACACAACTGACTCCAATACTTTGCTGTTAGCATGTTGCTAAGCTAACTGTAAGAAGCATAAGAACAAACACAATATATAGGGTAAAACAGTCCATTTTTAGTAGATTGAAAAATGTTTTATCAATTTTTTAGTACATTTATACATTTATATTTATAGTTTTTTGCAAAGCATTAAAGCATTCTGGGTTTGCCTTTATTATGAAAAATACAAAATTATACAATGTATGTGCCATAAAAGCCAAGTTTTGGATTGAACAACTCTACTCACAATATGAATATGTATGTGACTGCAGAGGCACATTTGAATATGCAAATCTAGCATGTAATTATCTTTACTGTGTGACGTTACTTAAATATTTTAGTATTTCATCAGTGTAGTAAAGAGGAAACCAATCTATGTTTGCTATAAGTCTATAATTAAAGATAATGGATGGTGCGGAAGCCTTATCAAGAGCACTCATCTACATATATCACTTAATATGCTTATCAGCTTCGTTTTAACAAAAATATATCATACTTAATATGGGCTCCACTGATGTGTATAAATATGAATATTTTATTTATATCTTAAACATAACACGACATGCAGACAAAATAAAATAAAATAAAATAAAATAAAATGGTCTCCCCTACACAAATGTATTTCATACAAGGATTTAGAGAAGATTAATTGCTTTGACGTCTTTATTTCGAGGACAGAAGCACTGGAAGCTTCATCCAGTGGTGAGTTAGAACCTTTGTCATGCTTTGAGAATCTCTGAACAACTTTAATTTGTGGATTATGGAGTTTGAGGATTATTCCCAGGAAAGCATGAACCCATTAAGGAGGGTTGAAAGGTGAAAGCCTGTAGCTCTCATTAAAAATAGAGCAAGTTCAGTACTGTGGATTGGCTAAATAATATTCAAATCCAAACCCACTAGTTGCATGTAATCTTATGAGGCCATCTCGAAGCATAATTAAACTGTTCCACAGGGTTACCAAGTCCACAGTTTTCCTGTGGTAACTAGAGGGTTTGACATATTACAATGCTATGTTTCACAATAGGTCTATACAACAGCAACAACAGAGCACATAATGACAAGTAGGACATATTGAAGGATGAAAATCTGCAATGATGATGATGATGATGATGATGATGAAAAATTCTACAAATCACAACAGCCCAGTTGATGTTACAGTACAGATATTCCTAGAAGTTAATCAATGGTTTTTCCAAGTACAGACCTTGACCACTGCTAGCTGAGCTTTTTTCCCTTATTGAACTGGAAGAGGAACAAACATCTTTCCATTCATAAAAGAGATCTGAACCCACATTTACATTCAGATTTAATGTGAATGCAAAGAGAACTGGTTTCTTTTTCACTCGTATTTGGGAATCAAAGAGGTTTGAGTTTGTTTTTAATTGAGCAAATCTGATAACAATTAGAGAATATTTAATGTCAAATCAAACTGGAAATGCTCTTAAATAACCGGAGTTTTGAAAAGTTGCCAAGATGTTCTTCATGTTAAGCCTCCTCAAAAGTAGGTGATCTACTGATTCTAGTACATATACCCAGCTAACAAACATATGGGTTACACTTTATTTTAAGGTGACATAGTTACATTGTACTTACTCAAATAAGTACTGAGTAATATTAATTAACTACATGTACTTACTATACAGTTATGGCTAGGGTTAGTGTTAGTTATTTGTAATTATGCATAATTTACTATTATTACTATAGTAAGCAAATGTAATAACATGTAACTATATCACCTTAAAATAAAGTGTTAACAAAATATGTTTTAAGAATGTTTTGCGAACATTGCCATTACGTTTCTCATCCCACAACCCATTCACACTTTGAACAATTAACAACCTCATTGATCATTTTCTCCCCCAACCCCCATATATATATTTTTTATTTTTTATGTGTACTTATTTTAATTAGAAAGTCTATTTGTGTCTATTTTAATTAGAAAGTCTATTTGTACATTGTCTCTTTTTTGCACTTTTGAAAATGTTTGCCTACTTTTCTTTTAAATTAATTTTATTTTACCTTTACTATTTTATAAAAGCTGACTCTGAAAAATGCACAAGAATTACATTGTACCTGTACTGTAATGTACCTGTGCAAATGGTAATCGACTTTTAAACTTTAAACGTTAAAACTTTAAAAGTTATAAAAATGTTATTTCTGAATTTTCTCTGAACATTCAAAACTTTTTTTAAATCTTTTAAAAACTTTTTTTCTTGGTTATGCAAACATTAAGGAAACATTTTGCAAACATTATGAAAACAATACTTGTGAACGTTCTCTGACATTCAGAAATAGTACCATTTTAAAATGTTAGAGGAACGTCCAACTAAAACGTTTCAGAAAAAATGTTCCATGAACAACGGAATGGATAATGTTTTCGTGCTAACGTTTTGAGAACATTATTAAAGACCAGTTACTGTTACTAACATTAGTTCATAACTTTGAGAAAACTTTGCCAGAACATTAGGGAAGTTCTGAGAACGTTCCCTGTTAACTAGAAAACACCTACTTTTCACCACCAAATCAATTCCTGATTAATAAAGTCTCATATTCAGTTTTTATGTCATATTATGCAAGTTAAATGGCTTGCAAATGCTGTTTCATGTTGATTTCAAGCGCTGCCAAATTACACGTTGTAATGGCAGATATAAGATGGACAGCCATACTTTCTTTAAGAGCAGTTTGGATAATTTAGTTACACTTGAGACTTACATTTATACGTGCTATCTATAATTAGATGGCTTGTCTTTGGAGTCCATCGCCCCGTTTGAAATCTATAAAGACTAATTAAACGTAGTGTCGGAGGATTTAACGTGATGTACACCGATGCTAATCCCCCCTGCAGCACTCCCTGTTGTGTTTTTCCTCTCTTGTGTTTCTCATCCCTTTGGACTTAATTTGATTCTCTTCTGAAATGAAAATGACTGCCGGGTATTTTTGTGTTGTAATTAGTACTCCTGCTAACTGAGCCGGGACAGTTTTGGACTTAATTATGCGTCACTGTAATTGATTTGATAAAGGTGCATATGCTTTAGGTTCTTTCTACACATTACAAAACTGTGCTTGGGGTTGTTGTGAACTTTAAAACACACTTTTAATAAAGCAGCTGTAACTATGTATGTATTTGGACACTTTTAGAAACTTAAAGCTCAGAGACCCAAGCATTGATGTATTTTTTCACCCTTAAACATGTCTTTAGAAAGCCACTAGTTATACAATTTAGTTATGAAATTTGCATTGGGGTATAACATGGAAAAATACTGCAAAATTGCTAGACATTTAGGATTTCACCACTATTTTTTGATACAGTAATAAACAACACAATTCAGTACACGCATGTATTTGGAAAAATATATATATTTTAACCAGTAAGGAAACAGCCAAGAAAAGTTACTGAAAAAATACTGTAACATCAAAGTGTAACCCCTCTGGTTCTACTCGCATCGCTCCAAACAGGATTTATACCGATGTTTCCAGAATGGGAGGTGGGCACACTAACAAGGACGCTAAAGATTGCAGTCTCCAGCGTCTGTCGCTAGTGTGCCTCTTGAGGCCAAGGGAGTGAGGTTTATTTGCACAGCTCTTACTAGCTGGCCTCCATTACCCTCATCCCCCTAAACCTCACTCCCATCCGGGTCACGGCACCAAATGTAACCACTCTTGGTTCTACTCGCCCCGCTCCAAGCGGGATTCGAACCAGTGTTTCTGGCATGGGAGGTGGCCATGCTAACAAGGACACTAAAGACCGCAGCCTCTAGCATCAGTTGCTAGTGCGCCTCATGAGACCAGGGGAGTGAGTTTTACTTGCACAGCTCTTACTAGCTGGCCTCCCTTACATAAGGATTTTTTAAATATAATGTATTAAATTTAAAACCACTTCATTATACAACAACAACAAGAACATATATTGTTATATCAATGAGAAAATAATGGCAAAACAGTTTGAACAAACTGAATTGAATAAAACAAATTGTAATAGTCTGATGCCTAATGCCTAGTATTGCATTTTTGCTAAGCTTAGAAAAATGTTCTCAAATTTATGAACACTCAAAATTTCAAGGCATTATAAGCTTACATGGTAAGATTTTCCCCATAACTACACATACAGAAATATATATATTTTTAAATTAGATATTATAAACTTGCTCTGTAATTACAGTTGTCAAAAGTACCAACTTCGGTATCAAGTCAGTACTGAATTTTTAAAAATGTGATGCTTTGAGTGCTGTTGAGCGGATTCGTAAACATCTTTGATTGGCCATTGTGTTCACGGCTCATCAGATATGTCTGTGATTGGCTTCAATGATCAATGCTTTAAAAACGTTGTAAATAGTCATCAATGGCGCTCTTCACCGAGCACTTACACAGATACACACGGAAGCGTTTGAATGCAGGCGTCTATCGTGGACCAGTCTGCTGATAGACGCCTGCTTTCAAATGCTTCCGCTTTCAAAACTCTTTCAAATTCAAACACTTCCGTGTGCTTTCAAATGTTCCCTTGCGTTGATCATGGTAGCCAATCACAGACATATCCGATGAGTGCGTCAACACAATAGCCAATCAGAGGTGTTTACGAATCCGCTCAACAATGCTCAAAGCGTCACATTTTTAAAAATTCAGTACCGACTTGGTACAGAAGTCAGTACATTTGACAACACTATCTGTAATTGATACATTTGGTCCCAAAGTGTTTTTGTTTTTTTCCACTAAGACTGTTGTTGTAATACATTTCAGAGTGCCAGCTAGCATTATGCATAGTTTTTACCTATATTTAGTGAAAATGAGGTATTATTGCCTATTATAAAATTAGATTATTTATTTGCTTTACACAAATGTTGCAATTCGGCTCCGCTGGGTGTATAAGGGTTAAAGAGATTTACTCTTATATTTACTCACCCTCATGTCATTCCAAACCTGACTTTCTGCTTTTCTCCATACAATTAAAGTCAGTAGAGTCCAAAACAAACATTTGCTCCCCATTGACTTTCATTGTTTGAAAAAACAAAAACAAAAGTGTTTTAAGAGTCCAAAGTGCCAAAAAGGGCCAAAAATGCCCGTAGTCGAACACCCACTTATTAAACACAACAAACATTTATACCTTGCATTCTATTTTAACATCTTGTTTGTTATTTGGCCTTGGCGTAAGATTACATTTGTACTACTGGTAGACAGACATCGAAGAACATCGCTAAAAATGTAATCACAAGTTGGAAGGCAGGGGCTTACAAAACCCTTCAGGGTTTTTAGTCATTGATGATGAACTGCAAGGATGACAATGAACCACATTCATGATGCGGCTAATTCTCGAACACTCCAGGTTAAAATAAACAGAGTTAATGAAACATAAATTAATCATTGACTCGCTTGAAGATTTTGTTTTGTTCTCCAATAAACAAATCGAGGCTGGTAGCTGTTTGGCGGTTAAATCAACAAGGATGTGTCATAAAAAATGTATTTTTGTGAGGATCAGAAATATAACACCTATTATATGATCTGTGAAACCACCTCAGTTAATGAATTTAATTGCAGTGTGCTGTATGACCAAAGTGCTTTAAGTGCTGAAGCTGCCTATTGACATGATTAAAGGCTTTGATTTTCCCTCTTATTGTAGCTAATTTCATTGCAAATGTGCCTCTGTTTCTTTGCATGGAGAAATGGAAATTTGTGATCACTGTACTGTAGTAAAAAAAAAAAAAGTGCATCAAAGCTCACATGACTAGCACTATCCAACTCACGTACAAGATATTGTTGCCAAAATATGGAAAGGAAGAGAATTTCCCACCTCCAGGGAGCTGCAGCAGGGGATGATGGGTAAGTGTTTGTTTGTAAGCAGGAAAGAGAATACCATCTCAGTAGCAAGTTTTCAGCAATTTTCAGCTCTGCTAGACCATGTTTGCTGTAGAATTCCCCTCTTGGCAATACAGTAGCTTGGAAGAAAAACAGCCTTTAAGATCAGCATTGGCTTCAGGAAGTGGACAGGACCACATTTATAGAGTACTACAGAGTGAGGTTGTGCACAAAAGAGGAAGAGTGCACTTCATGATACTAAAGAGCTTTGAACGTCAATAGAAGACAACATGGAAAGACTGGCAATGAGGGTGAAATATATTAGGCCTATATGTGTTAATCCAGGCAACTGGTGAAAATATTCTTAAAGCAGTTTTTTTTTTTTTTTTTTGGATTGTCAAAAATTAAGACAGAAAATGTGCAACATAACGAAAATAAAACAATTTTAATTAAAACTTACCGTTGATGAAAATATGAGGAAAAAATATCACTACAAATCAGAAAAAAGAAAAAAAAAAAATGCTTACTAGAGTATAAAACAGAAGAGATTACACATCACCAGTAATATTAAAGCCATTCTGTAGGAAATAGAGGAAGGTAATGGATTTCTGTAACTTGTAACGCTGTGGTGACCCTGCTGTGACCAAAATGCTTTCTAGAGCATAAAACAGATGAGATTAGACACCACCAGGCCGATTTTGGGTAACATTAAAGCCATTCTGTGTGAAATAGTGAGAGGTAACAGATTTCGGTAACACTTTATTTTACAGTGTCCTTGCTACATGTTACATGTAGTAATAACAGTAAATTATGCATAATTCCATGCTACTAATCCTCAACCAAACCCTTATCCTACCCTAACCCTATAGTAAGTACATGTTGTTAATTAATATTACCCTGTACTTAAATATATAATTACTCTGTAACAATGACACCTTAAAATAAAGTGTAAGACAGATTTCAGTAACCTGTAACACATTTGTAACACTTGTTATTAACCTGTAACACTTATTAATGCTTAAGGTGCGTCCCAATTCGCGTACTTATGCACTATTCTATGACGTTTTTAAGCATAAATAGTGCAAGCAGTGTGTTCACACTGAAAATTCCAAAAAGAAAAAGTACACTTTAAATACCCGGATGATGCACTAAATTAACCAAAAAAACGAAGTGTGGAATGTTGGACACTTCATGCACTCAACTCAGCTTTAATTACGTAGCGGAGGGGGTATCAGACTCTGGTGTTAAATGACAAAATAACCTTATACAATTCACGCACTACATGGATGAGTACATAGTGCATAAGTACCAGGGGCGTTTCCTCCGAGGAGGCAAGGGAGGCAGTGCCTCCTCAAAAAAACTGGATGAGAAAATAATCAATATTACAAAAATAAAACAACGCAAATGTTACAAAATTTGACATTAAAAAGTGTAAAAGTCACTCGTTTTTCTAAAGAAACACTGTCAAACAGCGACACCCGCAGGTAAAGTTACAGCGGGGAGTCCACGTCTCTGTGCCTCCCTTCAGCTCATAGAAATAAAGCAGAGCCTCTATAGCGTGCGGTGGGTTTAGTGGGGGGTAATTGAGAATGAATGGGGGAGAGTCACGTGAGAGGAGGCAATGCCTCAATTGCGCTATGATTGGATATGATCGGTTATGATTGGACATGATTGGTTCGTGCGATAAATCCCGCCTCTTGTTTTCGTGCGCGTTCTCGTCGAATCGGCCTGAATGAAGACAGTGATGGCGTTAATGGGAAGACTAATTAAAAAGTAAGTAAACAACTGTCACTTACATATCACCGCTTTGTGTCACATTAAAATCAAACTCGAAATGGCCTGAAAACATGATGACTGCGGGGGGTTTTAGTGAGCAATCAGCGTGGTGAAATTAAAGGTACATCTTCGTGTCTGTGACCACTGACAAGTGTGTACGTACAAGCTTGATGACTGCTGAAAATAAATTGACTATTAAAAAGAAAAGCTGAATATTAGTTAATAATAATATAAATAATATATATTGTTTAAATTGTTACTGCCTTTAGTTATTATTTTGGAATAAATGTAAAAATGAGTAAAAACACTAACTTGAGGAAATTTATAGCTACTTGGTTTTAATAAATAGAACATTACATAGTGTAAAAATAAAATAGAATTGTATTTGGTCTCTCTTTTTATGTAATGTTAACTTAAAATTGTGTAACAGGGACATAAATGAGGACTTTGCCTCCTCATTTTAAAACACCACCGCACACCACTGATAAGTACATAGTGTATAAGTACATAGTGTGTCATTTGGGACGCAACTTTAGGATTTAGTGACCTTGCTGTATATCTGCCACTGTTCACATCAGACAAAATTGCTTTCTAGAGTTTGAAACAGTGGAGATTAGTTATCACCAGAGTAAATTTGAGGAACATTAGAAACAGTCTGTGTGAAATAGTGAGGCGTAATGGATGTTGGTAACAGTCAGTCTTTATGAAAGACAGTCTTTATGAAACAGTGTGTCACGGATTCAACCATGCCATCAGCACTCGCACCAGACCTCTCATTCACTCTCACCCAAATACTAACCTGCAACACCTGTACACACTCATTCAGGACTCCTATATATACTTACTCACACCATCCTCAGTTTGTCTGGTCTCATCATTCACTAACTGTGTATGGACTTACCTGACTCCATCTCCGTCTGTGTTTACCTGCCTTCATTGAGCCATCCTCTCCTCTAGTCATCGAGTACCTGCAAAACCAAGAACTCTCTAAGTTAAGTCTGCCATATTGCCTGCTGTTTGCTTGCTCTATTCAATAAACATCCATTACCTGCATTCCTGTTGTCTGCCCCTCTGTTACATGATATTGAGAGGGGTAACAGATTTCGGTACGTATTGTCGACGTGTTGGCAGAATAGGTGACCCTGCTGTATGTCTGCAACTGTTCACATCAGACAAAATTGCTTTCTAAAGTATAGAATAGAAAAGTTTAGACATCATCAGAGTGCATGACAGACATTCTGTCCCAAATAATAATAATAATAATAATAATAATAATAAATGTCAATTAACAATTAAAACGCATCCAGGAGGACTGAATGATTAATGTATTTGATTAAAAAATAACAACCAGAAAGACAAACAGAAAAAAATACAATAATAATGACAGAGCAAGCAAGAGCACTTGGACAGCTTGTCTAAAAAGATTATTTCTTGGAGTAAATGGAGTAAAAATTGAAGTAAATTTACAGCACTGGTCACTCAGTGTGACTGTTTCACAGCATCAACGGTTGATTACATTTAAAAGATATTTTTCATCAAAAGACAACAACCTGCAATTTGGAATTAAACTCCATCCGAGAATTAGAATTCCATCCGTACTCCAGATTAAACCAGATCAGTGAGTTTCATTGATTGGAGGAATCCATCAATGACCATTCAAATGAGTAATAGGACAGGACCTCGGAATAGCCCATCAAGGTCCTGAGGGCAAGGGGGAGTTCAGTTGTACCCTTCATTGCAGTTCCTGACACGCCATGAATGGGAAATGAATCAGGAATGGGGACAAGACGCGGAGCGAGTCCATTACGCCACGGGCGGACATAAGCACCCTGCTTGACCCTTAAATCAGCAAGCGAGGTGCTGGATGAGAACACCATCCCTCCCTGCCCCGCTATTGATCTGGCCCTCTCATTACAGCTTTGACACACACCATAACGGCTCATACGGCTCCATACATCAGCAGCTGAAGCACAATATAATGGTCTCAGTATTCAATGTGGTGAAGAGGAGAGATAAAAGCAAGTACTAGGCCTAAACAAAAGCAAGCGGATTTAAGGAACTTCAGCATTTTCTAATTTTCTGATGCTCTCAACACTTCCAACACCCCTCTGTCAATCCCACAATCCTTTGGGCAAGCCTAACGCCAAGCTCTCAGAAAGAATTAATTAAAAATGCCCACTCATCTCCATCCCAGTGGACATGTACGGTCAGGTTTGGGGTTTCTGCAGCACTGCAAATAAACACAGCATGTGAATCTAGAGTCAACCCTTTGGTCCTGGTTTAAGAATGATGTAAATTATGGAGCAAGAATTTCTGTACCAAGATAACACTGTCAACGTCTGCTTGTTTAAACTGCAGACATCAAGGCTGCGAACGACGCTAAACAGTGTATGTATTGCGTGTGTGCTGGGAATGTGTGCTTAGTGTTTGCTTTCAAGGTTGCTTCCTTTGTTAATTCACTTATGGTTTCAGTGAGAGGTGAAACAGTGCGTTTGTGTGTAAAAGTGGAAGATGTTTTGCAATCACACAGTTTTAGTCATCACAAACACTGTGACTACACATTAGCTGAGTCATAGTCATTCAGTCTTTCTTTCACACTTACACTCTTGCTATCAGGGCATTCACTCAGTCACGATGGGAGAAAATGGTGCTTTCTCATTAGAATTATTGGTTGCAACACAAGTTTGGTTGTCTGTGGTCAAAAAGGTTGAAAAGGTGGTCAAAAGTAATCACATTTAACTGCACGTCAATATGTCTACAAATTAAAAGTTTATTATAGTTTGTGATAGTGATGGATGGATGGATGGATGGATGGATGGATGGATGGATGGATGGATGGATGGATGGATGGACGGATGGATGGAAAAAGCAACTTTCATCATTACGGCATCATTTAAAACAATACTTGAGCATGCAAGGGAACAGAACTCCACGCAAAGTTGTTCTTTTTGATACAAATTTATTGCAAATATAGAAATAGATCTTTTGTACAGAAATTGAGAGACAAAGAATGAGAATCACCACACAAAAAAAAAAAAAAAAAAAAAGAAAAGAAAAAAAAAAGAAGAAGAAACAGAGAAATGACTGGGGAATAAACCATTGTTCAACTGAATCTATTTATGGGTCCATGCATAGAGAAGAATATTTCATACACAGTTCTGAAATCAATGAAATCCCTTCATTGTACTGAAGTGCGAAACAACTTCTGGTCTGGTGATCAAAGCAAACATGACCTATGACCTCTTGTCCAACATTATGTCCTCCTGGAGACAGGGGTTAATTAAGTAGATGAGAACCAAAAGGTCACATTTTGATGTGGAACCCAATCACTCAAAATCAATATAGTGGCTGATTTTTTATTTTGAACACAAATTTCATATTGAGTATATTGATGTGAGGGAAAAACAATTCCATAAGACACTCAAAGACTGCCAAAGGTCTAACTGACTTTTGCAACCACCAGATATGTTATGTCCTCTGTCCCACATGGGTTGAAGCAAGATTGTGTCCAATCGATTGTGGCTGGTGGAGTTTTTTGTCAGATGGATTGAATTTTAGCCATCATAGCTAACGAATAATTTACACTGTGAATTATACACAAGTATCTCACAATTAAGTCATCGAGGAAAGGTTTCCAGAGAAGTTCAGTCGTCAGAAGAGCTTGTCAGTTTTTATTGACAAGGAATCCAATGAGATGACAAATTATCCTTTCTGTACTTGTTTTGACAGTCCATAGATGCTTTCATAATACAGCTCTCTTAAGAAAGCAGTTGAAGATGAGCCTTCTGGGATGTCTGCAGATCAATAACTGGGAGAGGTGATTGATCAGTGCAAGAGGAACCTACAGGAACTCTACTCAAAGGTGCAAGACAAATTTTACTGTATTTGTCTAAAGATCTTGAGTGTGCATCCATCCAGCATCTCTACATTATCCTCTTGCTAAGTGGGGTTAATTATGTAGTAGACAAACATCAGGTGAAATTTCAAACCAACACTGGACTATGTCGATGAAATGAGATGGAGACAATAAGCAACATAGGTGACACCGAAACCAATTTGTCTTGGAACCCTGGTCCAGTTTCACACTATATTTGGATTACATTAGATATGTAAAATAAAAAAAAATAAAAAAAAAAAAAAATCAAATGAAAGGCTAAAGCAATTTCTACTTTCCTGTGTCAGACTCTGGTGGGGTGAATATACTAATGAGATTATTTGCAAACTCTAATAGTTTGTCGTTGGCATTCAATGGTTGACCTCCCTGACCAATGGAGGCTTGTCATTTTAAACACGGATGCATGTCAATTAACCCCGCTAGTACTAAATGAAAATGTCAGATTAGTACGAGTAGAGTCATATAATGAACCCATTCCCCCCACCAAAAAAAAAGGGTGCACGTGGTATAAATGGTCATGTTTGACAATGTTCTGACCTATCGTTTCTTCAGGTAACTGATTCAGTTACTGCTGGCAGTTGACTACATTATACATGTAAATGAGTTTATATGTGATGGCAGTAGAAGAAATGCCATGAAAAAAGTAAGTCAATAAAGCCCTGGTGGAAAATAAAATGACAAAACAACACAGGAAAAAAAAAAAGAAAAAAAACATCTGAAAGTTCAGTTTCATAGTGTTTTTGACGTACATCCACTCAATATACACAACAATAAATTTTAGGCTCATTGAAAATACAGGAAATCATGCAAATATAACACTTTATTTCATTTTCATGTCTTTTTTTTCAGTCTATAGTTTCAGTCATCTTAATTACAGATCATTGCACAACCCCGACCATTAAAAAATAATAATAATAATAATAAAATAAAAGCCCTCCCCAAATACACTCCGGTCCCACCCAAAAGGATGATATACAGAACAAGATTGGTAGAAAAACAGTCAGACTCTTTACAAAATTCACAGATGTTTCGCATTTTCTTTCATTTCAATAAGTGACTCCATCCAGGTGACCTAAACATTGTAAACTTAATCTGTGTATGTTATCACAAAATAAATACATTAATAAATAAAAAAAGACAATACACACAAATCAGTTCTACTATGGTTCATAGCAAAATTATTTTAAAATGCCAGATTCCCAAAATGCACTCCTGATCAGCTCTAGTCAACAACTGCAAGCAACCATTGGCCTTTATGCAACTCAGGAAATACATGACTGCTTTTTCATTAACTTTCAGTATTTAAATAAGATAAAATAAGAGAAGGAATTTGCAATATCACATTAATCAAATCACAAAGCCAATCAAAAAAGTGAAAATGGGCAAATACATTATACGGTATCTGTTAAAATGAAGCAATACAGCGCTTTTCAGGCTGGCGCCAACAGATTGCTATGCTGAGCTAACTCCAAGATCATTATCTTCAGCATATTATGCATGCAGAGAGCACAAGATCCCACATGCTGGCCATAGACTCATTTAGAGAACTCTGGAATTAGACACGTTCCAAATATCACACCCAGAAAGAGGCTGAAAACACGCTGCTATGTAAAATTAAAGGGTTAGTTCACCCAAAAATGAAAATAATGTCATTTATTACTTGCCCTCATGTCGTTCCACACTCGTAAGACCTTCGTTCATCTTTGTTGATGAAATCCAATGGCTCAGTGAGGCCTCTATTGAGAGCAAAGCCATTCAAACTGTCAAGGTCCATAAAGGTACTAAAAACATATTTGAAACTGTGAGTTCAGTGGTTCTATCTTAATATTATAAAGCGACAAGAATACTTTTTGTGCACCAAAAAAACCCAAAATAACAACTTTTCAACAATGTCTAGTGATGGGCTGATTTCAAAACACTGCTTCATGAAGCTTCTGAGCTTTATGAATCTTTTGTTTCGAATTAGTGATTCGGATCTCCTATCAAACGGCTAAACTGCTGAAATCACGACTTTGGCGCTCTGATTCACTGATTCGATTCGTAAAGCTCCGAAGCAGTGTTTTGAAATCGGCCCATATAGATATTGTTGAAAAGTCTTTTTTTTTTTTTTTGGCGCACAAAAAGTATTCTTGTTGCTTTATAATATTAAGATAGAACCACTGAGAGTTTGAATGGCTTTGCTCTCAATAGAGGCCTCACTGAGCCATCGGGTTTCATCAACAATATCTTAATTTGTGTTCGGAAGATGAACCAAGGTCTTACGGCTGTAGAACGACATGAGGGTGAGTAATAAATGACATTATTTTCATTTTTGGGTGAACTAACCCTTTAACCTCTCTTCGGATGACCGTCAAATGTGGACCGGGGAGAATGAGTTGCCTGATGTGTTGTGTGATTGCTAGTCACCGCTACTTACCATATACTGTATGAAACCACACAAAACAAACATTCATAACAAGCTAGCATGCTAATCCTCACACTATCAGTCAACAAACATCTCATTATCTACACAAGCTATTTAGCATGATGCTAAATGCCTTGTTAGCAGCTTTTTGCATTCTGTTGGCCGTTTCAAACCTCATTATATGACACAACTGGAAACTGATAGCACCACTGCGGCTAGGCTAGCTAATATAACACTGACATCTTCTGTGCCTGATTCCCCAACCATTAAAGCCTTTGAAATTGGGTTGGAAGGATAAAACGGTCACATAATGAAAGTGCCAACTAGGCCAAATAGACTCTTTTATTTAGGAGCTGGATTATCCTCTTCATTTGGGAATGCTTTTTCCATCAAACGCTGAGAGAAAACGACACAACTAAAACAAAAGGAGTGTAAAGCTAGCGAGGAATAGCCTATATGGTTGGAATGTAATCAGAAGCAGTATTCTTAGCGTTTAATCAGATTCCTGTTTTTTTTTTTTTGTTTTTTTTTTTTGTTTCGGAATGTGGCTATTATCAGCTAAAAGGCTCTGAATTGATAAAGCGGACAGGCCATCTATCTCCATTACAGTAACACTGAGATTATTCTGGTAATTTGGCTATTTGACATAAGCGAGCTAATGACTATGATAGTGATCCTTAAGAGGGTTCATGGTTCTTCATTGGAAAATTTGAGCATGATCACTTTTAAAAAAAGTAAATAGGGTCCATTTTGAGTTCATTACTTAGGCTACAATATGGAGAAGCACTGAACCATCAACAGGGTTTTAGAAACAGTGGACATAAAAGGCCTCATTTAGAGGTCTTATCTACTATGTACTGACAGCAGCAGTTCCGTCCTTGAGTCTGCATTAGCCCATACTCTTATAGCCCTGTCTGAATTCATCATCTCAAAATAAAAAGTTTATTTTGAACAGAACAGAACTAAAGCCAACATAGGTCAGAGCGAGGCAAACAAGCAGAAAGGGCAAAGCAATTGAAGAACAACCACACACAGGCGTTTTATACATCCAGCACATTTAGAATGAAAACTCAGCCACTTACATAAAATGTAATTAACATACACTACCGTTCAAAAGTATGGGCTCGCTAAGTCTCTTATGCTCAACAAGGCTGCATTTGCTCGATCAAAAATATAATAAAAACAACATTACATTTTTTTTTTTTTAAATGAAAAAGTAATTTATTCCTGTCATAGCAAAGCTGAATTTTCAGCATCATTACTCCAGTCTTCAATGTCACGATCCTTCAGAAATCATTCTAATATGCTGCTAAAGAAACATTTCAGTGTTATCATCAATGTTGAAAGCAGTTGTGCTGCTTCATATTTGGTGGAAACCGTGATACATTTTAATTACGGTTTCCGTGATGACTATAAAGTACAAAAGAACTTTTTTTTTTTTTGTAACATTATAAGTGTCTTTACTGCCAATTTTGATCATTTGAATGCATCCTAACAAAATAGTTTTAGATGGAGTTTAGCACATTTTGGGTGTCATCTACCCAAAAATATTATTTAATATATTAAATCTTTTGGTCAAGTGCACTTCCTCATACACCCAAAATGCAGTTGGGACCACAATTTTCACTTTGCGTAATGCGTGGCTTTGAAAATATCTACTTCCTCAGCAAAATATTAGGTGAACGTTAAAAAGCAAACATGAAATCAAAATTGACCCCATTTATTTTAACACGCTCCTGGTCTTATTATGAACGTTTCATCAATTTATGTTAATCCAAAGGAATAGAACAAAAGTTTCCTTTTGTAATCTTTGACAATTTCCACTATCCAAACAATGTACCACCCTGTATTTTGATCTCAATGATGATCATTTTTAACTTGAAAACCATAACAGTAGTAACATGGGTTGCAAATTCGAGCTGACTTTTAAAGTGAGAGGAAAAGAGCAAAACCATGTCCCTCACTTTAAGAGGATTTGTGTTTTCCTCCTCGTCCTTCTCGAGTGAATATCTCATTGCCTTTCCTTTTTTTACCCGCCTCACTCACCCTAGCGTGGCACATCCACTTTGCATGTTTCTAAATGGAACATCACGCCCGGAGGTCGGAACAAACTGCTTTTTTGAATTTATACCTAAACTTCTTTTTATATTTATCGTTCTTTCTCAAACTCATGCACTGTACATGTATAAACGTTGTTCTCATTGTGATAACCTAAGGCTCTCAATTTAGTGATCGTGGAAAGCAGTATTGTGAGCATACGGCAGGATATGAGCAAAAAGCGATTCTCTTTTCCCTTGTTGTGTATACGCCGTGTCTCCAGGGTTCTTTGTGTATATCGAAGCGTTTCACTCAACTCTGAATGAAATATCCTCATCGTCTGTAGCTCTACAAACCTCATAGGGGTCGGAAAATGCTGTGAGATGTTCTCGAATTGTATGAATAAATTAGACGCCCCTATGGTCATCAAAAAAGATTGATTGCCTGGTTAAATAAGAAATGACATATCTAACACATAAGAGAGGTAGTAAACAAACCTTTGGCCAATATCGCTCCCTATCTGACTGATCAATGCAACCTTCAAGATACACCGTATTTATTATTACTCCAAGGGGCTGCAAATAAGAAATTGAACAGCATATTTTCTCAGCAAACCTGTAATACTGTAAACGAATGTATTTGTCTAACAGTCTAACAGTCTTGACAGCTAATAACGAAACAGGCCGGAGAGAAAACCTATTGAGGGACATTTTAATCTTTTCATGGCGTGATAAAAAGCAGCAATCCTTCGGCCTTGGCATATAAGGGTAATTAAATCCTTGCTCAGGGTGAAAAGCATTACAAACGGCATTTCCAAAAGACCCCCTGTAGACCCATTCCGCAAAACTGGCACGCAAAAACAAATATACAGTACACACGTTAAAACTGTGTATAACAGAACTTTTCACAACCTGACAGAACTTACAAAGCCAAGGGAAGTTTGATGTTTGAGGCGCATTAAAAATGAATCAGGTCGGGCTGTGCCTCAAACCACATTTTTCTCTCAAAAATAAGTGTGGACTTTTGTGGGGGGTTTTTTCTGTGTTTGCTTCATGTAGTCCTCAACCTTATCTTGACCCTCACAGTATGAAGGCGGCTGCATTATCTACCTGTCATACCTCTAGACGTGGCCTGCCCTACAGGAAGTGTGGAGATGTTATAGTGATGTTTGGCGGACTTGACCTGCAGAATTGGAATAGATAATGTTTGCTGTTGAAACATAAAAGTTAGTCTTTAAAGTGTCTTTGTAGACTGCAACTCAATTTTGATGTAAAATCAACATGAAACTGCATTTACAACCCATTTTATTCTAATGTGGCATATTCAGTGAGAAAATAATATAAATCAGGAATTGATTGGATTGGAAAAAGTGGGCAATACATACCAGAATATGGAGCCTGACCTCTTAAAACACTGCTGACAGACACTTTTGAGGAGATATTTGGGATTTGGACATAGACTTTGAAGGTCAAGTTCACCCTCTCAATGCATCCAATGGTAAGTCTTTTTTTAAATCTACCTTAATTTGACATTATTGCTGTAAACTTGTCTTACATTAACTTTAACCAGATTAAATTAGGGAATTAACTACTGGAAAAGTTTCTGAAGGGATGCATTTCCTACAAAAAAAAGCTGGTTAAAGGGTTAGTTCACCCAAAAATGAAATTTCTGACAATTTTTTGAAATTACTGAAATTTATGAAATTACTCACCCTCATGTCGTTCCACATTCGTAAAGACCTTCGTTCATCTTTGGAACACAAATTAAGATATTGTTGATGAAATCCGAAAGGTATATGACTTGTCTATAGACAGCAGTATAATCAACACTTTCAAGGTCCAGAAAGGTACTAAAGACATTGTTAAATCAGTCGAAGTGACTACAGTGGTTCAACCTTAATTTTATGAAACAACGAGAATACTTTTTGTGCGCAAAAACAAAACAAAAATAACTTTATTCATCAATCTCTTCTCTTCCCGGTCATTATGCTTACGCAGGTGACGCAGTAAGCACAGTGAAGGCTTCTGTATTTACGTCAGATGAGTAGAACCTGGAAGCGCTGAACGTAAACAATGTATGATAATGACACAGAAGAGAAGATATTGTTGAATAAAGTCATTATTTTTGTTTTGTTTTTGTGCACAAAAAGTATTCTCGTCGCTTCATAAAATTAAGGTTGAACCACTGCAGTCACGTCGACTGTTTTAATGATGTCTTTAGTACCTTTCTGGACCTTGACAGTGTTGATTATATTGCTGTCTATGGACGAGTCATATACCTCTTGAATTTCATCAAAAATATCTTAATTTGTGTTCCGAAGATGAACGAAGGTCTTACGGGTGTGGAAAGACATGAGGGTGAGTAATTAATGACAGAATTTTCATTTTTGTGTGAGTGAACTAACCCTTTAACATTAAACAAAAGGTAATGAAAAATTTGCCGAAAAGGCCAGTCAGGTGAAAGTTGTTACATTTTGATGAAAGATTACGAATAACTATGTGCATTAAAAAGTAAATAGGCTCAGTTCTTTTTCATGTTGACTTCAAATAGTTTTCACATAAAACAAGGCAGTTTACAAACCAGAACAAAGAAAACCAATTCCCTATATGACGCAAAGCCTCCATGAAAGCGAATCAACTGAATTAGTAGTCAACATCAAACCTACTGATCTTATTACTGAAGCTATATTTAAAACCTGTGCCGATCCATCACTTAAATATATTTGTTCTCTTCCCCATGCTCAGTTCGCTTATTACTCATAAATGTTTGACTGAAAGGCATGTAAAACTCTAGCCTCGATCACAGCGGGTTCTTCTCTGAGGTCTTGGTTAACCTGCTGAGCTAATACCCATCTCGAGATAAAGGGGGTTGCGAATTTGAGTTTTTTTAAACCCAGAGTGGTGCCATGGAGAGTGTGAATAACATTTTGTTCAGGTGCCTAATAAGGGGTCTTGAAGGGGCCTGGCCTAATTAAAGCAGCTAAAAGTCTCTGTATAGTTTATTACAATAAAAAAAAAAAAAAAAAAAAGAAACCTTTCTGTGTTTTCTAACCGCACACCAAATTCATTTTATCAAGGCTTCAGGAGCATAAGCACGAACACTCAGCTGGAGCATGAGGAATAGAGATATGACAGAGAAATCGCTGGCACAATACATTAGTAGGAAAAAGGAAGGGGGAAAAAAACGAGCAAAAAGGCTTCATCACACTCCAAACATGCAACTAAATTTGACAAGTGCATCACAGGACAATGGTAGGTTTTGAAAGGCTTATTATCTCTATGGACAAGATGGTAGGAGTCCATTGAATTGTGGGCCGTAAGTCTTTCAGTTTAAAACTTTATTAGTGGGAGGACGGAAATTGTTGAAACTCTACAGTCCTCTGTAAAACCATACCGAGAGGGGAACTTTACTCACTTGTGTTGTGGGAGTTTACAGTGGAAATGTATGTGTGCAAAACTCATCTTCTCTATATATATTTTTTTGAGGTATTCCCAGTGAGATTCAGATTCTGAATGCGGGAGCTTTTAGGAATCCTGCAGAATGTATCTTTTTATACAAATCAATACAGCCCTGATATAAATTATATTAATTTGGATATAATTACAATGTATATAGCTGGGAATCAATCAAAACACAATTCAACCCAAAATTATTTAAAAACAACTGGGTTTTGGCCTTGAGTACACTTGATCAGGAGGGCATTCTGGGGGAAAATTTAAAAAAAAAAAAAAAAAAAAATCCATTATGTTAATATATAGTGCTTACCTGAAATTTAAAATCACGTTAAATAAACACCAACTACAACAATGACTTTTCAATCATAAAATAATGTAGTTACTTTGACAAATAAATAACATATACACAACAAACAGTTATAATCTTACAAATGTTTGGCACCTTCCTTTAAAATAAATCACTTTTTGTTTTAGTGCCAACAGGGCACTTTTAAGACTATGTGTCTGTAAACTTATACAGTATGTGTAGATTGTACACTCTGCATATGTGTTTGTGTATATGTGTGCGTGTGTTTGTATGTACGTGTACACATACAGTGATTTTGTTTTCACTGGACATATCCATTGGAAATCTAATACTACTTGTACATATACTGTATGTAACCATTGTTAGTATAGATTGTTCTCTTGTTGGTTGTGTGTTTGTCACAGTTTTCACAGTCAGCCATCAGTTACATCTCAGTGACATTGTACTGTATATCTTTAAGACCATACATACACATACATTACCAAAAAAAACCAACTTATCAGCAGGAAATCAAATCACAAATAATTGTCATTCCCATATGCCAACAATATACTTAAACGAAACATTTCAAGAGCATAATAATTTCTCTCCAATTGTCTTAGCTTGGTATCTCCCAACCACAGTGCAATAACGCAAGCCTTGAGGCTGTTTAGCAAACTCATCTCCTAACTGAGTTTAGGAAAATAGTGGGGGGGGAGAGAGAAAAAAAAACCTTTTGGAGTCTTAAATAGGAATAAATGAGATTTCACAAAAACTAATGATGGAGGAATATATGCATGTGTGGGTTTATCGCTTGTTGCAAGATCTTGCTACAAGCCTGTACTTGTCAGTGATATTCATATCTATCCATGTATCCTTTGTACAAATACTGTTCAATATCTCTTTTCTCACTCAAATCTAAACATAAAACATTAGCTTAAGCATTAATATAGCCTCTTTCTTAACAGGGTAACCAATTTCTAAATCCTCATCTTGTTTTTAATCTCATAGACCATGGTTGACTGCAGCCTGGATTTCCCTCTGAGAGGTTTTAGTACAGTAAAATGGCTCATGAGGGAAACCTCTATATTTTTGACTTGACAGTGTCAATTCTCAATTACAGAGCATTGATTTTGAACCTTGAAGGAGGATGTGACATGCTACCGATGCATGCTGAGTTCATACTGTAAGTTTTAATCCTGGCCAAATGCAACTGTAAAAAGATAGATTTCAACGTACTGACTGAATTCTAATCACGCTTGCGCTCATTGCTGATAGAACCCAGTGCATGTCAACTATAAGGTCTTGAAATCTACATTCATTAATAAACAACAAATGCAAACATTTGTCATCAAAAATGCCCTTGACTGAAATTTCAAAGCTCAGAAGCCTATTTTAAAGAGCTTGAGTTGTATATTTTAAGCCAGTAAATTGCTCTAAAGAAGAAGGGCATGAGCTTGCCTTTCATTGCCATTTGTGAACCAGCAAAACTCCGGATATGCATTCTGGGTGATGACCTGACCAGAGGTCGAGATTAATTTCAATCACTTTTCCAATCTGGCAGTGTTAATAATATTAGCACCTCTGTGACCCCTTGACTCTTCTGCTGCAAATTGCTAATTAATTTCCCCCATTAAGCCATGCAAGGACAATAACAAGGTCTTAAAAATGAGATGTGAGAAATAATTGAATTTGTTTCATACCTTCCCTAGTTTGACCACAACCCAGATCAGGTCAACAGAAGTGGGCTATAACAGGAAACAGAAGGTCATATCAATAGGGGAGACACAGGAAGAGCTACTACAGTATTCAATGAATGTAGTTTAAGTAGAACCGACCGAGTCATCACTGAAATGCAAAGATGGCACCTGATTCTGTGGAATCAATGGAGAAAAAAATAAAAGCATTCTACACATAGCCACTAAAGCCGGTTCAAGGTTTTCTGTGCCTGTGATAAACTTAGATCACTGTAAAGTATTACCCAAACACCAGCAAGACAGTTATTATGAAAATGTCTGTTTAGCATTTCAGGAAATTGTAGCTTCCAGATTAGGTTTAGCATTTTATGAAAGTGTAGTATTCAGTTTAGCTTTGGCATTTTGCCTCCCAACAGGCTAAACAAAGCAAACTCTTTGTGTAACGTGCCTACACATTTAATAAACAACTGTTAACCTTGACTATTTTAGCCTATTACTACAATGGGGTCTATATCTAGCTGCCACTTGTAAAATCACAATCCTTTGTCAGAGCTAGTCTCTGATACTTAAAATCTGAAACATAAGCTATTCTTCAAACCCATATTACGCTTTCCCTTTTTTGAACAAAACAAAAAAACAAAAAAAACAAAAGACCACAAATGAAGAGGAAAATGTATTTGAGGCTGGCTCTGCCACAAATTAATGCCAAAAAGGAATTAACATTGTGTGTTTTATCGAATTGCCACACTGCTTTAATATAAACCATGTCCAAATGGCTGCCTCTGGTTTGATAACGGTGTCCCACACATGCTGTGTAAAATCTGTGTAGGTGTCTCAAATCAATGAATACGCTTTGCTTAAGCAGAGATTAGGGAATGTGAGGGAACAGGGTATCCATGTTTTGACCTGTGGCTTCAGCCAAGCTAAATTCACAACTTTTCTCTTTTTCCCCCCTTTTTACTAATTAACATCGTAAAACAATCATCTTGACAAGCATCAGTTATCACCATCTCTCTAAAGTATAGTCAGGCATTTGTAAAATAAAAACCACTAATTCCTCATTTAAGATTATTATCTTGTCAAACTACAGTGCAAGGGAGCACAGGTGGAACACAAGGTAAAATGGAGGGATTCTACACTGAAACTGGTTGCCTTTTTAAGTGCCACATTTCCTGTGCATTTCTGGTTGGTTGCTTATCTATGCCTTAATGAGTTTGGAACACCTGTTCAATTCTGTCTCTTTCAGAACACTTGTCTCTGTGGTGGTCTGCAGGGACCAAAGCACCTGCTGATGGAGTCTGCCGAGCTGTCTCAAGAGCCACTGGTTCTTTTCTCCAAAACCTCTCCTCCTGCTTTCATGTCTCTCACAAGCATCACAGTTTCTGCTGTGCTGATACCCCCTTCCAGTAGTCCAGAATGTCATGGAGATCCTCATCCTTTGCAAACTGCACTTTCTTTCGAAGAGCATGGCCAGCGGCTATGTAGGCCTCCTCACGGGGGCTTTTCTTGTAGGGACGGAAGCGCTCCCAGATTTTAAGAGTGCTCTCGGAGGAGTACTCAGGGCTGGAGGAATACCCTGAGTAATTGTGGTGGCGGGGAGAAAGCTGGGAGTAGGCAGTGTCCTTCTTGGTGCGAGTGAGAGGCTTTAGAAAGGAGACTTTCTGGGCAGGGGAGTCAGTGGCACCCTCATAGTAGAGGGCGGGGAAGGAGTGTCGGTGCTCTGAGCAGTGGTAGTCTGGGTGCACCTCCAAGTGGTGCTGCTGAGCTGTGCTGCCCCCACCTCCAACCACAACACCACACCCACCCGAACCACCACTGCCACCACCGGCTCCCCCTCCACCCCCGCTGCCACCATCTCCTCTGCCATTACTGACTCCCTGAACACCTATTAAGGGCAACCTCTCTATTGGCTCCCCGCACCGAACAGGGCTGCCTTTCTCAGGGTACTTGCATGGCTCTGGGCTTCGAGGATCAGGGACGTCCAGACTGAAGATCCGAGCACTTTTGACGGAGCCACCGGAAGAAACGCTGCAGCGGTTTTTAACAGAGTTGATAGGAACAACTGCAGCATCTGCACTGAGTTGCCTCTGCAAGGGCCGTGAAGCTGTAGCTGGGGGTGGGTCCCTGTAGGGAGGGGATAGAAAGCCCCCTCCGCTGATGCCGGGCCGCTCAGAAAGGGGCAAAACAAGAGGAACAGGGGGTGTTGGATGGATTTTAGGGGACGACATGATCTGGCATGTCTCTGTAATGGTAGGGGAAAGTGGAATTAGCCCCCTGGCTAAGGAAGAGACACTAGGAGGTGGAGGAGAGGCAGTGTTGTCTGCTGTAGTTGCAGTGGCAGCAGCTGCTGCCACAACAGCTACAGAGTCTAGTTTGAGTGCATCAATGCAGTTATTGATAATCTGGTTTACCTTGTCCACCTCCTTGGCAATGGTGGAGATCTCGGATGTTGAATCTCGGCCATCATCATCAGAGTCATCTCCTCCATTAATCCCATTTTCATTTCTTGGGATTTCATCCCCTGACCCTGTTACTACCCCATCTCTTACTCGCTCCTCTCCTCCTGCTGACATTCGTACATCCATGTAGTTGCCCTTATTGGCGGCCATGGCTTCTGAGAAAGCTGTAGCCATCTTCTCCACTTGAGGCAGGGAAGAAAGTCGAGAAGAGGTGGTGTTGGCTGAGCCGTGAAGGATGCCCAAGCTGGAGGATGCTGACTGGGGCAACTTGCTGTGGTGGTGTTGATGATGGGACTGGTCATGGAGTTTCTGCAAGGCTGAAGGATCCTTGGCTGCTGCTGCAGCAGCTTCTGGCCCATAGCGCATCTCTAAAATAGTTTTCTTAACACTAATTGCCTTTTCCTTCTCCTCCTGCATTCGACGCCTACGTAAACAGTAATACACCAAGCCCAACACAATGACCATCCCAAACAGGCAGCCTAGAATGGTCATAATGTAATGGGTGGTGGTAGAAGGGGTTGCTCGCAACTCATCGATCCCTGGAGCCCGAGTTGCAAAATACAGACAAGTGTGATTGTACCGCTGTGAATTGCGAATGGAGGCAACACAAAATGTGTAATTTGTGTGGGGCTTTAGGTTGTTTAGTGTGACAATCTCTTTCTTGTTCTTTAAGTTTGTGACATCTGACACATAGGTGTGGTTGTACTGCACTAAGATGTACATCTTACTGTAGGGCTTGGGTATTTGAACCAAGAGGGATGCGGTGTAGAGGGTGACCGTTTGCAACTTAATAGTGGGACTATAGGTGGGGTCTGTGGTTGATGAAGCTGTGGGCTGGTGATAAGGTCCCATCTGATCATAAATATCCATCCCCATCCCAGAAGAGTCCAAGTCAGGAGGCAGGGCAGTTATGCCAGTAACAATCACTCCATTTTTACACATGGATGACAGGATGGAACGAGCATTTCTTCCATGATTACCTCTGGGACTCAGGAGAGGGTAGCCAAAAAGTTCTTTTGGTGTCTCGCACAGGAGCCTGTCATAGGTGTGAGTGACATTGTCAAATGCCTCCAACCAAATAAGGAAGCTGTACAAGTCACAGCCACAATGGAACGGATTTCCAGCCAGTTCACACACTATTAGCCGTCCACCCAAAACGGTGAAGGTGGATGAATCCAGCTTTGTTAATTTGTTAGAGGAAAGATCGAGACTGCTAAGGCTTGGGCACTCCCAGAAGGCATTGGTTGCAATTACCTCTATAAGGTTATGCTGCAGATATAGGCACTGCATTCGACCCAACCCTCGCAGCATCCCCTCGGTGAGGTTGGTTAGCTTGTTATATCCCAACTGCAAGACCTGTAGATTGGCCTGTCCTGCGAAGGCACCGTCCTCAATGTAGGAGATTTCATTCTTAGTGAGGTTGAGGTCGGTAAGGTTGGTGAATCGGCTGAGGGAGCTGAAGAAAATTGCCTTGAGCTTGTTCTCATTCAGCCGTAAGTCATGGACGGTATTGTTAATGTGCTGTGGGATTGTCTCATATGGAGGCTGGTTCTGACTGCAGATTGCCAGCCACACATAGCCTTTATCCCCCTCAATTAGCCAGCAGTCACCCCTCACAAAAGAAGGTGCATGGAGGAAGAGAAAAATAGGGAGAGAGAGGATGAGAAAGGAGGGTGGAAATGCACAAGGTAAGCTGAACCTGCAGGCCATTTTCGGAGCAAAAACTGGATTTGTTTTGATCAAGGAGGGAAACGAAAGAGGTTAGAACTCAAAATAAGAAAAATGATCACAGGAGATGGACGGCCAATAGGATTACAAAGACACAGGTTCTGGGAAAAATGTGTCTTGAGGGCAGTCACAGCTGTTCAGGAGCCATAATGCCAAACATAGTCCCCATTTTACGTGGTCCGTGTTATAGGGTTATAGTGTCGCTTGTCACAGCTGTAACTCATGGTCTTTGACTTCTTGACTGCTCTCCTTTTGAACTGCCAAGCAATGCGTTCAATCTGTCAGCTTTTGGATCTGTGTAAGAGACAAAAGGTGGAGAGAGAAAAGCGAGAAATTATTGTTTTCTTATGCTTTAATTAAACAAAACAGATTTAGAAAACCATTCATGCATTAAAATGTCTAAAGCCATGAAACTTTTTCTGACTAGTTTTCTTGCTAGTTTTATGTCAACAATGTTTGGTTATGTAAAACCATATTGGTGCAACTAAACAATAAAGGCTCAAAGTTGTTATAAAAGAAAGCATAAATGACAGCATAATTAGGGACCAAAATGTAGAACAGCCATTAGTCTTTGTAAGTCACTTACAAGGTTTTACAGTGCCTCTGGGGATTCATTTAGGATTACCGTTATCCAAACAACACCATTCCACGTCACTCTTCAGCAGAAAAAAGTGCTAGTTTGCTTGGTTATAAAAATGCATAAAACATCTTAGCAGCAGCTAAGCTTATCCTACGGTGGTTTAAGGAAAAAATAATGATTTTGTGTGTGTACGCATTAGTAGGTCACCATTCCTGCTGACCAACAACAACAAAAAATCTCTAATCCAGGTTAACTTTGTAACTTTAAAGAAATCTCGGATGTTGAATCTTGTGAATCTGGTGAATGCTCACCAGACCTCCTGCTAATGCTACTGCATCCATTTTTCAGAATGTCTGTGTACCAGGACACCATTTGCAAAATGTTTAATTCATGCTTCAAATTAAATCACACAGAACAAAAATGGTAATAATCCTTCACATTATACTACAAATATTGTCATGAAACCTAACATAATAAAACTTGAGCTACACTGCACAGCCACTCAGTCTAGAATTCAAGCATCCAATTTTACAATAGTCACTTCTCATTCCTAAAGCCCTCAAAGAAACAGAGAACCTGTTTTCCCCAGTGCCCAAGCTCAAGATTGAAATTGACAATTCAATTCCTCAACTGACGTCAACTGATTTACCACTGACCCTCAGAGTGTGTCATAACCACGCAATCCTATTGTAACTGTCAATCCTTCAGTCCATCAAGACTAAAATGTGTGTGGGGGTCTTTTCATCTCTGTCGAAACAACATTAGCTACAGAGTGTTAAAAATCTTTTACATCAGAATCATTTAATACTCACAAATGTAAATCACAGCCAAGAAAACACTATAGGAATTTTTTTTGTGTGTCTGGATGTATTTGTACGCTTATGAGTGTATGTATGTCAACATGTTTGCTACATCAAAGGAAACGTACATTGTATGCAAATAATGCATAAGACTTTTATGCAAATTGAATGTGAATAGAAATAATTCTGAAGGGAGTATTAATTACCCCGCTGATGAGAAAAAAGGTTTACATAGCACCACTTGAACAGCCGTAATTATAAAAGTTATCCAACAACGGATGCATAATGTAACTTCAATATGCTGGATGATTGTTGCACATTAAACTAACAAAAGATATTGTACCCAGTGGAATATCTCAACAACTTAATATCCCACACTGTACTAGGATAAACATAGAATGATGAATTTGTGGTGCTTGCTAAGGGTTTTCAAAATTCCAGCCATAAGTGAACACTGACATGCAACTAAAGCAACTGAATATTTCCTTAACTGTTGACTGGAATAGTTGACCAGTGATAACCCATTTAACTAATAGTAGGGCATGTTGTCACAGTGGAATCTGCCCACTGTCATATACAGTATCTCACAGAAGTGAGTACACCCCTCACATTTTTGTAAATATTTTATTATATCTTTTCATGTGACAACACTGAAGAAATGATACTTTGCTACAATGTAAAGTAGTGAGTGTACAGCTTGTATAACAGTGTAAATTTGCTGTCCCCTCAAAATAACTCAACACACAGCCATTAATGTCAAAACCACTGGCCACAAAAGTGAGTACACCCTAAGTAAAAATGTACAAATTGGGCCCAATTAGCCATTTTCTCTCCCCGGTGTCATGTGACTCGTTAGTGTTACAAGGTCTCAGGTGTGAATGGGGAGCAGGTGTGTTAAATTTGGTGTTATCGCTCTCACTCTCTTATACTGGTCACTGGAAGTTCAACATGGCACCTCATGGCAAAGAACTCTCTGAGGATCTGAAAAAAAGAACTGTTGCTCTACATAAAGATGGCGTAGGCTATAAGAAGATTGCCAAGACCCTGAAACTGAGCTGCAGCATGGTGGCCAAGACCATACAGTGTTTAACAGGACAGGTTCCACTCAGAACAGGCCTCGCCATGGTTGACCAAAGAAGTTGAGTGCATGTGCTCAGCGTCATATCCAGAGGTTGTGTTTGGGAAAAAGACGTATGAGTGCTGCCAGCATTGCTGCAGAGGTTGAAGGGGTGGGGGGTCAGCCTGTCAGTGCTCAGACCATACGCCGCACACTGCATCAAATTGGTCTGCATGGCTGTCGTCCCAGAAGGAAGCCTCTTCTAAAGATGATGCACAAGAAAGCCCGCAAACAGTTTGCTGAAGACAAACCATGCCCATGCCCTGTGGTCTGATGAGACCAAGATAAACTTATTTGGTTCAGATGGTGTCAAGCGTGTTTGGCGGCAACCAGGTGAGGAGTACAAAGACAAGTGTGTCTTGCCTACAGTCAAGCATGGTGGTGGGAGTGTCATGGTCTGGGGCTGCATGAGTGCTGCCGGCACTGGGGAGCTACAGTTGAGGGAACCATGAGGGAACTGAGGGAACCATGAATACCAACATGTACTGTGACATACTGAAGCAGAGCATGATCCCCTCCCTTCGGAGACTGGGCCACAGGGCAGTATTCCAACATGATAACGACCCAAAACACACCTTCAAGACGACCACTGCCTTGCTGAAGAAGCTGAGGGTACCTAAACCCTATTGAGCATCTGTGGGGCATCCTCAAACGGAAGGTGAAGGAGCGCAAGGTCTCTGACAACCACCAGCTCCGTGATGTCGTCATGGAGGAGTAGAAGAGGACTCCAGTGTCAACCTGTGAAGCTCTGGTGAACTCCATGCCAAGAGGGTTAAGGCAGTGCTAGAAAATAATGGTGGCCACATAAAATATTGACACTTTGGGCCCAATCTGGACATTTTAACTTTTGTGGCCAGCGCTTTAGACATTAATGGCTGTGTGTTGAGTTATTTTGAGGGGACAGCAAATTTACACTGTTATACAAGCTGTACACTCACTACTTTACATTGTAGCAAAGTGTCATTTCTTCAGTGTTGTCACATGAAAAGATATAATAAAATATTTACAAAAATGTGAGGGGTGTACTCAGTTCTGTGAGATAGTGTATTTAATTATTCTGTTTATAGCTTTCAATGCCATCAGTTTATCCTCTTTCTTCATCCCCATCACATCGGCTCATTTCCATCCTTCTGTTCACTGAGCTCTGACCTTGTCAGATAAAGATCTAATTAGTTAGTCTACTCACTAGTGCATAGAGGAAACACTCTACCAGCTCTGCTCCAAACTGAGAAAGTCTGACCAAATACAAGGTCACTGGAATATTACAGCAGGGGCCTCAAAGCAGCATCTTAACACATAAAATAACTATCAGTCCCTGCTGATTTCGTTAAAAACAAAAACAACACTAACTGTAGGGCCATTTGGCTTTCAGTGATTTAAAAAAAAGTAATAATACAACAGAGTTGAAAGATCTCCCAAATGTACTATCACAGCAGGTTTGTAATGCAACAATTTAAAATAAACGTTTAATTCTGAGCTTTTTCAAGCTTAGAATGGATTTTTCAAGCGACGGGGCACTAGTAACGGTACAGGCTTACTTTGTGCATTAGACAACATAAAATGTGATCAAAAGGGGGGCAAAAAAATCTGGTTAGACAAAAAGATATTCCCGCCCCCAAACACACATTATAAACTGAGACAGTGTTGCTCTGCCAGGCTGGTCGGGAAGCTAAACAAACAGCCGAGTTTGTTAGCGCCACAGTGTTTATATTTTTCAGAGGAATCAGGTTGCACATGAACTTGGTATTATTTGCTGGTATAGGAGAAAGTATTTTAACAGTTTTAAACCAAATCAAAAATACAAATGTATTTTGCATTCAAAATCCACTTAGCTCAAAAATAAAACTGACATGTTCCCTCAGTTTGAATGGGAATGACACATCTACGCTTCTGCAAAGTTGTATTCACTATGTGCCTGCATTTTTGTCTCCGTTCTTTCTTTCTGCCATGTCTTTTAGTGGCGGCATTGTATGCTGGGAGTTTATAGCTATTGTCCTTTCAAAAGACAAAAACAGCATGTGCCAGCAACAGCAAGGAAACAATTAAGACCTTCTCTTTCTTCCTTTGTTCCACCAAGCTTCAGGCTTTTGTGGAGACCTGAAACCCTTTCCGTTTTCTCACGTCGAGTTATCACACAGCGTATCTGCGATTTAATTAGGACCAGAGGCTAATGCTAATTACAGCTTGTGAAAGCAGGTGGACCAAAACTACTGTAGCACTTACTTTAGAGAGACTTCATTGTCTAAAGATTAACCTCTCAGGGGATGAGAGAAAAAAAAAAGAGAAAGCGAATGAGATCAGATATACTCAGACCATTACTGGAACATTTTATGCACAGAGCAGACAAAAAAGAAAGAAAAAAAGAAACATTTTAGCCAAATGCTTTGTTACCAAAGGTCAAACTTGTTGACTGATGGGGAACTTTCCACAAAATGGCACTTTTTTGATGTGAGACAGCTGGAGCTAAAAATTTCCACCTTACCTGGTGCTTCTTTTGGGGGAGAAAAAGAACCAACGCATGTGGTTTTCACATCGTATGTAACTATTGACCTTTTATGCTGAAGTAGCCTGGAGGAGCTGTTGCTAACTCACCTAAGAAAGAGCAATGACATGTGCAGGTTTTGATAGTTGAAGCTGAAGATAAAATATTTTAACCACAGATTAATCTGCAGAGACACTATAAAGTAACCCATTCATTTCCCAGAAAAGTGTAAACACTTGGAGCTATCAAAATATTGCTCTGTTTGTCTAGCCCAGCATAGCAACAGTGACTCAACCAATGGTGTTATTTTGGGGCGGTGCTATGTGTTTGGCTGACCAATGGTTTGAAAACCTGTTTGAAAACAATCTTTGTTTTTGCAATTTAATTTGGTCATGCTATAGTGGAGCAGCAATTACACATTTCACTTTCAACTTCTCTCAACTTTGTCACCTCAAATGGGCAATTCTCATTCAAATTGACTTATACTTGAGGCGCTCACGCTAACAGCAGTTTGTAGCGACAAGACAAAGTCAGATATATCAAAATCTAGCAGTACTTTTTGTTTAATAATTGATCATTTTATTGTATAACACTATAACGATCAAAATGGTTAGAGGGTTAGACTGGTAACCCAAAGATCACGGATTCGATTCTCAGTATCGGCAGGAAAATGTAGGTGGAGTGAATGAACAGAGCTATCTTCCATCTTCAATACCCACGACTGATGTGCCCTTGAGCAAGGCACCTAACCCCCAATTGCTCCCCGGTCACTGAAGCAAATGGCTGCCCACTGCTCCGGGTGTGTGTCCCCACAGCTTGCAGTGTGTTTGTGTGTGTTCATTACTCACTGCTCCTAATGTGTGTGAACAGACTTGGATGGGTTAAATACAGAGGACAAATTCCGAGTATGGGTTACTTGTCCTTCACGTCACATGACTTTTTCATCACTTTTGAGCAGATTAGTCAAGCATAGTGACTCAACCAAAGGTTATGTGTTTGGGGGTTAACCCATGACAGATGCTTTTGGAAAACCTGTTTAAAACTTTGTTTTTGCAATTTCATTTGGCGACACTAGTAGAGCAGAAATAAAACATTTCACTCTTCACCAAAGTCAAACATTTCTTAATTTGTTGCCTCAGATGTCCTTTGTCTTGTCACTGCATATTGCTGCAAGTGTGAACTTCTTAAGTAAGAGAGATATAATATCAATATCTAGCAGTACTTTTGTTCAATAATTGATCGTTTTAATGTGTAACACTCACAGTGAGCACTGGTTTTGGTTGGTTGATTTCCAGCTGTGGTAGTATTCTGAGAATCATCACAATTTACCATTTGAAGCTCTTTTAAGAAGGTGCTTGATTTCCCTTGTTAGAATAACAATTTTATCTCCAAACAGCAGCAACAGACTGCCTGGAGTGGGAAAACTTTTCCAAGGAAGGGGAAGAAAATGAAACAATCTTAGAATACGCGTTGATTTCCCTATCACGTACCAACAAAGAAAACCCCACCGTTTTCCTGTCGACTCGCTACATACACAGCATGCATTCAGAGAAAGCAAATTCAGTTGTTTTGTCTAAGGCAGTCGTCTGAGACATCAAACACCCCTCAGGGTTGTGGGAACACGAAATTGCCGGAGCTACGTTCACCCTGAGAGCAAAACTGACACAGACAGCCACAGGGGCATTCAAAGAGCAAATTTGTCTGTGTCGAAATGCCCAGACGTTGCCCTGTTGCTCTGACATCCAATGACCTACACGGGACCAAAGCCCCAGAGGGGGTGGCAGCTTTAACTTCCTGAATTCTAATTAGTGGCTTCTCGGCCTCCGGGTCTTCACTGAGAGGACTGGGTTATTCAAAGTGCCCTTAAATTCTGCCTCATATTATAACTTAATACATCTCTTCCCTCTTCCTCTATTTCCTGTACAGTATGTCAGCAACATTTATGTGTACGGAGAGAATTTGAAATTATTGCTAAAATTCCCTGTGCGGTCAGGAGGCATTTTTGATAGCAGCCCTGACTTACACTAACACACACAGCAGTGTTGTCCTTTCGGCAATTTTCACAAACTGGGTACAAAAGGGTAGTTTTTTAAACAAATGGTCAGTGAATTATATATATGGAGCAGCAATATTTTATATATATATATATATTGCTGGGATCCTCTTCCACTCCTCCATAATGACATCACGGAGCTGGTGGATGTTAGACACATGGCGCTTCTCCACCTTCCGCTTGAGGATGCCCCACAGGTGCTCAAATAAAGTTTAGGTGTGGAGACATACTTGGCCACTCCATCACCTTCACCTTCAGCTTCCTCAGCAAGGCAGTTGTCATCTTGGAGGTGTGTTTGGGGTCGTTATCATGTTGGAAAACTGCCGTTCGGCCCAGTTTCTGCAGGGAGGGCATTATGTTCTGCTTCAGAATGTCACAGTACATGTTGGAATCCATGTTTCCCTCAATGAAGTGCAGCTCCCCAGTACCAACAGCACTCATGCAGCCTCAGACTATGATGCTACCACCACCATGCTTGACTGTAGGCAAAACACAATTTTCTTGGTACTCCTCACCAGGGCGTCGCCACACATGCTGGACACCATCTGAGCCAAACAAGTTTATCTTAGTCTCATCAGACCACAGGACATGGTTCCAGTAATTCATGCTCTTGGACAGGTTGTCTTCAGCAAACTGTTTGCGGGCGTTCTTGTGAGCCAGCTTCAGAAGAGGTTTCTTTCTGGGACGACAGCCATGCAAACCGACTTGCTGCAGTGTGCAGTGTATGGTCTGAGCACTGACAAGCTGACCTTCCGCTTCTGCAACCTCTAAAGCAATGCTGGCAGCACTCATGCGTCTGTTTTTTGAAGCCAGCTTCTGCACCTGATGCACAGCACGAGGACTCAACTACTTTGATCGACCCTTGCGGGGCCTGTTCCGAGTGGAACCCGTCTTGGAAAACCTCTGTATGACCCTGGCCACTGTACTGTAACTCAGTTTCAGGGTGTTACTGATCTTCTTATAGCCTAGGCCATCTTTGTGGAGAGCAACAATTCTAATTCTCAAATCCTCAGAGAGTTCTTTGCCATGAGGTGCCATGTTGAACATCCAGTGGTCAGTATGAGAGGACTGTATTAAAAGCACCAAATTTTAACTGCTCTAATACAAGATACGCAAATTTGTATGGTCCTATCAAGCAGACAAAAACATGAACATGATGAATAGGACATATGGCTTTGCATGGTTAAAAGACGTAGAGCTGTTATCACTTAGGGTGTACTCACATTTGTTGCCAGCTATTCAGACAATAATAGCTGTATGTTGAGTTATTTTCAGAAGACAGTAAATCTGTACTACTATACAAGCAGCACATTGACTACTCTCAAATATATACAAGTTTCATTTCTATAGTATTGTCCCTTGAGAAGATATACTAAAATAGTTGCTGAAATGTGAGGGGTGTACTCATATATGGAGCAGCATATATATATATATATATATATATGTATTAGGGCTATCAAGCGATTAAAATTTTTAATCTAATTAATTACATGATGTGACAATTAAATAATCTAATTAATCGCAAATTAATCACACACATAAATTACTTCCAAAATATAATTTAAAGTCATTATTGTGTAAAGCATCAAATAGACATTACAAAAAGGAGCTTCAGCACAGGGGCATAGAAGGGGAACGTGGGGGACACTTCCCCGGAATGTTATAAACAGGTGATTCTGTCCCCCGCACTTTTTTTGACCCACCGCCAATATTTCCGCCTGTGTTCTCTGATTTGTTACTTAGATTTGAGTGAACTAACATCACAATCACAAGGCAAATCATCTCTTGGGCACATCTGCCATGAGCTTCAAATCTCCTGTTGCTCTCGTGATTTCTTTCATTCATTCACTTCTTTGCTCTTTGGCGGTCTGAGGTAAAATGCACCCCAGAAAAAAGCAGAGGATGATTATTCATCCATTCTTTTTTCAAAACACACAATGTAAGTATGTGTTATATCCTGCCCAGCACCAGGGCGCCCGCCCTCCCTCCCTGGAGGTATCCTATTAGGCATGAGGTTAGCCAGGCCCAGGTTCTACTTGCATATTTTTGCATATTGTTGGAACATGGTAATATTAATAATTTCAGCGTTTGATTTATAAGGTTTTTGTTTGTTTTGTTTTTTTTGTTGCTGTTTTTTTGTAAGTATACAATTCTGATTTTGTGGTGGGTCACCACGTCTAATGTAAATTCAGTGTAATCTTATTTATTTATTTATTTATTTTATTTTTTTTTTGTACAGAGAAAAACTGGTGTCACTGACTGTGTCCGAGATAATTTTTTTTCATCCGTAGGCGATTCTTTTTTTCAGTTTAATGCATTAAAAATAGTACTGGCGCGCTGTCTGTGAATCTCCCGTCTGTGTGACAGACACACACGTCTCAGAACAGAAAGCCGCTTAAGACAGTGCGGCGGTGTTCTGACGAATAATGCTAAGCTACCAACACTATATTTGCAGTGTTTTAAGGGTAGGTTAAGGGTAGGGATAGGTAAGGTCGTTAATCAAATCACATGAATATTGGCGCTTTTCCACTGCATGGTACGGATCGGTACGGCTTGGTACAGCTCACTTTTAGGGGTATTTCCACTGTGTACAGTACTTAGTACCTGATACTTTTTTTTAGTACCATCTCGGATGAGGTTCCAAGCGAGCCGTACCGATACTAAAATGTGACATGTAAACACTGCAGATCACTGATTGGTCAGAAAGAATCATCACTACCAGTGTAACTGGATTTGCGACACGGGACACCATACCCGCTAGATTTAAATAGTCAGCAACAGCCACCACAGTATCATTTGTTTGCACGACTTTTTTAATGACTTGCTTTAAACGACTGTTGCACGCAACCTAAAAAAAGAAGTGGCTGTATCGTGGTCAGTAGACGAGTTGGCGGCGCAACAATAACAATCAGTCTATAATTCCACCCACTTTGAAGCAGTACTAAACTGCAGTGGAAAAGCAAACCAAGCCAAAGTAAAGCGAGCCGAGCAGAGCCTTACCACGCAGCGCCCTACTGTTTGAGTTCTCTTTCGCGCTTGAACAGACAAAAACACACAAAATTATGCCAGAATGCCCGTTTTGTTGAGTATCCTTGTAAGTACACTCTTAAATGAGTTAAATAAAGTCTTAAATGAACACAAAGAGTTGTGAGAAAATAGGATGCAGATCCGCATCATGTGCAGCAGGTCTTAAAGTGACAGCAGCCTAATAAACCTGCTACAGTCCGTCATTAATGTTAATCGAAGAACAAAAGAAAAAGAAAATCACTCAGTGCTCTTAATTGAATAACTCTGTGTATCTTTAATAAAAATGAATAAAAAACAATCTATATTTTAATCTAAATTATGCAGTGAAGACTGTAAAAGTGTTTGATATTGATATTTCCTACCTGTTAGATCAAATATATAAAATATACAGTCTTGAAGTTGTTTCTACATTAATTTCGAGATTAAATGGGAAATTATTACAATATAAAAATATATCAAAAACTTTAATGGAACAGGAATGGGCAAATAGTTGTCTGTCACGTCATACGGTGTGAGAGAGCAGCCGTGTGTGGTTTCGGTAACTTACAGCACCAGAGATATGAGTTGTGTGTCATCTAAAGGTTATAGATCCAGCAGCTTCACCGCAGCTGCTCCCATCAGTTTTCTGTTCTATGTGCAATTCAAAGGCTCTACTCTCCACCCACATAAAAAAAGCTGCTGTTGGTTAATGAAGATTTGACAGATGAACTTGAGGCTCGACTGGACTCTTTATAAAACTTTTCAGTTTAATGGACGTCGCCATCTTTGATATCACTGTCACTTTGGTATGGTTACTGGTAAGAGAATACAGGCTTGACTCCCATTGCATGTTCATAAAGACAGTATTCGAGATGCTACTGTAAGTTACTGTGTGAACGGGACATTTCAAGACTCATACCTGTAAGTAAATGCAGTTGTCAATCCCAAAAACTGACAGTTTGAAAGTATAAGCAATTTGCAATTTTTGCAACCCTGTTACCAAAATTTGCGACTGTCTAAATGTAGTTTAAACCCTGATTTGTGTGGTTTAATTGTATTCTTGTAGTAAACTTTAAAAAACAATTAAATAGTCACTTTGGAATATTATTTATAAAAAATAAAAATAAGAAAGGGGTAACAGGGCTGAAAATTTAGCCTAAAATATGCAAATTTGGACAAAAACCACTCACATTTCTTCAGAAAATGTATAAATAATAATAATAATAATAATAATAATAAAAAATCTTATGCGATTTCTCTCTACTACACCTAACCACGACCGTTTGCAGAAACTTTGTTCTTCTTGGTTGACCATCCTCTCAGGTACTCTGAGGCAGACATTTTGAAGCAACAGAGGTGATAATACAGCATCTCTACTCACTTTCTGTCCCATCTCATTCTGCCCTGAGGGAAAAGTCTGGAAGTAAAAGCCACTGATGCTGCATATATCAGAAACGAAGAGGGGAACATGCCTGATCATATGCTGTGGTGATATTTAAACATATACTGTACATTATAGCGACAAATTGTGCTTTACAGTATATGCAGATTATTCTGCCCAAGAGCCACCTACTTAGATAGTAAGATGTAATTTTGCATATAAAGTGACCAAAACACAGTTCTGCATTAAGACATTTTCAGGTGGATAAATCTGTACACATACACACACCAAAAAAATTCTATATTATATATATATATATATATATATATATATATATATATATATATATATATATATATATATATAGATCGTTCTATATATATAATGGATCATTCTATTCATGGATGCTGATTGGTCAAGATTTGCCCATGGAACATCTCGCTTATATAAAGTCAATACCCATTCAAGCACTGTTCGTCTATCTATATCTTCTCTTCTATATGGCTCTTCCGGTGTCAAGCCATAATCCATCCTTTGACATCTTGAAAACTGTTTACCATGCCATTTTTACCCAGTCATTGTATATAGGTACTCTAAACCTCATGCCCTACAGCAAGGAATCTGACATAATTTAGCGACAGGTAAAACGTTGAGGTCCCCTGAATAGTCATAAGTGCGTACTTCTGCCCTGGCCTGTGGAAACCTCTTCAACCTCTTCTCTCCTACCCAGGAACGAGCGATACTGCACAAGCACCTGCTGGTGATGATAAAACAGCTCATCACCAGCCTCTTGTCTGGCTCGAGTGAGTCTGAGTCACCATTTTACGACAAAGTACGTTGAAAGAAGCTTCATCCGCATTGGCCTCCGGTGAAATGCTCAATCGCACCTAATTTTACAAAAGCGGTAATACCACAAGCACTCCTGCTAATTGACTGTTTTATCGCACATGATTTGGAACATTGTGGGATGCCAAAAGCATCTGTGCATGTGTCTAGGGTTTTTGTGCTACATTTTAAAGTAAGCTTGAGTAGCGCTTAAAAATGATTAGTAGTATTTCATCAAGGACAATGAAGATGCAACAAAATAGCACATCATGATGATAATTAAGTAGGTTTTAATTGAAACAGCCTAAAGTTGACAAAAAATGACAAGGAAAAAAAAAAATCCACAAGATATCAACAACGCACTAACAGTGTTTTCTGATGAAGAAAAATGTAGAACAGAATATGACTGTTTCAAATAATCCAATCAACAATGTCTGAGAGACGCGCGACATGAAGCCGCTGCTCATATGTGTGAGGACTGAACTGAGTGCTTTTTGCTGCCTAATTGGGCTTGAATGGTTAAATACACCTACCTACTATATGTGTCAAAGCCATTTATGTCTTAAGTGAAGACAAGGTATGAGTATAATGGATCGGTGCAGTCAGTCTTAAAGGGACAGCATCCAGATTTACCTGCTGTCATTATTAATGCTATATATACTGTGCCCTCCACTAATATTGGCACCCTTAGTGAATATGAGCAAAGGCGGCTGTGAAAATATATCTGCATTGTTTATCCTTTTGATCTTTCATTCAAAAAATTCACAAAATTCTAACCTTTCATCGAAGTAAAACAACTGAAAGTTGGGGGGAAAGCTCATTATGAAATAAATGTTTTTCTTCAATACATGTTGGCCACAATTATTGGCACCCCTAGAAATTCTTATGAGTGAAATATATCAAGTATATTCCCATTCATATTTACATTTTTTAGCACACCAGGATGACTAAGAGCATGAAATTGTCCAGCCATGACTTCCTGTTCCACAGGAGTACAAATATGTGTAAATATGGCCAAATTCCCTTAATGATTCATCACAATGAGAAAAAACAAAAAATATAGTTCTGATGTGCAGCAAAATATTGTTGAGCTTCACAAAATAGAAAGTGGCTGTAAGAAAAAAGCTAAAGCATTGAAAATCCCAATTTCCACCATCAGGGCAATAATTAAGTTCCAATCAACTAAATATGTTACAAATCTGCCTGGAAGAGGATGTGTGTCTAAATTGCCCTAACGCGCGGTGAGGAGGAAAGTTTGAGTGGCCAAAGACTCTCTAAGGATCACAGCTGGAGAATTGCAGAGATTAGTTGAGTCTTGGGGTCAGAAAGCCTAAAAAAAACCATCACCAAAAGTTGTTTAGGAAGGTTTCAAGAAAAATCCTCCTTGCTCATCCAAAAACAAACTCCAGTATATTCAGTTGTCAGACACGACTGGAACTTCAAAAGGGACCTGGTTCTATGGTGAGATGAAACAAAAAAAAAAGAGAGCTTTTTGGCAACAAACCCACCAGATGGGTTTGGTGCAAACAGGGATAAAAAGTACCCCCCCCTTTTTTTTTTTTTTTTTTTTTTTGATGAATTGAAAGTTCAACAGAACAGCATTTACAAAATCTTTTGTAACATTATAAATGTCTTTAATGCCACTCTTGATCAATTGAATGTATTCTTGCTGAATAAAAGTATCAAGTTCACTAAAAAAACAAAAAAATCTTATAACCCCAAACTTTTGAACGGTTGTGTACTTTTGGCCATAGTGTGATTCAAACATCTGCCAGCATTTCCATCCACAAATCTAAGGGTGCTGACAACCAGTCAACAAAACCACAAGGTGTTCACAACTGAGGAACAAAGCAAACATTAAAATGTGAGAATTCAGAGAACACTAGCTACACACACATGCACATAAACTCACAGTTTCTGCACACAGCAGACAGGATATAGGTCATGTTTGGCCAAAGGCTGCGTTGGAAGGGTTGATGCGCTCATTTGTGCTGGGCGCAGATAGTCTTGTCATGTTTCATCCACCCTTCCCATGAGGCAGGCTAACAAAACATTGGGACTCGGAGAGGCAGGACCGGCAATGAGGAAGCGTTCCGTGAAGGTTATCTGCCGCCCGCAAGATTCCTGATCCACTTTGAGCTCTATATCCTTGCCGGGCTTGCATTTCTGTCCATTCTAGTGGAGACACTATAAATTTTCCTGAAGCTACTTGGCAATGGTTGTAGACTATGATGATACAGCCAATACACCTGATGACTGCAAATTGTGGTCATTCTATACTAATTTGTGTGGTGGTGGGCTGGTGGCTTAGTAATTAAAGATCTAGGGTGGAAAGGTTGTAGGTTTGAATGCCAGAACATGTGATTCATGAGTTTGTAGCCTTGAGCCAAATTTACCCCAAATTTGCTCTAGGAGGCACTCTGACTGTGGTCAAGGTGCACTTAAGACTTTTATTAACACACTGTAGAAAATGATTTTACAAGCAAATATTATTTCAGTTTTTTACTTTAATGTGTTACTTGCCATTTCTTTGTGAAATTTACTAGCAATTTCTGAGTGAAATTTTTTCTACACCAAACATTTTTTTAATCCACTAGGTTTATGTAATGAGAAAGTCTTAAATTCATATTAAATTGTTGATTTCAATTGAGTTAGCAAATATGATGTATAATTGCAATTCGACTTGTAATTTAAGGAAGTGAAATTAACATATGAACTGAAATTCGAAGAACTACATTTTTAAGACATACTTTGAGTTTTGAAAAAGGTATAAAAAGCCTTGATGGATCGAAAATTTAAGAACAAAATATAATGATGAAGTGCAAATCTAGACATCAGAATTCAGTCGAATTTTTATATGGTTAAAACTGGGTTTCTACAGGTATAAATAATAAATCAATAAATAAAATTTATCAGAATGATTTCTGAAGGATTATGTGACACCGAAGACTGGAGTAAATCTGCTGAAAATCAACTTTACCATCACAGGAATGAATTACATTTTAAAATATATTTAAATTTTAAACAGTTATTTTAAACTGTAATAATATTTCACATTTTTACTGTTTTTACTGTATTTTTGATCAAATAAATGCAGCCTTGGTGAGCATAAGAGAATTATTTCAAAAATGTTAATTACTCCAAATTTTAACCAATAGTGTAGACATTTCAAGCAAAACAAATTGATTTCTTCACTGTTCAGATTAGAAACAACTGAACAAACAACTGTCTGAACAAAGTCTTTTCCTTAAAGTGCCTAAATAAATGTTAGTTTTGTGGCCTAAGAATACAGTATAGGCTTCTTTGGAAATGATCATATCATACAGAAAGATTATATCAACTAACAACTATATAGACAAGAAAACACAACATGCACTTACAAGCAAAACCCATATGCTACCCTGAGGACGGGAGGCAAACGTCTAAAGTGGCTGTGAATCTGCAACGAAGCGCTGACTCTTGGTGACAGTCAACATGTGTTCTCCACCAAGTTGCATTGGTTTGAAGCTAACAAGTTAACACAACCAGACGTTAGAGCTGTAGACCCACAGAGTTGTTGCCTTTTCCCTCAATGAGCTCATCAAAAAAATTCTGTTCATCACTTGCATCACGTTTTTTTCTTTACTATTTCATACATGAACTCTTTCCCCTCCAGTGATATAAGCAATACTTATATCGCTCCTTTTTTGCTTGTGTTTTGATCCAGAGATTCTCTATTCTTTTAGAATATGTGTAATAGCGTGCGCTACCACATAACAGTGAAAACACGGAAAGCCAAAAAATTATGTCAATGGTGGGGAAAGAGTTAAATATTTATTAAGAGTCTGAACATTCAGCATTAAATCTATATGCTGAATGTTTTCTTCAAATAGTTTAAAATCACTCAAAGCCATCCAAATACATTCTTAAAAATAAAGGTTCCAAAATGGGGGGTTTCACAGCAACACCATAGAAGAACCATATTTGGTTCATCAAATAACCTTTCAGTCAACAGTCCTTAAAAGACTCATTTTTTTCTTAGTGTGAAGAACATTTAAAGGCCAATTCACACTGCACCGACAGAAGCAGACCAACGGCGACAGTCACCAGATTACAGCACATTACTTAGACATTCTAATTCCGATTCAGTATGTTCAATCGGCGAAAACAAGCTCTGACAGACGCCAACAGATGCCAGTACGGAACTTGCTACAGCCAATACATGCACAACACGCTGCTGTGAGCAAGTAAGGCATGCTGCTGCTGTACAAAATAGCATACATGATTTACAGGTTGCAGATTTATACAGGTGGAGCTGGGGAAGGTGGAGGGTTTCTGAAAGCGTGCTGCAACTGCTACAGCAAATGCTGACCAAGTATTTGAAGGTTGAGTGTCAAGCTCATTGGCTAATGATACAGCAGGAACCAATCAGCTGTGCCCTATAGAGAATGATGTGATTGCAGCAGATTGATTTAAGGACCTATCAATATTTAACTTACTATTCTTAGGTTAACTAGAATTTTACTTCTATAACTTAATATTCAACAATATTATTGATCTGACTGACGTAGCTGTATGAGAATGGAACTGAGCTGGATGATGATATATTTTTGCAGAACTGCTTTTAAGATGAAATTAACTAATTTTATAATTGATGAACTATACAACAGAACTGAATCAACACTGAACTGACTTCAGCTGAACAACAGCCATAATTTTACTGTTATCACTGTAACGCTGCTTTGATACAATGTATAAAGCGCTATATCAATAAAGGTGACTTGAGTTTCATGACAGAATTTTGTATTTTTAAGAGCTCTTGATCACTTAGGTGGTTTGACCTGTTTTCTTCTGTGGAACACAAAAGGAAACGTTTAGCAGAATGTTCATGCTGCCTTTTTTCATACAATAAACATTAATAGTGACTTCTTTAAATTACTTTTTTGTTGTGATGTCAAGAATCAAATATTCACAGAGTTGGAAAAGCTAGTAAAATGCTTTTAAACAACACACCTTTTCAGTAATAGCACAGGTTTCCCTTTCACAGTACCTTATGATGAATGTCTCTGCGCATCCCATGATCCTTTGTGACACATCACCTTGTCAGCGGATAAAACAATCAACTGTTTATAAAATTACCCCTTTCTGAAATCCATCATTGATCATTTTCCGCCTTCAGTCAAAGATGAAATCATCCCGCGACAGATGCTTACTTTAGATCGCAGATCTATTGAAACTCAAACAGTGCAATGAAGTCTTATGAATAAAAGAAAGTGTAATCACAAAAAAATTGAGCAGGTAAAGAATACTTGAGTGAATGATCACAGAGTGTTGAAATGGAGACCATCAGTCACAGCAAATCTTATTATTTACATGGCTGTCATCTTCTCCTCTGTATGACTTACAATGCCAGTGACTCTTACGCTGTTGCCTTCATCTCAAAAAGAAACCACTTTTGACGATATGTAGTGTAAAGTCGCATTTGTTCTTGTCACTGATTGATTTCTAAAACTCTATTTTATGAAGCTTGAAAGCTCCAGTTCTTATTCTTTGTACTTGCATGGAAAAGCATGAATAGCACATTTGTCAAAACATCTCCTTTTGTGTTCCACAGATAAAAAAAGCCATAGGCTACAAGCTTTAAATTAGACAAGAATGCCAGACTTCTTATTTTTGGATATACTTTTCCTTTAAAAAAAAAGGTTTAAGAACAGAAAAATTCACAGTAATAGTGCAAAGCTTAGTGCAGTGTTGTTTTTGTTAACTAAAGGGGTGTTTACACAACATCATTTTCAACTAAAACGGAAAACATTTTATGCGTTTTGATCATTCATTTGTACCACATCGACGTTTTGGGGGTCTGAAAACACAAACTTTTGAAAACAGGTTTCAAAGTGCAAGTTTTTGAAAATGATAACGTCATCACCTCTGTGTAAAAAACAAAATGTGAATTTGTGAAATGGTGACGTCATGCTTATGCGTATTACATGTTCAGTGTATAGGCGCGTAGTGTTTCTTTACAAAGTGACATCGCCAACTACTGGACTGGCATAAATAATAAAGCGTTTTTAGTCATTTTTGCAGATACGTGTGAACGGGAATCGTTTTGACAACATTGTCATCTGTATGCTGTATACATATGTATGTCATATGTAACTTTTCATAAATGCAAAGGAAAAACTTTTCTGTTTTTAGTACATCTTTGTCATGTAAACATATCCTAAAACTAAAACTATATAGTCTGGAATTTAAAATAAAATAAAATAAAATAAAATAATAAAAAATATAAGATGATAACTTCAACCTAAACTTAAATGAAAATAAGCTAACTGAGATAAGTTGAAGTTGAAGTACAAAAATGACTACAACTAAAACTGAAATAAAAATAAATTAAAGCTAAATAGACATAACTATAAGCAATAACAATAAACACAAACAATACACATGACAAAAGCACATAACAAAATAACTGAAAAGTAATTCAAATGAAAATATAAAAATAAAAAATATAGTCCAGTTCATTGAACTCGCTAAAATCAGACATACCAAGAGAGTTTGCTATAGCTAAAATGCAATACAATGTAACAAAGTGTTGTCAGGTTACAGCGCAAATTAGCTTGTTACAAGAAAAGCTACACTGTTTATAAAACAACTGAGCTTTTGTCTAGCTACTGAAAAATGAGGTAAATCTAGTAGTCTCACTTCTGACAAGGACTCTTCAAAGCTGTAATGTTTTTAAAAATTAATCAAGGCAAGCTTTTTCCTGAGCTTTAAACTCAGAAATCACACTACAGGGATCACTCTCTCCACATTCCACAAAACACCACCACCACAAAAAAAAAAAAAAAAATACAATGACATTGCTCTGCTCTACTGATGCTTTTATTGACATGGTGTCACAACTGAACTCCCATGATTCCGAGCTCACTGAACTACAAAGGCAATGGTTTTTCTCTCTTTATGACCTTCAAATAAAATCTGTTCTTATCACGAGTTAGACATTTTGGGAAAGTATAATATAATAAAACATATAATAAATTTATTTAATACAAAAAAAGCTATGAAAAATAGTTTGTCAGGGTAATTTTCTAAATATATTGGATATATGAAATTTATTTATCACTTTCATCAGGTGACTGAAAAACAGCAGGAGTTTTAATTTGGTGACAGAGTGTGTCGTCCACAGTCTCATTAAAGAAGATGATTGAATGAGTGTCGACAGGGTGCAGCGGTGAACGGTGGGGGGAACTTTCACGTGGACACACTTGTTTGCATATGTTTGTGTGTGCATGTGCTTTGATTTCCCTCAACATCTGTCAGGCTCAAACATCTCCTCATCCCCGAATCGAACGAGAGAGGAAAGATCCAGGACAGTCTTTTGATTGCGTACTCCCTCAAGGCAAAGATGACATTCACAGGACGCCAGGTGGACTAATCGTGAAGAAAAGCATCTCTTTTCCGCACACTTCCTTTTAACTTAACTAAGAGTACTCTCACATTGGCAATGTCACACTAGTCCTCAGCAGAGTCTCTCCAAGAAGTGAGAGTGTGAAAATTAAAACACCCACTGACATAATTCTATGTGAAATGTGTGACATTTACAGTGTTATGAATAAATGTTACACATTTGAGTTTCCTGTAATGAAATAACAGCTAAATGAAGACTTTATCATTTTCTAAAGCAAGTTTGAGTGGTGCTTGATTGTGCAAAACTCACTGCCAAGATACGACAGCCCTTTTCAAAATGAAGATTTTTTTTTTTTTTTTTTTTGCCTCAATAAACCAGACAGTTTGAGGTATATACGATTCATGTCTGAAACGCAATTTGGTTATGCATTTTACTCACTTAAATGTGAAGCGAATATTTTGCGTGCCACTAGCATCACCAAACAGAATTGCAAAAATAGGGATAAACACTGTCATTGGTCAAACAAACAGATAGCCCCGCCTCCAAACTCACACCATTGGCTGAGCTACTGTTGCTATGTCAGGCTGGTCAGGATAAAACAACTGGCACAGAGCCAGTGTTTACAGGGAAAATAGCCTACAAATGGCTGACGTTTAGTTTATTATTGGGAGGAAATAGGAAAAAAGTACCCACTTTATATTTAAATTGGTACAGCCGTCACTAAAATACAATTATGTTAAAGAAAGTTTAATTTTATAGATAATAGATAAGTAGTATTGGTCATAAATCAGGACCAGGAGAACATTAAGCTTTATTTTGTACTGTAATGTGTGGAAAACTTGTTTTCAGTGAAGAAATTCTCACAGCCACATTAGCTTTTTATTATATTAAGCTATAAAATATTTATCAGATTTTTCTCTAACAAATCCCCAATGTGTTTCAAATTGATACCAGGGGATATCTTGAGTTGTATCTAAAGCTGCGCAAACTGGCAAAGAAAAAAAACCTTAAAAACAACACAAGATTTCATGCTCATGCATAAAGCAGACATTATAGATCTGTTGGGGATAAACCCTAATATCTTTAATGCGCTTATTTGCTTATTTCCACCAATCTAAAGTACGTCAGAATAACATAGAGAAGTCCTCTACATTTCATCTTTTGCTGTTCAGCCAAATATTTTCTCTGTTGAAAACTCAGATGTCACGTAGTACTTGGCTATAGAATAAATCTGGCTCTCAGAACGTCTCATTTACAGAAATAACCCTGAGCTTTATATGCTAATTAATGAACAAAGTGCTATTTCAAATACTGCTATCAAGCTAGTTAGAGAAGAGTTTGTGTCTCTTCTCAAGCTGTTAAATGCACACACATACAATTAACATAGACAGGAACTTAGAAGCAAAAAAAAGTGTGTTTGTTTCTGTTAATATCTGTGTATAAGGGTGTTACTTCAACTATGGGCACTTTTGGTCCTGTGGACTTATAAAGTAAACACTTTTCATATTCTCACAAGTTTATCTACACTAGTCTACTAACAAGGTCCAACAGTGAACATACAAAAACCAGTTAATATCTTTCTGAACTGAAAGTGGCTCAGCCAATGGTGTGAGTTTGGAGGCGGGCTATCTGTTTGTCTGACCAATGGCAGTGTGTTCGTCAATATTTTTGAAATTCTGTTTCTTCTTCACATTTAAATTAGTCAGTAAAATAGAGAATAAAATACACATCCTTAGTGATGTAAATCAATGTTACTATTGCTTAATGCTTCTTGTTCTTTCAAACAACATTGTGGCATATAATCATGCAGTTTGATTTAATGAGGAGGGGAAAAAAATCATGTTGAAATGGGCTGTCGCATCTTGGCGGCGTTTTGCACAGTCAAGCACCATTCTCACTAGTTTATGAACAGTATACTATTAAGATCCAACAGCGAATATACAAAAATCTGCCAATTTCTTTCTGAACCAACAAATGCAATTCCAAACACATCTCATTTTCATAGCTAGTACTTTATGTAACCTAGGCACACACAAAATTAAATATTTACCAGCTTTGCAAAATTTGAGAAGATTACATCTATACATAAAAAGGATAGTAGAAAGTCAGAAAAATACGAAGGTATGGTAAAATTTTTGACTTCATATCAAAATATTAATTTTAATAAAATTTCCCCAGGACATAAAAGTGGCTGTAGTTAAAGAAATGCCTATTTGTGTGTGTGTGTGTGTGTGTGTGTGTGTGTGTGTGTGTGTGTGTGTTTGTGACATATCAGAACACAAATTCGTATAATTTAATAATAATTTGTAAATTAATTTGTATAATGACATGGGTATGACATAGGTATTACAAGGAGAGGTTGACTTATGAGGACATTACCCCATGTCCCCATTTTTCAAAAGGCTTATAAATCATACAGAATGAGTTTTTGTGAGAAAGTAAAAATGTGCACAGTTTCCTGTGATGGGTAGGTTTAGGTGTAGGGGTAGTGTAGGGCGATAGAAAATACGGTTTGTACAGTGTAAAAACCATTACGCCTATGGAATGTCCCCACAATTCACAAAAAACAAACGTGTGTGTGTGTGTGTGTGTGCCTCTCTTTCACTACATATCCAAGTGTCTTGCTCTACATCAAATACTGTATATGCATATGACGCTTTCTCTCTCTGTCTATCGGCCTGTCTCTTTCTGCATGTACACTGGCAGAATATAAATTCAGGGGCGATTCAGAGGCTTAACAGCCAACAGATCACTGAGGTAGAGAGGTGTGGTTAGGTAGGATCGCTTCGGATGTGTTGTATTCTCTTTCTGAGGTGATTTATCACCACAAAAAAATCAGCAAATCATTCAGGCATTGCACAGCCTTAACTACAAAAATACTGTTATCTAAAGATAGACAGAATGTATTGGGAATGATAGACAGAAAGCTAGAATGATATATAGATGAAACGCTAGACAGACAGAATAACAGACAGGCGGAAAAAAGACAGACGTATAGCACCTCAAAATTACAGTGCGGTACAGGTGTTGCCCAATACATACTGTAATCTCAGAGCAAGTTCAAGGTCCTAGCGGTCGACAATACAAAAAAACAGTGCTACTTAAGTTAACAAAAACTGACACTGGGCCTCATTCTTGAAAAAAGCAGAATGGTTTTCTAAATCATTTGTAAAAACTTAGTAAACTTAGAAGGTTTACATAAGAATAGAGCGATTACACATGCTCTTTACACAAACTAGTGTAAAAGCAGGCACTTTTAGGGGCCATTTACACAACCTTTTTTATGCATCTTGACCATTAATTTACAGGACAACAACGTTTTGGGGGCCTGAAAACACAAACTTTTAAAAACAATACCATTATCGTTTCTGTGTATACTACAAAAACGCAAATATGTGAAAATGGTGACATCATGCACATGTGTATTACGTGTTCAGTCTAAAGGGGCGTAGTGTTTCTTTACAAAGTGACATACCAACTACTGGCCTGACATGAATAATACAGCATTTTAGCCGTTCTTGCAGATCCATGTGAACAGGGATCATTTTGACAGCATTGTCATCTGTATGCAAAGAATTCAAAGGAAAAACTTTTCAGTTTTTGGTACATCATTGTCATGTATATGTACCCTTAGATTAAAATAAAAAATTGGCGTTGAAACAATTTTCACTCAGAAATTGCTAGAAAATTTCACTAATAATTACAAAGTAATGGCACGTAACACATTGAATTAAACGTGAAATTTTGAAGTAAAAAAACTGAAATGGTATTTCCTTATAAAATGTACTTCAATAATATATTTTGCAAATATGTGAGAATAAATCAACATTTCTCCAAATATGCACACTTTTGGACTAATGGACGCTGTCTAGTGCATCTATATGAACACAAATAAACCGGAGCAAATGTGAGAGAATATGAAAGAACTGAATTATTGTATTCAAAATATCAATATCATATTTTGCACTCCTGACATAAATTAAGAAATTAATGTCACTTCAACATAGTTTTATCATAAACAGTGGTCAAATATCGATACTGGAGTCTTAAATCTTTCTAATGATACTTAGTTTGTCCAGATCAAGTAAGAGTGTGATGTTTTAATGTGCAGTGAATATTGAACAACAATAATCTGGGGCCGTTGGCGATTTTTGTACATAAAGGGGTTAAAAAAGCAGTTTTGACAAGTAAATATCTTCCAGAACAATTTGGGGAGTTTTATAGGCTGTCTTATCAAAACTTCATGACAGTTAATGTTCCTAATTGATAAATAACATGGATAGACTCATTCGGGTACACAGCGGTTTAATCTGTCTGCTAAAAAACTGAATCGTGGCAGTAGTCAGCATGGGAAGGACAGGCTGGTGTTTATTGAAAGGTTTTGTATAATGGAATTTGAGGGGGAAGGAGGGTAGTTTTTCAAACTAACCACTTGAGCATATGTACAAAAATATCAATATCTTCAATACAAGGTAAAACTACAACTAACACAACCACTTTTTATCTCTCTCTCTCTTACACTCTTTCCTTTTTACCTTGAACTTTTTTTCATGCTAATATAATTCACCCACTTTCGTACTCCCTGCTCTCATTTTTTCCCTTCTTTCCTTTCTTTACCTACACTCAATCACTCGGTTTAGGTAGGAGATGTATTTTTGTTGACATTTCGAGATAAAAGCACCTGTAGTGGCATCTTCAGTTGAGGGCTCTTTTTGTACCATCTCTGAGGGGAACACAACAAGTGTGACAGAAAACTCAAGGAGATGTTTCAAGGCTTCAATGCTTCCTAGCGTCAATCTCTTCAAGAGAGATTTGTATCTACCCATACTGAGCTTTATCTTGCAAAGGTATTCCCCCCTCCTCAAACTAGATTGCGCTTTCATGGATGGTAGAGCATGAAGGTGAAATCAGTGGTAGGGAGACTTATTGTGGATGGACTAAATAGATTCAGAGAGGGAAGATCCACTATGAACAGACATAGAGCTGTGCATGTAAACCTCACTCCCCTGATCTCAAGAGGCGCTCTAGCAACTGACGATAAAGACTGCCGCCTTGTTAGAGTGCCCGACTCCTATGCCGGTGGACCCGGGTTAGAGTCCCGCTTAGAGCGGGCGGTTCGAACCGGAGGGGTTACATATGGTGACCTCAAAGAGAAGTCAAAGGTCTATCTGTAAACACAAATGATTATGGATATTGAGTATGTCAAAAATATCTTTGAAGGCAGGCAAAACCTAAGGGTCTAGTAAAAAAAAAAAAAAAAAAAACATGATTAGCATTTTGCTTATATTTCACAATTTGTTTACATGCTTAGCAAGGTGCTAAAGTTCGGCTTTAGCTGTTCATTAAAACCACTTATGTAAAACACAAGTTAGAAAGTAAATGAAAGTGTTTATAAATAGTGTTTGGAACCCAGAAAATGCATTAAATAGCGTTTGAAAGCCAAGAGTTGCCAGAGTTGCCAGAGTTACTCTGGTTGAGTAAAACAAGACATTCAACCAGAAAAAAAACAATATTTTACCTACTGGATCGTAAAATGTGGCTTTAGCTTTTATGACTGAGGTGATTAGTCCCCCAAAATATGATTTTGGAAAAATATCATTGGAAAAGGAAAGTCACTTTAGAGGCAGAGCGATTTAGCACATTTTGAAGAAAGATTATAAACATTGTTTTCTTTGAAATAACATGAACCAATGAATCGTTTACATGACTAGGATTGTACTAAGAAAGTAGATTGGAAAGTCACTTTGATTTCATGTTGACTCAAAAATGGGCATGAACAAGTCGACTGGATCAGGCCACCACTCCAGTTAGCGTGTAAAATTTACCATGTGAAAACAAAAAGCAGTGAAAACCTAAAAAGAAAACAGGCCAGCTAAGTTCTGGTGCAGTGCTGAGTCCTGCTTTCATTGTGCCAGCATGATTTATACCTTGCTCAAAGCAGCCGTTCCAGAGAAGGACAGCCATTTTCCTTCAGCATCCCAGAAAAGTGGCAGTGCAACACCCTAGGTGAAGGAGCAACAGGCCTTCTTGCTCACATTTTGGCACTTGACATTTCAAACTGAGTTTGTTATTTCCGACCCTCATACTCCAGTCTGCATTATTCAAAATCTTTCTTTTTCCATTCCTCCTCCATACTTGTCCTTGCTTTCTGTTCCTCTCCTGGTGTTTTAATCGGCAGGTGTTGACATTTCAAAGTGCCACTCCAGGGTGTACCGTCGCACATGTCATGTGACAGGCGGGCATCCACTTTTTGTTTTTCTATCAGTTCCTTTTATACCCGGTTTCTGACTTTGTACTATCTGTGCTACAGAATCATTCACTTTTTTAGTTAGCAATTTTTTTTTTCTTTTTTTTTTTCACTTGTCTACTTTAGCTTTTAGTGTTACCTGGAGATTCGGTTTGCAGTATCAGTATCTGCTTGCTTCTGAGGTAAACTTCAAAAAAAGGTGTACTAGTAGCTTGGGCCTCCATTTGATCTAATGTGCTGGGATGGTGTAGGAAACAGATTGAGAGTTACCCTGCTGCTCTCAAAGCAGAACACTGACTGACTGCAGGCACTGAAGAAAACAAGAGGAAAGAGAAAGACTGCTAAACACAAGCTGCTAAAAGTGACATGATTTAAATGGCATGGGTATGAATAATGATTCAAAGTTAAAATGACAGGATTTAAAACAAATAATTACTTAAAAGCATTACTGAACGTGCATTAAGGTCCTTGGTGATAATCCAACAGCTTCCAACGAGTACTTAAAATTCTTCCAGGTATATTAAAGTCAACTTGGGCCAAAATGTTTTTGCCCTTTGACCCTTGTCTCTACTTCCTCCACAGCAGCTGCTTAAACGATATCTTGGTCAGCCATCTTAATGCAATCTTTAAAGCATCATGCAGCTAAACACAAATAATGTAATCCAATCCTTAGAAATACGTGGATTTCAGTTCATCAAGACTAATAATGACTGATAATATTTCATGCATATTATTTTTCAAAAATATTCAAGTCTTAGATTTTATACAGCTGGTATTATCCGATTAAAAGAGCAGGATCATCTTATTAGGCCCCTGGTAGATAATGTTTTTATTTATTTTTTTTCATTGAAGACCACATAATGGGCCTTAATACTCAAATTTGGAACCATGTATGAGACATTCATCTAAATCTGCGCAATATACCATAGCCAAAATAATAATAATAATACTAAATTTCAGGGACAACACTATGCACAAACAGTACATGTGGGAAACTGTATTTCATCTATCCATCTCACATGGCAGATATATGATTTTCATGAGAAACAAAACAGGGCCTTTCTACATTTGGTGGAACTTCTTCTATGTGGTTACTTTATAATCCAAAATTCTCTCTACATCTTGATGTACTGCAAAGGTGATGGGCTTTCCTAATGAGCTTTTCTTTGGCTCCTTAAAGCATGTTGGCATTTCAGAATCTCTTTTAATTAAAACAGCTGTCATCAAATGGCAAATCAATAAAAATGAATGCTGAGATACGGTGTTCCTAATAAAAGTGAATTAATAAAATGAATTAACAATATGCTCCTCATAGTTTCCTGATTAACCAGAGCTTTTCATTCTCTTGTAACTTCCAGAATTTGCTATGTATGTCTAATGCTGTGTTTAGTATATAGCTATATCATAAAACAAAGTGACATACTAGAATAGAAAGGAAAAGGGGAGAGAAAAACAGAAGAGAAAGAAAAGGAGGAAGAAAAGAAAAGAAAAAAGAAAACACACAAGTCAGCAGAAATCTCATAGCAGAAAAAATAATTAATCCATTTGTGATCTTTCTTTCTTATAGGATCTCTTGACTACCCTATAAATAACAAAAAAGGCTAGTCACTGGGAGTTGGAAGAGAGTAATAAAAAGATTGGCTACCTCAGGGAAATTTAGAGACACTGCCAAAATGTGTAGCGCCCTATCACCACAAGTATTTTGTCCAAAGGTTCCTGAGAACCTGCCATCCTAGCACTCACTAAGGCTAAAATTACCATAAATAGGACATTTCATGGTTTAGTGTCTAAAGCCGTTTCCAAGAAAGCAAGAAGAAGAAGCCCTTGATGAAGGACACTGTAATGACAGACTGATGTGATGGGATATTCCAATGCTTCTATATGCTGCCATTAAACAATGTTACATTATATAAAGCAGCAGCTGCCAGGCCTTTCATAGTTGAACAAAATGGTCAATTATAAAAACAAACAAGTAATCATGCACAGAAACTGCAAAGGTGTACCTAAGTAGGTAGGTAGGTATTCCACAGTGCTTTAAGGGGTTCTTGTAAACACAAATAATGTTCAGTACGAGTTTGGTTAAATCCACAAATGTTGGTGGAATACATGTATAACAACTACATATGAGGTCAATTAATTTTTCAGGTTTCTTATTTGGTTTTTCACAATAAAAAAAAATTCAGCCACATACAACAGAGATTTAGCAAAGTTAGTAAACCAACGGACAACCTTGTACAGTAGCAAATGGCTTACGCTAGCAAGACTGTTGATCCAGACTCGTAAGGGCCACCTGAGGTCCTTCGTTTTCAGTGAGAGTTGCCAATTTCTGGTAACTTAAAGGGTTCACCCAAAAATGAAAATTCTGTCATCATTTACTCACCCTTAAGTTGTTCCAAACCTGTAAAAATTTCTTTGTTCTGCTGAACACAAAGGAAGATATTTGGAAGAATGTTTGTAACCATGCAGATCTCGCCCCCCATTAACTACCATAGTATTTTTTTTTCCTACTATGGTAGTCAATGGGGGGGCGGGGGGCGACATCTGCTGGTTACAAACATTCTTCCAAATATCTTCCTTTGTGTACAACAGAACCACGAAATTTATATAAGTTTGGAACAACTTGAGGGGGAGTAAATGATGAAAAAATTTTTGGGTGAACTATACCTTTAAGCAACTATTAGCGAGGCTACAAAGTAAAGCAGGGACCACCTTGAGCAGCAACCACCAATGAATACTGTTGGATAAGGCAGTCTAGTAGGAAATCCTACAAAAGCAGACACTCGACAAGCTCCAGCAATTTAATTGCTGTCAGTGTGAACGTGGCTTCACCCTTACACTTTTCTCCAATGCTTCAGTTGTGATGTCTACTGCTTGAGCTAGTACTTTCACTGTTCATATATAGGGCCCAACGGGACTTCACTGACCTAAGTGGTTTCAGTCTGCTAGTCTGAAGAACATGTGTATGGTTTACTGTACTGGGAAATGAAAGGCTTGAAAAAGAGTTGTGTATTTTCATTCACAGGCAATATAACAATAATGGAGGCACGCTGGGCTGACGACATCTCGAGTCCTTGTACATGTCTCCTTTTTGTTCTAAGTGATTATGCTGCAGTCTTGTCCTCAACCTATGAGTCACCAAATGCTTCATTTCTCTTTTTCACAGCAGGTTGTAGTCTATTTTTTCATTTACTCTCTACTTCTCTCTTTCTTTCTCATTTGATGTCTCACCTTTGAATCATGACCGCCAAATCCTGGTGAGTGACTCGGGTTTAACACGAGCTCTGGGCCATGTCAGCACGGCTCAATCAGTCGGCGTCATTCGAGAGGACGGATGAGGAGCGGGGCTGTGAGTCAGACCCCATTGAGCACCATTCACCTCTGCCTGACGCACCTTTTCAAGCATCCTGCCACAGTACCAGTCACTTGCCTTTCCGAGGGTCCTCTCTCTAAATCACTCGCCATGCTGTCTATAAAACGAAGCACACAGCGTGAGGTTTTCATGAACTGGGCTGATAACATCCTTCAGACTTAATCACCGCTCTTGGGGAACCCCAGAGTGATACTCGCATCAGGGAGGCAGCAGAGGCAAGTGAAATAAGAAAGTGAAAGTTACATGAAGGAAGGAAGACTGATGTCAAGGAAATGGAGGATACCTGAGGAAGTTTGCTATGAAGTTACTGAGTAGTAAAAGAGTAGGTCATCATCCCAAAAGCACAAGCTCTGCAATTCGGCACTCTAGTAAAGTCACGTCACGTTTATTTAAATAGCACTTTGTATAATAGATTGCTTAAAATCTTTTAAACAATCTATTGTACAAGCAGTAGACATCACAACTAAAGCATTGGAGAAATGCTTTACCATATTAAACATGAAAAACAGTGTCAGTGTCTTGTTTCATCAGAAGTACAACTTCAGTTTCTACTATAAAGCAGCTCTCCAGCGTGTTCATGTTTTTACTCACAGACGTTTGACCTCAACGAACTGAACAGGAGAAATGAACCGGAAAAAATTTCCACGTGAAAGAAGGCAGAGCCTCCGCGCAAACCTACTTATTATGTAATCGCCAAGGATCAATGGTATTACAAAGGTGTTTACCAGCCGTAGCAAACCTTTCTGGAAAGTTTACTTTGGCAAGCTGTATCGAACTCCTAAAACAAATTCCAAACTAACTTCATTTTGGCCTGATTTTGTTCAAATTAATGTCACATCAGTTTGTTCTTCAATTTAGCTTTAAGTATATTGGGGCCTTAAAGCTGCAACAAACAGTGCTGTACAACTGTGCCCAAGATTTGGAAAAACGTTCCAAGATGCTGGGCTGATGTGCCCCTTACCGGCCCTTAGGCGGGGGGGAACATGTCTGTACCACTGGGCGGACACCCTATAGGGACCAAACCCTTCTGCACTTCTTACAATGCCAAAGAACCTTAAGGACACTATTCCCCCTTTCAGTTGCTGACATCCCACCTGGACATTTTATTTTGTGTCTCCACTTATATGGTATTAAATTCCCGCCTAAAGTATTGCGGTCACGAATCAAAAAATAATAAGCATGAACCAAAAATGTAAAAACACATGTAAAAATATATTGCACAAACTGAAACAAATAATGCAAAATGATCAGAATAGCAAAGAACGTGGTCACGGATCAAAATATAATAAGCATGAACAGAAAACTTTAAACACATTGAAAATGATATTGCACATATCTTAAACTTGTGTTTATGTGTTGTTAAAAGTTGTTTTCATTACTCTGTACTTTGTGCTCTCTTACATTGTCTGCTCATATTTTACTCTTTTGTACGCTTGTGCTGTTTTTCTCTTTGCTCTTCTTTCTACATTCTGCTCTTGCTTTTCCAAATGTTGCAGTTTGAGTTTCATGTAAATTAGGGCCGGCTTAAGCATCACCATTGGTCCACTAGCTCTAGATTGACAGCTCCCTTTGTGCAATATAATTTTTAATGTGTTTAAAGTTTTGATTCATGCTTGTCATTTTTTTAAATGTGCTTTTAATTTTTCGATTCACGCTTATTATATTTTGTACTTCGAAAAGAGAAGGGGTATAACCCCGACATCCTGGCCACATTTGCCCATTGGCCTCTGTCCATCATGGCCTCCTAATCATCCCCATGTACTGATTGGCTTCATCACTATGTCTCCTCTCCCCCAATCAGCTGGTGTGTGGTGGGCGTTCTGGCGCAATATGGCTGCCGTCGCATCATCCAGGTGGATGCTGCACATTGGTGATGGTTGAGGAGATTCCCCCTTCCATATGTAAAAGTGCTTTAAGTACCCAGAAAAGCGCTATATAAATGTAAGGAATTATTATTATTATTATATTTTGATCCGTGACCACGTTGTTTGCTATTCTGATCGTTTTGCATTATTTTTTTTAGTTTGTGCAATATATAGTAGTCAACATTTGAAGTGGATCAAAACCTTTCATCAAAGTTGTCCTAAAACCTTCTTCTTAGGACAACTCAGTTCTTAGGACAACTTTGATGAACTTTTTTTGATCCACTTAAAATGTTGACTACTGTATTTTTACATGTGTTTTTAAATTTTTTACTAACGCTTATTATTTTTTGATCCGTGACCGCAATACTTTAGGCGGGAATTTAATCCCATACACTTACCCTGTTTTTTGACCCATATTATTTCTCTCTATGTCACTCTGTTCTACTCCCTCCTCTACATATCTATCCCAAGGTGTCAAGATTAGGCCCTGCTGGTAGAAAATCAGCTGTATATTCAGACTAAATCATTTTTGCAATCAACTTGCAATATCATTATTATTTCAATACACTCAGAAAAAATGTACAAACATTTAGCGGTAACAGTTTGTCACTGGGATAGTACCCTTAAAGGGAAAACTTATTTACCCCTAAATGGCTCATACGGTAGATATTACTACTCTATGGTACTAATATGCTCATTTATAAATAAGTTACAAAGTTGTCCCATTAAGACTATTAACCAACTTTTTTTTTTTTTTTTTTTTTTGCACATTTTTCCAGACAGCGTATAACAAGGGTGCCCAATCCTGTTCTTGTACCTTCCTGCAAAGTTTAGCTCCAACCCTAATCAAATACACCTGAACCTGCTAACTGAAGCGCCTCAGAAATGCTTGATAGTTACAGTCAGATGTGTAGAAGCAGGGTTTGAACTGAACTCTGCAGGACAGTAGATCTCCAGGAACATGATTGGGCACCCCTGGTGTATAGCATAGTTTTACCAGTGAGAGAGCTCTTAAAAGAGTGAAGTAGACTTCTATTCATGCAACAGCTCAGAACAATCACAAACAAACTTCGCTTGAGAATGTGCATGTGCAAATAAATGGCATTAAGATAAATGAGAATGCTAACAAACATCTTTCTCTAGTTATCATAGGCCTTCTTGCTCTGTACCTTACCACTCAACAAGTCACAAATGAAGCTGGAGACTGACGGCCTAAGGAAAAGTACCTGTCTCATTTCCATGTACTTGGCTCAAGGGCAACATGTCACCTGTGGAGTCGGTTCTAACAGGTTCAGTCACAAACCTTTCCGCTGTTCTATAGGTCCCACTATGCTGTATTATAATACACATCTTGCTCTCAGCCGCCTTCAATTTTCCAGTAAGTAATACTCCACCACAAAACAGATGAGACCCAAGAAACACATTTTGCTCATAATGCGGAAATGTCTGTAGGCCAGATGGTACATTTTTTTGTTTGGCAATGATTTCCAGCCTATGCTTGGTTATATTTCATCAATGGATATATCGTGGCTTTTCTGACCAGCTTGATTTGTGTTTGTTTTATAGCCAAAGCAAGTGTTTCTCTATCAAACCTTGTAAAACCAGGGCAGATTCACTAATTTATTCAAATTTTATTTAATATTACCAAGATAGTAAGTGCATTCCTTTTCACTCTTTCAGTGGGATAAGGGCACAACTTTCTGTACTGGGTATTTCTTATTTGGCATGCAAACTTGCATCACCCTTATAATGATGATTGTTATATGACTTGAGTGTTGGTGATGCCCTTTGCAGCCATTTTGAAAACCTCTGGCCATTCATCTCCTGTGTTAAATTGTAGGATTTAGACCAGAGGGCCACACTAGGCCAACCAACACTTTGTATATAACCTTAGTCATCTTTCTTAACAAGTCACTGAGCAAGCAACTTCCCTTAACACTTTTTTTAATACCTGTAAGGCACCTTTAAACCTTAATGTCCTATTTGAAGTCTAAAAATGGTCATCACTGGGAACTTCAAGCACAACATGCTCTCAAAACAACCTACATTTCTAATGCTCTCCTGCCAATGGTGAGCTCAGCTTATGCTAGTCTTGAACCTTACCAAAGTAGGTCACTGTTTCGAACAAATTATTGGAGCACTGATTGATTGTCCATGGTGCCTGGTCTGCCAGAACCCATGCTAGGTGCTTCTGCCCCCCTGTGAGTCACAATGCAACTTCAGAAACAGCAGGGACTTTTGCTCTGGTTTAGAGTACGCTCGAATCTGGGAGTTTTGGCAAATATGTCTCAGCATGGGGTGAAACAATGGTCAAAACTGTCACTAACAAACTGTTTTACTTTGTAGTCTGCCATCACTAAACTTTCTGCACGACTTTCATCTTTCAAAGTTTTGCTTTGTTCCCAAATTTGTTTGCCTCATAACGTCTGATCTGACCTTCATCTCACTGCGTCACATTTTTCAGCAACCTTCGTAAACAACCACAAAAAATCCATAAATGTGCATATTAATGATACTCAAAGGATGCAGTGGCATAGAATAGAAAGATGGAGTAGTTTCAATGTATTCTAATGTGATTCACCATTGAATCGCTCTGATGCACACCCCTAGTGTGAGATCTTAAAAACTGCCAGCAGCATATATCATCAATCCTAAGATGGATCCTTACAGTGCCCTTAATGTTTATAATGGAATAAACAGCAGGCTATACAGACAGAAAAAAAGGATTTGTTGCAATATCACAAGGCATAAAACAACTCTTTTTGATGAATCTCAAGTTTCCTTTTAAATTGTCTCAAGGTTACAAAACCTTACATTCATCTCCATACACTGACTATATTCGTTCAGAACACACTTAAGGATTGTCAGGCTCGTATCTGAAAGAGGAATCAATGGGATTTCCTTGCTGCTGTTGTTGCTGATGGCAGCAGGAACAGGATGAGAATAGCCAAGTGATTCACATATTTTCCTATCAACTTAGAGGGAGACTATCAGCGCCTGAATTAAAAACATTAGGTCATTGCTAGCACTGCGATGCAGATATGGCTGCAGACAAGCCTGACAGATGGAAAGGAGGGTACGTTGTGATAAACACCACTAGGTGCTAGGAGCTAGATGCTAAAATTATGTCATGAGAGGAAATGAGATAGCAAGAAAGGAAATAAGAGAAGCTGTAGAGTGCAAAAAAAGTGGCAATTAGTGTTGGATGTGAAATATTCACAGCATATTCATGATGATTTTAATTCACCATTTATTTGGTCATTACAGTACATCTCAGATTTAAACTTCAGTTTTTTTTGATAAATTTGATTAATTTCTGTGAACCAATTCAATCTGTCTCTAGTAACTAGTAACTAGAATATTGGCATTTACCAGATGTTAATTGGTATAGGCCTGTTATTATTGCTATATCACCCAGTCCTGACAATTAACATTTAGTTTACAGTAGTGGTTGATTTAAGTACAATTTATGACTCTGTTCAGTAAACAGTCAATAAAGTCATCACAATGGAATTTTTTTTTTGCTAAACTAGCCACAAGATAGGTACAAGTAAAATGTGCAAAGCCCATTTGAAATCAATATTGCATTAAAGCTATATCAAAATCAAGTTGTAAGTAAAAATGTGATCACCTTGAGCTCACAGTGACTGGCTGGTACCCATCACACATTTGCATAAAGCTCAGCATTTCCTATTTGATGCTTTGTAGTTGCTCTGCTGTCAATCCTAGTGCAGAGTGGCTCCCATTGAGAATGAACTGGAAAGCTTTGCTCATGGTCTGCTCACTCCGCATGAATGGACAAGTATATTATCAGCATGTTGGAAATATAGATTGCAAGATTGGACGCTCGAGTAAGCTCCTACTGTTACAAAGAAAAATCCTTTTGGATGCAACTGTCAACTGTTCATCTGCCGAGGTGAAGCGGATGAGGTAGGGGGTGGGTTTGCTTTTCGTGACATTTCTAGCCAGTTAAACAGCATTACAGCATGCAATTTGTTCATGACAGTGATCAAAGCAACTCGCCCTCAATGGGAGCTCAAGAAGATAACAAAATTGGGGCAGAGATGCTCCAAGCTAACAGTTATGGACAACAGTGAACCAAGGAGTACAAAAGCCTTTGAAATGCACGCTAATAGATACGCTATGCTGTTTGGGTACAAAACAGACAGCTTTCCATATAAATTAGCCAGTGTCCAATCCAAGCCATTTCACCAATGTCTGATTAGTCAAAGGAAAATGTTGTGTTAGCATTGAAGAAATACATTACAAGCTACTGTAATTCATCAAAGATACATACTGTTCAGTGAACATCCCTTCTTGTTAGCCTTGTTAACCAATGTTGTTTTCATTATCACACTAACATTTGTTAGAGTCTGTTCTGCAGCAAAAGAAATCAGACATTGCAGATGCAAACTGATAAAGAACGGCTAATCCCCAAGCTAACAAATTGAGCATATCAGTCAAATTGGGCGTTTCTCCTTGGATCAAGAGTGTAATATCTTCAGATAAAGAGATACTAATTATCTTTGTAAGTACTTCTACAAGAACACTCTTTTGGTGAATACTGTATGCACTAGCGTTAAATCCTTAGGAACTACAAACTGCAAACTGAATATAATCAAACTTCCTTTTAAGACGTGCTTTATGTGCTAGTTTTTTACTTAGCTATTATGGAACTTTAACAGAACATTGTACTGAAATCAGAGTTGAGCATGTCATCTCAGCATTCTTAAAAGCAACTCTAGCAAAATAGCTAGCAAACTTAGGTGCGTATGGAGACATTTAGATTTCACAAAACAAAAAATGTTAGCATTGTGCAGGATACGGTATGAAACTGGCCACAAAAAAGGAGAAAAATGTAGCTTGGAGATGTTTTTGCCACAATATGATCTTGATATTGCTACTGTATATCTTTGAAATCCACAGCTTAACACTGTATATCACTACCTGCTTTCCTCTATCATATCACATTTCTACCATCTGAAATGACTATATACAGGGCGTTGATGAAAATCCCAATTCTACCTATGTTTGAGTTATTACCACAGCACCTACCCGCCAAAACTCATTTCTCCCATCGCTCGCAGAGAGGAAAAATGTTTAGAGGCCTTCAGGCAAGGATTCTAAGGAACGGTTTACATGAAAGCCGAGCCTGGGCCTGTTTGGGTGTAAGCTGCCGAATCCTTCCACAGCCCAGTGAACTAGCTAAGTGTGCTAACCCTCTGGCAAGTTTAGTGTTTGGTGTTAGATATTAAGCATGCTTCATATCCTTCAGAAAACAATAAAAAATTCTCTCACTTCCAGTTTAAAATTACCACAAAACTGCTTTTGCAACCCATTTTACTTCAATAATGTATTTCTAAGTGAAACAGCATCAAAACAATGGCTAGCTTATATATATAAACTAGCTAACTAATGAAGCTAAGATAGCTAGTTAATTAGAATTAGGAATCAGTTCTCAGCTGGAAAACTCGAGACAGGTTTTTTCTATTTTCTGAGGTAAATTTTAAAGTATCTCCTCAAAGAATTTTATCCACATACTGTGCACGGTTGAGTTAGCAGTGTGGCTAAAGACATCCTGAGAGGGATCTTGGATATTAACAATGTACTTCACATTTCCTTTAACACATTTCATGGAGCATTTGATTCGTTACACAGACGGGGGGAGACAGCAAAGTGAGTTTTGGCACTATCACTAAGATGGGACTGGAGACCAAAACATTAACAGACGACTCCAACGGAGCATTTCACAGCCTCTCGCTCTTTCTAAAATGACACTGAATTAATATGTTTACCCACAAACACGTCTCAATGATTCCAGACAGAGGATGTGTTCAGTTGAAGAAACAGTTCATCCAAATAATGAAAATTCAGTCACTATTTACTCACCCAGAAGTACAAACCATTTTAATTGAACTTTTTTTTTCCATGAAAGAAGAGAAAATTAGATATTTTGAAGAACTGTACTGGTTGCTCTTTTCCATGCAATGACAATGAATGGGGACTAAGACCGTCAAGCTTCTAAAAGGACACCAAAACATCATCAAAAGTATCATAAAATACGACTTGAGCACTATATTTTAAACATTCTGTAAGTCGTATGATGGTTTGTATGCAGAACGGACCAAAATATTCACCATTATTCATTGAATATCTTCACGTCCACCCCACCTAATAGTTCATGAAAGAAATAGCAATTTATAAATGAATCATTCTTTTGAGTCAAAACTTTTTAATGAATCCGTTGATCCAAAACCATCTGAATGATTCATTCAAATCAGACTGACTCAGTTCTTCTAATTTTGTTTTTAAAATTTTTATTTGAAATGTCATTAAATAAAATTCTTTGCAATTACACTTTTTAAAAACTATTTAAGCAAAATCATTCAACTTTACAATTGCACAAAATAATTTTTCTGATTCATTTAATCTCAATTATTCGGTTGCACTTTGCATTTTCATTTTTGGGTGAACTGTTCCTGTAACACGTTTATCCACAAATGCATCAAAAAAAGTCCAAACAGTCAATATGTTAATTAAATATTAAATATGAAACATTATTAACACTGGGGACACAGCATAAGTACACTGAAATACATTCCTTTATTCAAATCACAATCCTTTTTTCTCTTCTCCATGTTTTTTTCCCCATAAAATGAAAGTGAAAAATGTAATTTGTCACCTAGCCAATCCCAGAGTTTTTAAGATGATCATGAAACAAATCATGTTATGACTCCCCTGTCATCTGTGGGCCACCTGTAGGTCTGTGCCTTATTCATAAAACATTATTAAGACATCAGTCATAGAGCCATAACAGAGGAACCCTCAGCTAACAATATGTACATCAACAGCAGAGCATCTTCTGCTGTTATATTGTCATTCAACGTGACAGTGCATGTTTGCATTAATTGTGATAATCAAAATACAATTTTAAAAATGTCTGAAGTCATGACGAATCATGTTTGATTTGCTTCAAGTCAATAGCGGAAGGATATATGCTACTATGCATAAATCTTATTTTATCCATTTCCTTCCTTAAAGCTGAAGTGCGTCATTTTTTCAATGTAAAAAAAACAACAAAAACAAACAACAACAACAAAAAAAACAAAACTCCTTTTTCTTTTTTTTTCTTTTTGAGCTGGTGCTCCTTCGCAAGGACATTATATTCAAAGCTTTGGGAACGGCTCACCTCGAATTTGTTTGATCTCCATCCAAGCATTAGACTGCGAAGACAACACCCGATCTGGCATCGACAGCAGTGGGATTATGTCATAATGGGAAACAACGTTCTGAATTCAAACTACATTGATTCATTTTCACTGTCTGTCCTTTCCTCTGTGGGACAAGAAGCTTTTCTCACACTAATAATGTTTTTCACAAAGTTTCTTCTCCTTGGAAACCTTTGGAAGGCTTGTGTCGTGGCGGCTTGATTTTTCTATTTGTCATGTTTTTTTGTTTTTTTTTCCAAACACATTGTAAATTATTAGTGTGTGCATGTGTCTAGATAAAAAGCAGGTCAATTTTCCATGTAATTACTGTGATACATACACTCTGAGCGAAACCGAAGGCAGTCAGTCAGTGATACCTCTTAAAGGGATAGTTCATCCAAAAAAAGAAAACTTAAAGCTTACGTGAAAATGAGAAATGTTTCCTTAATTGGCAACTTACTGGAAAAAAAATGTGGGAAAAAGCACATAAAATTACCAAAAAAAATAAAAAAAATAACACTATAATAGTATAATAGTATATAAATAATACTAAAATAGCATTGCTAACGAGTCAAACAAAATGTATATGTCTAGACAGATAGATAGATAGATAGATAGATAGATAGATAGATAGATAGATAGATAGATAGATAGATAGATAGATAGATAGATAGATAGATTTTAGGTTAAACTATCCCTATGAGATTAATGCTTTGAGTCTATTCTGACTGAACTAGTATATTTTTACAGTTCTGAAATTCCACATTATTGTACTAAACTATTCTGATATTTTAGGAGAATTCGTATTCTTATTATCAGAAAAATGGGCCAGGTTATACAACATCAAAGCACAGACCGTATATCAATGTTAATCCTTCCCTCTCTTTGTACGTCCGTAGGTGTGATTTTAGCCATTATAGAAGCTTTCCAAAGGCGTTTATGCATTTCATCACTTCTGATGAAAGTCTCATTTAAGATAATAGCCACCTTCCATCCATCTCCATACTGAGTATTCCGCCCACCTTTCTGGTGAAAAATGGCAATTATTGACTATTGGCGTTCATTTACTTGAGTCATTAGTATTCCCACACCATATTTGGTACTGTAGCCAATCCTAAATATCAGTGTATCTGTCTTTTTGTTTCTGTGATGTACTCTCTTCTCTCTCCACACCACAGTCGCGTCGAGGGAAACCAAGATGCTTCTAATTACAGCAAGACAGCAGCTTCATTAGCCAGGAGTCCTGCTGAAGAGATTTACACTTCAAAGGACAACGAGTGAGAGTGAGGGACAGAGAGAGAAAGTGAGAGGGTGCTATGGGGTGGATACTTAGAATGGCAGAAGCCAAGAGAACAAGTGCTGAAAGACGCCAACCGCACAAGGAATATAAATAGGGATTGTAATGACGAACATAAGGTGTGAACATAGAGTACGAGAAGAAAAGGAGGATGAAAAGAGGTAAGCAAATAGAACTGCAAATGATTTAATGCCCTCAGCACCCTACCTATGACATCACACATTAAGCAACCAATTAAACTGAATGGATTAAAGAGGGGATGGGCTTGGAACTGACCAGTCAAAACAACAGAAATACCTTTTAGCAATTCACTTTGATAACAACCAATCAAAAATACCTTCGCAACACCATAACAATGAGCTTATTACAAATTCAAACACCTTAGCAACCCCACAACAATGTGTCAATTACCTATCCAAACACTTTAGTAACTGCATAGCAACAACTCGGAAATCTCTAGCAACCTCAAAGCAACAACCACTACTCAGTGCTCTAGCTATCAAGCAATCAAATGTATATATAAAGAGTATATATACACATAAGCCGCTTTTCCACTGTCGGGCCGAATGGTTCTTATTGCGTAACCGGTCCATTCCGAGCCGATTCTTGCCAGCTGGTATGGTTACGGTTTCATTTTCCACTGTGGGGCTGATAAGTTATAACGGCCACTCTTTAGAATGTAATACAGAATCATCAGTCATTGCCTTGGTAACGCAATGGTTTACTGATGATATAAGATGTAAATAATGACCGGATGATCAGATATTTCTTTTAATTTTATTATTAATTTGTTTACGTCACTCAAATAGAGCGCTTAGCCAGCTACAGAGAAACTGGTAGCCAGCAGGGTTGCCAGGTTTCCATAACAAAACCCGCCCAAATGCTACTCAAAACTAGCCCAAAACTAGCCCAATCGAGTTTCAGGGGGGGTCTCACGGTAAAAATCGCGTTCCGAGGAGTAAAATCCGCATTTTTGGCGGGGCTCCCCATGTAAAAGTCACATTCCAGGGGCTAAATATCATGTTATTTGGGTCGCTTCAACCCGCAGACATGAAAAACAACCCGCGGGAACAGTGTAAAAGTAGCCCAATTCCATGGGAAAACCGCAGACTTGGCAACACTGGTAGCCAGGCAACAGACAAGTGACCAATCCTAAGTGGCAACGTCACTTCACAGATTCTACCAGCACGATTCAGCACGGTTATGGTGCTTTTCCACTGCGTGGTACTATTCGGCTCGGCTCGGCTCGGCACGGCTCGGCTCGCTTTACTTTCGGTTTGCTTTTCCATTGCAGTTAGTACCGCTTCAAAGTGGGTGGGATTATAGACTGATTGTATAGCTGCGCCGCCTCTACTGCCGTGGATCTGCTCCTCGTCTACCAACGAATCTGCACCTCGTCTACTGATCACGATACAGCCATTTATTTTTTCAAGTTGCGTGCGACAGCCGTTTAAAGCAAGTCGTTTCGCGAACAAATTATACTGCGGTGGCTGTTGCTGACAATTTAAATCTGTTTGGTGTCTCGTGTTTCAAATCCAATGACACTGGCAGTGACGATTCTCTCTGACCAATCAGTGATCTGTTTACACGTCACATTTAGTATTGGTACGGCTCGCTTGGAACATCAACCGAGGTGGTACTATTTAAGCGAGCCATACCGTTCTGTACCGAGCCGTCCCATGCAGTAAAAAAGCGCCAAATATCAACGGCGATAACCTAGTGGTTAGTGCGCCGACATATGGCGCAAATGCGTTCACAGCGACCCAAGTTTGATTCCCAGCCCGAGGTCCTTTGCTGATCCTGCCCCCCTCTCTCTACCCAATGCTTTCCTGTCTGATCTCTACTGTCCTCTCTGATTGAAGGCACAAAAAGCCCATAAAATATAGAAAAGAAAAGCACCAAAAAGTGAGCTGTATTGAGCTGTACCATGCAGTGAAAAAGCGCCATTAGACAACCGTGCTGAGAATTCCAGGCCGAGAACGGTTTGTAATCGTGCTGTGCTGTACCAGGCTCAAGTGGAAACACAACTGGAACCATTCTAAGAACCATTCGGCCCGACGGTGGAAAAGCGACTATACACACACACACACACACATACACACATATATATATATAGCTATATATATAGCTGCTGTCAAATGCATAATGTCAAAAAAATTAAATATGTTTTAATGAAAATTAATACAGTTTCATGGCTGATAAGTAATATTTATGAATAGTAAATTCACTCACTGTTGGCAGGTCTGTCAAAAAAAAAGTATGGGTGGCAAAAAAATATTTTTAATTACTATTCTTTCTAATAATTTCTAGAAGTAGATTGGATTCATCATGATGATATTCCAATTGGTTAGTGATTGCAATCTTTATTCTCTGTAGTTACTGGCTGTAAAATTATCTTTATAAAAGATAATTTAAAAAAAAAAAAAAAAAAAATCTACTGTCATGAAAAAGAGCACAAAGCAAAATCGTTCTCTTTCGGTTCATCCATTCCTCAGGGAAAAAAGAGAGACATACTTGAAACAATGCATGTAATAATTTCATCAGTATATTTGGAAAAGGGGTGCAGGAATTAAAAGAACAAGACCAAAAGGGGAATGGGCAAATAAAAAAGAAAGAGAAATCGGAAAGAAGTAGTAATGTGAGGAGCAAGAGTGTCTGTGGTATCAGAGAGAAAGAGAGGGCGGGAAAAGTGAGAGAACGACAGGAAAGGCCTCTAACAAATCTGATCAAAAGCCCCCAAATCTCTTGGGACTCAGAGAGAAGGCAAGAGAGGGAGAAGTACACTGTCGAGAAGCTGCAAACTGAAAAAGGGAAGGTTGAAAGAAATAAAAGTGAAGCAGGAACAAAGGGAGAAGGAATGACACAGCAACGGATCGTTAGCACACGGGCCTTCATCCACTTTCAGGCTTCGACAAGGGAACATTTTCTCTGCTAATGCAGGGCTGCTTCCTCAACAGAAATTTTGTAGGATTTGGGGGGTTTTCTAGAAGAAAACATTCAGTAAACATGGTATTTTCAGCCTCGTCTTATACTTATTAGACTTTCTGTGTTATAAAACTTATTACATTTTTACAATGTGAATGATGTTTGCCTGTCCAAAATGTGCCATAGAGATACTATAGTTATGGATTGGTTATTAGTACTTGGGTTGGTTTAAAAAATAATTATATATATATATATATATATATATATATATATATATATATATAGAATCACATTTTGCACTTGGCAAGTGTTTTGATGTCTGCTCCTATCTACTGCTAATTTTACACCAACAATCTGAACATCATTTCGTGGAATAACAATGTCTATTTCAGGGTTATTATCGTTAACTAAAACTAAAACTATTAAAACATTTCTGCTAATTGAAATAAAATATAAATATTAGCTGAAAAACATAAAAAAAGAAAATAAAAAAAAAATAGAAATGTTGCCTTGGCAAGTTGAAGCACTAAAATTATTAACTAAAACTAACTAAAACTAAAACTGAGAAATAAATGAAACCTAAATCTTAAAAAAAAAAAAAAAAAAAAAAACTAGTAAAAGACAAAAGCTCATAAAATTGCTAAAAATTAAACTAAAATTAACATGAATTACTAAAAATATCAAAGTAAAGGCTGCTTCAAAATATTACTAAAACTATAATAAAACAAAAACAACACTGGTCTATTTCATTGAAATCCATTTCACAGAATTCCACAATTCTTCCCTTCAAAATGTGTGGTCTTGTTGCTTTATAATGAGTCCATGCACGCTTATCTCACACTGTGTGAGGTGGTGTGTGCGTCAACCCACCATTTTCTATGCATCAGCAGAGTGGAGGGAGTGCAATGTAAGGAGCCTTGCTCTTTCCTTCCTCGTCTTATCTATCGCTCCCTCTCTCCTCCTTCCCTCTTTCCAGTCGTGACTGGCACAGCTCCAGCCACCTACCCTCCCAAGAACCACTCTTTCACTGACAGGCAGGAACAGAGAACGAGGCGCATAAAGGTCTAAACAAGCACTGGGCCACATATTCAACAGATTCAAAGATGTAAAACATTATTTGCTCAGAAGTTCTTCTTTCTTAGCTCAGGGCAGTTATAACTGATTTAAAGAGGTCATATCGTGACCGAATCAAATTTTTCTTGGTTTTCTGAGATAAAAAAGAACTTTGGGTACTATAAGTATACTGTAACTTTCAATTCAAAAAGAGTGTTTCTTGACTTAATGAAGCAAAAATTAATAGTGTTGAACATGCAACTTTGTCATGTCAGAAAGATAAACATCTGTTCCCAATTATATATCAATGGGAGATCAAAAACTTCGGAAACAAAAAAGGTTGGATAGATGCTAGTATTCCTAAACAAGAAACAAATACAACAACAAAAAATATAATAAAACAAAACACAACAAAACAAAACCAACCTAAACGAAACACAAAACAAAAAACAAAACAACAAACACACACAACAAAATAAAACACAACAAAATAAAAAAATAAACAAAACAAACCTAAATGAAACAAACAACAAAATAAAAAAAAATAAATAAAAATAAAAAAAATCAACAAAATAACAAAACAAAAAAATCAAAACAAAACAAAACACAAAACAAAAGCATTTAAAAGATTTGCAAAAGTTTGCAAAACCGTATTAATGCTCTTGCTGGTCTGTGTGTAGCACCTACATCTCTGCATATCCTTCCTAGGGATCACAATGTTAGAAACTACTAGTTGAAATTATTTTTTAGCAAGGTTCCTAATCATTTCAATATGGTCTTAACAGTTTGAACAACACATTTTGGTTCAGGTTGTTCAGTGAGTTTGTCAAAATGTAATATAGCTTTGCAAAAGAGGTTGTAACAGAAATCTTAAAAGCAGCTGAAAAAATTAGAGTGAAAATCGCTGTGAAAAATAAAATAGGAATGTGCTTAGCACAAAATAGAAATCAATTTAAAATAAAATAATAAAATGAATTTGACCCTGTTAAGCATCAGCATTGCTTCAGATGTTTCTTCTAAAACTCCTTAGGAGAAATAAGAATAGAAAGTAATGAGATGGTTATTTTTACATTCAGCAGAAGTATAGAGCTTTAAAAATCAAAGTGGATAGCACAGCTAAAATAATTTGGTCTTAGAAGAATTTGAAAAAAAAAAAAAAAAAAAAAAAAAAAGGGTTTGAGTTCCTATTGAGACCTTCTCACTAACCCACCTCTCGCCATCTCTAAAATCAGCCACTTCATTTGCGCCATTTGGGAGCTGCAATTTATTCTGTTTTCCTTTTTCCTTTCAATCTGTACGTTGCAAGGGATTCCCAATTACACCCTAACGAGGCCCGATCCTGAAACGATCATGAATCAGATATAAACACATTCTGACAAAATACCAAGACCAGGGAGACCAGAAAACAAGGACTTTGCGGTTTGCAAATACACACACTACGCCTGAACTTGACTGCTTCGTTTTAATAGACTCCGCCATGGGTCACTGTTGTAATGAGCGCGCTGTAGAATGAAACAAGAATGTAATGCTTAAGCTTTCCATTACAGCCATTCATCTCGTTAACTGTCTCGTCAGTGGCGTCTAATTTAAGCAAAATACACCAACACGAATCGCCATGTTGCTTGGTAACTAAATCAGTGCCCTGGCAGATTGCCTCTATAAAAAATAATTATTTGCTTTGACCTGTGATAAAGAGAGATGGATGGAAGGAATGCAAGAGAGACAGCAGAGAAAACTGACACTACTGTAATCATAAATTATGTGCTAGTGATATAATGGATTCATTTTGGTAGACTTTATTTCAATATTCCACTTTAGACATTCTACTAACTATAAGTAACTTTTCAACAACATGTTGACTAACTCTCAGAGTATTAGACTGTTTGGTTAGCGTTGGTTAAAGTTAAATTGACATGTACTTGAAAGGTTACTTCAGTAGAATTACTGTTGGGGGACCATCAAAATAAAGTGTTAAGGCCCCGATATTCTCACGGCGAAGTTCTTTTCTGTTCTTTGCTTGAGGTAAAAAGAAGTTTTTAAATATTTCACCAGCGGTGTACTGTTAGCGAACACCCCGACACGCCCACAAAAATTACAGTGGTGAGAAAACAGTAGTTAAGAAAGCATCTGATCATAGCGCTGTGGATGTTTGCACCAGCTCTGCAATTCGGCACTCCAGTAAAGTCACATCATGCTTATTTATATAGCACTTCATACAATAGATTGTTTAAAAGCAAACAGCTTGACAGTATTAAACATAAAAAACAGTATCAGTGTCTCTTTCAATTACAATTACAACTTCAGTTTCTACTATAAAGCAGCTCTCCAGTGTGTTCATGTTTTTACTCACAGATGTTTGATCTCGACAGACTGAACAGATTACCCAGAGAAGATTTCCATGTCAAAGAAGGCGGAGCCTCAGAGCCACACCTACACATTATGTAATCACCACAGACCAAGGGTAGTTCGAAGGCGTTTACCAGCCAGAGTGAAATTTTCTGAAAAGTTCACTTTGGCAAGCTGTTTCGAACTCCTGAAATGAACTCCAAACTAACTTCGCTTTGGCCTGATTTAGTTCGAAATTATGTCACACCAGTTCGTTCTTCGATTTTGCTTGAAGTATATCAGGGCCTTTAGCAGATATTAAGCAGACTGTCTACTATCATCTAATGACTGGATATATGACATGTAGTTGCTTCTATGTCTAAAGTGGATCATCGAAATAACATTACCTGTATTTTAATCACTGATGGTGATAGTGATGTTATTTTGAGAAATTACATTTTTTTTTAAATGTAATTTTTAATTAATTATTCAAAGACATGTTTATTTTTACATTTTTAATTATTACAAATATAAATAAATTATTTTTCTGTGCACATTTAACCAAAATAAGGGGTTTATAACTTCTTGAGGGAGACGCTTATATACCTGACATGATGGACGGTGGACAAAATGAGGTCTAATTTATTGGCTAAGACTAGCGGAAAGGATTAAAAACGATTACAGTACCTTTAAATGTTTATGATGCTCATTTGCATAAAGCTGAACTCAACTTTGTCGCATCGCCAACTGTCACTGCAACTTGCCAACTCTCCCTGAACATGATTGACTTCCAGTCACTTTGTCACTGAAAATGGCTACCAGTGTGAACGGTCCTTCAGTCTTCAATCTAAAAACAAGTCCACCTACATAATTATGCATATATTTAGGGGGTGAAATTGAATCATGTCTGAGTGCTCATAAAGACAGCACCATACCAGCCTGCAGTCTGTGCGCCATGAACCGAATCTGAACTGGCGTGCAAGCGGCAGACAGCCGTTGTTCCGCATCCAGTCAAGCATCTCCACGGCCTCTGGTTTAAAATGATTAAGCACTGCATAAAATGGAACAAATCTCGCTGTCTGGCTGACAAGCCCTGCTCGACATATCATAAACCTGCATTGTTGCATTCATTAACCGCAGCTTGTTATGTTGTGTGAAAGAGATCTGCAGGGAGAACGGGCACTGGCTTTTGTGTCTTATTAAGCAGTGGTTGGATATCCAGCTGCGCGGTTTTAAGACCACTACAATGCATAGTAATTGTAAAAAAGCCTGACAGTGGAGCACTGCTGACGACTGCAGAATGAACCTGCCGTGAGCTTGGTGCAACCTCACCTACTGGACTGCAATTAAATTCCACTGAAAGCTGGGAAGGCTTTTGTTGCTCAGAAGTTGCTCAGATTTTATGAAGATCTTTACCTTCATGGCTTAGATAATTTGGTCTCTGATTATCAGGCGAGAATAGAGTTCATATCTAAATCTCTGACTTTTGGTTGCATATTTCTGTCCAATCAGAGCACATTATTACTGAGATATTTTCTGACACTTTGGGGAGATATTTTTGAGATTAAAAGAGTCTTTTTCCTCAGGAGAAACATCTAAGGAAGAGACTTAATCAGAAGTCTCCATGTGCTCTCTATTTAATCTCATCACTTTCTGTCCCTCTGCGCAATTGAAACTTCGACGATTCAAAAATCAATATGAAAATATATAATATAATATAATATAATATAATATAATATAATATAATATAGGTTATATATTTACATACATATTTAATTTAATTGTATGTCTATTATTTAGAATCATTTTTTTTCCAATTAAGGACTGTATACCGTATTATTCCGAAAATAAGACGACCCCCCACCCCCCTTTTCAAGATGTACATTTTGGAAAATGTTTTTTTAAAGACCAAATATTGTATTTTATAAAGAGAATTTATAAAGAAAATGCTTTAAAAATATCTAAAAATAATTTTCATATTGCATATTTTTTATATTTTATATTTTTTGTATTGAAAGTATGGTAAATAGGCTACCAACGATCACATTTAAAAATAAACTTTTTTTTTTATGCATACCATAAAAATAACCTGTAGCCCATCTGAATTATATAACAATTAGGCTATCCATCTCATAGTGAAAACAAACCATGTAGCCTACCAAAATTTCAATAACAGTAGAAGTGAAATCTTATTGTAGTCTGGGTATTGTCTTACGTTTTAAAAATCATGTACGGGGGAAGTTCGGTCCCGTCAGCAAGGCATGCAAACTTGACAGTCATGTGGCTCTTAGGGCTCGTTCATACAGAACGCTTTTTCAAAGCAAAAACGCGAGACGCGGGCAGTGGAATAGGGAAAAAACGCGGTGTTTTTTTAAATATTTTTTTTAAAGATTTTTATTTTTGGCGTTTTTGCCTTTATTATGACAGGACAGTGATTAGACAGGAAGCAAAGTGGGAGAGAGAGAGGGGGACGGGACCGGGAAAGGACCACAAGCCGGGACTCGAACTGGGGTCACCCGAAGCGCATTGGCCATGAGGCCATCGGCGCCAACAAGAGAGATGCGTTTTTTTAAAAGTTGAGCTGATTTTAACTTGAGTGCCACATTTTTAGAACGCCATGTCATGCGCGAGACTGCAAAAGACGCAAGACGCGAGCGCAACGGTTTTGCACGTCCGTCTACCGCGTGTTTACATAGAAAAACAATGGAAAAGTAGCACATTGGAATGGAAAAACGCGTTCTGTGTGAACGGCCCCTAAGATGCAGGGTCTGACGCACCGTATTTTTTGGCACACTTGTTTTACATGTATATGTGGCGCCACCTACTGTTGCGGGTGTATTAATGACATGTAAAAGTCTAGACCCTGAATATAAGATGAACCCATTTTTTTGGATGTCTTTCCAAGAAAAAAACATTGTCTTATATTTGGAACAATACTGTAGTTTGTCCCCAAACTACATCTAAGTAAACCCTCACAAATAACAGAGATTAACTTTCTCAATCTCCTTTAAAAAAGAAAAATACTTAAAGCTCCTCATTACATTTATTCCACAGGATTTAGAACAGTGTGAGAAAGATAAAATGACCACAGAGAGAGGGAGAAGAAGTGTGTAGGTGTATGTGCGCGCGTGCGTGTGTGTGTGTGTGTGTGTGTGTGTGTGTGTGTGTGTGTGTGTGTGTGTGTAAGCTTAGGTGTCTTACTGCTGCTGATGTGTGTGTATGAGATTAGGAGGTAATCAGGCATGGTCCAGGTTTAGCCACAAGACAAGTAATTGGCCCCAGCTGTATCAAATGTCACACACATACATACCGCCACACACATACTTCAATACAGATGAAGAAGGTGTTTCAGAACATCACCTTATCCGTCCCACTTCCTGTGAACATCCTTTAACCCAAGACACTCACCTGCATATCAAACACCCTAAAGCATGACTGAAAAGATACCTAGACTCCGTAATGTTGTGTTAATCAAAAATGTAATGAGGATCACAGACAGGCCTATCTGATAGCTAACATCAACACAACTAGCTTAAACATATTAGCGAGTGTCATTGAACTTGCTGTTAGAGTAAGTTTGTGGCCACAAACTGAAATGTTCTTATTAAAAGATTTTTAAACATGATTAGCTGTAGCATCATTAAAAAGAAATGAAGGCAAAGTAAAATGTAAGCTGCCTCCTAATACCAAGTATACGTACTAATTTTCTTGTATTAGGCTATGTCAATATGCTCAATTACATGAATAAATATTCTCCAAAAGAGCCAGTGGCAAGTTTTTAAAATGGCGATACCAACAACTAGCAGTTACCTCACCGGGTTAAATGTTCTTCACCCACGACAGAGCCACCCTGAGCTAATCATTGCGATTCAATGCTTGAAAGGAACATGAACAAAGAATGAATTAGACCACAAATGGTGAACTACAGTCCTGAAATACATTCGTTATTACTCAGTGGTCCTTAACGAAAAATAACAATACTTTTCTCATTCATGTTCACACTGAATCAATCATGATTTTCCAGCATAGCAAATTTCACCCCTAAAATCTAAGGCTATAAAATCACAAAAAGGCTATTTGGAAAAGGTCCTATCCCACATTTGACATCTATGCTAACACTGCTAAATAGGTGTTACAGTAACTACAGTTTTTAGTAGCATTACAGTATATTCACATATAAACATTCATCAACTCACACATCAGTTGTGGTAAACGGAAGCTTAAGCATGTTTGCTTGACTCAAGCAAGAACCAATGAGGTTCATTCTCGTGTGTTACGCAGCATGTTTGAGCTTCTGGAAGAGGTTTGTTCGCGTGAGTCATTCAGGTTCTGTTGAGCTTCTGTTTATGTTCGCTGATCAATGTTTATGTGAGTAAAAGCTTAAATTAAATCTGTTCATCATAAAAAGTGATGTCCTTTCAGAGTCCCTTCAGAAAATTTGGACTAAACAACTCAATTCATATAAATTAGTTTTACTATCTTTTTATGAACTTTTTGAAGTGTCAAAGTTTCAGTTGCATAGCTGTCTATAAAGGGACAGAAAGCTCTCAGATTTCATCAAAAAGATCTCCATTTGTGTTCCGAAGGTGAACAAAAGTCTTACGGGTTTGGAACGACATAAGGGTGAGTAATTAATGACAGAATTTTCATTTTTGGGTGAACTATCCCTCTCAGTTTAATATTTTTCAGTTTTGTTCAAGGTAATTAAAGCAACAGTTTTTTTCAATAATGGAAGAATATGTAAAAGTATGGTATTTGGGGTAAAAAGCGTTGTTGGAGTGAAAGGCACAATAATTAACATGATAATAAACGGGTGGCTTTTCCGTTGACATGACATTGTAAGATTCAGATGGAAATACCACGATACCAAGTCTAGGGGCGGGAGAAAAAAAAAAAAGATGCATCGCGATTCTCTCTCCAATGATTCTGGATCGATTCTGAGAATTTCATAATCGATTCTGAGCTTAGTTTTTAACCAGATGTGTGATGACGCTGTGTGTGTTTTAGAAACACCCATATTCTGCTTGCTTCCAATTCCTCACACACATACACCACTCGAACCTTCCGTAAAATAATCTTTTAACAAAGTTCGGAAAGGTTGAAGCGAATTACAAGGACATTCGCGGGCTTCATTGCACAGGATGTGCTTCATTGCACAGACACGTGCTTTGTTTGATTACACTTGCAGTGCGCGGTCTCGCCCGTCTGTATTTTCCTTACAAATGCTCTACGAAGTCATCATTTATGTGGTTTGGAATTCAGTGGACTTATATATTTAAAATATGAAACTCATTAACAGAAGGCTGCTTTCAATTTCAAATGCTGATGCGTGCTTTGTTTGTGAAGAGTGCTCGCGCATGCGGCTGTGCGCAACTCTATGTAGTGGTTTAATGTACGTGCGTCTCAAAATGGTTTTATGACGAAAAATTAATGTAGGGCATAAACACAGCCAGTTATGTCTTAAGAGATTAAACGAACAAGACAAACCACATTACTTCTTATATTTCAAAAGAGACCCGTGCGTGAATGCGGCTTAGATCTCCCCCTGTCTATGATGTCATAGTAACAATCAAACAACAGTAAAGATGAGAAAGAAAAATCACTCATAATTCTTGAATGGAAAACGTTCAGGTAATCTTAAATTCTAAAAGCACTCTTTTTTTTTTATTTCTTTGCTCCTCCTTATTATTTGCTTCTTGCTTGTATGTTTTTAAGTTATATTAGCCTAGTTAATCAAATTAATTCTTAACATTCAATTGTTTTAATTTATTTTTTTTCAATTTGTAATTATTTTAAACCTACTTATAATTACTTATGTAAGGCTATGTAAATGTAAGGATTTAAAGATTTTCAAGTCAGTAAAATAATTAATTAATAAGAAAAAAAAGTAGATCAAGAATCGGTTTGGAATCGGATCGTGACTCCCAGAATCGGATCGGATCGTGTGGTGACTAAAGATTCCCACCCCTAACCAAGTCAATACTGAAATTTTAAAAATGTGATGCTTTGAACGCTGTTGAGCGGATTAAGATATTTTTGATGAAATCCGAAAGGTATATGACTCGTCCATAGACAGCAATATAATCAACACTTTCAAGGTCCAGAAAGGTCCTAAAGACATCGTTAAAACAGTCGACGTGACTACAGTGGTTCAACTTTAATTTTATGAAGCGACGAGAATACTTTTAGTGCGCAAAAATAAAAAAAAAATAACGACTTTATTCAACAATTTCTTCTCTTCCCTGTCATTATCCTTACTCAGGTGACGCAGTAAGCACAGTGAAGGCTTCCGTGTTTACATCCGAATGCCGGCTCAGTATTGGCCAAAGCACATGTGAGCAGTACGACACATGCTGACGCAGGAGCTGGCCAATAATGAGTCTGCATTCTGATGTAGAACCTGAAGAAGAGAAGATATTGGTGAATAAAGTCGTTATTTTTGTTTTGTTTTTGCGCACCAAAAGTATTCTCGTCGCTTCATAAAATTAAGGTTGAACCACTGCAGTCATGTCGACACGTTGATAGATTTATTACTGTAAAGCTATATTAATTTATTATGGGATCTCATTCAGTGGTTTCAGAATCTTTACTTTTTTTTAAATATTTTTGTTTCTGTATTTTTTAAATGAACATATTTTAATGACAGTATATTTACGGAGCCCCGCACATGACATGCAGAAAAAAAAAGTAAATCGTGCGCATGCTTTAAGTAAATCATGCACACAATTTATAAAACGAGGGAACGACTTAGTAAAGTGTGTGCACGATTTAGCCTACTATTTTTTCCTGCATGTCATGTGCAGGGCTCCGTATATATTTAATGAACAAAAATGAATTATTTTATTCATCAAAATAAACTGAAAATAGTACAAACTTTGCTAAAGTGATTGTTTTGAACAAGTATTAACTTGGACATTTACCCTGTGGTGGGGTAAAAGGCCCACCTTGCCACCTCATACATTTATAAGGTTTTTAAACAAAACAAACCAAACCACTTTAATGGTTTATTTTCACACAAAATATGTTCCTTAATCAGTGTTCAATAAAAACATATATTTTTTTCTGCAATCATACATTATGTTAGAAGTGAAAAGCACATTTTTCTTAAGGTGTGCCTTTAGCCCTGTTATTGAGCAAAGTATGAAAAAATGCTATTTCAAAATGTGTTGTGCTAACAGCATTAGCCAAACAACCTGAGGTAATAATCAAATGCACACTCTCTTAAAATGTCTTCTAAAAATGCAATAAATAGCTAGAGACAGACAAGAAGCATAAACTGTTGGCATTGATGCTGTTTGGTATTATAGCAATATTGACAAAATGCTATATCACAACATATAGCCTATTGCGCTAACAGCATTAGCCAAACAACCTGAGGTAATAATCAAGCACACTCTTCTAAAATGTCTCCTAAAAATGTAATAAATGACTATAGAAAAGGTTTGTTTTAGCAGTAACGTCAATGCCCTACAGTTTATGCTGTTTGGTGTAGCTACTGTTGACCATGTTAGTAAATGGAGATGTAGTTTTTAGTAAGCTACCATAAACTGAGTTGCAGCATAACATAGCATAGTGTAGCTAATGTAGCTAAATATTTTTAAAAGGCCAACTTGGCTGTAGCTTAATGAGTAACTTACAGCTTGAAAAGCTAGTTTCAAAGTAGTTTCACCCACACTGGACGCGGCTAAGCATTTATGTCTTGTTCCCAAAAGGAAAATCAAAGCATTTAGAACCTCATTGACTTTCCTGAAATACCCCATTCCTCTGGCTCCCTGCCCATACATCCACATTAATGAAGAAGGGAAGCAGAAGAGCACAGTGGGATAGCTTTTGGAGGACCAGGCCCATGTGTACTGCCCTGGAGCCAGGTTGTAATTACCAAGGATATTGCCTAACTATATTCTTTATCTTTATCCCCTGTTCAACCCCCCGTTTTTTTTTTTTCGTTTTTTTTTTAGCTGAGCATCACTTCATCTTAGACATTAAGCATCAATGGAGTGATAAAAATGTTCTTTAAATTTTGCCTTTTTTGCCAGTCTGTTCATGTCTGTCGATCCCACTGGTGCCCATTACTGAGTGAGGGTGACAACAAGAGACTTTTCCCTCTGGGTGCAAAAGATCATCTACCATCACACTTTATAACAGAGGTACTCACATACTGTACACACTTAAATGGTAAGATACACACACACACACACTCGGTTCTCACGACACAGCCTATTACGTGTGACCTTTTTCATAAAACGCCTCCTCTGGGAGCTTTTCACTCAAGACAAGATGCTTCAAGACCAGGTCCATATGCCATATCCTCCTATCCGAGGTCTCTATTCATTCGAAAAGCCTTTAATTGGTTGGCTGAATCACTCCTCCCTCATTGTGAATGTTAAATTAGCTGCTTACTCCGTGATAACCTATAAAAGTAAGTTGTAAGAGAGTGGAACGTATATCAATTAACGTCTCTCTCCCTACCTTTCACCTTTTCTTCTTCTCCCTGTGGAGTGAGGAGAGAGGTGGATACGCATGCTAATTATTCAGCGTAACGATCGCTCCCTCTGGTTAAGAAGAAAACAGGCTCAGCGTTATTGACGGCTTGGCCAGAGGAGTGATGGGTGTATTTCACAATGCACAAATGGTCAACACTCCTTTCAGCACAAATCTAATGAAAACAGCATAGAGATTTTACATTATTTACTCAGAGGACTTACATTATTTACACATGACAACATGGAAAGATGGGAAAATGCAAAAATTCTGAGAAACATGAAATGTTACACTGTGTGCTTTTCTCAGCATCTCGACACAAAAAAAAAAAAATAGTCCAAAAACATTATATAAGACCTTACCTTTGCTTCTAATCCTCTGTACTTTATTACAAGTAAAAAGTCAAAATTCTCATGAATAAAACATCAATATAAAGAGCTATTGAATTTTGTGATGCAGGGAAAAAACAATCCTGCACAAAAATAATTTATTTGGCATAACTGCAAAAATCAAATAATACTTTTTCTTCGAGCATCAAAACGCTTTTAAAATTCAGTTACTGTAGATACTCAGGATTTGATGTCATGTCTTCACCCCAGGCTTGAGGAGGAGAAAAAATGTTTCTCTTCACAGTAGATGAGAAGTTAAGGGGAGAGAGGGGGGTAGGGCCGTGGGGAACCAATGATGTGAAATCAGTGTGCAATCTCACCGCCCTGAAATGACCAACTGATGAAAGACGGAAGAAACATACTGTACATATAATTGAGAGTGGGCGGCCACCCAACACCAACTGTTAATAATCAAATGCACGAATATCTGTTCAGTCACACGCTCGTTTGCCCTTGTACACTTTCTCTGATCTTGTAGAAGAAGTCACAATAATTATATTCTAAATATAATCATTATGTGAGAAGATGAGTATCAGAAATTCTCACATTTCAGACAAAATCTTTTGATCATCAGATCTCGTAAGATTTAGTGCTTCTAACTTTCAAAGTGTAAGTGAGAGAAAAACATTTCTATTACTAGCCAAGGGCTCAGACATTATGCTAACAAGTTATGGCAAGCTACTATCTAGTTGCAAAAGTTATCATGTTTGTTTTTATATTTTGGTGAACATATAATGATTCTTAAACTATTACAACTAATTGCAATCGCCAGAAGCTCTGTGATGACCTTTCTCTCAGATCGAGCTCAAGTTTCACACTTCTCTCCTCAAAATGAAGGATCTAAAAGGGGTTTTCACATTGATGCCATAGAAGAACCATTTTTGTATCCCCAAAGTACAGAACCATTTTTTCTGAGTGTGAAAAATATTTTAATAATCTGAAGATGACCTTTTTCCCACTATAAAGAACATTTGCGCAATGGAAAGATTCTATGGATGTTGAAGGTGGAACCATCAATGCCAAAAAAAAAAAAAATTTTTTTTTTAATAGTGTTGAGAGTTTACATACCATCACAAGCTGTAGAAACAGGTAGAAGATGGTAAATTTATGAAGCAGTTTATATATAGTAATGAATTCACATGTATTTGATATAACAGGTACAATAATTTAATTATTTTTAAAAATTTTAACTAAATGTAAATATTTATTTTATTTTTTACATAATTAAATACATTTGAAAATAAAATTGTTTAAATATAATTACATTGCATTTAATTTTATTAAATTATATATTTAAATTCATGTAGAATCTAATATTTTATTTATTTTACTTGTATTTTTATAACCTACAACAAAACTATTAATATTATGATTATAATCATCATCATCATCATCATCATCGTCATTATTTTTCTTAAAAATAAATACTATTAACAACTATTATTATTATTATTGACCAGTTACATCACATAAAACTTTAAATAATGAAAATAATAATAATAATAATAATAATAATAATAATAGTTGTTAATAGTAGTTGTTCTTAAGAACAATAATAACAATTATTATTATTATTATTATTATCATCATTGTTTGTTTATTATTGACCATTTAGATCACAAAAAACTTTGAATAATAATAATAATAGCTGTTAATAGTAGTTGTTTTAAGAAAAATAATAATGATTATTATTATTAGCATCGTCATCATCGTGTTTATTATTGATTATTTCGATCACAAAAAAACTTTGAATAATAATAATAATAGTTGTTAATAGTACATTGTTTTTAAAAAAAATAACAATGATTATTATGATTATTATTATTATTAGCATCATCATCATTGTTTATTATTGATCATTTAGATCACAAAAAACTTTGAATAATAATAATAGTTGTTAATAGTAGCTGTTTTAAGAACAATAATAACAGTTACTATTATTATAATTTAGTTGTTTTAATACAAAAATGAATTATTGTTGTTGTTATTGACTATTTTGCATAATAGTAGTAGTAGTAGTAGTAAACTTCAACAACATTTATGTATATGTTGTTTTGCGATATAAATACTGATTTAAATATTATGAATATAATGGATGCAATTCATTGTAATTAACTCACATTATTATGATGATATTTGTAAATAAATAAATAAATAAAAATTACAAAAATAAGGAATGTGGTGTCCAATACAGTTTGCAAAACCTACACACACCTCGCAGCTTATTTCCTGCCCTAGTCTATTTGTTCTCTCTCTCTCTGTCTCTCTCTCTGGCTATTTCCTCCAAATTCACCTGCTTTTATGGCCCCAGTCCATGTTCCTTTCCCCTCACCTCCATCCTTTCATTTTAATCACCTGCCCTCTCGCTCTTTATCATTCCTTTCCTCCTCTCATTTCCTCTTCCATTCAACTACCTTTCATCCCCCTGACTCATTCTTTTACTCCCCCATCCGTTCGCTCCCATTCACTCCTGTAATATTTCTTTCACATGCCTTCTCTCATTTTGCTCCCTTTTGTAATTCCAGCAGTGAGACCAGACAGCCGATGAGAACAAAATCAGTGTTGTCAAAACCAGGCCCACCCACTGACTGAACAAACCGGCCTGAAAATAGCCCCCTTAACCCCCCGCAGCAGAAAAAAACGTGCCTGCTCCACAGCTGCATTATTGCATGCAGCCAGTCAGAAACGTGCGGCGCCGTCTGTCTCATTACAGTTTTGATGTGGCACCACTGTGATCATTATCTCCTCCTGTTCTGTCCTTCTTTATTTTGCCTGTTTTTGTGAGTATCGCATCTTTTCAGTTTTATTTTCACTGGCTTTCTTAGTCACAGGAAAAAACAGAAACAAACACATACTGAGAAAAATATGACCAGGACTTTGCGGGGGGTGCCAGTCACACTTGTGAGTGCGCCAGTCGTGACTATCAGAAGCGAGAGCAAGCCAATTATAGAGTGATACTAATACAGTCATGCAGAGTCCACAATGACACGATTCCTCCTTCACAATGTGATTTACACATTCCGAGAACAACAACTCAAACCCCGAAAATCCAATGACTGGCCTGTTATTGAATGATTATGTCAGGTCCTACTTGTGTAAATGACAGTAAAGTGTTAGTTCACCAATATTTAATCATTAAGTCATTAAAAGCAGCACTTTTATCCTTAAAGAAGAATAAATGAGAACATTGTCATTATCTGAAATAAAAATACAACTGGGGAAAACTTAAACTAAACTAAAATACATTTTCATGACTTCAAAACTAAATCAAATATAACAAGGCAAATATTAATATTATATATTTATATTATAAAATTCAAAACCTTTACAAAATGCCTAAATAGCAGTAACAGTAGACTGTGCTGAAAAACTAAAGGCCGTAAATAATAATAATAATAATTAAAAAGTTACCACATGAACTTTGAAAGCAAAAAAAAAATGATATATACTGTATAAAAAACACTAGAAATTGAAACTAGAAAACAAACTATGGTACAGTGGAAACTAACAAAAACACCTTTTTAAATGACACCATTTAACAAATTAAATTTGGCAACCATAAAATACTAAAATAAAAAAAACTATACACAACACCGTTTTCAACTAAAAACAGAAAACCTTTTATGCATTTGGCCGTTCATTTACACAACAACTGTGTTTTGGGGGCCTGAAAACATAAACTTTTGAAAAACTTTTTGCAAGTTTATGAAAACGATACCTTTATCGTCTCCGTGTAAACTACAAAAACGCAAATTTGTGAAAACGTCATACGTCATTACATGTTCAGTCTATAGGCGCATAGTTTTTCTTTACAAATTGACATTGCAAACTACTGGCCTGGCATTAATAATACAGCGTTTTTAGTCATTTTCATGGATCCGTGTGAACGGAGATCGTTTTGACAATGTTGTCGTCTGTACATGTGTCGTCTGTATGTGAAAAAGCAAAGGAAAAACTTTGCCATTTTTAGTACATCATTGTCATGTAAACGTACCCTAAAGCTAAAGTACTAAAACTAAAATACAATATAAACTGAAAACAGAAAATGAAAAAATAAAACGTTATAATAAAAATATAAATAAAGAAATTCAAAACTATAACCATTTTTTCAAACCTGTGAAACACGAGGTGAGATGTTTTGTAGAATGTCTAAGCTGTTTGCTTCTATGCAGTGAAAGTCAATGGTGATGTGCTGCCAAGCTAAAAAAAAAAAAAAAAAAAGAACCAAAACCATAAAAGTAGTCCATATACTGTATATACACTGTAAAAAATAATCTACTCAAAAAAATTGTGGCAACAGATTGCAAGCAATATTATTAATTAAAATTTAACAAATAAGAATTGAGTTAAAATTAATCAAATGAGCTCCTTAAAAGTGAACCATTTAAAATGAGTAACTGCAAATAGCACACAAATAAATTAAGTAAATTTTAAACAAAAATATTGGGTTCATTGGACAAAACAAAACTATATTAATGAATACTACTTAATGAAATTATTTTGACATGACACAATATAGTTAATATTATTAATAATATTAAGTGGATTATTTAAATTAATGTATTTCAATTAATTAAATCGGATTTTAAGTATAAATAACAGACAGAAGTCAAAGATTAAGAACTCTTTATTTATCAAAAAATTGGGCAATACAAATGCAGACAAGGCACTGATTTTCCAGGTACAGATGACGGGTGTTGTAGTCTGCAATGTAAAAGATCACCCCTTGTTGCAATCTGCAGATTTTACACTGCCATCTCATTACGTTGCACCCATTAAAAAACACACACGAGTAAAAAACACACGAGTACATTTAGATGTTTTAACGGTTAACTGCATTGTTTTTTGCACTTTAAGTCATTTTTGTGACTCTAATACCTAACTATACTGTGTAACCAAATGCATCTATGTTCATAGTTTGTTGTAAAAGTTAAACAAAATGTTGAAATGATAATTATAAGGGCTGGAAAGGGTGCATGTGAGCACTGGAAACGGCATACACTGTTGAATGGCAGCGATAGGCTAATAGTTTTAGCTTATCTGCTTTAGCCATTAATCGGTCTAAAACACGATTTCCTACTTTGTTGGTGGTAATAACACACAACCTGGACAATTAACAACAGTTTTAAGAAAAAAATTAAACTATCTTCCTTACCTTTGTCAAAGAATTAGCTAAAAATAGCGTTGTCAGATCGTCATCAGCCTCCACATTGTCAGCGGGAATCCAGTAAAGCCAGGCCTCGTGAACATAAACCATTCAGTAGCAGTGCTCAATAGGTTTACAGCTGCCATATTTAGCCTTTTTTGTTAATATTAACACAAAACTAAGCAAAGCCCCCAAAAAGAGCGTCCTCACACTGCCTGCTGCAGAAAACTCCATGTCATTTCTTAAAAACGCGCACTGCAATCGGAAATGCCAATTGAAAACAACACATTTCCATCATGTTGGATTCATTCAATATTCTCTCTGTTTGGAATTACTCTATAAGAATAGATAAATCCTTAACAACAAAATTGAGTAGATTTTGTTACAGACAATTTTAATTAATTTTAAAAAAAAAACTGTCCAAAAAACAAGAAATTAATTTTGTTAAATAAAGTTTACATATTAAATTCCATGAAATCTACAAACCCACAGAATGACTTTTTACAGTATATGGATATATATTCCATGGCTTCTGAAGTAATGTGACTGCATACACAGGCCAAAATTTAATTAGTTGAAAATCTTTCTCTTCTGTCTACACTTCAGTGTTTTGATTAAAACTAAATTTGTTGAGTACAAAATATAACTAACAAGCTGTTCTGGGACCAGTTTATGCAATTACAAACAATCTCACAATTGAGTAGAGGAGCAACTGACCCCACATCCCTCTTCAATTCTGCAATTCCCCTTGGATAAAAGTGACAGTGCAGTGATCAGAGTACTGGGTAATTTGGTCTCTGCTTGTGGACATCAAAAAAACAGCAGTAATTTATAGCGACTGTTTACAAAGTCAAGCAGAATTCAAGAGGTCGAGTGGCATCTTCAGCTCAGACTCATCTGGTCATTAATCACTTTGAGTTGATTCGCTCCAACCAAGAAGAATTACTGAGAACAGCAGGACAACAGTCACGTGTAAGCCACAGATGTCTGAGATGCATTCTACTCTAGTTGCCACGAATGAACTGGATTGATTTTTAATCATCTCCTGCATTGCCGGTTTACAAGATTGTGCTATTTATGTAGCCTCACTAGTATCTGGCGTTTTACTTTGGCAAACCAGTATTACCCATCATAAACCAGCTTGGAAATGCAGATGGTCTTTGTCTGCAGAACAGGCTTCTGAATACAATACCTCTATGAAAATGTTCAAGTGGGACTAATTTAATTTGCAGCAATTAGCAGAGGCAAGGAAAGATAGAAAAGCAAAAGAGAGACAAGTAGAAAAGGAAGTCTTAAGGTTTGAGACCATTTAAAGCTACAGTATAGTCTAGTCCAGGTTTTCGCAACCTGGAAGTTTCCAGTTCTCATTTCCGCAATCAAATAATCCATTCTACAAACACAGGGATGTCTCTCCTGTCTGAGAAAAATAAAATAGGGTTCCCAGTAAAGATGAAATAGGTAAATTGATATGCTAACAACCACCAAACTGGATGCAAGGTAATGTTGTGTAATTCAAATGCATTTACTGCGGATTCAAAAGCGCAGCATCTTTCTCATATCTACACTAGTTGTGTTTCTATTAAATAAAATTGTGAATAAAAAGTGCTCCTTTTAATGATAAGACTGTTAAACGTATGAGGAAAAAGGTTGGGAGCCACTGGCTTACTCTGTTTGGATGAGAGAGAGGCAGAAAGAGAGTGATGGGTTTCCCCTGAGAAAGCAATGATTTAGGAAAACCTTCAATTGAAGACATGCAACATTGAGCCAGGAAACACACAAACATTCACACAGTGAGCGGTTTGCTCAAGCACATGACAGGTAAGGATATATCACATTGAATCTGAACTTAAGTGGAGGGCCAGTCAAATTTTCCATCCTTCCTGCTTCCCATCTCATTCCCTGTTTCCTCATCCCTTCTCACCCTCTCTCTGTCCTGCGGCTCAGTGGAGGGAGGACTGTATAATATGCAGCATCACGTAGCAGCAGGAAAAAATCCTGCAGGATTCAATAACAAGAAGCTAATAAGATTAGCACAACGCTAATGCAGATGAGCCACTGGGGTGGAGAAGCCAGAGAAGATTTCCCCATCCCTGGAAACCAATAGAGGATGCCAATTTACACTGATCTGGCACCAGCCTTTTCCCTCACACACCAACAATGAGAGGCAATAGCAACTATGGTGTTGTACAACAAGGTGAAGACCCCACTAAAGCAGCGCACTATGTGGAAGTGTGGGTATTTGGCTGGAGAGGCGAGGTTGAAGGGGGGGGGGGCAATGTAAGATGGATATTTATTCAAGAGAGAGGTTGGCATACAAAGGGGTTGCCTACATGCCTGACTGGGCTGCTGCTGAATTCGGAGAGGGAAAGTAATACCTGGCAACTAGTGCTGGCTAACCATCGACTAGAGAGTGAGAGATGGAAGAGCTTAGCATGGAATCCTGAGGGCCCTGGGTGGAGCAATGCCCGGTAACTCCCTCTCATTGGTCCCCAGACAGGTGTCTTAGCCAATGATTGAGCAGTCAATGGAAACCTTCCACCGGGACTGGCAGGGTTCCACTCTGTCAGGCTTGGCTCTTTTTCTTGTGCAACAAACAAATGAGCAAACAGCAAAACAAGCACAGTGACCTGCTGCTCTCATTAACAAGGAGTCTCAAATGAGTTTCACTTCGAAGAACTGGGCAAGTCTTCATCGTGATAGTCAAATAAGTCTTTATCGCTCCAAGGCGAAGTCTCAGTTAGAAGTCCAGGTAACAAATGCCCCGCTGAGCCTTAGAAGTCAGGACATAAGTAGAGAGAGAGGTAAGGAATTGGCTGCTAACACAATACTATACAAGCCCAAATTTATCTTGGATAACCCAGCACACACACAAAGTCCCAAACAGTCTGTCCGAAAGCCCCTTATCTTCAGTGTAGCTGCCGAAAAATGAAAGTAGCATGTATCGGCTGTTCCCATCAGAGCCACACACAAATGCTCGAGTTTCCAAGCAGCCTCTCTTATGCAGCAACACACACTCAGTAGCACCTCATTGCACAAGAGGCAACATGTCGCCAAGGCAATCTAGGGTGCTGACAAGTAGATTTGACAGGAGCACTGGTGTACGATAAGAGATGGAGATGACACACAGTGAAGAGAAGATGCTTGTTCACTCACAAGTTATAGTACCTTCCAAAAGAGCTAATGGATAAAATCTCTAGGAGCCTCAGTCAGCAGATCATCACAGTTGAGTGTACAGCCCCAAATCTTTACCCGCTAGACCTTGCTCGGTCCTTTAAGATGCTACCCTGGAGATAGGAGTTCTTAATATTGTCTACCATGCAAAGGAAAATGGGATGGTGTAGCCTAGCAGTTAGTCTCAGATTCAAGTGGGACACTGACAGAATATGCATACTACAGACAAAACTGGAATGGACTTATCTGATTTGATTGAATTTCTGCAACTTTCTGGATTAAAGGGGTAGTTCCCCCCAAAATTACGTCAGAACGCCAACTCAGTATTGGCCGGCTCCTACATCAGCATCACACGTATGCGTCGTGGTACTCACGTGAACAGCATGGGCCAATAATAAGCCGGTGTTCTGGCGTAGAACACAGAAGCGCTGCACTGTCTCTACAACATAAACAGCGTAGGAGAATGACATGGTAGAGAAAAAAATTGTTGAAAATTGTGTTTTTGAGCACAAAAAGTATTCTTGTTGCATCATAACAATAAGGTTGAACCACAGTAGTCACGTTGACTGTTTTAATGATGTCTTTACTACTTTTCTGGACCTTGAATGTGGTAATTTCGTTGCTTTCTATGGGAGATAAAAAACCTCTCAGGTTTCATCAAAAATATCTTAATTTGTGTTCCGAAGATGAATGAAGGTCTTACGGGTTTGGAAAGACATGAGGGTGAGTACTAAATGACAGAAATTTCATTTTTGTGTGAACTAACCGTTTAAGGGCACACAGGTTTTTTATCAATCAGGCTTGAAACCAAGTCATGTTTACAACCTACCAGGGGTGCGTTTCCCATACAACGTCGTAACTCACTCCTTCACTACCATAGTACGATGCATCGTTGAACAAATCAACTAGCTAGTCATGACTGTTTCCCGAAACTGTATTGTCGCAAACCTGTCATTCAGCCACGTTGGTGAATGATGTCACGCAGGTGGTGGAGTAATAACTTCTTTAAATGAATTTGTTTGAAATCGAATTAATGCTAGATTTTTTGCTATAAATTACGGACATGGCATCTGTGGACTAATTCTCATTTTTCTCAGTTATTTTGCTTTATTTACAGATTAGGCGCGTTCTTACGTATCAGAGCACGTAGGCACATGCGCACTCTTCAAAAACGTTGCTTAAAATCTCTTGACAAACTAAAATATGTAAATGACATTTGTATATATTCGAAATAAAAGATATGCATTGTACTTAATGTCAGCTTGCTTATTTTGCTCAAAATAACAATTTATTAAGTCTACGTCATAAAACAAAAAACTATGCTTTTAACCACAGCTCGAGAGCTGTCGTTCCAACCACACAAATCTACGATGCCGTTTGCGAATGTTCATTTACACTATGGTTTTGGGAAACACCAAATCGTTGAACAATGTTAGTAATGTTGCGATGTTAGTTGGCTAACGATGCTTTTGTAAAACGCACCCCAGGTTGACACAACTAGTCTTTCTGAGGAAGAACTAATCACTGAATTTTGCCAAAGTTCGACAGGTTTATTGGCATCAAATTGAGGTTGGTAGCTTTACATGTTGATCAGGCAGTTTCTTGCTGCATTTCTTGGATAGAATACACTGCGATGTGAACTGACAGGTCAAGACAAGTCAGGCTACATGAGATGCAAAATCTATGCTGGTAATTAAAAGGTTGCAGGTTCCTTGCATCCCTGAAAGGGTTTATCAACAATCTATCACCATTGTGTCTTTGGCACAATTTGGCGCAAGACACAATGGTGATCGATAACAAAATGACCCTTGCAGAGATGCAAACAACCAACAACCTTTCCGTTTTCTGTCCACTTGTTATTCTACTGTCCCTGTAGTACCATAAGTCTCTTTGAATCATAGTCTATAAATAGGTTAAAATCTGATCAGAATGCTTTTCTTTTCACCCCTTCTCTCTTGGCCTTAGGGACTAAGTGAATATATTTTCTGCATGTACAAACAAAGTTATTAAATTGTGGACTGACTGACGGCTACCCTACAATGACTGGCCCTTTGGTTCTGAACCTTCAGGATAAGCTACAAACAAAAGAAAACCCCTTGAAACAACTGGAGTTAAAGACAAGCAAGCAAATTCATCCTGCCTTCTGGAACCACTGTGAATCAAGAAAAATGTGGAAAAGCACAATAACACACAGCAGATAATGAACTAATTTTGGGTTCTCGCTCATGTGAAATGTTTACCTCCGCCTTACAAGCCATTACTGCCACCATAAGAGTGCAAGTTAATCCCTACATTACATAAAATGTGGATATATGAGGTATATTAGGTTTTTGCTCTTGGTTTAACTGAAGTTTCTATTGCCATTCTGCAGGCTGTCATTGGAAAAAGAAACAGAATGGTTTTTATTGGACGTTATATTGCTAAAAAAAGTTTAACACATTTTTCTTTATTAAAGGAGAACGGGTTCATTGTAACACTACACGCCAAAGTGTGCCGAACACATTCAACACCAACACGCATACACACTCAAGTACAGTTACGGAGGTCCAACAGAGAATGTCTGCCAGCCAAAGCGGGACAGAGTCGGAACAGAAATCACAGTAGGAACACCAGGGACTGTCTGGCGACTTCTGAGTATGAGTTTCTGTTTGTGTTGAGCATCAGACAAAATGTTATCACCTGACTGTCTGACAAATAGAGAGTTTATGACAAAGAGAGAGAGAGATGAAGCAATACAACATACTAGTAGCCAAGGAAATTGCACCTTTGGCTGGGACAATTACATCCTGGCTAAAAATATTTTATGCTGGCACAGCTGTGTGCGTTTATCAGTAGGACCTGAAATCAGGGGCAGTTCTAGGCCATTTTTAGGTGGGCTTTAGCCCCCCTATCTGTCATCTCAGCCCCCCTAAACCTATAATCACCTATCTGAATGATTGGGCTAATGCTGCTTCTTCAAGAAAGTTTATCGTTTTCACGTGTTTTTAAGTTTTGTCAGTTCAAACATTCAAGTGATTTTAAACCAGTCACTGGTATCTAAAATGTTGGTATTGTATAAGGTTACGGTCAAAAACAACCAAAGCAATAACTTTATTTTTTATTTTATTTTTTTATTTTTAATTTTTTTATTTAGGCAAGGCCAGTGAATGTTTTGGAAGGGCAAATAAATATCTAATCAAAAAAAAAAAAAAAAAAAAATTCTTAATGTTTAGCCCTGAGTCCATATTTTTGTTTTTTAGCTAGTTAATAGTGATACTTGTTAATAATAATGACATGACAATTTTCAATTTTTTTCTGTTAGTCAAACAGTAGCCTACATGTGTAGAGATTTGAAGTGTACTGCAGAAAGACTGGTATCATCATTATATTATTTAAAAAAAAAATTGTATTGACAGTACCAATTTAAGTATTAGTAGGCTATTTTTGACTTACTATATAGTAATATTGTGGTGCCGATTTAAGGTGATGGTGTCTTGCTACAGATTCTAGATCAAATCCTAGAACCGCTCCTGCTTGAAATCGAGAACCAGTTGGGAAAAAAAAGATTTTTATAAAGTTTTTATAAAGGCGTGACACAATGCAGATTATGTTAATTACCCAAAATAAAATTACCTTATAATTATTACTTAGAAATTACTGATCAAAACGGTTCATATGTACTTAAGCCACTGAATCAGAACTACTGTAGAATTCTTTATAACTTCCATTCCTATACTCATAGGTGAAATTTACTATACTTTCATGTCATATTTTTTTTTATATTCATTTTTTTTTTCTTGAAGTGCAGTAAGTGCAATTTTTTTTTAACTAAAATTTTACATAAAGACCAGGGAGAAGATGGAAAACCAGAACTAATCTGCTAAACTCTTCGTATTTGACTGCTGCTCTTTAAAGAAACACTGCCTTTGCATGTGAAATGAGCAACAGCGCTTTTATACAATCAGTTGTTTATAACAGTTTCCAATATCATTAACTGCCACATCATTCAGACTACATGCAAAATGAGCTGCAGGTACTACAGACAGAAACACGAAAAGCATGAGATTTAGCAAACTTTTGCATATATTATCATTAGTTCTGGTGTTTAAGAGCAATAGCATCTATTCACTTTAAAGTATTAAGAAGTTTGTGGCATTTAAAAAGTTCTTACCTTTTCACTCTTATAAATCAGCATTCAAGGTGAAATTTGAACTCCCCTCTGTGTATAGGTTATTTTGGACGGTTCTGGATGCTTCTTTCTTCAGTTCGACCCTGCTGCCTTCACATCCAAAGGTCAGTTATGCCACAGTAACAGCTTTGCCCACTTAGAACCTCACGACCAACCAGGGAAGTCCCTGCGTTCAAAACACCCAAATCTTCTGTGAAAGTCCACTGGGAAAAATGGGGGGAAAGAAAAAGAAAAAGAAAAGAAAAATTTGATGACAATTCAGCAAACAAATTGCATGCAACATTTCAAGTGATGCCATTCTGTTATCAGGCACACACAGACACACTTCATTCTATGGCCTAAAGATTTGTCAACTGCAAAAGGCCGTCAAAACTGTTTTATCTTCAACATATAAGCCGTGATTTTTCCAGAGTACAAAAGCACACACAATCAAGTCTGGCAGCAAACATGAAAAGATTTGAAATTTAGACGGCAGATGAGAACGAGAGATGCTTTCATCTGAATGAATACTTGATCACTAGCAGTAAGATATACAAATGAAAAAAATGAAAGAGCCAGATTAAATTTTCAGTGGTATTCATACCAACAAATGGAAGTGCATTTACACCATTCACTATACTGCCTGCCTCTAATAAGCAGAACACTCCCACTGAAAAAATGGACTGGACCATTTTACTTCACCTTTTAAATATCACCACAGGTCAGTACCAATAAAAATGTCATTGAGGTGAAAGAGTTTAGTGAGACAAAAAAAGTTTACCATTTTATTCCAAAAATGTTTAAAATGTCATTTCCAGAGAACATTGTCAAACACAATACATAGTTTGAGGTGTGGTAGGAATATACACTGTTGGACATGGACATGTTAGAAGACAATAAACAAACTAAAGAGTGTAAAATTGTTTTAAGGACGCATAATAATCTGAGCCAAAAATGACCACAGTTGAAAACACACCCAACTTTACACATACGTGCTTCACATCACATCTTCTTTCATCGACCCATCCAGACTCTTTCTGAAGACAGAAAGAGAGAAAGATGAAGAGGAAACTATTATTAGATGGAAAGTGAGAGAAAGACAGGGAACAGAAATTAGAGATGATGTATGATGTCATTTGAATAAGGCAGACAGATATGAAAGGAAATCAGAAAGTCAGATAAGAGAGAACGAAAGATGTAAAATAAGATGCAAAGAAGTACTGTATAATAAGTATCAGGGTGTGGACTAGCTGTTTCTTTGTTTTTGTTTTTTTTCTGCAAAAGAGTGTTATTCCAAAAGTAATTCCCTCTTTGACATTTTAGTTTACCGAATGGATTTATCAGAGCTTTCCACATTGATTTCCACATAGATAGATAGATAGATAGATAGACAGACAGACAGACAGACAGGATGTGTTTGTGTGAGAATAGTGCTATATGGCAGGGGTCAGTTGTGATTATTCAAAAGCAGATGAAAACAAGCAGGGCAGGACGGAAGTGGATGTGAGTGAGCTGGAGCAAAGATGAAAATGATGTTTCGATCCAGCGTGGCTGGCAATCAATGTGAAGCAGAGAGCCGTGACCACATGGAGAGGGAGCGATGGATGGGATTTAGGAGGAAACATAAGTCTACGACAGACAGGAAGTGAGTATCTGAATGACAAACAAGATCAAAAAGACAAAGCATGGACAGTTGGAATGAATGAAAAGATAATGTTTAGAAAATAAGTCCCAAATAGACTTATTACATGGATAAACACCTGTCAATATCTATACACTATAGATATACACCGATCAGGCATAACATTATGACCACTGACAGGTGAAGTGAATAACATTAATTATCTCTTCATCACGGCACCTGTTAGTGGGTGGGATATATTAGGCAGCAAGTGAACATTTTGTCCTCAAAGTTGATGTGTTAGAAGCAGGAAAAATGGGCAAGCGTAAGGATTTGAGCGAGTTTGACAAGGGCCAAATTGCAATGGCTAGATGACTGGGTCAGAGCATCTCCAAAACTGCAGCTCTTGTGGGGTGTTCCCGGTCTGCAGTGGTCAGTAACTATCAAAAGTGGTCCAAGGAAGGAACAGTGGTGAACCGGCGACAGGATCATGGGCGGCCAAGGCTTTGCCACAGACCAGTCAGGGTGCCCATGCTGACCCGTCCACCACCGAAAGCGCCAACAGTGGGCATGTGAGCATCAGAACTGGACCAGGGAGCAATGGAAGAAGGTGGCCTGTTCTGATGAATCACGTTTTCTTTTACATCACGTGGATGGCCGGGTGCGTGTGCGTCGCTTACCTGGGGAACACATGGCACCAGGATGCACTATGGGAAGAAGGCAAGCCGATGGAGGCAGTGTGATGCTTTGGGCAATGTTCTGCTGGGAAACCTTGGGTCCAGCCATCCATGTGGATGTTACTTTGATACGTACCACCTACCTAAGCATTGTTGCAGACCATGTATACCCTTTCATGGAAACGGTATTCCCTGGTGGCTGTGGCCTCTTTCAGCAAGATAATGCGCCTTGCCACAAAGCAAAAATGGTTCAGGAATGGTTTGAGGAGCACAACAACGAGTTTGAGGTGTTGACGTGGCCTCCAAATTCCCCAGATCTCAATCCAATCAAGCATCTGTGGGATGTGCTGAACAAACAAGTCCGATCCATGGAGGCCCCACATCGCAACTTACAGGACTTAAAGGATCTGCTGCTAACATCTTGGTGCCAGATACCACAGCACATTTAGTGGAGTCCGTGCCTCGACGGGTCAGGGCTGTTTTGGCAGCAAAAGTGGGACCAACATAATATTAGGAAGGTGGTCATAATGCTATGCCTGATCGGTGTAGATAGCAAAGCAAAAATGAGATCTCTTTCTAATATCTCAACTGTTTCTCCTAGGCAGCAATAAGATTAAATGCAGAACAAATGGAGTCTAATGCTTCTTGTTTGTTTCGCCTGAAAATAAGGCCCCTGTAATCTCAAATATGTCTTCAGTAGAGCTTCAGATGAGATCTTAATATCTCAAACTGTGCTCAGATTTGTGAGTGTGTTGACTAGCAGAAGGCTTCATATTTACCTCTTCAGTGCTGTCAGTGGCAATCACCCATACTTGTTATTTACCTTCTGTTATTTTGTCTACCTCTCTCACTCTCTTTCTGCACTCCCACTTGTCGCACTTGTCTGTTTATTCTTAATTTCCCAGTCCAGTTCCTCTATCTATCTCAGAACCCCTCGAGGAAAGACCCAAACATCAAGTTAAAATCTCAGAGGGCAAGCTCTTTCCTTTCGATATGACTGTTTATGTCACAACAACCTCTCCATCTTTCTCTCTTTTCGTCTGTGCAGAATCAACCGTACTTTACACAAACTGCTGTGCAGTTAAATACCTGCGTTTCAACAAGTCTAATTATTGTGCAAATACCTTGCAGCAATGTGATAAATTTCAATATTTTTATCTCACGAGGACAATTATCCCACTTAGTTTGATGAAAGAAAGATTATTGAGGTTTCAACAAGATAATTAGATGTATTTTTTTTTCTCTCATGTGGACGCTATGAACATCCAAGGCCACAGAGATCTTACATAACTAGAATTCATCATAAAAACAGTGTGTGAGGGATTAGTTTGTACTAGCATAACTTGCAGAATTTATGTTTGAGTGAACTAGACTTTTAAAGCTTTAATACCCCAAAAGGAAGTCAAAACAGCCTTCCAAGTACAAGTCCATACTTCCAAGTATGTTCAAACGATATTTCCGTAACTACAAAGTTAGACTACAAGTCAGAATTAACTAAATAGGTGGTCGCTAACAGAACTTTCACCTAATGAGTTTGTTACTCAAGGGCTTTCCGCTAGAATCCGTATCGGTGGTGCAACAAAACATAAGTATTATATTAATTGTCATTGTACGTCATTATCACTTTTTGATAGATTTAAACATCCCAAATATATCACAAAACTAAAACTATCTTGAGCTGGTTAGCTAAGCCTAACAGTAAGGGCACCAAATTACAAACTAGGTAGCGCAAGATTGCGCCTCAAAAATTATTGACAGAAATTTTTTCAATCAACACTGCAAGTCATCAAAGAATTTGCTGCTTTAAGATCACGCAAAAGTCATGTAGCATTGGCAGTGGATTGAACAAATGCAGTAGTCCTGCTATGGCTAACATCTACTTAGAAAAATACTTAGCAATGCTTATACTTAGCAAAGTTCATAATTGTTATATTTTCAGATCGTACCTGCATCCATACTTGAAGGCAAACAACCTTCCTATCTAGCCACTTCTTTTATGTCTCCTACTCACCTGCCTCCACGTCTGACCCCATTGCGCAAATGTTCGGAAGACCAAGCATTACTTTACCAACAGCTAGTCGTCAAAAACGCCCACGACCCATCAAATCTTGATGTTAGCAAAGTAAGTGCATTTTCTCAATGCCAATGAGATTGTATATGTGCCTAATTACAGTATCGCAGTAATAAGAGCAGGCGGTGTAGCCGGCGATGACTCACAATGAGGTGTTCAACAGGCTTTAGCCACAGGAAAGAAGACAGCATCACTCTAAACAAACATGCTGTGATTGAACATCAATCTTTAGAAAATAAATCACCCCCCATTGATGTTTCATCAAAGGACATGAGCAGGACTACCGTCACTTCACCGAGACTTTAGGTGCAAAAACACACGTTGTGTCTTTGAAGATGGGTCATGCCCCACTGCGTTTCACCTTGCAGATGAATTACAAGCAGAGAGGTATGATTTAAAGGTTTGTTTACTCAAAAATGATTTGTGTATCCCAAATTAAAGCTCTAATGTTTTAACTTTTCACTTCTTAGGACGTTTGATTTGAGGAGATTTGATTGAAGAGATTTGTAAACTTGACGTGAAAGGTCTTTGTAGATGCTTTTGAGTTAAGTACATTCATCATATAACAAAATAGCTGTCATTTGACCTTCAGTGTGATGACTTTGAGATGTTTACATGCCGGGTATAATGTAGCCTGCAGCAGCTACTGGTGTCAAGGTGTCTATCTATTCTTTTTCTCACTCTGTTCCCCTAGACTTACTTGATTATCTGTTCTTCACCCAAGAGACATGCATTGTCAAAAGCGTCATGTCCATTACGTGCCACCTCAGATGCGGCCATTGGGTTTCATGTGGGCTAGCATGTTTAAGCGTGGGTCGTATCAGTCCCTGGCCTGTTGGGATATATAGATGGAGAATAACATGGTATTTGCTTTAGGTGTTTTGCTGACTTGTACTCCTAGTCAAACATTTTTAGCACAGCTAAGATGGCATATTGTGTGCTCATAGGAAGCCCTGACCATGAAGTGGTGTGGGAAAAAAATCAATAAAAGGTCAACATGCGGACTTGCTCATTGCCGTCCAAGATTATCTTCGGTTGTTCTACTGAAATAAACACCTAGTAAAAAATCTCCGTAAATAGATTAATTCAACATTGAACGAGCAAGACATATGGTTGGAAAAAGAGAGAAACAACATCCATTATTTTAGCAACGTTAATACAAATAATATTTCTGTAGGACTCAGAAGCAGCTTTTCAGGTAACAGACCTCTATGATATCTGGAATCAAACAGTTTAGTGTATTTTCCGCTCTGACAGGATTTGCACACCCACAACCTTTTACAGCATCTTATACCTCCCACATTTGGCAAAGCCGAAAATACCATTCTCACTTTTGTGGTGCCATATGTCAGTCATAACATGAATTCGAGAGTAAGACGATCACCTGCTGTCTTTGGTTTGCACCCAAACCTTGAACGTGGAAGTGTGAAAGAGTGTTTACTGAGTCCAGGAAAAAAAGACAAGCATACATAGTCATTCAGGTAAAACAGACTGGTGCTGAGAAACTGGAAAGGATAAAGATTAATCTTTTGTTGACAGTGTCTTTAGGAAAAAAGCAAACAGGCATATCCCACAAACAGTTTCTCAGCCACTGGCGATGCATTAATGTGGAACCTACAGTGAGCTACTGAGAGGAACTGATGACTTGACTGATAAGTTGGTGGAGCTTGCAGACATCTGCTCAGTGAAGTACCTCGAGATGCAGTGATTGTCTAAACTCTTGTGAAAATAAAGGAAAAATCAGTCCAATGTGACAAACCGACAGCAAAGTTTTCACTTTCTTAGTGTAGTCACAGCTTGGGACTTCCAACTGAGGAACTACATGTTGAAAAGGAGTAGAAAATGGCCTCCAGGCAAGGATGAGTCCTACATGCCAGAGGAAGAAAGACTGATCCCCATGATAAACGTTGCATGTTGGGTTCACAGGGGCAGAGTGGGGATTATAAGAGCTTTGGAGGGCCTGATGACTGTGCGGTTTTCTGGTGTCTGGAAGGGCATGGACAAAGAATAAGTACAAGCACAAAGTGAGCAGCGATTTGCTACTCTACTATGATTGCATGCCAAGACGTTGTCAATTAACAGCTAATAAACTGCTGTGACAGCTGCTTTGGACATTTATGTTTAAGGACCACACATGAACAAAGTAAAATACACACACACACACACACACGTGTATGGACAGACACACACAACCACAACCTTGTACTGTATACTTTTATGGAAAGAAAATATATTTCCCTATATATGAATGATCAATATATTACATAATTTAACAGTATATTTGAAAATATTCAGAAAAATATATTGCATAAATTTATTACAATATATTGAATAATACATAAGGAATTGCCACTTTTCATATATTGAAAAATATGTGATAATATATTTACTAATATATCATAATGTATGTAATTTTATATTCATTAATATACTTCATAATATATGAAGATCAGATATGGTACTGCATGCATAATATACTGCAGATATATTTACTCATGTAGTATAAACACATATATGGTAAAATATATTATGTAACATTTCTTATATTTTTATAATTATTTACATTTTAAATGTTTCATATTTTCAAGTTAGTTAACAAAAGCACACCTGAATGTATTAAAGTTTCTACCAAAGAGACCATCACTGTGCTATAGCGTGCACAGCCATTACTTTTTAAATAAAGTTATTATAGTCTTAATGGTGTTCAGCCAATCATCAATCTAACCACATATTCTACTCTTCAGCACAGTGGTAACCCCAAAAACTCACACATACCAGAAAACCTTTTAAATTTCAAAATAATACAACTTTAAACACTAACAGATCTCCCCCTATATCAATATTGAGCAAAACACATGAAATAGCACTTAATTTTAACATTTACTCTCCTTTAACAGTCAGAAGCAAAGCATGCTGGGAACTAGAAGTCTGTTGTAACCACTGATTGTAACTCATTCCATGAATGTGTGTACAATACATTCACATTTATATGGGAACATGTATGTGCAATATGTACACAATAAAGGATAAAACTTTATGAATGTAATGCTATTTTTGTCTTCATTTATAAATATTTTATATGTATCAATATATAGCCATACATGGTCAATGCATATATTGCAGTATATTGAAAAATATAAGCACAAGTTTCCCATATATGGAAATGTATTATGTAATATATCGCATTATATTTTGCAGTATATTTCCATATATTTTTGTTCCGTAAGGGTATCTTTAAGGGGACTCCCATATGTTATGAATATAAGCTAATTATAATTACTAAAGAGTAACTCTTTAAATATTAAGAAATATTAAGATATTTGTCTTGTTCCAAAACCTAGTGAGCTTCCTTCAAATGCAGCATACTCTGAACATGGAACCTCATACTGTAAGTGACTGATTTGAAACTCTCATAGGCATCAATGTTGTTAGCATGTCGCTAAGCGAACAGCATTAAATACAAACAAACAAAATAAACACAAAGGACACACAAATACTAGCTAATACAGTACTTTGGATTAAACTGTTTATATGACACTTTTCCACCATCTTGGATGGGTTTTTTTTCCTCCAAGAGCTTGTCTAAACGCATTATGGGATTCCCATCTCTGTAAAGGATACATTCTGCCTTAGAGAGGAAGGTATTTTAGAAGGTAGCATAATTTTGCTGCCTAGCTTTTGGCCTTCATTTATGATGCTTTCTAGATAGGCATTCACTAGGCTTTGGAAAAATAGCTATTATTTAGTGTGTTCATTAATCTTTTATGGAGAAATCCCACAAGGAGTTTTTGCTATCCTTGAATTTCATACTAAACTGGATAGCAAAAGCTGTTCAATACCAGATACTCACATTTATTCCCTCCACCTCTCTTTACTTTCATCTACATGACCCCTTTCTCTCCTTCCGCAAGTGCTTTGCTTCTCAAATGATTTCCCATAACGGGTTTTATCACGAGTTTGAAAAACACCAAGTTCATTTGCACTTCCGCAGCCTGAGAAATCACCCTATTCAGATCATTATCTCGATCACTCATCACCCACAATGCTGTGCGGCTCACTTATTTGCATAAAGCAAAGTGCACTCCATTGTTTTCCATTTTGTCACATTATACATTTGCAGACTGATTTGCATGGCTGTTTGTTTGAGGTGATGTTGCTCTCATTTCTGATAACCTTGATTTAATAGGGTTCCTCCACCATGAGATGGGTCTCGCATCAATGAATTTAAGACCTTAATCTGGTTATTTACTAGCATTAGCTATCTTATGTAAACAAATAGTGAGGGGTAATTCCGGCATCTGCAAAACTCTCCCAAACACAATGATCGCTAAGAATGTAATCAATCATCATCTTAATAGAAGGACTCTAGCTGATATGTAATCTGACAGTCATTAAATCGAACAGCCCAATAAAGAATATTCAAACTCTCTGTCGGCTTATGTTAGCATTTTACATGCTAATATTGATCTTAGCTTGTACCCCCGTTCAGAATGACACAAATGATTCAGACAATGCAATCTTTCTACTGATTCAGGGTTAATTCTTCATCAGAATATATGCCAGACAAAAGATTACTTTATTATCTTACAGGGATAGTTCACCCAAAAAATGAAAATTTATTTCATCACCCTTATGTCATTCCAAACCTGAATGACTTTTATTTTGTGGAACAAAAAGTTAAATGCTGTTTATTCTTAAATATAAAAATGAACCATTTTTTGTCCATACAATAAAAGTAAATTTTCATTTTTGGGTGAGCAATCCCTTTAAATATAAAGTGTTTAATTTAAAATACCAAATAGAATAGGAAAATTAATTATTTCAAACAAGATTCCCAAACATTCCCCTGCCACTGTTCAGACAAACATAGTCTTGCCTCAAACTCCATTGGTTGAACCAGTGCTGCTGTCAGGCTGGTTGGGATCCTTTATTTAAAGCATCTTAGATTCACAGTGTTTACACTTAGAGAGAATAAACATTTACAGTTATCTTTTCATATTAACCTGCGATATGAAAAAGTATTTTAACATTGAAGAAAAATTCAGCTTCAAATTTGAAAGATTATGGGTTACAACCTATGAAATCTTCCTCCATTCTATGTCCCTCATTGTCAGCATATTTGAAAAACCACATCCTATAAGTGAGGATTATGCATTCGTTCTCTATTGTTCTCTATCTGCTCCCACCAAATGTCATATCCCTGTATTAGGCTCAGGTTTATTAGCATTAACACCAACCCTATATGAGCAATGGTTTATTAGCATCAGCCACAAAGCACTACAAAAACAATATGTTTCCCAAATAAAGAGCTGCAACTAATAAAAGAGTATGATAAAATGAGACCGATAGAGAAAGAGAAAAAAAAGACAAAGTATGTCCTGGACATTTATGAACAACAAAAGTGTGATGTACTTAGTCCCATAATGCATCTGTACTAATGTTCGTCCCGCACTCTGCCCATATGTAAAGATTCTTTTACCTTGGCCTTTACCTTGCTCATGAAACACACCTCTACATTTCCCTAAAAGGCATCAAGTCCAGGTGAATGAGGAATTGGTAGACTAACTGGGTCAAGCGTTTCGATTAAATTCAAAATAAATATGCATATTACTCTTACATAAAGCTCGAAAAATCAGTTTTGAATGTTTCAGATAAGATCCAATGCAAATTGCATGCACATCAACATGGCCACAGGATTTCTCGCACATCATTCATGTTATTCAAGAGGAATTTAAGAAAGTAAGGGTTTGGGTGTGCTCAAAGGTTTTGGGTGATCAAAGACTTTGGGTAAAAAGCAAATTGGTGAAAATTATAGGATGGTTTAACCTAGATGGAAGAGATCTGGGTTGGCAAATGAAAAGTTAGATTCAGACCTTTCAAGTGGCGATCTACGGTCATCCTTGAGTTTCCGCAATAAACCGCAGGTTTCTTCAAAAGGACAGTCCCCTGCCACACTGTGGCCTTCAATGGCAAAATCACATGCTGCAAGTTTCTGAAAGAAATTCTTCTGGCCTTGCTTGTGTGGTGATGAATAAAGATTATATTCCATTAGATGGAAATGTCATACTACATGTGCCCTTTCGTCACTCACAACAACTTTAAACCATAATTCTGGATACAGTCTGGATATCTGAATGGTCCATGAAATTCTAAAGGTTTAGAAATGACTTCAATGCCAGAACCTATAAATACTGTAAGAGAGAAAAAGAAGACTTACAATAAGATTCACAATTGTTTGTTCCAAAGAAGAACCCAGATGGTTCCCGGAAAATTGAAATCAGCATAAAAAAGTATAAAAGGAAGATGGAATAATCCTGAAGGCTCTTGTCTGAAAATGAGCTCATGTCTGAGATTGAAGTTGGGAGGGGGAATAAGGACTCTCTTCTTCAATTGTACTAAGCACAAGTGTACAACTCTGCTAAGGGAAAAGGGACCAGGCAGTTGCACATGGACCCGCTGATCTGTAGGAATGTGTGATTTAAGGCTTCCAGTTAAAGTCAGCTCCACCTTCAAGCCTCGATGATATTCTGGTCCCTAAATATGGCTTGTGTCCCAGCTTCAGTGTTAATCTAAGGCAGGGGTATGCAATCCTGCTCTTGGATGGACACTGTCCTGCAGAGTTCAGCTCCAACTCTAATCAATCACATCTGAAACACCTAATAAATTGCTGCGTCCGAATGCGAATACTTCTCTACTATACAGAATGCGAAAAACAGTACACCAAATGAGTAGTAGACCAGAATGCATATTATTTGAAAAACAGTAGGTAAATTACCCGGATGACCTACTACTTCCGACAAAATTCTTTTGATGGACACTTTACCAACCCATGAGGCCACAGGAGAGGAATTTTGAATGGCAATGCAATTGACTCATATAACATGGTGGTTGTAGTACATCCGAGTTTAATTCATACTACCCATATTCATAATATATAGACATCACGTATACATCATATATAGATCAACTAAATTCATATTCAAATGTAGTGCCTACCCAGACAGTATTCAACTTTGAACGCACTGAAGGTCTTCAGACTAGAAACATCTAGACAGGTGTGTTGAAGCTAGTTGGAGCTAAACTATGCATGATGTTGGCACTCCATGAGCAGGATTGGACACCCCTGATCAAAGGGAATTATTCACCCATTCTCATCATCAACCAGTACACCTCTCCTCAAACAGCTGCAAATTTGAGGTATTATTCATGCCTGTAGTTTCTCACCAAACACCAACCCTATATGAGCAATGGTAAGCATGATGCTTGCCTTGGTTGCCATTCTCTTTGGTGACTCTCCCAGTCCCCTGAAATTCGGCTTCCTGTCAGTGGACAGTATCTGTGTTCAAGGCAAAGCAAGTGAGAGCAAGACAGTTGTCTTTGTGTCTATCTGAGTCTATCTAATAGAAGGATGTGTGTGTTTCCTACTATAATAGAACAACACCCACTATTAGATCTGCTGTGAGACTGTTCGTGTGTGTTTACGAATAAGGAGACAGACAGCAGAAAGGAGTCTGAAACAATACTCTATACCCTGTCAAAAATACTCAAGCCTTTCGATGATGTTCTCCAAACAAAAGACTTCCTGGCACAAGTCGCTTCATGAGGAACTGAGGTTCTCTCTGGCAGTCTGCAAACATAAAATCACACTCAGGTACAACACAAAGAAGAAAAAAAAGGCCTTCTGATCATTTTGAGTAAGTCACAACCCAGCTGAAAAGATTAGTGTAGACTGGCATGACCTTCCATTGAGGGTCTAGCTAGTTCTGTCAAAGGTTGTCGAACATCAATATCAAAAACATTTGCTGAATTTTATTTTAGCAGAGAGATATCTAGGGCCTCTAAACTCTCCAAGACTAATGCATTTTCAAGAATTTTTTGTTAAAGGCCCAACAGATATCTGTAGTTGTTTAAAAATTCCTGCTGAACTTCCGACCACCATCAGTGTACCTCAGTTCTGCACTTCCCGTCAAGGTCTTCAGGCTAATCACGGCAGAGTTCGGAGGCTGTGCGGAATGAAAAACTGCTGTTCTGTAAATAGTCGTCAATTTGGATAATTTAGCTTGCATGGAGTGTGCATGTTTCCTGCTTTCAAACAACTCTCTGGGACAACACACGCATTTTCTGCACCATTTCAGCAGAGATGCCAGTTAGTCAGTGGTGGGAAACAGAATAACAAAATCCCATTTGTTAGCAACACACAACACCCAACTAACAAGGTAAGCTTCTTTTCAGTTCAGTGCCCTCAAAACTGAACTTGGACTAAAACTCTCCTAAAACAAAACTTTGAGAGTATTAAATTATGTCTAGCCCAAAAGGTTATAAGTTGAAAATAACCAACTTATAGGATCATTAACATGGGAAATTAGCTGCTCAGTAGATCATGCTGTTCTTGTTTTAATAGTCCAATGGAGAACATTTACACAAGATAAAGTCTATCGCTAATGTCTCTGTTGATGTGCTCTGCCAGTCAGCAGGGTTATATTCTTAAACAATATTATATATCCCCAACACGCTAATTGTTAGGCTTATTACAGTTATCTTCCTAAAGATGAGGGAAGGGTGAAAGAAAAAGGGCAGAATCGGAGCAAAGAGAGAGATAATTGGTGTTTCCAAGAGAGACTGAAAAATGTAGAGAGGTCTTGACCCTCAAGTCCCTCAGGAAAAGATGGTTTTGGCTATGTTCAGAATAGCATGCTAATATGCTAATATTACTAATTCTGCAGTATATAGATTGTATACTGTGAACATTATACAAATAGTATGCAATATACAGCGTATACTCTCCAGTAAGTAGTAAACTAGTATTAGATTCTGCGCGTAGGCATTGTTCTGGTTCATTTATTAAACAATTAGACTAATTTTGAAGGCTGATAATGAGGTTTGCCATTAATGTTAAACAGTATGCTACTTCATTACATACGAATATATTATTTAATGGGTGAAATTAATACTCTGTGGGAAAGTTCATAGTTTATGGCTACCTTCAGACAACTTTCCATACAGAGTGCAGAGGCCTTTTGTGACCAGTTAATTAAATTCTACCGAGTCCCAAGACAGAGGTCTCTCATTATTTGGGGTCAAAGGTCAAATGATCTAACTTGGCAAGTTATTATTGTCATCTAGCCTCTCAGGAGAGACTATTATCCAGACCTGCTCTTTTCTCTTTGACAAAGTCCCAATGTACAAATACTCTGAGTTGCCCAAGCCTCAGGAATATGGTCTAAACCTAATATAAGGGGATAATCATTCGAAAGCTCATAAAAATGAAAAATAAACATCATATTACATATGTTTTTGTTCTACATGTACTTTCAAGAGAAATCACTGGCAAGTGGGCATCAAATGCCTCAGCTAATTGTGTTTTGCAAATCTTGCACAAGCAAAAGCAGTTAAAAGAACAAAATACAAAGATACACTATTAATGTCACTGGATAACAACCAACCAGAACAGGGCACGTCACCATGGAGACATAAGAGAAAAAGTGAATCCCAAATAGCCACACACACATTTCACATAAGTATCTTCTCAGCACTCTCTCTGCTAGAGGTCGATTCTCTGACCGTTTATCTCGCTGATAGGCCTTATTAATCTTTCAGGAATTTATCTGGCACACACTTATAGCAGTCCACACACACCTAAACACAAATTCCGCTAGGCATGCCAACATGGACAAGATTTAGAGCAACAAAGATGCTTTCTGTACGGTGTGGGTGTGCTGTGTATATTGTGTGTCATTCCATCTAATGCCAGAGTCATTCGAGGAATTAAAACAGTCCTGTAGGAAAGGCCACAACAGGAAACGGATCTGAACTGTTCATGCCAGCAGCTCCTAAAAGTACTTCATCTGATATAGAGTTATAGAGATTCCCTGACACTATATAAAGATTCCCTGACACTATATAAAGACAGTTTGCTTTAGCGTGTGCGTCAGTGTGCTCATGTTGGCTCACGCGGTTCTGCATATCTGACTCATTTGGTCGGACTGGCAGCTAATCTGTTTAAGCATTCTGAGCTCATCTGTTTTGACCATGGTAAACAGATAAATATTTAACTGGCTTGTTCGCTAACATGGGCCAGACTTGATAGGTAGCCATATGAATATGAATATATATATATATATATAGTTCTGGGTCTCATTAAATCTGGCACTTGACTCTTCCTATTTTCCTTTGCTTTTGTTTTTTCCTTCCTTACTTAATCCTTCCCATACTTTTCCTTTCTGTTTCCCTCCAGTACTTGATACTTTGTAGCCAATTTATCCTTCCATTCCTGCCATTTTGATTTTGTTGTTTTTTGTTATTCCCTTTTCTGCATTCTTTCCTGCTTCTTTCCTTGTTAATTCTTCCACCCCCTTTCAAGAAGAGGGCGGAGCTTCAAGAGCTCATGCTCTGGCATACTGAAAACAACAAAACAGGACAATCTCACGCACTGAAAATGTCAGAAACTGTCAGTAGCGGTGTTCAGTTTGAACTGGAGCCGGACAATGATGCCTACAGAGCCAGAGAATATTCATTTTATTTCCTTCCTGTGTTTTTCTGCCTTTCCTTTCACACTTCCTTCTTTTTTTTTTCCCTTGACCTCCCTGCTTGTCCATACCTCCGTAGCTTGTTCCTTCTCTTCTATCCACATTTCCCTCTTAAACTAAATACTATATTGCTAATTTACCATTCCTTCCCTACCATCCTGTCTATGTACCTTGTTCCTTCCCTTCCGTCCTTTCATTTCCTTATTAATTCTTCCTTTTCCCCTTCCATTCCTTGGCTTTCCCTTCCCCCTCTTCCTTCCTTCATTTTGCTTCATCCATGTTTTTTTCCTGCCTTTCTCTCTTTTCTTTTCCCCCTTTCCCTTCCTTTTCTTTTCTTCAAACACTTTCTTCATCTAATAGGTCTAGAATGTCTCCTGGTTGTCCTCTGTAATCAGTGCATATTTAATGAGCAATTTTGCATATTTAAGAGCCCCAAATAATTATGTCATGCATATTACATGAGTAGCTTTCTCATAATGTGATAAGATCAAGAAGAGATAATATTACAAAAACAAAACAATTAATAAACAGTCATGAAAAGGAAGTGTTACATTCACCCTGTAGGAGTTTTTTTTTTTTTTTTCCTCTTTTATTTAAATCTATGAGTAGAAAAAAGGAAAACATGGTTGCAGTACCCAATTGTCTTCATTTTGCCCGATTTAAAATATTTCCCTGAAGTTGTAAGTTTATTTTAATTTTCTGCTATTTTTCAGCTTCTTAAACCTAGACTAAAAGGAATTTTGAATTGCAATGACTAAAAGCTCAATGCGCTCATCACATTGTCTCTCTCAAGTGGACCCAGCAATATACACCTGGATATGAAGTAGGGGTGTGCCGATTTACCGGTATTGACGATAACCGTGATATTTAAAAAAGGAAATATCGTTATCGTGTTAATTAGGGGTGCCACAATATACCGGTATTGGCGATAACCGTATTATTGCAAATGAATAGTACAAATTATCCAGCGCCAGTATCTGGTTGACATCCCAACATACAGTAGGTGTCGGTATTGCATCTCAACGCTGGTTACCATCTGTCATAAAACACAAGCAGTAACAGTGCACAGCTGCTACTGTCGCGTAAAAGCATGTCACCGGATATGACAGACGAGACACACTACCCACACCCCAGGAAAGTTTGCTTGCCAGTGTGGATTTTTTTTTTTTTTTCGTGATTCCGTGAAAATGACTCATTAATCAGCCCAGTCTGCAGGACTTGCCGATCAACAGTAAGTGCAAAAGGGGGCAAAATCACCAACCTCTTCACCCACCTCTGCCTCAGTTATCTTGGAGATTCGGTCACCGTACAGAGAGTAAGTTGACATTATTTTGCTACTTCTGAAATGGGAAATGATACATTAACCTGTTAACTGCTGATGCCTTTCTGTTTTATTATATTTACATAATATAAGTGTGCTCATTCAGATAAAAACTTATGGATTATTATATGTTTACTTCACATATCTTTAGAGAGCAGCATGTTTTTTCTATTTTTAATAGGACGAGGTGAGCATTATGTTTACAGTTTATAGTTTCATTCATATTCGAAATGAAAATCAGAATCAGAAACTCAGAAAATCCACAAGTGAGACTCATGAGTAATAAGTTCCAGGAAATCCCTAATATGGACAGACATCCAGCGATCGCTGTAGCTGAATAAAACAAAGATAGAGACATTTTGACTGATTAAACATTAAGAGAATCAACACAGCATTGTGACAGTATTATGGCTTATTTGTGTTCTTCAAGCCATATCGGTTATTTTCATAAAGATAATGTATATTCATAATGCAATGCCAATCGACATAGCCTTTACTACTGTATATAATACTATAAAATAATATAATTTCTTTTTAATTTCTATTTGATAGCATTATTTATTTTTTCAAGATTTCTATAGATATCATGATAAATTGTTATCGTGAAATCTTATGGCCACGATAACAGTGTAGTGAAAAATCTGATAGCGTGACAGCCCTACTTTAAAGTTTACAGTCCACTATGTACCTTCTGGACTGAAAAAAAAAAAAAAAAAAACCTTCCAGATTTGCCAGTAATTCCATCGTAACTTAATCTTCAAACCATTTGCCACTGTCATATTCTCAATTCCCATCACATTATTCAATTTATTTCACTGTCATCACACATAACAACAGCTCTCAAAATTATCACTTCGACAACTTTTATCAGTCACCAATTAACACAATTATAATATTTGATGGATGCCCCCATTTACATTGAAACTGAGAACACTCCATGCGACACACACACACACAAAAATGATGTTAGAGATATCAAAACAAAAAAGAAGTTGGAAAAAGACAAAGAAAGAGGCAGGAATCGTGTTTGTACCTAATGGCTCCATTGGTCTTCCGTTTCCCTGGTTTCTTCACCTTACATGCCTCCTCACTTCCCTCAATATTCTTTCTTTAGTGCTGTCTGTAGTTCACTTACATCCTTTCTGCTATCATTTCCTCAGTTCATAGAATTCATCATCTTACAGATGAATGTACTTTTTATAAACACTCAGAAGCAACAGTTCCAGGAGATGTGTAGCTGTTTTACATTAGTTCTTCAATAAAATTTAGCTGAAATAACAAGAATGTGATCTAATGAGACTAAGGCTGAGACTAAAAAAAGCCTGAACTCACAAATATCTGTAACTGTATCTCTTTTGACAGTCAAACTATAACCTAGTATGTATCACTGTATAATAACATTTAACATTATTTATAATGCAGACCATTACTTCTGTATACACATCAATATGCTAACCACAGTCTCCTGCATTGTGACGTCATGCTCATTTCATCTATTGCAGCTGAAATACTTGATTTTTTCAGCGAATAGAATGACAGGCCAGCAATTCAGGCAGCTAGTAGTTTCAAATTATATTTAAATTCATCAATAGCATTTGGTTTAATTCTGACAGGTGCACATTTATTAGAGGAAAACTCTTGTGGGAACCACGTGCTGCGCAAATGGGCTCTTAGAGATAATTGAAGCATTATGAGCTGAAATTTGAGATAGAGAATAGAAAAGAGACAGCGTTTTTTTGTTTAGTGAGCATGGTTGGGTTTTAAAATGGAACAAAAAAATTGAATTAATGAGAAGGATTCAGATCGATCATGCCCATTAGCAGTTCTCACGAAGAAGAGTTTGAAATACTTCAGTTCATCACAAATAGTTCAAAGTAAATTCCCTTAAGTCTTTGCTCTGGATTAAACTCTTATCCAGTCAAAAGTTTTAGTGTTTTATTATAGATAAATATAGCTATAAATAATGCTACAGTAATGTGAAAACATCAAACAGAAGGGTGGTCACTTAACATAACTTCAACACAAAGAGAACATATGAAAGCTTCCATAGTATGAAAGTTCATGTACTTCCTTCAGTAGTAAGATGAAATGATTTGTCTTGAACTCTGTCATGGAAACTATGTATAAACCTTAATTACACAATTTACTAATAAATTAAAAAGGAATTTATACCTGTATGATATTACACTGTAGCCACATTGGATCAGCGATGGAAAACGGATGAATGGATGATTCAGTTGCTGGCGCCATCTTCTGGTCAGATGAGGGAATTCATTCGACACGCATTATGGGTATTCTCTAGCAGTTGAGCGTACATCAGTTATTGCGGTGCATTGTGGGATTGAATGAGTGCGCTCAATAACATTCACTAAGGATGTACCAATACCATTTTTTAAGGACCGAGTACGAGTACCGATACTTTTTTTCTGGTACTCGCCGATACCGATGCCTATACATTTATTAATTGTATTAATTTCTAAATTAATACAATTAATTTATTAATTTCTCTCTCTCTCTCTCTCTCTCCTTTTTTTTTTTTTTTTTTTTTTTTGGTGATGCTGCAGTTTTCCAAGCACAACACAGTGAGACCAATGAATGTAGGACAGCTTCTTTATTATTACTCTAATTAAAAAAGTAATAATTTTTATGTGCTTGTCACAAACTTAAAGAACAAAAATTTCACAGTGTCCAATAATCTTCAAAGGGCATAATTACCAATATATATATATATATATATAATTGTTGTTATATAAAAAGAAATTTACAAACAAATTACAAACAATACAACAAATACTATATAGATACAAAATAAATAAACTTGTTTTTCAGATGCAGTAGGTTTATTTACCATGTATACATTTATTTAACATCTTTTGTTGATTTATTAACATTAATATAGGCTACGGTCCCTTTAACCGAATCCATGGATACTGACACATATCCTGTTTTCACCCAAATGTTTACGTCGACTTAAGCCATAACTGTATTTACGTGAGATACTCCACACGATGGACATTTTGACAACTATGTGTGCATTTGACGACCATTCAGGCGCGAGGAGAACTGATCGCGCGCTGTCTGAGAGAACTGGGATCGCGCGCAAGAAAGAGAGAGAGCACGCGCGAGACAGAGGCTTCTGGTCTGTCTGTGTCATTCAGCGCGATTCCACCTATCCCGCCTTCACTAATCGATAACGAATTGTGATTGAAAGCATGCAGTTCGCAGTGTGTGGGTTGTCATCATTAATTTTGAAGTATTTCCACACCCCTGATGCTGACATTGTTTCTGCTGCTGCCGTCGGTGTCTCTGTGCATGGAAAATTCTGTCAGTTACGTCATGCGAGGTATCGGTCTTTGGTATCGGGGGTATTTTTACAAGTACGAATACAAGTACACGAGCTTGGTATCGGCCGATACCGATACGGTGCATCCCTACCACTATGGTTTTGGACACCACTACAAATGGTTGTCCCCTCAAATAGTGCCCTATTTTAGGGTATAGGGGTGATTTCGGACCCAGCCCTTGATTAGCTAGATCAGGTATGTTTAATTAGGATTGAAGCTAAATTCTGCAGGGGAGTGGCTCTCCAGGAACAAAGTTTGAGACCACTGCCCTAGGGCAGGGATGGGCAGCTTCGGTCCTAGATTGCCACTGTCTTGCAGAGTTTAGCTCCAACCCCAGTTAAACACACCTGAACAATCTAATCAATGTCTTCAGGATTACTAAGGCTACAGGCAAGTGAGTCTTTGTCAGGGTTGGAGCTAAACTCCAGGACTGAAGTTGCCCATCCCTGCCCTAGTGTATGCATACCTCCAGTTGGGAATCACTGAGCTAGGGTGTTCAAAAAGCCCACCCCCAAGTCTACATGAAATTTTGGAGTATAAATTCTGATTTTATAGGCTAAGTCCCAATGTGGTGTCATTTTTCCTTTGATTGAGGTTTAATTGTTAGAAAAAGTTACAATGCACCTGTGCTCAACAAGCCTCACGATTTGAGGTATCATTCATATTTGTAGTACAAACGGTGTGGGACAAGTTACATGCCAAAGTTTAATAAGCTATGAGCAATAGTAATAGTGATGCTTACCTTAGCAAGCACCGCCTATGACTCATTTCCCTAAAATAAATCGCATACATAATACAAGTTTGAGGCTTCAGTATGTGTGTGCGCTCATTTATGCCATAGTCTCTGTAGTGTCCTGTTCCAACAGGGACCTGAGAAAAAGCTGTATTCTTTGTTTTCTACTTGGCAGTCATACAAGAATGTGAAATCAATTCCTCCATGAGCAATGCTTTTTGTACGAATTTTTTTTCCACAGACATGACCTCTGCTGCCCTCTTTTTCTTGCTCTCTGGTGGCTTGTGTTGTGCCCTGTCCCTGCTCGGTTTATTGTGTTGTGACAGCCGGTGTCTTACTCTGTAAGCCAGAACTGCTCTGTCTGTGTGCATGAATATTTGTGTATGTGTGTGCTGGCTGATATCCCCGCTAGTTTGTGCATTTCATGCTGGTTAGCTATGCAGACCCCCTGCCTCTCTATGGCTCATCTTATACCATTATACATTAAGCAGCACATTCTAATTTATAATTAATTAGAAGTCTAGCATTTATCCAAAGTCGCTTTAAGGCAAGACAGAGACTCAGCAGCCATCTTGGAAACACCCCCAAGAAGCTATTTTCTGTGTAGGCAATAGGCATGTACAGCTCTTATCTACTTGAACAAGGAAAGAACTAAATCCCCTTATTTTAAGGTAAAGTTTCAATAACATTTCAAATCAGCAATGAAATCTGACAAAAATTGTCAATTTTAGCTCAAATAACACTATTGGGCCATCACATCCTCGTTCTGTTTTATTTAACAAGTGATTTACAGTACACATACTACAGAGACAGTCACCCTGGAATAACCTAGGGTTAAGTGTGTGTTCCTGTTGAGCGCACCAAGTTAATAGGTTCAATTCCCAGGGAACACAAAAACTGATAAAAATGCTTTGTAATGCATAAAGTTACTATGGATAAATGCTTCTGTGAAATGCATAAATGCAAGTGCCGTGCTCAAGGCAAAAGCTAAAACACTTCTAAAATCCCCATGTGCTCTCTCCACATTAAGTGCTTGTAGGCATATCATATTTAACAGGTATCTTCTTGGGTCTTGTTCTCCCTCCCAAGGAACTTCTTGTATTGGAGATGTATAGCTTAATCCCAGTTTAATCCCTTTATACATTCTCCAGACCTAAACTAATACGCCCAGCGGGGTCCCCTCAGTGTGCCGTCCAAGTGGGCAGAAGTTAGATGCCACTATCTCTGTACTTAAGAGCATTACCACTGCCTTGATTTAATTTATCCCTCCCCTTTCCCGCCCCACAATCTCCCTCTTGGGCTCTTACAGTCTGTATGTGCTCAATCCCTCTGTCTGTTTCCTTTTATATGCACAGCATTACAATATCAGGAACGTTCATTTGAAAAACCATGTAGGCAGACTCACAAAACATCACTCTAGAAGCCACAGAACCATCAGGATACAGGAGTAAAACAACTGTTGCTCTAGAAACCAAAAGACAAAACAGCAAACATGCTGTTGAGAAATACAGTACCACAAGTTTCACAAGTGTGCATGTGAATGTTTTGTGCAATCCTTGTAGAAACTATAAGGACCATCAGAAGCAGGAGCAAAGGAGCTTTTAATCTAGAAAATACAAGACAGTCACAATCAAGGTTAGAACCTTTTGTATTGTAGACAATACAAAACCATCAACAATCAGGAATAGAAGAACCATCAATCTAGACCAGGGGTGGGCAAACTTGGTCCTGGAGGGCCACTGTCCTGCAGAGTTTAGCTCCAATCCTAATCAAACACACCTGAACCAGCTAATCAATTCATTCAGGATTACTAGAAGGCTAGAGGCAGGTGAGTTTTATCAGGGTTGGAGCTAAACTCACAGTGGCCCTCCAGGACTAAGAGCCCGTCCACACGGAGACACGGTTAGTTGTATACGTAGAAATTTTGTATCGTATCGGCATTTCGTCCAGACGGATCCAGGATTTAAACCGCTATTTTTTGAAACCAGGTCCCAGAGTGGATAAATCTGAAAACGACAGCCTTGCGTCATCGCAAGGTTTATGCGCATGCTCCAAGTCTTCTTCTCCATTTTTAGTGTATCTCTGTGGCAGAATTACAGTGCCACATACTGATCTGGCATGTCTACTACATCATTTTGAGTCGGTTTCAGTGGTTTCATGTGTACGCAGGTTTTTCTTGAGACGACGTAGTTTACTGTTGAACGAGGAAAAAAAAAAAAAAGAACGGATAGGGAAAGCTCTGGCTTCGTGTAGATGTGGCCTGAGTTTGCCTACTCCTGTTCTAGACACTAAGACCATTAGAATCAGAAATAGACAAATATTTAATTTAGAACATTAGCAGACACCTTTATAAAAACCAACTTACAAATGAGGAACATCACAAGCCATAAGAATGTACAAGACTGATTCTCCTGCTCCTGAGGGTCTTGTAGTTTCAAGACCATTGGACTAAGGACCACAAAGAACCATCACTCTCGAAACTATAAGACCATTAGAATCAGAAGAACCACTAATCAATATAGACACTATAAGACTATTAAACAAAGAAGCAGCTTCCACCTAGAAACCATTAAACTAAAAGTATCTGGAGTAGAAGAACCATAAGTGTAGGCACTACAATCAGAATCAGAGGTAGATGAAACTTCAATCAAGAACATTTGCATGTATTAATTTAGATTCTTTTATACAAAATGACTTACAAATGAAGAACATCACAATCAATTGGGAAACATGGGAAAACATGGGAAAATTCTCAAATCTGTCTTGTTTATAAAATTATTCATAGTTTATCATCCCCTCCCCTCCATCAGTTTGTCAACATCCGAACAGCTGATCATAGTAGAACCAGAGGTGCAGCGAGGGGAGACTGTATCATTCCCTTTAGGAAAAGTGTATTTGGCTAAACTGCTTTTTCTGTTCGAGCTGTTACTGAGTGGAACCTCACTCCCATAAACATCAGAAATCTGAACACATATAGTATATTTAAGATTCAGTTAAAGAAATGGCTCGTTGATAATCAGAGCTGTCAACATTAGCTTACTACTAGACCTCTTGTTGCCCCCTGTTGGTTTCTTGCTTAGTGTGTGTGTATGTGTTCATGTATTTGTCTGATGTTTGTCTGATTGTTGGTTTGTTGTGTTTCTAATGTACATCATAGCTTAATAGTACTTTTTACTAAATGTATTGTAATTGTTTTATTGTTATGTAAATATGTAATTTTAATCTCTTTTAGGGTGACTATTACCATCTGTCTAGGGACTACAGGTGAAAAATAGCCTTCTGGCTAACTCTGGCATATTGACAGAAATGTTTATTAATATGCATTGTCCCTGTAATAAATAAATAAATAAATAAAACAATAACTAGAAAGTTCAAGATTCTCCTGATTCTGAGGGTCTTGAAGATTCAAGACCCTCAAACACCTTTACCATCAGAAGAACCAAATCAATACAGACACTATAAGACCATTAGAACCAATCAGTCTAGACCAGATGTCCAATCCTGCTCCTGGAGGATCTCTATCTTGCAGACTTTAGCTACAACTAATTAAACACACCTGAACCAAGATGATCAACATCTTCAGGATTACCAGAAACTTCCAGACAGGTGTGTTGGGGCAAGTTGGTGCTAAACTCTGCAGGATGTTGACCCTCCAGGAGCAGGAACAGACACCCAATACAATAAGAATCGGGCATATAATAACCTTCAACTTATAGAAATTATGAGACCATTAGAATCAAGAGTAGAATAACCTTCACTCTTGAATTTGCAAGACCATCATAAGAACCACCTCCAATCTAATAGTTTCTAGAATTTAGTTCTTAGGGTTGGAAATGATGATTGATTCCTTGTAGTTTCTAGAATGATGGTTTTCTGGTCCTGAAACTACAAGACCATCAGAATCAGGAGAAGAGCCACCATAATACATCATTTTCAGCCAAAAAAACATCAACCATTAGGCATTTAACTGATATCGTTTTTTAATACTTACTTCTTAATTATAGTTGATAGCTTCATCCTTCTGCAGCATGTTACTCAACTAGAGTACACAGGAAAGTTCTTGCAAGTAGGAATGTTACCATGAAAGTTTGTGTTTTGTTGTCTTTCTGTCTGCTTCCTACCAATTCTCTCTCACACCTTTGTGCCCCATGTTGCAGTTAACATCTCCTCATCTCGTCAGGCTTGACAGATGTGTTATGGAGGTGTCTCTCCTATTAGCTAAGAAGGGTTGTTTTATCAGTGCTTTAAAACATGCACACAAAACTCTTATCACAGAGAACGATTTCATCTCGGATCTGCACCTTTCTGCGCCTCCATGTCAATCATTATTAGCACTGAATTACCTCCTGTCACATGTTTCACTTCTCTTTTTATCCCTCTTGCTTTCTCACCTTTTCTCGCATACTCTCAAAATTAAGCATTCTGTTTAAAATATTCAAGTCCAATTATCCCGATACAGAACATTGTCTGTTGTAGATCAATACGAAACACTAGAAATCCATTAGATACCAGCAATTGAAGCAATGACAGATCAGATGAGAAGAGAGACACCTTATTTTTCTGAACCACTAATATTGAATTAGCTGTTATTAGGAGCACTTTTCATTTCTTTTCTATTTCTCTTCTTTATCATCTGCCTTGTTCTGCTCTCTTTTATAGCTACTTCTCTTGGGGAGGAGGAAAACCATTAGTCGCTATGTTCAAAGACAACACTTTTTTTTTTTTTTTTACAGGAATAGTTAACCAAAATATGAAAATGTTTTTAGCATTTACTCACCCTCACATCACTCCAAACCTGTATGACTTTCCCTTTTCAGTGGAACACTGAAGAATGGTCCCACAGCTATTTTTCATACAACAAAAGCATAATTGCCCAGGGACTATCAAGCTAATCTAAGCTAAGCTAAAATAAATTAAAACAAATTCCAATTTATTCCAAAATGATCATAATATCTATAATCATATTTGCATTAACAAGCCCCCAAGGCTTGACTTGCTCAACATTTGAGTTTGTGCAAACAAACTGACAAGTGCAAACATTACTCTAAAATAAATCGCAAAAATGTCATGTTTTTGCTGCAGCAGAAGTTTTCTGATCCACTATGAGCCAACTGGCTGATGCAACAGCCGGCCTTCCTGCGTGGCCATTTGGAAAATCACAGTCGCATATTCCATTGATTTCTGTAAATGATCTCATCCATGATAAAACACTCTCCCGGGTGAGTTATCCAGCTGGTTGTCACATTATTGAACTAGCATATGAAACACATCAGCAACAAGCCCGAGGAATATGACCAAACACTGTCAACAGGGACGATGTGAATCTGTAGCCCCCACTGCTCAAACAGGAAAATACACAGGGTAGCAATTTGCTCTGGACCTGATGTCGATGCACAACGGGAACCACTGTAAATAACCAGGGATCGACGCACGTCCAGACACAGACAAAACATGTATTTACAGGCTCTGTTTATTTAACCAGCTGGTGCGAAAGTGCATATTCAATAATTTACATGGCGAATGGAAAATAGACTAGGATGAGGGTGCCAGACTCTCTCTTGTTCCTGTTTTAGCAGCAGAGAGACTAGGGGGCCGCAGTCACCCGCCATTTTGGCTACAGTCCCGAACAAGAGCTAGGTAGTCAAAGTTATTTGTTGACCTGCTGTTTTGAATGGATGAAGTAAACAAAATAATCTTGTGTACATCTGATGCCTGTCAGCTTATAATCAGCAGGGAAGTGAAAACGTGCAAAAAAAAAAGGACCAGCCTATTAAACAGGTTGTTGACTGTTGAGATGCGCCCGGCGAGATCGTCTCTAAACGTAACACGCAGCAGGACCGCTAAATGAAGACCGACTTAATCACGCTTGTTTACTAATGTGTGAACATTCTCGGGGGTTCCAAACTTGTTTGTGAAAATTTCTAGTTTGCATTATGCGGTGAGAGGACAGATTAGATGACAGATAGATAAGATTAGACTAGCAAAATGTAATGGTTTAACGAATTAGCTCAAATTATGGGTGAAATATATATATAATTAAATCATAACGCGTTATGATCAATTATAATATAAATCGACCAAAAAGGGAATTATGCATATATTGTTAATTAATTACAACTGATTATAATTAACTACGTATATATATGGTTTAGAATTAGTTCTAGTTTTAAAGTTAATTTTAGAAAGACTAGTCTAGTTTTGTCCAGCAAAACTATCAGTCCGATTTTCCTTATGAACTCTTAAAAATTTTCTATTCTAGCACTAAAGTACAAAGCATATAGTTAGCAAAATCGGAAACGTAAAAGGGACTTGGTTTTCTTAATGAACAGCAACAGAGACAATAAAGCATGAATATAATGGATTTAATATATGAAACTTACGAATATACGGCTAAATATAACAAAGAATACATAGGCCTACATAGAATAAAACGAAAGTAAATTCAGGAAAAACAGAGATGATCACAGAATTGTTGTTCATACGCCGTTCTGCAGGAGTTTCAGTGCGCCCGAGCTGAAGCGATTGCTCATTTTCCGAAGAAGGGTCTTCGGCGGGATTTTCAAACAAGGTTTAACTTAAGAGTAAGATGGCCGAAAAATAAGAAAGAAAGAGTACGTCTCGTAGGTAATGAAGAGTGAAGACTGAGGGTGAAGACGACCGGTGAAGACGACAGGTGAAGAAGACGAGCACTGAGGCGCTCGCGTTGGTTTTATATAGAAAAACACAACTACACTCCTCCGGGGTTGGACTGGCCAATAGCCAGCGTGAATTCTGAAGCTAAAAGCTTCTTTGCCTTGTTTTATGGTCTAATTTGCATAGTTTATGGAGGTGTCCGAATTGGTAAGTTTTCCTCCAAAAGACTTTAAAACTGGAATAAAACATTTTACAGTAACTTAACATACAAAGTTGGGTCAGACAATTGGAGAGGAACATTTTGAATCCAAGAAGTCTATGTTTGGAAAACATTAAAGCCGAGATACACTTTTCCCACTTGAATATAAAGTTTTAGGGTAAAACTAACACAACTACAGTCGTAACTTATGCTTATATAATATGGAGAAATACATGCATACAGGGTTACATAGAATATACAAATGAGTACATATTTCTGGAATTTAACTTATGAGTTAAAGAGAGTCCTTCTATGTTTCTGTGTGTGTGTGTGTGTGTGTGTGTGTGTGTGTGTGTGTGTGTATTGGGTTGTCTGGGGGCCATTTGGTCTCTCTGGCCCAACAGGAGGTAAATCTAGTTACAACCTTTGAAGCTCCTATGAGGTTACTAGAGTGTTAGTGGTTACTCTCTCTGGTGTAATAAAATGTGACAAAAGGGAATATGGCCCAGACATGTCGGAGCCATGTCTGTGAGTTACAGGAAGGAGGTTAAACGTCAGAAGCATTCTCAAAATTTAGAGTTGACTCAATCATTGTGATTCACTCCAGATGCTACAAAAATGAATGAATAAATAAATAAATAAATAAACGCATTTTAAAAATAAAAATGAAATAAGTTTAAAGATTTAGATAAATTATACAAAATCTAAAGTGATTCTCTAGAGTTTCAAAGCTGTTTGTGAACATTTCTGGTTTTCATTTTGCAAAATAAATAAATAAATAAAAGTTTAAATATTACAATAAAACTACCCTTTGCTGGGAGTTTGATTGACAGGCGATCTAACCAATCATAACGCCGAATCCACCATTATGTCCGATAAAGCAGTCAGGGGATTTAGTAGATTAAAGGGATAGTACACCCAAAAATGAAAATTTGATGTTTATCTGCTTACTCCCAGGGCATCCAAGATGTAGGTGACTTTGTTTCTTCAGTAGAACACAAATGATGATTTTTAACTCCAACCGTTGCGGTCTGTCAGTCGTATAATGCTTGTCAATGGTAACAAAATCTATGAGAGTAAAAAAAACATGCACAGACAAATTCAAATTAAACCCTGCGGCTCATGACGACACATTGATGTCCTAAGACACGAAACAATTGGTTTGTGTGAGAAACCGAACAGTATTTATATCATTTTTTACCTCTAATACACCACTATGTCCAACTGCCTTGAGCGCACGCATGGAATCCGGTGTGTGAGGTCTGAATGCACTCTGATGCCGGAAGTGATCGCTCGCACTCATTGACATATACACGCGAGAGATCACTTCCGTCATCAGAGCGCGTTTTTAGACCTCACCAACCGGATGCTCAAGGCAGTTGGACATAGTGGTGTATTAAAGGTAAAAAAAAATGATATAAATACTGTTCTGTTTCTCGCACAAACCGATCGTTTCGTGTCTTAGGACATCAATGTGTCGTCACGAGTGCAGGGTTTAATTTGGATTTGTCTGTGCATGTTTTTTTTACTCTTATAGATGGAGTTCCCATTGACAAGCATTATACGACTGACAGACCGCAACGGTTGGAGTTAAAAATCATCATTTGTGTTCTACTGAAGAAACAAAGTCACCTACACCTACTTGGATGCCCTGGGGGTAAGCAGATAAACATCAAATTTTTCATTTTTGGGTGAACTATCCCTTTAACGTCGGTGGACTGAACTTGAAAAATGGTGTGTACTGACATCTTTCTGCGGTTAAAAAAATTAACTAGTAGGAAGAGATGATTGGTTCACTAGCTGCTTGGTGCTACAGCGATCTGTCATGACACATTAAAGAGCCACAAAACAGTATTTATTGTTTAAATTTCTTTAAAAATTACAAAATTTGAGACTTTGTTTCATATCAAACGTAATCTGCTCTGTCTTGTCTGGCGACGCGTTGTCAGTGTCCTCTTTGCTCCGTGATATATTGTTCACTGTGTGATAACATGATGTGTGGCGTGAGAGCGGCATGGCTTGTCGGACATAGCAACAGTAACTAAAGGGGGGCGGGTATTTCCGAACGGTCAATTGCAAGAAATTTCTAGACTGTCAGCAAGGACTGAGGTAAAAGTGACGCTACAAACGCTCATTTCCATTTTGTCAGATGGATTAAAATAAACCTCTCTGTCTCCTCTTCCACTTCCTGCAGAGAAGTCCGCAAATCACCTCACTAACACCTTCACTTCTTCTTAATGGAGCGTAAAATTAAATTAAAGGAGAAGTCTGTGAGGAAATCCTCACAGGAAACGACCAGAGGAAACCAGGAAGGGTGAAGAAGCTCGAGAAAAATCCAGGGATATTCTCTCTGTGAGTGATGATTAGGCAGGGCGCAGAAAAAAGCAAGGGAATTCAGCACAGAATTGTTATTGTCCTCTCAGAATATCTCCAAATGACCATAAGGATGAGCCCCATATGCATCATTATTACTCTGAATTACTGCAGCCTTAATTAGGACTTAAAGGGATAGTCGCTCACAATTAAACCAGTCCTGGATCCAAAATAACACATTGTTGCTGTACTAGGAAGAAATTAAGGTGCTGTCTTAACTTCAAATTCAGTCACATTTGCAAAACACTATCCTAAAAATGTTTTTAGAGTCAATTTATGACATATTTGTCATAATGGCCCTTATAATGGCTATGAAAAACTGATAATGATTTATTTGTGAAGAAATTGCAAAACTGACCTTTTCATTTTATATATGCTGCTTAAGATGCTCATTTTCTCTGGGTGGAGAACAAAATGCTGTTTATGGTCAATTAATTTGGATAAATGATTCACTGGCCCGGTATGAAAAATGTTGGGTCTGGATTTGGACGGTGGTCTGCGAACCTTGGTTCTATCCTGAAAGTGCAAGCCTTCCAAAGTCCACAAACTCTGGGAATTCATGACATTTGGTGACATGAGTTTTGTACAACAAACTGCCAAAAACTGATGGATGTTTTCCAGTAACAATGTATCTAACAGCCCATAATGTCCATGTGTAAATGGGCTCTAAATATTACTCTGCAAAATAAAATTAAATATAAAATAAAAATAATAATCAAATATTTTAAAATGTTTAAAATAAAAATTTTAAAGTAAATAAATAACTATTATTTAGATAACTGATTATTCAAAATCTAAAGTGACAACTGACAAGAAAAGAACAGGTCTGGCATAAGGATTCACTGAGCACAAACCCCACTCACATTTTTAGTTATGCTAATTGACTTTTGTTTCAAGCTGTGCAGCATAATTACCGTTCATAATAATTGCATAAATTTTAGAAATTAGAAAGGCAATGCAATTAGCTGCAGATACATGTAGGCTATAACTTGCATAGTGTTAGTTTGCAAATAAATTCTCACTGCAACACACTGCTCTAATTTATTCTTTTTAGCATCCTGCTAAACAGCATGTGTAGTTATTTACTGTATATATGGGTGTTTCTTCAATTACAGGCACTTTTATGTCCCAGAAGTTCATTTTTATTAAAAGAAACAGATTTCAACTTGGTTTATTTTAGTATGTGAAGGCTTCCTTGAAAATTTAGCAAAATGGCTTTATTTGAACTACCTTTCCAAAAAATAGGCTATGAAAATTCATTAACACAATTTTAAATAAACAAATGTTTAAATTAAATAATTGTTTTATAATTAGATTCTGATTGAAAGCCTATGTCAAAGGTAAAACAATAAATATGGCAACTCATAAACAAATTATAAAATTAAAAATAAAGGAATAAATGGACAATAAAATAATTAATAAATAATTAATTATGCTTCATAATTAGGTTCTGATTGAAGGCCTGGCTCATCTGTAAATAAACGAATAAATAAATGCATCAATTAATTAATTTTATAATTAGGTTCTGATTTTTAGGCCTGGGTCAGTGGTAAAAGAAAATGGTGGTAAAAGAAAAGTGGTGTATATATATATATATATATATATATATATATATACACCACTTCAAATGGTGGTAAAAGAAAAGTGGTATATTATATATATATATATATATATATATATATATTAAATAGTTATATTTATGAATATAATTAGGTTCTGACTTGAAGGCCTAGCTCAATGATTAATAAACAAACAAACAAATAAATAATTTCTGATTGAAGGCCTGGCTCAATGGTAAATAACTAAATAAATAAATGTTTTAGAATTAATTTCTGATTGAAGTCCTAGCTCAATGGTGATAAATAAATTAATTAATTAATTAATGCTTTATAATTAATTTTTTATTGAAGGCCTGGCTCAACTGTAATAAATAAATAAATGTTTTATAATTAAGTTCTGACTGAAGGCCTGTCAAGGGTTGAAGAAAAAATATGAAGGCCTGGTTTCACAGGCAGATAAATTCTTTAAATATCACATTTAGTATCCTATTGTCGACTGAACCACATGAAATTATAGTGTAAAGAACTGGCATTTGAGTCTTCTGAGTTCATATTACTGTTCTGGAATAAAACACAAAAACCTAAATCAAATTTCAGCTCAAGGTTTAGTTAATGCTTTCTATTTTTAATACCTACTATTTCTTTGAGAATATAGTTTTGTCATGCCTTTTGTCATGGACAGGCAAGAATTCAAACGTTATTAAATGGATAACAATACACATACACGCTCTATTTGTCACATCTGAAGCAGCAGCCCAATTTAATACCAAGACAACTGTCAAAAAGGCATAAATTACAAATTTAGGTTTCAAAGGCTAACCTTGTGCTTCTCTTTATACGGTAAAAAAAGAACCTTCTGTTTTGCTCCAATAAAAAAACAAAAAAAAAATGATATCAGTTGAATACAACCTAATCTATTCTTAAGGCCAATTCACACCACACAGAGAGACGGCAACAGACACTTTTGTCGGATCGGCGCGTTACCCCTGTTGGAGTCTGTTGGCATCTATCGGAGCTTATTTTAGCCGACTGAACAGGCTGAATCGGAAATAGAATGCCTGATAAGTGACGTTCTGTAATCTGGTGACTGACCGTTGGTCTGCGTCTGTTGGTGCAGTGTGAATTGGCCTTTAGAGACAACAGTGACTTCAGCAACACAATAATAATCTATAGAATAACTCCAACTAGAATCACATTAAATCTTGAAACATTCACATGGTCACTGTGATTTACGTGGATGAACGAAGCAAATGTTACCCAACCGCTGACATTGATAGGGTGCTGTGCATCCTCTTGAACGTTTACTCTTTTAAATGTCAGAGTCGGTGCCTGAACCGGCAGCGATGCAGTCCAGTCCCATTGACATGGATCAAAAGGTGGGAAAAGGGCAGTGCAGTCATTATCACCATGGTGAGGAACTTTCAGTTGGGTTAGAGGCTTCGGACTTGGTTACACCAAGAATGAAGAGCCACTGGGGACCAGTGACCTGTGAGAGAAGTCTAGCCTGGTGGAGAATGACTGGACGCCTCAGACAAAAACAACGACGGCCAGAATGAATAAAATAAAAAACAATGCTAAATAATAGAAAAGCCACTTTAGCAAGATGTATTTTAGGATTGCATGATACTGGAAAAAGCTGATATTGCGATATTTTGTTTTTCTGCAATATATTGCGAAATGAATAGATAGGAATTTTCACCAGATGACTTGCATAGCTATGTTTAGAAGGAATAAATCATTCTTTTTTTTTTTTCTTCATTGTTTTTTTGTGGAGTGCATCTGCATAAAAAGTAGACAATTAGAAAAGCTGAAATATTACTGTTTACTGAGGACATCTGTTGAGTTTAAGCTGGTTCAGGAGGCTGGTTTTGACCACTTCTTAAGATGGTCAGGCTAGTCTTAGCTTTTCAGGTTGGGAAACCAGCTGACCAACCAGCTAAAACCATCTGAACACCAGCTTGGCCAGGCTGGGAGACCAACCTGACCAGCTGAAACCAGCTACATCCAGTTTAAACTGGCTTAGGCTGGTTTTAGCTGTTTTTTTGTTTGTTTGCTTGTTTGTTTTTCAGCAGGGAAGCCATATTGCAATATCAATTTTATTTCGATATATCATACAGACCTTATGTATTTCAGTGCAAAACACCCTTAAGCCATATTATGAAGGCATCTTAAATGACATTACCTCATACAACAACGCCTTTGATTCAGTAACCTTGGAATGCCGGAAAAGAACGTTGGCATTTTGGGCAGGAGGCCCTCTGGGCGATTTCCATGCCCACACTATGATGGAAATCACAGCTTCTAATTGGACCAGATGGTGAGGAGAATGTAGCCAATTATGGTTGATTGCCTACCCACACACGCAGAGAAAGCCACGTCTACATCCGTTCATAGGCGTCCACCTACACCAACATACGTAGGAACAACAACACAGCGGTAAAGGCATGCATGCTAACTACACATACTGAAAAACACGCATACTGGGGAATATAAAGGAGTCTTTATCAAGGTTTACCCACACAAACATCATTTGGTCTGGGCCACAGAGTCATTTCAGCACCTTGGAGAGCACCAGTGGCTCGTGCTACTAGGAGAACGACTGAGGCATTGATTTCAGTACCATGGACAGTTCCTGCCAAGACCCAAGACTGATTAGCATCAGTGGGGCTTGTCTGAAATGACATTGTTTTCATGGTTATCAGTGTTGTGACTTTACAATTAAAAACAATCTATATAATATCAACAGATTTACAACCAACTCAACTACCATACTTTTTCCAATTGGAAAAGGAACTCGAATGGCCTATACAACTAAAAAGTCTGTAATCATTTAAATGAAAAGATAAGTTTTGCTTATTTAATTTAATTTTTATAATGAAAATATTGATATTCATTACAAATTTTAATATTAATTTTAAATGTAGAATTTATTATAAAAAATAAATCATAATTATATATATATATATATATATATTTAATATCTATAACATATAAGAATTAATAATTTCATTATGAAATTACATTATATAAATCATTTTAAAAAATTGTATATGTATATTAAGTGAAAAAATCAATAAATAATTATTGTATCATATTTTTTAATTAATATATATTTATAAAAAATCTTAATTAAATATCACACTAAATTAAAGTATACATATACACTATAATTTAAATTATGACCATTATGACCACTGACAGGTGAAGTGAATAACATTAATTATCTCTTCATCACGGCACCTGTTAGTGGGTGGGATATATTAGGCAGCAAGTGAACATTTTGTCCTCAAATTTGATGTGTTAGAAGCAGGAAAAATGGGCAAGCGTAAGGATTTGAGCGAGTTTGACAAGGGCCAAATTGTAATGGCTAGACGACTGGGTCAGAGCATCTCCAAAACTGCAGCTCTTGTGGGGTGTTCCCGGTCTGCAGTGGTCAGTATCTATCAAAAGTGGTCCAAGGAAGGAACAGTGGTGAACCGGCGACAGGGTCATGGGCAACCAAGGCTCATTGATGCACGTGGGAAGTGAAGGCTGGCCCATGTGGTCCGATCCAACAGACGAGCTACTGTAGCTCAAATTGCTCAAGAAGTTAATGCTGGTTCTGATAGAAAGGTGTTAGAATACACAGTGCATCGCAGTTTGTTGTGTATGGGGCATCCTGCAATAAAAAAAAGGTGGCCTGGTCTGATGAACCACGTTTGCTTTAACATCACGTGGATGGCCGGGTGCGTGTGCGTCGCTTACCTGGGGAACACATGGCACCAGGATGCACTATGGGAAGAAGGCAAGCCGGAGGAGGCAGTGTGATGCTTTGGGCAATGTTCTGCTGGGAAACTTTGAGTCCTGCCATCCATGTGGATGTTACTTTGACACGTACCACCTACCTAAGCATTGTTGCAGACCATGAACACCCTTTCATGGAAACGGTATTCCCTGGTGGCTGTGGCCTCTTTCAGCAGGATAATGTACCCTGCCACAAAGCAAAAATGATTTAGGAATGGTTTGAGGAGCACAACAACGAGTTTGAGGTGTTGACTTGGCCTCCAAATCCAATCTTAATCCAGTCGAGCATCTGTGGGATGTGCTGAACAAACAAGTCTGATCCACGGAGGTCCCACCTCGCAACTTACAGGATTTAAAGGATCTGCTGCTAACATCTTGGTGCCAGATACCACAGCACACCTTTATGGGTCTAGTGGAGTCCATGCCTCGATGGGTCAGGGCTGTTTTGGCAGCAAAAGAGGGACCAACACAATATTAGGGAGGTGGTCATAATGTTATGCCATATATACACACACACACAGTAGTGCACTTTTCCTTAATTCACAAAAAAATTCTGACCTTCAAAGAATAGTGTAATACTGACCAGAAAACAATGTTGATACCACAAAGAGCTGTTGTTTGAAAGCATAAGACAGGAGGGATTTTAAAAGATTCGTCTGTGACACAAAAACCTAGAAAATCCTCCGATGACTGTACCATGCATTAACCATGAAAAGCAGACATGCTTTTGCTTTTTCCGGGACAGCTGCGATAAGGCTAGGTAATAATGGAGCATATGTATCTCAGCACATTAAAAGGTGAAATTATGACTGTCTGAAAAAGAAATTCATTGTGTTTTTTTTCCCTGCTACTAGACATTAGAACAGTTTTAATTAATGGCACATGCTATGCCTGGAGGCTGAGAGGAGATTGCAGTGCACCGTCATGAAATTACCTCTCCTCATGTGTGCTTTGAAAGTTAATGAGAGAGACGCAGAGGCTCGGGGCTTCGTGAGTGATGCGGAGGAACAACAGAGCTTGAGGAATGATGGATCTGCTAACTGTGGCGTCCACAGGAAGTGATGACAGGAAATGGTGTTGTTGATGCATGTAATTTATGTTTGAAATACTTTCTCATTCACCAGTTTGGCTTTAATGCATTCAAAACATTGATCTGATGGTTTCGGCACCCCGATAAGGCAACTTTTAGCTCAACCAGTGGCAGGAGTTTGGGGTGGGACTATCTGTATGAGCGACCAATCACATTCATAAAGATTTTACAGAAAACAGCCCACCTAGTCTCTTTTTAGTCTCCTTCAAAACATCAGCAAGGATCATTTTTCTCCGCCATTTTTGTTGCACATTTCAGAAGTTCAAAATGTTCAGACAGGGCTGCCAACTACAGGAAGTGAGAACACAGGAAATGGTGGATTTTTGAAACAAAGTGGATTTTGTAGCTTTTTTTGTAATTTAACGGCAATTACACTGAGAACAATTGTGCTATAACTGTGAAAGAAAGAAAGAAAGAAAGAAAGAAAGAAAGATAGATTATTATTATTATTATAGAAGATTATTATTATAAATAATTTATATTGTCATTATGTTTTCTGTGTTTATTTTTATCAAGATTTTGGCGATATACGATATATGATATATGACATACAATATATATGATATACAATATATGCTATTTGATATAAGATATGATATGTGACCCTGGACCACAAAACCAGTCATAAGTCACACGGGTATATTTGTAGCAATAGCCAACAATACATTGTATGGGTCAAAATTATCGATTTTTCTTTTATGCCAAAAATCATTAGGTGAAAGATCATGTTCCATTAAGATATTTTGTACATTTTCTACTATAAATATATCAAAAATGTATTTTTGTGAGTGGATATGCGTTGCTAAGGACTTCATTTGGACAACTTTAAAGGCGATTTTCTCAATATTTTGATTTTTTTGCACCCTCAGATTCCAGATTTTCAAATAGTTGTATCTCGGCCAAATATTGTCCTATTCTAACAATCCATACATCAATGGAAAGCTTATTTTTCAATGCTTATATTCAGCTTTCAGATGATGTATAAATCTCAATTTCAAAAAATTGACCCTTATGACTGGTTATGTGGTCCAGGGTTACATATATGATATGATATATGACAAGATATATAATATAGTATATCATTCATATTCACATCATTCATATCTAATACGATATACACCGATCAGGCATAACATTATGACCACCTTCCTAATATTGTGTTTGTCCCACTTTTACTGCCAAAACAGCCCTGACCCGTTGAGGCATGGACTCCACTAGACCCCTGAAGCAGAGACCGGCACGGGTCCTGTTTGATAAACCCGCACCCGCCCCGCACCCGCAGTTATTAACAGCACACCCGACCCGATATCCAACAGAAACACTAATTTTAGCCCGTACCCGACCCAACCCATTTGACATAAAAAATGCGACCCGACCCGCAACCGCATTAAATCTCCTTCATGACATGAGGTAGACAAAAATCATTTTCTCATGTAGCCTAACACAAGCAATAAAACCAACATTATTGGTTAACCAACATTAGCCCCTGCCCCTTTGATCGTGAAAGTGAAAGTGCCCTTTGTGGTTGCATCGCGGTGCCCCCGCGTTCCCATTACCCCCCCCCATGCATCCCCATACGCAACAAACTGCAATGCACTGTGTATTCTGACACCTTTCTATCAGAACCAGCATTAACTTCTTGAGCAATATGAGCTACAGTAGCTTGTCTGTTGGATCATACCACACGGGCCAGCCTTCACTCCACACGTGCATCAATGAGCCTTGGCCACCCATGACCCTGTCACCGGTGTTTGTTTTCTCACAATCTTAACTTAAGGTAACAAAAGCCATTTCTAAGCATGATATTCATGAATAATGCTGCATCGTGGATGAGCAAATTCCTATTTAGCCACTATATTGATTCATGACGTGGGTCAACTTCATTGCCAACTAACTCGAGGGATCAGGACATCGGCATCTGTCAAACATCAATCTATAAGCATGAAGATTAAATCATTTGTAGTAGACCAGAAAAATGATGACCAATGCATTTGGTCATCATCATACTGAAATTATACAGAAAAACTATTATAGTGAGAAAAAACTACAGAACAGAGAGACAATCAGAGGTATGGAGGAAAAGTGTGGAGCCACACAAACTCATACACACACATAGAGAGAGAGAGGCAGATGTCTGGATTCTCTGGCTGGTCTTAGACTTCTCTCTAATTGCCATGAGTCAGCCTGCACCGGGGCTGGACCTTACACCCACAGACACACACTGAACGAGACAAAAACACACACACACACACAAGCCTCACCGTTTCACCCAGCCATGGCGTGCCCGCCATAGTGAACAGACAGGATCTCTGTGTAAGCCTCTTAGTATGCAGTGCGAGATGGAGAGAGTGTGTGTGTGTCTGTGTGTGGTCAAAGCTGGCCAAGGAGTTTGCATTCGTTAATGAAATTTCAGGGGTGATGTTGACAGCTTACCAGTACATGGATGTGTTTGTGTGATTATGACACCAGGGTCTTGCGTCTAGTGTCCTCTATGGTCAAAACATATCAGAATCGCCAAAAAAAACAGACTGCTATAAATGACAAATCACAAAAAACACAAACACATTTGAAATTGAGTAAACAGAATGAAATATTTGATTATAACCTAATTATATTCAAGTGTAGATGACACTTTATACCAAATTAAAAAAAAAATGCACAAAAATAAATAAAATACACAGAAAATAAATGAATAAAATACAAAATAATAAATAAATTCATGATAAATAAATAAAACAAAATAGATAGCAGGGGTTTTATTATAACTGAAACTTAAACCATATTATTTATTATTAAAAAAAAAAACATTTTTGTTATACTGTAAGTAAAATAAAAAATAAATAAATAAATAATTTTATTTCAGCTAGTTGCCAAGGCAACATTTCCCATTTGCATTTAGTTTAACTTGATGTACTAAAAAAAAATAACTGATGTACTTGATGTACTAAAAATTAATAAAAAACTATATAGACATGTAAAAAAAAAAAAAAAAAAAATATATATATATATATATATATATATATATATTTCTGTATATATATATATATATATATATATATATATATATATATATAAAAAAAATGACAAAAATGCACAACAAAATTACTAAAACTTTACTGAAATTAAAATGAAATTGTAAAATATAAACCATTTTAATTCAAAATATTAATTAAAACTAATAGTATCTGGATGGATCGATGGATGGATGGATGGATGGAAATCACAGGTTTCTTGACGTTTAGGATTCTGAAATGTCAGTTCCACTAGGTTTTGGAGCAAAAGTTAAACGCATTGCCCTTCACTTCTTCAGGCACGCTCTTTCCCCAGCAGCTGTGAGATTTAAACCACAGAACTTTTGCACTTTAGACATTTAACCTTTCAGCTACAGCCTCTATTAGTCACAGCCTCATTTGCAAATGAGTCCGATTTTTTACACTTCTTTAAGCTCGGAATCAAATTCACCAAATAATAATAAGTGGAATGCGGATATTTAAAATGGTATTTGTGTCTGTGACATGGAGGGCACTGCATTGTTCAATACAAAAACTTCATTTCACAATTAATACTATTTTATTAATATCATTGAATTCGGGAGGAGCAGGTTCAGATAATTAAAGGGATGGTTCACCCAAAAATGAAAATTTGATGTTTATCTGCTTTCCCCCAGGGCATCCAAGATGTAGGTGACTTTGTTTCTTCAGTAGAACACAAATGATGATTTTTAACTCCAACCGTTGCGGTCTGTCAGTCGTATTATGCATGTCAATGGTAACAATCTCTGAGAGTAAAAAAAACATGCACAGACAAATTCAAATTAAACCCTGCGGCTCGTGACGACACATTGATGTCCTAAGACACGAAACAATCGGTTTGTGCAAGAAACCGAACAGTATTTATATAATTTTTTACCTCTAATACACCACTATGTCCAACTGCCTTGAGCGCGCACACGGCATCCGGTGCGTGAGGTGTGTACGCGCTCTGGCGTAGTTTACGCAAGCGCCGGAAGTGATCTCTCGCACGTATACGTCACTCATTGTTTACACAGTGCACAAACATTGTAGGTACGATGGCTAATCAAAATGGTATTTACTTGCGCTTGTCCAGATTGTTCAAACCGACTTAAAACTAAAAGATTACGTTCTCTCGCGCGAACTCATTCGGGAGTGGTGACTTTCCACATATTCCCAACTTCTGAGCCTGCTCGCCTGAAGTTATGGTTGATTGCTCTTTGGCTGGATATCAACACATCCATTAACGTACTAAAGTTGTTGAGGGTCTGCAGCGATCATTTTTCCCCTGATGATTTTACATACCCAGGAGAGGATCACGTACGACTTAAACTATCAGCTGTGCCTGTGGTTTTTCCACATCCAACTGAGGTATGTGAACAAGATCTTTGTATGTGTCTTTTTTATTTGTAAAGCTGCCCTCACGAAAAGTAACAAAATAAAAAGAAGTTTTGATGTAATAAAACCATGTTTTTTAGTGGTTTACTTCCATTTGTATAACAACTGTTGTACTACAGGCACCATGAGCCGCAGGGTTTAATTTGGATTTGTCTGTGCATGTTTTTTTTACTCTCATAGATTTTGATACCATTGACATGCATTATACGACTGACAGACCGCAACGGTTGGAGTTAAAAATCACCTACATCTTGGATGCCCTGGGGGTAAGCAGATAAACATCAAATTTTCATTTTTGGGTGAACTATCCCTTTAACCTAATTAGCACAAGTGGAGAGCATTCAGCTAATCAATTTAACCAACAACAAGAGGTATATATACTGCAGACTTCTGTTCGTTTGACAATTTATCAGCATCCCTCCACCACCCCACCTCCTCACTTCTAGTTCTATCTATTATTACCACATCCGGGGGCAGTACTCTGGGATTGGGTCAAAATTCCGAGCTCGGAGTACTCCCCCCGGACAGCACACCAAATATGCATAACTTTACATATTATTTAATTATATGTATATGTGAACTCCTGAAATAACAATCCAACTTTTGTGTTCGCCCACGAAATGTTTGCGGGTAAAATATTATGAGGTGGGAGGAAGCGATCACAAAGTTTCTCAGGGGAACGCAATAGTTTTGCAAAAGAACGCAAATGTTTAGCGAACGAATGCAAAGTTTCTTTTGGGAACACAATACTTTTGCAAGAGAATGCAAAAGTTTTGAGAGAGAACAAAGTTTAACAGGGGAACGCAATACTTTTGCAAGACAACGCAAGTATTTTGTGAGCGCATGCTAAGTTTCTTGGGGGAACACAATAGTTTTGCAAAAGAACGCAAATGTTTAGCGAGCGAACGCAAAGGTTTTGCAAGAGAGTTTCTCTGTGGAACACAATATTTTTGCAAGACAACAAATATTTTGTGAGCGCATACAAATTTACACAACACAATTCTTTTGCGAGAGAACGCAAAGGTTCTGCGAGAGTTTCTCAGGGGAACACAATTTTACAAGACAACGCAAATATTTTGTGAGCGAATGCAAAGTTTCTTGAGGGAACACAATACTTTTGCGAGAGAACACAAATGTTTTGCAAGAGAACACAAAGGTTTTGTGAGAGATAGTTTATCAGGGGAACACAATAATTTTGCAAGACAACGCAAATATTTTGCAAGAGAATGCAAATGTTTTGCGAGAGAACAAAGTTTCTCAGGGGAACACAATCATTTTGTAAGACAACGGAAGTATTTTGTGAGCACATGCAAAGTTTCTTGGGGGAAAACAATAGTTTTGCAAGAGAACACAAAGGTTTTGCAGGTTTTAACAAAGAACAAAGTTTCTCAGGGGAACGCAATATTTTTGCAAGACAACAAATATTTCGTGAGTGCATGCAAATTTCCTTGGGAGAACACAATAGTTTTGCGAGAGAACGCAAAGGTTCTGCGAGAAAGTTTCTCAGGAGAATGTAATCATTTTTGCAAGACTCTGTCCAGTTGCGTGTTTTACACAACTTATTGCAGACTAGATGCCTCAATAAGCCTACAAAATTATTTTTTATCCCTGACAGTAGTTCACGAGTTCACATATACATATAATTAAATAAAGTAAGTTATACGTATTTGGCGTGCTGTCTAGGGGGAGGACTCAGAGCTCAGAATTTTGGCCCGAACCCAGAGTACTCCCCCCGGTTGTGGTAAGAATAGATAGAACTAGAAGTGAGGAGATGGGGTGGAGGAGGGATGCTGATAAACAGAGGTAAGTCTGCTGTATTTATACCTCTTGTCATTGGTTGAGTTGATAAGCTGAAAGCTCTCCACCTGTGCTAATTAGGTTAATTATCTGAACCTGCTCCTCCCGAACTTTGTTAATAAAATATCATTTATAAATACAAAATTTTAAGGTCTACAAAATTTAAATATAACAGCTATAAATATTTTAATTTATATATTATTTATATGAAATATAAAATAAATTATATTGATTAATATATTGAGCAGTGCTTTGCCTGTAGTGTCTTGGCTCCAATTCAAATCAGGAGCTCAAACGAGGCAGAAGGCGAAATCTCTGTTTCAAAAAGGGTTTGAAACTATTGAGACGTTGAAGCCTGGTCTCTCTCTCTGAGCGAGATAATCCACACCTCATTCTCCCCTGCCGCCCACTCTCATTCCTGCTCTGGGGGACCATCTGCTGTTCCCAAACCTCTAGACATGCCGTTAGGAAAAGAGTCAAAGAGACAGGCAGACAGAAAGACATGATGATTCAACTCCCCAGAGGTTTCACTGAACATCAGTCTGCGCTGCCTCTCGCATCTCTGCAAATCTATAAACGAGCCTTTTGAAAGAAAAATAAGGACTGTAAATATAGGAAAGACATGAAGGATCATGCGTTTGAACCCTCAGATCCGAGATCAGGTGCAAAACCTGCACAATAATGTTGACGAAGAACTAAAGGCAGGGACACACCAAGCCGACAGTTGGCTATTGGGCAATATCGGGCTGTTTTTGAGCGTTGGCCAGCTTAGTTTTTTCGGTGTGTTCCACACCGTTGGTTCAAGTCGGACACCGTCTGGGTTTTTTGGGCCGATTCAGCATGTTGAATCGGCATCGGGCCATCGGTGAAAGAAAGAACTCTGATTGGCTGTTCAGCATAGCAAACGAGTCAGTGCACAAGAATAAAAGCGAAAGTGGTGAAAGAGAGCAAAGAAGTCAAGACAGTACAGAAAGAAGGCTGTTACAATTTTACGTCATCTTACCTGAGCATTCAAATGCACAAATATTTCCATAATAATATGAGCCAACTGGAATGAAGAAAGTGATCAGCGTGATTGATATTCAAAATGGTAAGCAAGCGCTGCTATGTTAACCGTTTGTATATCTCCAGTCCTAGTTTCAGTTTCCCTTTTTGAATGAGGAAAATAGACTATTGATACCTGCTGAAATAGACAGATATTTACTTACACACGCAGGCGCTGAACGCACGTGCTAGTTTGCAGTCAGCTGTAGTCTGTGCTGTGTGTTCAAGCGCAACTTTTTGGCCAAGACACAGCTGACGAGAGGCAACAACACAGTCGGCTTTCATCGCGGCTAGTTCTTTGACGTCTGGTTGGTGTGTCCCGGACTTAACTAGAAGTTGGTTAAGTTCAATTTGGTGTTTTCCAGGGAGCGATTTTTAGTCCCTTACTTTATGGCATTTACATTTTTCCCCCTTGGTCAGCTAAGTTTATTATTATTATTATTATTATTATTAGAAGTACTGACACTACTAACTTACAGCTTTTTCAAAAGTTTGACCATTTCAAAAATAATGTAGCTTTTCCAGTACCCACTATTTTTCCCATGAGTCGCAGGTGTAGTATGTACTGTATGTTGAATAGCAAAATTATTGCCTGCAATTGGACTGCAAAAAACATCACATAAAATCCAGCTGTGTAGTAGCAGGGGAAGCTTGATTCATTTTAATGAATCAGTTCATTTGGATGGTTCATCGCAATGAATCAAACGTAAGTTTTACTGCAAAGCAAATTGAGGTAATTAATTGAGGAATCAATCGGACATATGGTTCATTTTGTTATTCAACCAGTTTTATATTGTTTTTGTAGCATATATAAATAAATATTTAAAATAAACTTAGTAAAAATATAAAAAAAGTAATAATGTAAAAAATAATTTTATTTTGTGTGTGCGAGTGAAAAAATATGTATACATAATTACAATATGTATTGTTTTGTAGCATAAATATTTAAAAAAATGATAAAAATATGTTATATAAAATAAATTATATATATATATATATATTTATATTTATATGTATATATAATTATGTATTGTTTTGTAGCATAAATAAATATTAAAGATAAATTATAAAAATATAAATCATATATAAATAAATTTGTACAAATTTATTTATATATGACATATTTTTATAATTGATTTTTAATATTTATTTTTGGTACATACTATAAATAAATATTAAAAATAAGTTATAAAAATATAAGTGATATAAAATAAATTATATTTATACATTTTTAATACATACATATATATTAAAAGTGTGTGTGTATATATATATATATATATATATATATATATAAAACTTATTTTTAATATTTTAAAACATCTGAAAATAATTTTACATGTTGCTGCACAAACAAGTCAAGCACATAAACACTTTCTACAGGTGGTCATGTAGAAAGAGTAATGAAATAAGAAAAGAGGAAGTGTTGTCATGCAAAACAAGATCCTGTCATGTGACAAACACTCTCCTCTGCTCTCCTCCAAACTCACAGCACCAATACACAAACAAAAGCACAATCTAGAATAGCCCTTACCAATGATAAAATTATTGTAGCACACACCTCGTGACTTATTGATTTGTTTTTCATTTTAATCACACCTAAACCAGCATGTGGAATCACATGATCATTTACAACATCCATTATTGATTGACAGCTGCCATGGTGATTCAACCAGTTGGTCATCCATGGGTGTCTCCATGGCAACATCTCTGGACAGACAGATTCACCAATTGGCCTTGGCAAGACCGCTCACCCCCTGCAGACACGTGTGATTGACAGGTGAGAGGGTGAAGAAGAGGAGACTCTTGGCAGAGGAAGCAAGCATAAGTGACCAGTGACAGATTTAGTAGAGAAGACGATAAACGAGACACAGAGACAATCGACAATAAAAATTGTTCTAATTGAAACTAAAATATTTTAACTTTTACAAATTGGCCCATTCACTTCCATTGTAAGTGTCTCAGTATAACCCAAATTTTTGCAATCAGGCCTTATTTAGGGACTAGAACATTAAACACTTGGCTTCTTTTTATTTAGGCCAATAAATAACCACCTAGCAACCACCCCAAACACCTTAGCTACCACATAGCTAACAAGCACTCAGAACAATATTGTACCTTCAAGCGCACTTTAAAAAAAGCAAGGAAATTCCAATAAGAAGTTCCCAATTATCTCTCCTTTTTATTCCCACCAATTACAGCACCTGATGAAAGCACATCCACCCGCCCATGAATTAACCTCAAGAGCTAATTAGCGAGCTCAAATACCATTACCATCTCAAACACGGGCGCGATGACGGGAAGAGACTTTAAATGGCTTAAATAAATAAATCAGTCACGCGTGGGTCACATCCTGACTCGTTAAGATGTGATTTAAAGAGGGTGGGGTGGGCTTAACGAAGGGGGGAGGGCGTTTCTGCCCTCTGATGACTAATTATGAAGATGATGATAATTAAATACCCCAACTCAGGGATGTGTATTATCAAATCATGCATCTCGACTGGAGGGTGGACATGAATGCACGCAGTTATTACATGAGCACGGAGGAACGGAGGGAGGAACTGTTTACATACTCTTGAGGATGTGCAGTAGCATGTGGACAAATACACAGATGCTCTCATGTCGTTCCAAACCAATTATTTACCCACACGGTATTACAGGCTTGAAATTTAAGACGTTATTTCCTGAAGATCTGCCCATCAGTCAATCGATATTGCATTTTCATGCAATTTCAATTGCATGAAAATGAAAATGGAGGCTGATATACAAAATACAATTCAATCATTGCAATTGAGATGTACAATTAAAGACATGGGCTCACATTTCAACAGTGCTCTAGATTTTCAATCTATTCATCAATAAAATCACTTCAGAACACTTGAACATATGCTTAGTAGGCTATACAAGCTATCAGGTATGAAATTAAAAAGGGCTTCTCCAGTGCGTCCATTACCCATAATTATCATTACAGCACATTTAAAGCCACAGATGTGATCAGCTATGAGATGGAAACAAATGCCGCTTCAGATTCAATTTAACAAAAATGAATTCATGCAGAGAGAATAAAAACTTCAAAATGACTCATATTTGAGGTGATCTTCCCACCTCAGGGAGACGACAAAAAACATGCATTGATTGGACTGGGTCTCTTCTTCCCAAATCTCTCTACTCTCGAATATTTAAAATTATGTTAGTAATTGTAGCCTTGCTTAAACTGTTTAGAAGAAAATTAAATTGGTGGGAAACTGAAACAGAGGAGACCGAGCAGAAAGAAAGAGTTTAGTTAGGCAGTTTTCTGTTTCTTTTTAAAAGCAAGTTGAACGTTCACAAGTGACTAAGTGTTGAGAAACTTTTTTAACTTCTCAGAGAAACAAAAGTGACGGGATGCTTAGAGGGAACTGTGAGCGTGTACAAGTGTAAGAGAGAAACCTCCTTGCCCCGAGCGGTCTACTTAAGATTGTTAAAACATTTCTGAGTGTTTTTCATTGAAAACAACGTTATCTTGGTTTATAGTGCATTAAGTTACTGTGCTTCGAAGTGCCGTTTAGAAGTGCCTAGATGTATTTCACTTCAAAAACCAATACCTAAATTCTATTTGAAGGACAGGAGCATTAACTTCTTTATTCAGATTGCCTCAACATGCCATTCCAGGCAAATTGCTGTTCGGTCAGAGCAAATTAAAACATTAAATGTGAGACATTTAACAGTCTAAGAGAACTCTCATTTCTTGAACAAACAGTAAATCGTTTTTAACCACAGGCTATTAGCTTATAGTCAGACTTCGTCCATAATATTTAATTATCAGAATTAACAGAAATTGTAGAGTTATACACTGTAAATAGCCTCCGGGGTTCCTCAGGGCCGTGTCTTGGGTCCTACTGAAATAGTTTGACATTATGACTATATTAGACACAAACTGGAGTTAAATGCACACCAAGTCTCAGATATGCATGTCTACTGAGTAGTATGGATTATTGCGTTGCTCTAGAGTTTACTATAGACTTTGCTTAGTTGTAAGAAGACGCACAAATAAAAAGCTTATGTTGCAGTGTCTCTATATTAAGGATGTGCAAAATTACATAATGACAATTAAACTATTTTTAACTTGACAGTTAAAAACGCAAAAACAAAATCAACAACATCAAAAACATTGGATTATAGAAACAAATGAATTTTGAGACAGCAATTTTTAGCATGCGGACAGTTTCAGTTAGCAAACCAAAATGCTCTCTTAGAAACATGGTCCCTGGTTGGGAAGCACTGCTCTAGGGATACACCTTAAAAAGGTGAAAAAAACAGATCTCATTTTTTTCTCTTTATCTGTAGTGCTCAATATGAAAGAACAAACAAGTGTGGACAGTTCTGAACACATTCGGAAGAACTACCAATATATTCCTGACCTCATCATCACTAATGGTCAGTGAATACAATATCATTGCTAAATCCATAAGATTGTGGTAATTGGCCAAACTTCTAATGTTCTGATTGACCAGTCGGAACCTTTCATACTTAAATAAGCAGCGCAAAATATCCACACAAAAAAAGAAGATATCTCCAATTTTTCAATGGCAGTTGACTAACTGCTGCAGTACTGGCTAAAATAATGTCGTAGACAAAGCCCTTGTTATACAAGAGAGTGAATGGGGCTTTTAACAGTTTTCTTCATTGTCATCTCTCAGAGTGGAAGAAGAAGAAATGGTCAGAATGGAAATGCACTGGGACAGATCTAGTCTCAGATAAACTGACGTCCAAGTGTGAGTGTGCATCTACGCACTGCAGGCTCCACCCTCGGCCCAAATTGGAGCTCAATCACACCTGTTTTCTTAAAACGCCGCCAAGCATATGCGCAGATACCGGACCACATACACCTTATTGGCTACAGCATATTTCCTCCTCTGAGCTGGGTGGCTGCACTCAGAAGTCCAAAATCCCCACTGGCCCTAAGAGCTGTGAACACCTTATTGATTATTTTCACTTTAGATTAAAAGCCATTAATTGCCTCCTCTCACCTGCTCTCCCTTCCCTCAGTCTATCACTATTAGTAAAGATGCCAGCTGTCTTAAACTGTTCAGACTAAAGTCTAAAAAAAATAAGATTCTAATTAAAACCAATAGGGTTTTACAGCTTGATTCCATATTGAACCATCATTAAATCTGCTGCAAGCACAGTGTAAAGCCAATGCCAAAAGTATTCTCGTCACTTTACAATATTAAGGTTGAACCGCTGTACTCACATGAACTGTTTTAAATATGTCTTTAGTACCTTTCTGGATCTTGAGAGGTTCAGTGACATTGCTGGCAATAGAGGCCTCACTGAGCCATCGGATTTCATCAAAAATATCTTAATTTGTGTTCTGAAGATGAACGAAGATCTTACGGGTGTGGAACGACATGAGGGTAATTAATGACATAATTTTCATTTTTGGGTGAACTAACCCTTTTATGACAGTCATTGATTCCATACTAACATATTTCCACTGAAGAAAATTTGATGTAGAATTTACTATTCACTTTTATTTTACTATAGTTACTTGTGAAATTCACTAGCAATTTCTGAGTAAAAACTTAAAGAAACGCAATGACAGCACAATGAATCATTTGAAGCCATTTCTCTTACAACCGATCAAAGAGTCTTGATTATTTTCACTTTAGATTAAAAGCCATTAATTGCCTCCTCTCACCTGCTCTCCCTTCCCTCAGTCTATCACTATTAGTAAAGATGCCAGCTGTCTTAAACTGTTCAGACTAAAGTCTAAAAAAAATAAGATTCTAATTAAAACCAATAGGGTTTTACAGCTGGATTCCATAGCAGGACATTTTAGATTTAAATTTATGATGCCATAGGAGAGCCTTGTTACATGGTTCTTCAGAAAACCATATGTATTGCTGCAGCAAACAAGGTGCTTCTCTGTTAGTAGATCATACCTACTGTAGATCAAACATGAAGAACCTATGTAACATCAAGAACGTTTTAAAGAACAAACATAGCCATTTCAAGATCTCTATTTAGTGAATATTTGCAACAATAGAAGTTCTAAAACAAATGAATACAATATGCCAAATACTCTAGGAGAACTTAGAAACTACAAGTTCAACTTAGAATCTTAGAGTTTTAATATGAAATGAGTCATAAATGTAACATCAATACGTGTCTTCAAAGAACCACACAGCCACACCAGGAACCCTAATGAAAAGATGGTTCTTGATAAAAGCATGGCTCTTTGCTGAACTTGAGGTTCTACAAAAACATTCTAGAACCTGTTACAGAAAGAGTTTACAGAAAAATTAACTCCAACAAGCCAAGTTCTAATATGGAACACTGTGCCACAACAACGGATCTAAAAAAAATAGCCAAGAATCAGAGGGATCTTGATAAAACCTAGAATCTAGAACTTTAAGAGTTCAAATATGAACTTCTAAATATTAAAAAGGTTCAAAAATGTAACATCAAAGACATGGTCTTTACAGAAGTACAGTCAACTCAAGAACTCTATATAGAGAGACATGGTTCTAAATTTTAGAGAACCATTATTTTTTGAAGTCTACAGTCTATAAAATGTTTTCTAATCTTCAGAAAATATTTTCTGAAAATAAGGTATTACAAAGTACAATTAAAGAACTCTTCCTTTTTAGGAAAGATTCAAAGGAACTTCAACCAGGCCATGTTCTAATATGAATCTTTTACCAGAACATACATTCTAAAAAACGGATTACCATACGGGAAATAACCAAAGGATCTTTTTAGAACCTCTATGTTCTACACTCTTTACAGCTCATTATCCCTAGACAACAACCATGTTTGATGATAAGACCAGGCTGCAATGGTAATAAAGACGTTAAGAACACATATTTGTAGAACCAGTTAACAACACACAGTATTGTAATAGCATGGAAATTAATTACACTCCCCAAATGGAAAATACAGTCATTAATATTCAGGATGTTCATTCAGATTTGGTATTCAAGAGGCTGTAGTAATTGTATTATAAATTAGAGAGGGTCAGTTTGTCTTTATTGGCAGGCACGCTTGGGTCACAGACAAATGAACATCAAAGTACGGATTGTGTGCATGCTCTTCCTGTATCTCGAATCCTTTCGTCTCGCTTGCTCTTTCATGCTTTGTATCTGCCCCTCTCTATGTGATCTTGATATGAAATAGATCTACCATTGACCAGCCTACTATATGCCTATAGCTGTCATTATGCTCCTGCTGGCAATATTGAATTGTATGTGTTCAGTAAAACAGCACAAAGAGAGTCCCGTAGGCAAACATGCTGGGGTGGACGCGTGGGCATAAGTTCCTATTTAATTTAAACACACCGACTCTCGTGAAGGTGCACCTTTAAACAAGCAGCCGCGTGACTCACTTCAGGCACCTGTGGATGTGTCTAAAATAAGGCCGCAGATAAATCAAAAGCCTGCAAACCAGGCTGCAAATAATGAAGTCACATACTCAGCATAATCAGCTATTTCAGTGTATTTTATTGTACGTATCATTATTTTTCCCTATGTATTTAACATGCATACATGATAATCTGAAAATTTAAATAATAATATGCATATGATTTTAATTAATATTAAGTATTAAATTAAATCAACTTGCCAACTTTTTGTAGTAGCCTATACTATGATTTAGATCGCCTCAAAAAAAAATTATTTTAATCAATATTAAAATTAAATATTTAATCAAATAAAAAATAATTTAATATAAAAAAAGTTATAATAGAAATTGTTACATTTTTATGATTTATGTCGCCTCAAAATTGCCATTTCATTTAAGCACAGTGACTGGCGTGAATGTGCGCCTTTGAACAAGCAGCCGCGTGACTCAGTCCTGGCACCTGTGGATGTGTCTAAAAAAGGCCGCAGATAAATCAAAAGCCTGCAAACCAGGCTGCAAATAATGAAGTCACATACTCAGCATTGCCATATGGGGCAAATAGGCTTTGGCAGTGAGGGGTCAATTCATCATCTTTAAATTCATCCGTTGTGGTTTAACCCAAGACTCAGCTTCTTGTCCAAACCATCATTAAATCTGCTGCAAGCACAGTGTAAAGCCAATGCAAAAAGTATTCTCGTCGCTTTATAATATTAAGGTTGAACCACTGTACTCACATGAACTGTTTTAAATATGTCTTTAGTAGCTTTCTGGATCTTGAGAGGTTCAGTGACATTGCTGGCAATAGAGGCCTCACTGAGCCATCGGATTTCATCAAAAATATCTTAATTTGTGTTCTGAAGATGAACGAAGGTCTTACGGGTGTGGAACGACATGAGGGTGAGTAATAAATGACATAATTTTCATTTTTGGGTGAACTAACCCTTTAATGACAGTCATTGATTCCATACTAACATATTTCCACTGAAGAAAATTTGATGTAGAATTTACTATTCACTTTTATTTTACTATAGTTACTTGTGAAATTCACTAGCAATTTCTGAGTAAAAACTCAAAGAAACGCAATGACAGCAAAATGAATCATTTGAAGCCATTTCTCTTACAACCGATCAAAGAGTCTTAAAGACACCATGAAATCAAAATTGATGATTCTTATTTTTATGAAATATTGCCATATTTATTATAAATGATTTATTTGTGCACATCTTTTTTTTTTTTTTTTTTAAATTCACATGCCCTCATAATATTTAATCAAAATAACTTCCCCTTCCTCTTGCAGCGACATCTCTTCTCTTCTGAGCGGGACAACCTGTCACTCACATGAGATTGATCAATAGCAAACCACAACCATCCAACCATCCAATCAATTCCCAATTGACAAAATCAAGTCCCGTCCTACATTTTTTCTTCTTCAAGAAGCCGTTTCACTTGGACATACAGGGGTTGGACAATGAAACTGAAACACTGGCCAATATAATGTTGGAGGTTTCGCGCCTATATATGCACAGCCTGGTGGCCAGTTTTCACTGATTTTACATTCCATCAGTAAGAGCAGAATGTGAAGGCTGAATTAGCAGAGCAATATCACAGTTGTACAAAACGTATTGCAATCCACATAACATAATGGGAGACATATCAGAGTTCAAAAGAGGACAAATTGTTGGTGCGCTTCTCTCTGGCTCATCTGTGACCAGGACAGCAAGTCTTTGTGGTGTATAAACAGCTATGGTATCCAGGGTAATGTCAGCATACCACCACATCGGATGGCCCACATCCAGCAGGAGTAACTGTTGACGCAAGAGGAAGCTGTCTGAAAGGGATGTCCAGGTACTAACCCGGATTGTATCCTTAAAACATAAAACCACAGCTGCCCAACTCGCTGCAGAATTAAATGCGCACCTCAACTCTCCTGTTTCCACTAAAACTCTTTGTCTGGAGCTCCATAGAGTCAGTATTCATGGTCGGGCTGCTATAGCCAAACCTTTGTTCACTCGTGCCAATGCCAAATGTCAGTTTCATTGGTGCCAACAGGGCAAATCTTGGGCTGTGGACAATGTGAAACATTCTCTGATGTGTCCACCTTCACTGTCTTTCCCACATCCGTGGGAGTTACGGTGTGGAGAAGCCCTAAAGAGGCTTAACACCTGAACTGTGTGGATCGGGGGTGGATCAGTGATGGTTTGGGCTGCAATATCATGGCATTCCCTACTGTGCTTGAAGGACTACCGAACCATTCTGGAGGACCATGTGCACCTAATGGTTCAAACATTGAACCCTGAAGGTGGTGCCGTGTATCATCATGATAATGCACCAACACACACAGCAAGACTTGTGACAGAATGGTTTGATGAACATGAAAGTGAAGTTGAACATCTCCCATGGCCTGCACAGTCACCAGACCTAAATATTTTTTAGCTACTTTGGGGTGTTTTAGAGGAGCAAGTCAGAAAACGTCATAGTGATCTGGCTACTGTTCTGGAAGAGGAATGGCTCAAAATCCCTGTGGCCACTGTGAAGGACATGTATTGTATCTGTCATTCCCAAGACGAACTGATGCTGTATTCCACCATACTAATAAATTATAGTGGTATAAAACCAGGTGTTTCAGTTTCATTGTCCAACCCCTTGTCACAATGGAGAAGAAAAAATATGGTATCTTCTGTTTCATACCAACTTTAATATTTTTTTTTAACTGTAAGACAAAAAGGTGAAATTTATTTTATTGCAAATTTTCCTATAGGCTACATTAAAATGCATATAATGTGGAGATTGAGAAAATACATTTTATATATGATGTTTTCATTAATAGGCTATAATAAAAATAAAATAAACAATCTGATATGAAAAAAGTAATAGCACAAATTGTCAGATGTGTGTAGTATACCATCATATAAATCGCCTCAAAGTTGAAAACCACCGACTAAAAGCCACAGAACTCGTTTTTTCGTAGATACTCGCGCTGCCGCTGTGTGCTGTAATGAAACAGGTGTGGTTGTATTGTAGCTCCCTAATCACATTGATTTCTCTCCATGCTGTGGTAAAGAGCTTTCTGGAGCCCTTGCAGTGGGAGCTATTCTGTCTTTTATCAGTATTCTGGTGTAATCGGCGGCTGCTGTTAAAATGACAGCGAGTCAAAGCGGGGACCCCAGGCTTCGCCAGTCGCTGCGTATTTGTGAGGTTATAAATCAAACGATGGCGCTCTCCCCTGTCCCGTATCTCTCCCAGCACCCCCTCTCTATCGTTCATATCCATCAGTACGTTTCATTTCCAAAGACAAAAAGATAGGGCTAAGATGAATGCATGCCACGAAGAGACGATTCCCAAAATGATTCGTTCTTTTATTATAGAAAGACTAGAAATACTACAAAAAGTAGACAAGGATAGAGCCTTTCCTTTTGCACTAAAGCACTTCTTCAAGCCTGCTACAGCCAAGAGAGCAAAACACACATGCAGTGAGTTATTATATGACTAGAAACAGCATAATCAAGATCATCTTCACGTGAAACTGCTGCAAAAGAATATCTAAAGTCTATGAAAAATGTCAGTATGTCCCGCCGTGGGTTTTTATAAATGCCCTGAATCTGCTGATTCTGCTTTGGAATGCATTTTAAACCCTTAACATCTTCTAAAACTCTGATAGTGTCTGAAAAGATCTGATAAACCCGTGTTATCTTCAGCTGAAGGATGCAACACAGCTCACCAAACCCCTGCGCACACAGATCAGCATGCAGGTGGCTTTCAAATGAATCACTTCTCATCAATGGAAAAGATATTGATTTTACAAAAGAAATCGCACGAGTTTGGTTTTACACAGAAATGATTTAATTAAAGACTGCATTCCTACCTCTGTCGCGGGCTGTTCCTTTGACCACGTATTGCTGCGGAAAAGCAGTTTATTATCCCTTGCCAGCGCTGAGGACTCAGACCGACGGAGATACGGACTGAGCTGGCGAGAGAGAGAACGAGAAGGGGAGGGGGGGGGGAATCAGTGTAGTCCGATTCCTGAACGAATGACTCAATGACTCTAACTGATTAATTTTAGTGAATCAACATCATACAACTAAACTAAAATAGTCCGATTTTTCATTGAAAGACTTGCCTGTGTGTGTGTTCTTGTATACATGGTTTATGAGGACACAAATGTGTATAATGACATGGGTATTACAACGTAAACATGGTTTATGAGGACACTTCCTGTGTCCTCGTAAACCAAAAAGGCTTCAAAAACATACTAAACTGTGTTTTTTTGACATTCAAAAAATGCAGACAGTTTTCTGTGATGTAGGTTTAGGGGTAGGGGTAGTGTAGGGGGATAGAATATACAGTTTGTACAGTATAAAAACCATTACATCTATGGAGAGTCCCCGTAAACCACATATACAAGTGTGTGTGTGTGTGTGTGTGTGTGTGTGAAACAAAAAAATCCTACGCGACCATCGTCCGATTACCGAGCTAATAAATCGGTTTTTGTGTGTGTGTGAAACAAAAACATACAATGCGATCAATGTAGTCCGATTACCGAGCTAATAAATCGGTTTTTTTTCGGTGAATCAAATAGCAACATCGCGACCAAAGCAAGTCCAGTTCTCGAGCTGATTCTTTTTGATGAATCACTTAAAACGTACAGCGGTTTGATTAAAGAATTAAAGAATGACTCTTCTGAGGCTGCTCTTTTTAGTGTTGTAAAACCAGCTGATTCCCGAACAAATGACCTGATCTTTTTTTAGTAGCCCAAATCAATCAACAACATACAATGTGAACCGCGCTTTCCGAAAATGAGCTGCCATTTCTTTTAGAGAACATTTTAGTGGTTACTTAATCTGTCTGCAACTAATTTTTTGGCCATGAAACTCCAAAATAAACCAAGAACCGCTATAATGTTTGATGACTGATTGTTCACATGACAATGTGTAAGACCCTGTTGAGCATATAACAGCATATGCTGCATGGAAGCTGGTTTGAGCTGGTTTATGCTGGTCCTTAGCTGGTCATGAGCTGGTTTAAGCTGGTCAAGTGCTGGTCCTAAGCAACTAGCTCCAGCTCAGGACCAGCTTAGGACCAGCACTTGACCAGCATAAACCAGCTCAAACCAGCTTCCATGCTTCAAAACGTACCTAACCAGCATATGCTGTTTTTTCAACAGCAAATATAGGCTACACATGATGCGTTTTATTGCAATAGCCTCTTATTTATTTAGGTTATATAAAAAAGGAAAAGTAGCCTACATGAGTAAAATGTTCATTTTTTCATAAAAGTATTTTTATTTAATGTATGGTCAAATTATCAGAATGCATTTATTCTACCTCTGTGCCACAAATTTCCATTTAAACCTTTTGTAATTTATTTTAAATAGTAAATGTACTGTGTCTGTATCTCTGATTTGTTATATCTGAAATCTGAAATGAACCAAATGCTATATGTTTAAGACATATGATCATAGGATCATACAGGATCATAAGAACCCATCTCAGATAATGATGAAAATATTTAATGCAATACGTTAGGCTATTTCATTTATTGCAATGCCTTATTTCTTTACCGTAAAGTGAATATGTACGAGACACATTTCCATATCGCCTCCAAAGTACGTTCTTAATGCACATAAAAGCATTTCACATAAAGCTTCAGGTTCTTGCTCGTTGTCTTTTTTATCGGCCACCAAACGCATCTGTTTCCCACTCTGAGCACGTAGCGCGCCTCTGTCAGCGCGTGTCTCTCCCCGCGCGAGCGAGCGCGCCCCCACACAAGCAGGCAGAAGCCTTTGACGTCATAGAGAGGCACTCCGCCAGTGCTAAATCAATCTTTCACGTGAATGACTGTGCAGCTCCCCCTCTGGCATCCTGAAACATCCTCAGAGAGATTTTAGGGCTGAATTTAGGTGAATGGAGGGTGTGATAGGCTCATTGACAAATAAACTTGCCTAGTGTTTGTCTTTACTGGACATGTGTGAGATTTTGATGACCAGTATGTGTATGTGCAATCGCCCTGAGAAGTAAACTACCCAGCTAGCAGGGAATTTTATCCAAGTTCTTCCAGTAATGTTAACAGAAAGCTTGTTCAAAGTTATCTTTAAAACATTATCAAAACATTAGCACAAATATGTTGTAAAAAATGTCTTCCAAGCCATCAAAATGTCTAATAATATAGAACAAATTCAAGTGAACGTCCAACATACAGTAACAAAGCCAATTTTAGTGACTTGCTAAAATGGGGGAAATACCTATATAACATTGCTTCCCGTTCCTTCTTGTCTATTTACTCTGGATGCGAAAGTAGAAAAATAGTATAGAGTGAGGACCTACATTCAAACACATGAGCTCACAGATAGCAGAGAATCTTTGTCGTATCTGGCTTGATGGATTTACACACTTTCTGCAGGATCAATGCTACTGATGCAGGGACTCACAGGATAGCTTCTATAAAGATATAAGCTCCCTCAAGATCAGGAGCATCAGCTTTTAGGAGAATGATGTGCAGCTGTAGGAACCAGAAATGAGCTTTCTTTTGCGTCACTGCAGCTTGGGTTAGATTTGAGATTCATTTGGAGCTGGAGGTTAAAGGGACAGTTACTCACCCTTATGTCAATCCAAATCTGTACTGAACACAAAAGATATTTTGAAGTATGCTGAGGTCCAAACAACATTAGACCCTATTGATGTTCATCATATAGACAAAAAAAAAAAAAAAAAAAAAAAAAACATTCTTTACAATATCTGGCATTCCACAGAAGAAAGTCATACTGGTTTGGAAAGAAATAAATCACTGTATATAAATAATGCTGAATTTTCTTTTTTGGGTGAACTATATAGGATATATATATATCAATATAGGAGGTCAATGGTTGTCCTTAAAGGCTATACAAAGAAACATTCTAGACACTAGGACTGAGGAAATTCCTCTTTTCATTAAAAATATCTTCTATTCCAACTCTTTATCATCAGCTGCATTTCAGCACCATGGACAGTTCCACAATGCTTCAGGACATATATTAAGCAAAGTAAAAGACACAAGGGCTTCATAGCTCTATGGATACTGAGAAAACACCAATACCATTCTGAAAACATCTAGGTTTTACTGGCTTTAGATCTGACAGTCACACCCAAACCAGCTACAATCACTCCTACAAGACCAGCAATCACAGGCATTACTTCAATAGACTATCAAAATTACTGCCAGTACCAGCTTGCCTAAAGTCCAAAATATACTCAACCTAACCAACCCTGAGGTCTAGAAGTTTTACTTCAACTTGCCTCCACCTGCAACCATCTCAATCCGCCTGACATACTCTATTAATGCAAAACACTGTACATTTTAAAGCCATGACATCTGTTTTTCTGTTATTAAGATCTTAAAGAGCCCCGTCAGCTTTGGTATTGGTTTTTTGACTAACCATGTTAATCCCCGAGACAATCTCCTCAATTGTTGCCTCACTACCCTGCTCCGCACAGGTTCAAGCACAGACAAATGATCCCCACTTTAAGACAAATAGCCCTTCTTTTAAGGAGGAAGGAGAGTCCCATCCATATACTTCATAGCATCGACCCCGCTCAATTGGGGTCGATCCGGGTTGGGCGAGATGCACCTTGCCTCTTGGCTTTACAGTCATTTGTCCAAATGGCACCATAAGCATGCAGCAAGCAACTTGTTGATGGAAAAAAAGTCATTGCTTCTCGGTAGGAATGTAGATAGACAGCCAATGTTTAACTTTAATAAAGATCATAAAACTTGTCAGATCTGAAGAGTTGTAGATAATTGGATTGCCAATTTTGGTGGGTCCTTCCGAGGAAACCTCCACCAGCCGAGCAACTGCCATTGAGATGAACAAAAATGTAACCTTTAGGGGTACAACATCTTGTCTCTGGGGACATACCCTTAAAGGGACAACTTTGTAAGTTATCTCCCTAAAAGTTACCTTAGAGTAGTAATATAGCCTTGTGGCACTACTATGAACCTTTTATGGGTAAATAAGTAACAAAGAGGTCCCTCTGAAGATACTGCCCCAGTGGCAAGCAGTTGTACCCCAAAGGTACAATTTTTCTTTTTTTTTTCTCAGAGAGTGGAATGCTAATTGTATAGCTTTCTCCCAGTGGCGAGGCTACATAAGGGCCAGGGTGGCACTGGCTCACTCAGAATAATGGCTGGTCCACCCAATTAATACAGACACAAAATATTTTTTTGTGTGTGAAAGGAGAAAAAGTCACACATACATGACAATAATAATCGCTCAAATACATGAATTTAGAGGATGTCACTCCCGAAACTTTGGGGCGTGTACGTGGCCGTTGGTCAAGCATGAAAAACGAAAGTTTTATTAAAATTCTGAATTGATTATAAATGTCGCAATCTCACAAAGTTCCGTTATAATCAATGAAGTTGTCTACACTGCACAATGAATGTCTTATTTACATGTTTACACTTTGTTATAATGAGAGGATTTGTGAGCGTGCAGTACTCAGCACTGGACAAAAACTCCGGCAGCCGGATTTGAGCGGTGAGTGGATTATAACAAACACCTTTGATTGGCCATTGCGTTCAAGAAAACAACAAACATCTCTGTGATTGGCTACACTGCTCAACGCTGCAAAAACACATTGTAAATAGAAACCTTTGACGCTCTCCAAAGAGCTCACAGACACGCACTGGATTGTTTGCCAAATCACCAATATGCTATTATTATGGAGAAAACTGATCCTAGACCAGCAGTTATGGGCAGCCTTCCCCTCTAAAATCAATCAGAAGCAGCAGTAGGCAATTTGAGTGAACAAATTCCACACTATTTTCAAGTCTATGGCCAGCCTTACACACGCTCTGCCTATGATTATTTATTGTTCTTATTCTGTTCTTTGGTTGTTTTATTTATGAATGTTTTTTTTGTTGTTGCTGTTGTTTTCATGAAACTGTTGGCTGACAATAAATCACATTTAACTAATCTTTGCTGTCAATTTTTTTTTTTCATCCCATGTATTATAAAATGATGTAATTTAAGAATAAGCATTGGTCCACCCTATTCACCAAGGTCCACTCACTTTAAAATTTCTGGCCTCACCACTGCTTGCTTCATCTCCTTCTAAATCCTTCTTGTCTAGGAACTAGTGATTTCTTCTTTCCTTTAAAATGTAATTAAGATACTTCGAGGGGGTATGTTTGGGAATATTGTAAGATACACAATGCAATTTAACAAATCAAAAACACGTCTAGGATCCTCAGGTGTGATTAGAAATGGCAAGAGAGATATTTTACCATAGTGTTGATTTCTCGGTAATAAACCACTTTGTACACACAATCATCAAATTCATGCATTTGTCTTCTACCTTTGTCTTACATAAATCATACACCATGGCAACAAGGGTCTAAATTTAGAATATTGGACGTTTCTGTTTCCTTGTAATTGTTTCTTGTTAATAAACCCCTGGCCTTCGTTTTGAATCCCCCTAGGGCTTGGTGTATTGGCTGCAATTGTGCTATTACTGCACAAGGTAATGGCCCAGGATCTATTTTTATCCCTCTGTCAGGGATCCGTTCGAACTTGATTATCTAAAGACGCATGATCAGTCATTGATACAATTTATTTACCACCTAAAACTGAGCCCTGCCCTTTTGCTCTTTCACATAGGGCAACAAGCTCTCTCATGGGGCAACGATAATGTTTGAAGCCTTTAGTGACCTCTACAGACATGGTCATGTTGCCTAGCATGAGTGATGAATGAAGTGTCAGCATGAAGGGAAAGATAGAGTCATTTAAGGGAATGGATGTTCTTCTTGTCAAGAGATGAATGGTGGCTGAGGTAGAATAGGCTGGACGTAACAACTCTTTCAGACCGCTTCAGGAAATGAAGGCCCTTACAAAGACCACAATGATGTAGATGCAAAAAAATAAATAATATAATTTCAAAATAACCTTAAACTAAACTTCAGTACAGTTTAAATACAGTTTACAGAATTCATACTTTTCAGACTATTTATAAAACCTACACAAACCCAGAAGCTTGCATACACTAAATGCACTAGAAAAAAACAAATAACCAAAGCAGTACAACATTTGCAGAAATATTTTTCCATTTTAAACGTCCTAATTTACATATGGAGCGAGAGAGACAGGCCGTGTGCATTGCACCCTTTGCTTTGTTTCTCCCTCCAATTCTCTGTAACACACACCCTCACATTCACAAGGAAATGCTTGCAGCCACAAAAAAAAAATCTACCCATATAATGGAGGTCTGAAGTCAAGCTCTGTTCTGAGCCTAATCTGTTTACTATTTAACTATTCGTTTGCATGAAAAGGCCATTCATGCAAATGAATAGACTGTTCATAAAGTGGCGAGGATAGGGGCAGGCGGAGATGAGACAGGTCTAATATTATTTTAGCTTTGTCCGAAAGACGGATATGACTTAAGAAAAAAATAACAGCCTTGGAGAATTCTGCATGATGTGTTTAGGCACCAGATAAAGCTCACCGGATTAAGGAGGATATCACTTATGGCTGCCACTTAGATATTGACAGCAAGCAAACAGATGCACAAACATGGACATGTGTGTTTGTGAACACATTTATGCTGCAGAAATTTGCATATCTGCAGACAACACCTTCCGTTTACAGAGTGATGGTGAGATGCATGTGCCCCCTCAGATATTTGAATCAAGGTGGTCCAATTGAGTCTTATGTTTTGGATACATCACGTCAGGATTTCAACCCAGGTCCACTTGCATGCTAAATGATTGCAATGTTGCTACACAAACAGGTCTTCACTTATATATTAAAGAACTACTAAAGGGCTTTTTGTTTTGGTCATATCTCGAATAGGTCAACAAGTAAGTCAAGATGGCCACTTGCAAAGATCGGCAAATCCAGCAACTAGTAATTCTTCTTCAGAAGTGCACATTGAGGGACTTTGGAACTTATAAAAATGACTTTACAATGATCTTCAGGTGGACTGAACAAAACCTGTGCATCTTAATTCCTGGAAGTAGTTTGGAGTCTGAAGTTGATACTAGTGAGACAGTTGATAAAAGTCATGATGCCAAAAACACTAGATTACATTGTTCCCAGATGGATCTGCAGACAATATTCTTAAGTATCAGGGGATAAATATATACCTGAAAAACAACCAGCATTGTTTGTGTGTGCAAGTGTTACAACATGTATCTCTCCTTAATGCAAGATTGCAGAGGAGAACCATTGTCCTTAAGGGAAAAAGTTTCACCTCCAAAATACACTGTTAGAGTCTGTGGACTCACAGTTCAGTTCTTATTAAAGTTACAGTCCCTCCAGTGTTGTAATTCTCACACACATAGACAATGTCACCACTAGTAATCAAAGACTCAGAGTGCTCCATTCGAAGGACTATGGTCTCGTAATTTTCACATTCGCTACACAGTGCCACAGGACAAGTCACTAAACAGGGTCTATATCATCCACTGAGCCATGAGCAGGTAAAATTGCTATTTGCCTCCCTCCTCCCAGACCAAATGGGGATTAATTGAGTCTAATTAAAGCTCATCTCTACTGCAAGCACTAATGTGGTCAATATCTATCCAGCGGGAGACTGTCCTCAATTATCCCGGCCTCACAATTATCATCATCATTACAGAAGTGTCATTTTTACGCCAGTATTTCAGAGTTATCTTTTAAAGACCTGTTTCCTGTGAGAAAACGAGAAAAAGAATTTTATTCCACCATTGGACGTCCCTCAATGCCATATCCCTTTTCTCATTTTCTCATCTCTCCAACTTTCAGACAAGGCCTTGTCTGCAGGTGATGGATTGCAATAGTCTCTCGGTTATCTCAGGAGTCACAGGTAATCTGGAATATGCCAGATGAGACCCAGGTTTGCCAAATGAGCCATTGCAAACACACATATGCGCGCAGACACAAATACATTTACTATTGATTCAGCTAACCAAATGCCCCATCACTCAACTGCTTAAAGGCCCTATGCGAAATACCGCTCTCAACACCAATCCCCCACTGAATCCAAACTTAGGTGATGTAATACTGCACAGACTGTTGGGAAATAGCCCACCGAGAGTTCAGCACTAAGGGTGCCTTGCACGAGCACTTCTAAATCATAAAATGACAAACGGGACACCCTACAAACTTGAGGACTTTCGCAAAGAAGGATTCAGCATTGGATCAATTGCCCTATTTGGGAAAAGCCTCTACTCAAAGAACCAATGGCAAAGCACTTCAATTTGTAGCAAGCATTAATGAATCTCTACACCCAGACATAGACACATCATGGAAGTTAAGACCTTTCTTTTTTTAAGAAGGTGGTTTTGCCTGATGGGAATTAGCCTACAGGACAAGTAGTAGTAGAAATGGCAGCCACAAATTCATGTTGGACCTTCAATCTGAATCTAGTGAAAGGGGACTTTACAGATGTAGCCTACATTCTTCTTCATTAAACAGATTAATTGTTACAATATCTGAATCAACTTGCAGTACACTTCTACTACAGGGACAATTGCCAAACCTGAGGCACCTTGCTCAAGGGCACAATGGTGGAATTTCTATGAATCACCACTTTTAAAGTTTAAGCACATGAGTTTTAGGTTACCAGCCTAGCACTCTCTCTTCCTGACACCCTTCTAGAATAATTTAAAAAATGAGACTTACCGTCAACCACACCTCAAGTCCTACCACTAATCCTCCACATTTGGGCCGGACGCAGACTGGCTGAGGAGAAATTGCCACAGGTTTAACTAGCACAACCAACAAAAGAGGTCCAGATCAGCACGTACACCGACTCCTTTCGACTGGACCATGACATTGGCTAAAGAAAATGGCCAGATTGAAACCAGTGGGCGAGAAACCCCCTATAGTTTAAAGCAAAACTAATTTGGTCTCTGCCACACACCTTGGAAAAAGCTTGTGGAGTCAGTTGCAGAAGTTCCCAGCAAAAAAAAAAAAAAAAAAAAAAAAAAAAAGGAGTAGGAGGTTCTGAAAGTCAAAGCAAATAATTCTTTATTGTCAATGGTATTTTTTACCCTTCAAACTGGCTAAGGTGGTATGCCTCAATGATTTGAAGTGGGGAGAGAGAATGAGGGAAGGAGTCCTGAGTTTTAATGGCTCATTGTAGATTTTTGTGGCAGATGAAATATGTTTTAATTTGCCAAGCGCTAGAGGGGCTGTCGATAACTCACATGCGAGAGAAAGCACCAAAAGGCGGGAATGCTTTCCCTCTCTCTCTCTCTCTCTTTCGTTCTTCACTCACGTTGGTGCTCCTGCATGTTCCCATGGTAACGGAGCACAGCAGCAATGCAAGGCGCGGCTTTTTTTTTTAAAGCATGCCAAAACTGAATGAGATAGACACCAAATACAAATTCTCTCACTGTCTCTATCTGTTTTTCTATCTATCCAACCTGTCTATTTATGTCTCACGCAAACACCTTGGTTATAAATTGAGTGCGACAGATAAACAAGTTAAATCCCTGAAATTATGCATGCAAAAACTGGAAACATAAATGTGTTCAGAATTTTGCATTTGCATCCTATAGTTCATACCAAGTCGTATTAGGTGTTGACATGATCCAAATGAGATCATGCACTTTAACCAGTAAAGGTGAAAGCTTGGATCTGAGATGGATGATGCAGGGAGTATTCGGAAGTTCTAAAGTATGTTGGAACATTCACAATCTCTCCGGCTGACCGACGAAATTCTGCAAAAGCCACAGTCAGAAAATGAGATGTCAAGTGTGATTAATCTTCACACCATGAGAGGAAGAGAAATGAGGTGATTCGGGTAAAGAAAAAGAAAGATCTAGAATAGCAATGAACAAGCTTGACATTCATCCATATTTTGTGCTGTGAGGTTCCGAGACCTAAAGGATGTATGTGGCATTCAGGTTAATGCGCACATTTTATCTTTCACAGTTGTGCATTGCTTCTGTTATAGACAATTTAGAGTTTGCTGCTAGTGAAACCGTTGTTTGTAGGTCTCTGGTTGTGAATCTAATTTCGGTGGGAGACGCAGACTTCAAATCAGCAATAAATTAAGTTAAATAAAAAATAGCCATTATTTAGTCAACCTCGTGTCTTTCTAAACCTGCATGCTGGTTTTTGTGCAATGACAGTTAACAGTGACCATTTTATATTGCATGTTATTAGTGTTATATTCCAAGTCTTCTGAAGTTATACAATATTTTTTGTGTGAGGAGCAGACCAAAATTTAGGGTACGTTTACACGACAACGATGTACTAAAAACGGAAATGTTTTTCCCTTGCGTTTTTCTGAACGATCCCCGTTCACACGGATCTGCGAAAACTAAAAACGCTGTATTATGCATGTCAGGCCAAAGGTTGGCAATGTCACTTTGTAAAGAAAAACTACACGCCTACACGTAAGACTGAACACGTAAATACGCAAGCGCATGACGTCACCTTTTTCACAAATTCTCGTTTTCGTAGTTTACATGGAGACAATAACTGTAGTTTTCAAAAACTTGCACTTTGATTTTGTTTGGCATGGAAATGGATATGACAATGTTGATATGTTTGGTCTTGGTGGAATAGATCTGCTATGCTGTTACTGATGTTATTGCTGCTGCTGCTGCTGCAGAGCAAGTATGAGACTACAGCCAATACATGCACAACACGCTGCTGTGAGCAAATAAGAGATGCTGCTAGAGCTTGGACAATAAATCGATTTGAGAAATAATTCTGGATCGATTCTGAGATTTTCCAAATGCATCGCAATTCTCTCTCGAATCGATTCTGAGCTTAGTTTTTAACAGCAGATGGCACTGCGTGCTTTAGAAACAGCCGTACTCTGCTTGCTTCCAATTCCTTACACACACCACCTGAACCTTCTATAAAATAATCATTCATAAAGTTCGAAAAGGTTGAAGTGAAATACAAGGGTGTTTGCCGTGAGCTGTTTACATTAATCTTGCATCATAAAAGCATTTTGAGGTGCAAGTCAATTCTCAGAATCAGCTGAACGCACGAGCGCTCTTCAGCGCTCTTCATCATAAGCATTTGAGTGTGCGGTTAAAAACTAGCCTAGAGCGCACCATCTTCTGTTAAAAACTAACCTTAGAATAAATTTGAGAGAGAATCGCGATGCATTCGGAAAATCTCAGAATCAATTCACGAATCATAGTGCATCAATTTATTATCCCAGCCCTACATGCTGCTGCTGTACAATATAGCATACGTGAATTACCCGTAGCAGATTTATAGAGGTGGAGCTGGGGGAGGTGGAGGGTTTCTGAAAGTGCGCTGCAACTGCTACAGCAAATGCTGACCAAGTATTTGAAGGTTGAGCACGCAAGCTCATTGGCTATACAGCAGGAACCAATCAGCTGTGTCCTATAGAGAATGATGTGATTGCAGCAGATTGATTTAAGGACCTATCAGCCTGCGCCATCTAGAGTTTCATGACATAACTTTGTATTTATTTGCCATAGGGTATGGATCAATGTTTTTCCAATGCTTGAACAAAACTTTTCCAATGTTTTCTCCAAGACGAGTGTTAGTACTGCAATTTTAAGCGCAAGCGTTAACTTATCAGCAGTTGGTCCTCCCTCTCACAGCTTTACAACAATATTTCACACATCACTTCCTCTTCCTCACACAAAGCTTTAATACTTTAGAAGACTTCAAACTAGTGCACAAAAAGCGAAGATTTCTTTCGTGGTACTTTTATGGTGCTTTTTGTCCCTTTGAAATTTGCTAGCCGTGGTCACGAACTGTCATGGGTTAGAAAATACCAACATAAAAACTGCAAAATTTCTGCTTTGTGTTCCACAGCACAAACAACAGAATACAGGTTTGTAACAACATGAGGGTGAGCACATAACAGCATTTCCTTTTTCGCTCAACTATTTCATTCAGCTATTCCATCACACTAATCATACGCTATCGCATTACCACATTCACACATTGCGAAGTTAAAGACTATATCGTGTGAACACAAACGGTCAAGTGTTCATAATGCAAATATAAACGTGCCACAAGCAGAGCCTGGAAATGTCCCGGGGCAGATCCCCGCATAGTCACTGGCTTGAGAGCAATGTGTAATTATCATTCACACTTAAATGATCTGTTAATTGAGACGGACTCGAGGTGTGACAGGGAGGACCAACAGGGAACTAGTGCTAAGCTAACAAATGGTTGCACCTAAATTTGCAAAACTAACACAAACCACTAATCTGAGAGAAAACATTGCAACAGTTCTGCTAAGCCCCTGAAGACTGAACCACATGCTATAGCAAATAATTTAGCACATACACTTGATTTTGAACAATCTGCTTCACAATTTTAGTGTTAGCTTTATATTAGCCTAAGCTACAAAGCATCTCTTCTTCACAAGTCAAAAAGTAATCTAAATTTACCCTATTTACTATGTTCCTGGTCTTACTGTACAAATTTCATCAGCACACATTATTAAAACAAAATGTCTTTATAATCTTTTAAGTCTGAAATCTAATTACAACAGTAAAACGGGCTGTTTTATGTCACTTTATGTGTCTTTCATTCAAGCAAGGCCATCCATCTCAAGCCAGCGGCATGTGTTTTGACAGATATGGTGTTGTCACACCTGGGAACGAGGTGCTGATGGTGATTCAATGTGTTGGGGGTCAGATTTCTTACTTATGTTTTATGTCAACCGGTCAGCGAGGTTAAAAGCTTTGTCAACTAGAGGAATTACGGCGTGCTAACTGGCCATCCCAAATGTATCTTTGAATCAAGCCATTACCTTTTCCAGAAAAGGGCTGAAAGCAAAGAGCAGATTCCTGACACTTAAGCAAAATGATACTGACAGGTCTGTAAACACATTACTTTTAGTGTCATGGTCCATTAGCAAGAAGCAAGGACCTCAGATCCTCTTCGATTTGTACATTCCAGGTGGTTCTCCTGCAACTGAAATCCATCAATTTATCGTTCTATTTTAACAAATGCATAGATATTATTGTAATCATTACACTTTCACTGATGATGTGCTGCACCCTGGTGGTTAGGAGAGGTATCGCAGGCTCTGTACTTTGACGATGACTCACGCACTTTTGTTTTATGACGATGGGATCTCCCCTTCCACCCCTCTCACCATCTGTCTGGGAATTCTCCTTTCCTGAAACTCATCTAAACAGTTCCCTCCCTCCTTTCCCTGTCAGCCTCATTTTCTCCTTTAGCTGCATTTCTTGCTAGTTTTTGACACATTAATGGCTACCAAACAGATTAAAATCATCTATCTGTACAGCACTGCTTTATTCCTGATAGCGTTAAAAGTTCATTAGTCACATTTACAATTCCGTGAGTTCCTGGAAATTGCGTTTTACTTATATTCTAACAAAAAAGTCACCCAGCAATACTGTCAATAACTAACACCAATCTGACACAACTTACCCCACAGCAATGCTGTTATTGTTAACTTCAACTTAAACTATTAAAAATTATTGTTGTTAATTGAAATAAGGCTGAAATAAAATACAATATAAATGCTAGATGAAAAACGACATAACATTTTACAAATGTTAACTGAAGCTTAAGTTGAAGTACTAAAGATAATGAAATAATAGCTATATAGAAATGTTTTTAAAAAGTAATAAAAAATTACAAAAGCACAGAAAATATAACTTTATAATTATAATTTTTTAACTAAAATTCAAATGAAAACTTAAAATAAAAGCTAATTTAAAAATTAATAAATACTATAATCGTATATGAATAATACTAAAATAACTACTATTTTGGGGAAGAAAAATTCTCATGTAGAACATTTACTTTGAAAAAAAAACAATAAAACAAATTAAAATACACATTTCAAAATTTTAATTTGACACTAAGTCATTTTCTTTGCTTGTCAAAGCAAATTTATACAGACCTACAAATATATACATCATCCATTTACATGTAAACTAGGTAAATTGGGGGTCGTGTGTGTATATGTAAAAAAAAAAGTTTTATCACAGAAAAATCTCATCACTTTTCTCATGTGCATCTCTCAGTCGTGAGCAGATGTATATGAGGGGCCATCCTAAACAAATGTGGACATTTAAAGCTGCAGTCCGTAACTTTTTTTGGTTAAAAATTATCCAAAATCAATTTTTGAGCAAGTACATAACCAGCCAGTGTTCAAAACTGTCTCCTTAGCCCGATCCACAACGATAAGCTTGTAAAAACGTTTTATAATAAAATCGGTACTGGTGGGTTTCCGCGGGAAATTCAAGCATGTCGCCTTTGCGTCATTACGTCACGTCTGTTTACATAAAGATGGAGTCCCAGCTAGTAGGCTATATCGCATGTGGAGGATGCTGCAGGTGACGGATCATTTATAGCCTTTTCTCACAGCAGCTGCAATAATTAAACTTATCATTTTGATGGTGGATTGTAATCCAAAAAAGGTCCAAATGACAATCATCAGTGACAACTGGAGATTCACAAGTATTCAAAAGCAAAAGACTTCGGACTGAGGAGTGGCTACAGAAATTGAAATATACAGGTAACGCTAATACACACTAAATACACAGTCACGCAATGCTGATGTTGTTAACATTAACAATTTGAGAACAAAGTATAACAATAATACTAATTTGCACGGTTTGACGTGATATGAGCCAAGCGATTGTTAGATTTAATCACCATTGGCAGCGTGATTTATTGTAATGCTTTTTTTCTCAATTGGTCAGAACAAAAGTGGCAGACATGTTACTTACTTGTTCAGATGACATTTTCCGGTGAAAATTCTAACTTTGGTCATATTTTTAAGACGCAGAATCTGTGATTCTGAAGTACAGTATCCACACCAATGTGGTGACTGACAGCAAACATTAGATTCATCCGCGCTGAGGAGCTGTGCCGATGCACAACCCATGTAAAGTTGATAATTCCGCAAATAACTGCAATTGCAGGTTTCAAACAGAGATGGCGACAAAGAGGCAAAACTTACGGACTGCAGCTTTAACAAAAATTATGTAATGTGTAGATAAATCCAAAATATTTTGTCTTTTTCTTGGTCTTAAAACAGCAACGTATCATTCTCTTGTTCCCTCTCTCCTCACAAGGTCTTTTCGATGTGACCCGAGCTTAACATGCAAGTTAAGGTGTGAGGGTCAAATCCTGACACTACGGGAACAGCCTGACATGAGCCAAGTCATTGTGAATCCTCTGAAGAGACAGAAGAACATACGGTCTGACAGACAAGTGTTTGTGTGACGTGTTCTTTTTTTTTTTTTTTCAGAGGCAAGGAACTGAAGATTTTCTGTTCGGAGTACGACTCCTTAACACAGTTGGTCCGGAATTAATTGGAACAAGGGTTAGAGGGTCAGTGCTGAAGAAATCACCTCTGCTCCTTCTGTCTGGCTTGAGGAAACAGGAAAAGTCCCATTTCAGGCAACTGAAAGAGTTTCAAAGTGAAGGTGATTGGCAGTCCTGCACTTTCCATCTCTGTGGAGGGCTATCAGATGGAACAGGAGCTATTCTGTTCTCTATAAGAGCACAAAGGCCTTTGGATGGATTCATAGAGGCAATACGGTCAGGTTTTTTGTTGTTGAACAAGGTCCCATGCACTGCGAGCTTTCCTTTGAGAAACACACTTCAAAGTCTCAAAGGAAGGTTATATACACAGCTTCACTTTTAGACAAGACCAGGTTTTTGGGTAATGCTACTTTTGATTGAACAAACAATCATTAGCAAGTATGTAAACGCCATAAACAGTGCTATTTAATCAAGAAAAATGGATTAAAGAAAAACCTGGCATCTAGGTTTTACACCAATCTGCTGTCTGTCATTTTATTTATTGGGCCACATTTTTGAAACATGGGCAGAACGAATTTCTGAACGAGAAAATTGATTGAAAATAGACGTAATTAGATTTAATGACAATTTCCACAAAATTAGTTTTACAAATTGTCTACATGAAAATTTGTTCAGCACGTTTCATGAACGAGGGGTCCGTGTACGTTTTGATCATTTCATTTCCTCTTTGGAATGGAATAACGAGAAATGAATAGACAGCTTGTTTATTCGTTTTTTCATTTAGTTTAACAAACGGAAAATGAGATTTTGACCAGATTTCCCATTTTTCGTTTGTGATTTACAAATCGGTTTATGGCTTTGATATTTCATTCGCACATGTGGGCGGCTCTGAAACGCCCCTTTCATCTGATTGGTCAAACCGCGCCGTCTTCAGGACGGCCTTTTTTTCTGTCAGGTAGAACAAGAGTCGGTATGGCATTGGCAAATCATCCCACTTTAAGCTTTTGTCGCCACGCGAGCCACCACTCCGTGATATCGCTGATATTTAAATAAGAAATGTGTTATATTTAATTATAATTAGTGCTGCTGCGAAGCTTCGCCTCTAACGACACTTGAGGGATTACAAGTCATACAGTATGTTGACACGGAGTTTGGTGTTCCCAATATATATACCATAATATGTCTAACCTTTCCCACTCGTCTTTTAAGATGATCAATATAGTGTGTGTGTGTGTGTGTGTGAGAGAGAGAGAGAGAGAGAGAGAGAGAGAGAGAGAGAGAGAGAGTGTGTGAGTGAGTGTGTGAGAGAGAGAGACCTGAATAAATAACAGTGAAAACTGAAATTTAAAAGTATGACTGTAAGCGTTGTGTACTCAGTTAACACAGAAAGAATGAGCTAAAAAAAAAAAAAAAAAAAAAAAAAAAGATTGAATCAGTGAACTTGTAGGCTGCTGAATACCTGACAAAATTAGCAGGGTTGGAGAGTATTATAGGTCTTCAGTTGAAATACGAATTATGAATAGGAACTGTAATGTTAAAGTTATAGGACACAGTGTCAATCTTGGGTTATAAAAATGTTGTTAGTAGTTTTCTTTGGATTAGAAATACAATCCAATAAAATATAAATTATATGAATTGTGAACTGAGGAGAGTTTCTGCAGTGGTTCGAATTAATTTCAGCGTTAAACAAATAATCAAAAATTAATTTGACCATGCTGATTTAAAATTAATCGAATAGCCTACATTAATCGACTACAAATTACATTTAACAGATTCTATCATATGTGAAATTAATAATTAATTAATTAATAATTAGACAGCACTTTTTAAAGTTATTTTTGTTACATGATTAATTGGTTGATGTTTCTCTGAAGTTTGCTAATTTCTTTCAAGGTATTGTTTATTCCTATTCAAGGTATTGTTTATTCCCACTGCTTTGTGCATTCAATGTTTCTCCAGCAAAGCTCTGGTAGTATTTTTCTATACAAGTATTTTATTTTATTTTGTTTTCATTTGTCATGAGCTATTTTAAGATGTACTAAGGTGTTGATAAATCACATTCAATTAATGTAAAGGGCATGTCAGGTGTGTCCTGCTCCTGGAAGATAAATGTCCTGCAAAGTTTAGCTCCAACCAAACATACCTGAACCAGCTAAAGGTCTTCAGGGTTACTAGAAATATCCATGCTACACTTTCAGGAAAAATGGTCCAAAAGCTGTTGCTGGGATGTTTCTATTTAAAAGGGTGCTAATATGTACCATTTAGGAATGTACACTTTTGGTAACCAATATGTAACTAATATACACTCTAGTTAGATGTACCTTTTGATAGGGCACCACTCCAGTGACAGCTTTTGTAGCTTTTTTCTGAGAGTGCAGGCAGATGTGTGAGTCAGTCAATACAATGTCAAATGTAATGTGCAAAACATTATTTTATCGTAACAACAATGCATGCAACCAAAATTGATCTTGATTCGAAAAATGCTCTGTTACTTATTTTGTCAAACAAATAATCAGCTACAATGCAGAACACACACAGGAGTGAAGGGGTAACACCATATTACATCCACGATGGAGAACAAATACACACACACAAACACACAACAGGTTTGACTGTATTGTGACATAATTGCAAAAAAAAAAATATATATATATATATATATATACTTCAGTGATGATACTTTGACAAAGATACATTTTTAATGTTATAATAATGTCTAAACACAAATCTAAAGGAAAAGATAGGCTATCTATAAAAATACCTACGGGAAATGGCAAATGAGCCAGTGAGTGATGCTCTGCAGCCATCTAGTGGCTGTTCTTGAAATTTCATGTTATTTTAATTTGAAATGTTTGATTTCCAGTATGGCAGCAATCTTCCACTAATGACACATTGTCAACGTTATCTCCATGAACAAAATTAAGAAATTAAATTAGAAATAAATTATTACAAATGCACATTACAAACAAATTTTAAAAACACCATATAAGTGCGTGATATTACGTAAGTTTAAAAAAAGTTTTATTCATATTATACAAACTATTTTTATAGCCTAGCATTTATCAACCTATAAAAATAGAAATAGGCCTAATATATAATACACCTAACTCCGTGTCAACATACTGTATGACTTGTGATCAAGTGTCGTACATTAGAGGCGAAGCTTTACAGCAGCACTAATTATAGTTAAATATAACACATTTCTTATTTAAATATCAGCGAGTGGTGGTTCGCGTGGCAACAAAAGCTTAAAGTGGGATGATTTGCCAATGCCGTACCGACTCTTGTTCTACCTGACAGAAAAAGGCCGTCCTGAAGACGGCGCGGTTTGACCAATCAGATGAAAGGGGCGTTTCAGCGCCGCCCACATGTGCGAATGAAATATCAAAGCCATAAACCGATTTGTAAATCACAAACGAAAAATGGGAAATCTGGTCAAAATCTCATTTTCCGTTTGTTAAACTAAATGAAAAAACGAATAAACAAGCTGTCTATTCATTTCTCGTTATTCCATTCCAAAGAGGAAATGAAATGATCAAAACGTACACGGACCACGAGGCTCAATGTGTGCATATCTAATGGTTTTGGCATCAAGACAAACAATAATTTTAACTTCACGTTAACAATTTTTGGATGTAAACCATTAAAATGTGTTTTTATAAATTATTAAGTATAATTTATAATTTGGTAACTTTACAATAAGGTTTATTAGTTAACATTAGTTAACGACATTAGTTAACATGAACTAATAATGAACTGCACTTATACAGCATTTATTAATCTTTGTTAATGTTAATTTCAACATTTACTAATACATTATTAAAATCTTGATAACATTAGTTAATGCAGTATGAATTTAAAAATATTTACAAATTAAATAAAATACATGCATTAAATAATTTATAAATAATATAATAATAACAACATTCTATTTCATATTTAATTTATAAATACTATTCATTATAAATAAACTTATTTTATTTATAAATATGAAAAAATAAAGACTTATTTTTATTAATTAAAAAGCTAAACCTAAAAAATGTTTTAAAATTAATTAAATGTGAATTAAAATATTTAATTAAATAAAAACACATAATAAATTTTATTTTTATAAATTTTATAAAATATAATAACCCATTTTATTTTAATAAAATTTAATTTATAATATTTATAATAATTACATTTAGGCCTACCCCACATGTACACGTATTTTTATAAACAGAGTTTTTCCTCCTCAGTTTAAAAACAAAAAAAATTGCATCCACATGAAAACACAAAATCACGCTATGAAGAGCTGTCAAGAGCATGCCAAACCAACAGGTGGCGATATAACCCTAACTGTAAAGCCATGTTGGCCACTCAGAAGCCTGGAAAAATGGTTATTACCGGTTTAGGTTCCGACGTCACAAGCCAAAATCTCCAGTTTCACCATCTACTACATGACAACAATGTAACCAGGGTTTTCTGAAAATCTTCAGCCTGGCAGAAGTTTTCAAAAAAGTTTGGTTTCAGTGACCGGATACTGCGTTTGAGTGTGGACGAACGGCCAAACTGCATAGAAAAAGCTGCGGTTTTGAAAATACCGGTGTTCGTGTGGACATGGCCTTATTTTTCATTAAAAATGAAATATTACTTATCAACTAAATTCTAATTAAAACAATATTTATAAATTACATAAAAATATTTTTACAATTATGAAATTAAAAAATACATGGTATAAATAATATGAAATATTTTAATTTATGAATTATAACCAGACCTTTCTTTAAAAGTCTTTAGAAGTTCAAGATTTGCTGGTTGTAAACAGGAATACAATGAGCTGTGGGTTATCTTGCACTGTCATACAAAGGTCTGGTTAGAAGTCAGCTCCTGTCTCTCCGTTTCTGAGTGCCGTTGAGAGGAGGGCAGTTCCATGGAGATGAACCCTCAGCGTGCTCTCAGAGTAAGGGCCACTCGACCGCTCTTTGCTCCCCCTCCATTATCAACATCAATTGATGGCCATGCTACATCACAAACGGCCCCTCAGAAAAAGGAGAAAATACTTCCAGTGAGACACCTGCTGTGAAAGCTTGTGTCTTCATTGAGATCCTATTGATTTACCTATTGATTGTCTTGTAGGGGGGATGCTGGGGGTTCAAGGCACGCTGGCTATTGATTCCCAAGAGTTGCAGCACCACACAGTTTGTCCATGTGAACCGTGACATTGCTAAGGTGCTTTTAATGCACCTACCCTCAGAAAGAGATACTAGGCTTTTTAAAGCAAACACACCTATAGACCTTATGTAGCCCCGCCCCTTTTCAGCTCCGCACTCGTTGTGTTCTGTTTTCTGGTTTGTATTTCCACAGCATGAAGGTAAGATCTTACAGATTTATGAATGAATCTTCCCAGTCTACTGGCATTTGTAATGACATCCACTTGAAACATTACAATGCTAATGATAACTTTCGTTAACTCTACAGTAAGTAAATCCACTTCACTAGCTAATTTCTCTTCGACCATAGAAATAAACAGCGACCACAAAAACAGAGGTTCAAAGACAAAATTCTAAAGATGGCTGTGCGCTTGTTTCTCTTGCAGGTTTATAGGAACAACAAATGGCCACTGCGATCTCTCTAATGTCTCAACTGTTTCTCCTAGAAGAAGAAAACTGTTCTCCTAGAACTGTGCTCAGATTTGCCAAGACACCAATGTCTGCAAAAATCAAAGACTTCCATATGAACCTAACAATATTTCGCCAAAAGACTTTTAAGAGGAATGTCTGAGGCAAACTTGAAATTTCAAAAAAAAACCTGAGAACACATTGGCCCTGTCCCAAATGGCACCCTAAACACTGGTATTTCTACGAGTCCACACTTTCGCAACGTAACGTCGCTTTGACTCTCAAGAAAAAGTCTGCTGTGGAGATCGCTTCAGTGAGGGCTCAGCAAAAGTGTGCATTGAGGGTGCGTATCGACCACAAAAGGGGGCGCTCGCAAACACCTTTCTGAAACCTAAAAGGACAAACTGGACACCCTATTTTTTTTCTGGACTTCACGATCATGTGCAATCGGCGGCCATTATAAGTCCACAGGACCGTATGTGCATGTGAAGTGTGCCATTTAAGATAGGGCCATTATGAAACATTATTGAAGCCTCATGAGTTCTGGAAGAGCAATAAAACTCATATCATCAAGATACTGGTATGTCAACATGTACATCAAATTTCAGTTGTCATGGCAACAGCAGTCTAGTCATGTAGCTACCATAAGCAGAAATAACACAGACATGGATTAATGTCACAAAGAAATGTCAGGTGCATATTTCAACTCAAAATAAATAAATACATTGAAAAAAAGTATATTTTTTGCAGAAAAGTATATATTTAAAAGAACAAAATGAAGCATATTTTAGGACCACATAATTATTTGGATTGTAACATTTTTATGAAAATGTGATATAGTGTATATTACAATTTAAACTGTTGTTATTATTATTATTCAATTATGAAATATATATCAGAAAGAGATACTAGGCTTTTTAAAGGGACAGTTCACCCAAAAATGAAAATTTGATGTTTATCTGCTTACCCCCAGGGTATCCAAGATGTAGGTGACTTTGTTTCTTCAGTAGAACACAAATGATGATTTTTAACTCCAACCGTTGCGGTCTGTCAGTCGTATAATGCTTGTCAATGGTAACTTCATCACGGAAGTGATGTCTCGCGCTTATACTTCAATTAGTGCGAGACATCACTTCCGTTGTCAGAGCGTGTTCAGACCTCACCAACCGGATGCGCAAGGCAGTTGGACATAGTGGTGTTTTAGAGGTGAAAAATTATATAAATACTGTTCGGTTTCTCGTACAAACCGATCGTTTCGTGTCTTAGGACATCAATGTGTCGTCACGAGCCGCAGGGTTTAATTTGGATTTGTCTGTGCATGTTTTTTTGACTCTTATAGATGGAGTTACCATTGACAAGCATAATAAGACTGACAGACCGCAACGGTTGGAGTTAAAAATCATCATTTGTGTTCTACTGAAGAAACAAAGTCACCTACATCTTGGATGCCCTGGGGGTAAGCAGATAAACATCAATTTTTCATTTTTGGGTGAACTATCCCTTTAAATACTAATTATGTATGTGAAAGAAATATTATGTATATTGTAGGACCATTACATTATTTGAATTGTAACTTTTCATGCATATTGAAAATGTAAAAATGTACTTTACAATTTAAATTATTTTTAGAACTATTTTATTATTTTGTACTGTAACATTTTCAAGGATACTGAACATGTACGTCACAGTTTAAAAAATAATAATTAAAATAAAATAATTATATATAAAAAATATTATTTCGTAACATACAATAGAATGATAGATTACAACTGGAAATGTGTGCTTCATAATATCATACAGACGACATTAATTACATTATTGGATCCTTATGTTAAAACTCTTTATACAAAGTAACTTCTTTTTTAAACTTTAAGTATGGCCAAGACATCTTTTGACAATTTTCGTGAGATTTATTAAATGCACTGTATTCAGCGATCAAGCTTCCAGTGCTTGTGAAGTACACAAACACACATAACGACTATTATCAAGATCCAGGGTGTTCGTTTGACCAACACACACGACATCAAAATGATGCATTCATTGAACCCACCCGCCCACATATAAGCCTGTCAGCGGAGAGCCATTTATTCCGACTAGATAAACTGAAAAGAAACTGACAGACACGTTGTGCGACAACCCGCGGAGTATAATTACACAATCACCCTCATCCTCTTTTCCTCTGTCACCTCTGGTTTCTCTCCTGAACCTGTAGGATCCACTCTGAATGAGCAATTCTCTGCTTCTGGATGTCTTTACACGCCTGTCTCTGAAAAGATATCTTTTCTTTCCGTTTATCTGGGCTGTAAACAACATATTTTCAAAAGTCTCTCAGAGACTTGTGCGAGTTGCGTTAAAGTGTACCTGTTTAGCGTAGACACGTGCGCCCCTGCTGGTAGATATCCTAACTATCCTAACTAATATATATATATATATATATATATATATATATATATATATAATTTTTTTTTTTTTTTTTTGGAAGGCATTTAAATACTTGAAATTTGTGTGGTGCCATGCCATTATAGACCTCCCTTTGTCTGACTACAGGACAAATTACAGTGTGTTAGAGCTTTTATTATCTTCAGCTGCTTTTATGGCCACACAGATCAGGCGGTGAGCAGACGGCAGAAAATGAGATCCTCTTCTCTGGTTAGTTTGATTTGGTCTCCTGAATGTCCACAGGTCACAGGTAGACATTAAGACTTATGGGGCTGAAAGGAAACTTTGTGTTGTTAAACAAGTAGGCCATTATTGGCTATACTACTGTATACCAAGATACGTAGTTTGAGGGAGAAAGTTCATTTGAACTTACATTCAAGGACAAAAGCATGTAGACTATCCACAGAATGGTGTAGTTATGGCATCTGCTGAACTCTAACATGCTAAACAGTTGAGGTGCAAAACCACCAAACCATATATTGACATTTACATTAACTACTAAACTTCAAATTTGTATTAATATTGTGTAACAAAATTAGTAGTAATTTTACTCAAATTGTGCTGTTGATAATTTCATTTGCAATTTAATAATGAATAAATAGCAAATAGTTAAAAAGTATTTGCTATAGTGGATTCAGACTTCAAAATAAACAAATACAAGTCAATATTTTAAAAGATTTAGCTTCTCCAGCCGAAACATAAGCACTTCACAAGCGGAATCAGCCACCAGCAGACATAATAAAATGAATCAAACTCACTCAGGGGAGATGCTATTGTCAGTTGGTATAATCCATACAGGAATTGTGCTAGTTTGTTTGGTGTACCAAACTCTCTGTTTGTTCTCACAGAGACTGCCTCCCACTTGATTGCTTGATTCATTTGATTGGCAGGCTGTCTAAAAAGGCCAGTACCCCCTTTCTGTCAAAGCCCTGTCTTAAAGGGTTAGTTCACCCCAAAATGAAAATCCTGTCATTAATTACTCACCCTCATGTCGTTCCAAACCCGCAAGTCTTTTGTTCTTCTTCGGAAGACAAATTAAGCTATTTTTGATGACAGAATGCTGCCAGATTTCCTTCCATAGACTGCCTTTTGCAACTGCCACTTTGACGCTTCAAAAACTTAATAAAGGGATCGGATAACTAATCCATATGAATCGAGCAGTTTAGTCCAAATTTTCTGAAGAGAATCGATCGCTTGTTAGGTGAACAGATTTAATTTAGGCTTTTACTCGCATGTAAACAGTGATCAGCGAACATAAGCAGAAGCTCAACCTAACCTGAATAACGCACAAGAACAAACCTCTTCTGGAAGCTCAAACGTGCTGTGCAACACACGAAAATGAACCTCATTGGTTTACGCAGCCTAAATTAAATCTGTTCATCATATCAAGCAACCAATTCTCTTGGACTAAACCGCTCAATTCATATGGATTAGTTTTCCGATCTCTTTATGAAGTTTTTGAAGCGTCAAAGTGTTAGTGGCAAAAGCAGTCTATGGAGGGAAATCTGACAGCATTCTGTCATCAAAAATATCTTAATTTGTGTTCTAAAGATGAACGGAAGTCTTACAGTTTTGGAACAACATGAGGGTGAGTAATTAATGACAGAATTTTCATTTTGGTGTGAACTAACCCTTTAAAGAGGCACCTGTTTAATGTAGTGCAACCCACCCCCCACCCCCCCATCCCATACATTTGTGTAATGAAATAATTCATAATCTTTATAAAGGAAAATAATTTTTATTTAACAAACACTGTATGAAAATGTATTTCAAAACATTTCAGTGGATGTCCACTTATCTTAAGTGCTTCATGTAAATCATACAGTACAAATATATTACAGTAATCAAAACATGTACAGTGCAAATATAAGAATACATATATATATACACACACATACACACACACACATCCCCAGGCCCAGAAAAGTTGGGACAAAATGTTATTGTCAGACAAATCAAAAATCACAGTATTTAGGTCTTTCACCATCTAACATGCATAATATTGTGGAAAGAGTCAGGGAATCAGAGAATCTCACTCCATGTAGGGCCAGGCAGGAAACCTCTGCTGACCTTTTAAAAATTTATAAAAGTCAACTTGTGCCACAAGAGTAACCCCTCAGGCGATGTATGTCGCAGGATGTAGGAGTAGCGTAAGCTTAGACGTCTCTTGTGGTTCAAACAAAAATGGTTGTTCAACAAACTTAAGCTCCTCTTCTCTTATATTGAAATCCTCCAACATTTCTCTTTAAAATTTCTCATTTTAGACTTCTATTTCATGACCGGTGTTTTGTTTTGCTCTCTCCTCCGCGCCTCCGCGTTCGTCATTGCGTCAGGTCAGAGGTTGCTCTTCCTCCCAAATATCGACTTGTGCAGTATGCGTATGGTCGTCCGCCAGAAGATAGTTATTTAAATTTATAAAGTTTTAAATATGGATATTTTTCTTACAAAAACGCATCCCTTCACTTCAAAAGGCCTTTATTATCCCTCTGGAGCCGTATGGATTACTTTGATTATGGATGGATGCCTTTTTTTTTTTTTTTTTTTTTTTAATACGTGGCCCCCCAATTCATAACCATTATAAACCTTAACAATCCACAGATTCTTGATTTTACTGCATTTTACAAAATGTCCCAACTATTCTGGAAGTGGGGTTTTATATATATATATATATATATATATATATATATAATGGTTTCAATTTTAAAAACAAACAAATTCATAACCAAAATGTGCAACAATTTCAATAACAATAATGGCTCAGTTAAACATTGAGGTTTTTCAGTTTCCTCATTTGAACACCATGCAGCACTTTCGGCTTTTGTTGGCTACTCTACCCTTATAAAACATAAGTGTCTTGTAAGGACATTTCATGCATTGCAATTCTCACTTTATACATGATTATTGTATCATTGGAGAACACGCCGATTCCATGACAAGCCATTTTTGAGGGCTACAGGGCACCAACTTGTTGTAGGGTACAGAAGACAGTGGACTGTCCTGAACCTGAAAAAAAAAACTGAACAACGTTAGCTAAAAACATCTTAAATGCATCATTAATAATGTCTATGACACATTTTTAAATGTCATCATAGAATAATAAATGCTAAAAGCAAAGGATTAGTTTGGCTTTAGGCTTTGGCTTCAAGCCATGGTTGAAGTTTGCGAAATCTTTGCAGGAATCAAACTTTGCTGAGTCTCAAAAACAAGTATCTGTTATCTCTTGAAGAAACGTAAAGCATTTTAGCCTGTGAAGAGTTTGGCAATACATAAACAAATTTATTAAGATTAAGCTGATTAAGATGTAAGAGGAAGTGCTTTTAAACTGCCCATAAGAGATGTCTGCTCACCAAGTGTGTAAGAATGGATTTATGGTGATAACAGAAAATGCCTGGATGTTTAATGCAAAAAGATGTGTGGTAAGATACCAAACTCACTGTGGTAAGCATATTTTACAGATAAACATGCAAATATTAGCATGAAATTAGATTTCAAGAGCTTTAGTAGAAGGATAACATGTTTTTACATCAGTTAAAGTGGCTATATCTAACTTTAACATAATTTTTCTGATAATTTGTCTTGAATAAACAAAGGAAAGTGGAGTTAGAGGCAGTATTCGTCATCTTTTAGTCATAAAAAGTAAATCTGTATCCGCAGGGCCCGCATGTGTTGTGTGTGAAGGTGTGTGCATGACTAACCTGGACGGATCTTCGTCTCTGGTAAAAACTCCTTTTAGTTCAACACTATTCATTTTATTCTCAAACCATCCATAGCCTAGAGTCACCTTCAGTGTTAGAGGAAGAGAAACAAACAGGAAGGATAGAAAATATGTTGTTAGAATTGCACAAGTTTGATTTTAACTAACCATTTCAAAAATCTGTTATCTGTTTTGGCAGCTAAAATATTAGCATCCAGTTTTTTGGGCTAAAATATTAGCATCCAGTTCTTTGAGCTATTAGCATCCAATTCTTTGAGCTAAAATGTTAGCATCCAGGTCTATGAGGTAAAATATCAGCATTCAGTTCTTTAAGGTCAAATACTGTATATACATTCAGTTTTTTTAATTAAGATATGCTACTGGCTATTAGTTCTTTAAACTAAATAGTATCCAGGTCTTTGAAATGCGCCTGTGCTAAAGTTTTTATATGCTAACGTGTTGTTATTGTTAGCACTTTGCTATGTGGTTGCTAGTAGGTGGTTTCTAGGGCATTGCTTTGTGATTGCTAAGGTGATCTAAGTGGTTACTAGGGTATCCTAGATAGATGCAAGGTGTTGGCTTACTAGTCTAGCTTATAAAGTCAAAAGATACTTCTAATACTAAATAAAGATTTAAAAAAAAAGATAATCTAAATCCTAATTTCGATTGCTTTTGATAATTTCTTGTCAACAGTAATGAACGAACTATCATTAATTTCTGTAGCAATACTTTAATACATAAGCAATACTAATAGCCACCATTAAAAAAATCAGGTGGAAATGACAGTCATCTTACTTGTTTGGGGATATCACTGGGGGCAAGAAGAAGTAGGTTTTCCAGATGAGAATGAAACATGTTGCTGTGGACCATTGAGATGCCCAGTCTCCTCTCAACTATGAAGCCCACCGTACAGTCATCAGGTAACATGATTACTGCAGAGGTCTGCTCGAACCTGGGACCACTGCAAATGGAGACAAACATATTCTATAGTCTATATATATGCATATTATACACACTATACAGTTCAAAAGTGTAGGGTCGGTAAGATTTTGTAATGGTTTTGAAAGAAGTCTCCAAGGCTAAATTTAAAATAGGAATAATTTCAAACATTATAAATGTCTTTACTGTCACTTTTGGTCAATTTAATGTGTCTTTGCTGAATAAAAGTATTAATTTCTTTAAAAAAAACAAAAAACTTACTGACCCCATTCTTTTGAACAGTAGTGTATGTTCTGTTCTTCATTTAATCTCATTTCTGTCTAAAAGAAACCACTGAGATACTTTTTGTAATTTTTATTTTTTTAAATGTGCATGAAATGGCTTCATAATCAAAGCCAAACACACACATGCTGAATCAGGGCCTCACCTTGCCCAGGGTGCCATCTTCTCTGCAAGCTTCCTGCTCAGACAGAAACCAGCCCCTCCTGTAGCAAACCAGAAACGAACGTCCCTCTGAAACAGAACAGATGAAAAAGTCAAGCATCAGCCTAAAGAGTGGAATTCATGCAGTGGCTCCAAATATTTTATCAAGAAATAATGCTACAGTTCGTTACAATTTAAGAATCAAGCCCTAAAACAATGATGTGCAGGGTGATTTATTGCTGTTCTGAAGCTCTAGTGGTGCAAACGGTCAGTGTGCGATAGTTTACAGCAGTACATGTGGAGACTCGCTGAGTTTGTGAGTAAAAGCCTCACCTAAAGCAGGTATTTAAGCAGCAAGAGATGGAAGAGATGAACAAGAGCAACTTGCAAATGAACCTCAATTTCCTAAAAAAAAAAAGTCTTGTGCAGAAATGTTTATCACTTGTACATCAAGTATAATATATATATATATATATATATATATATATATATATATTAGCCTATATTGAGTGAAATATTCATTGATTCACTTATAAAGATGATAACTTGTTTTGTTTCTTTGTTTTTTGTTTTTTTTAAACGAATCTGTTTAATGAATGATTCATTGGGTCACTCACTTATAAACACAATTTCTCATTTTGTTCCTGAATGAATTAGTGATTTTGAATTAATCAATTGAGTTAATGATTCAATGACTCACTCATGAAGACAACTGCTTGATTGATACATAACAGAGTCTATGCTTTTAAATTAATCACTTGAGTAATGATTAATTGACTCACTCATAAAGACAGTTGTTTGCCGCCACCTACTGGTGTAAATATGTAAAATACAGAAAGTCTAATTCCCACCACTATTAGGTCTACACAAACTGAGCACAAACACAGACATGTGGATTGATACGAACATCTAAAAGTGCTGTTATATATTGGAACAGCACTCTGCCAATCCGATTTTTAATTCAAACTTTAAATCAAATTTTAATTACAAAATCCTGTTTGCTATACCACCAAGTAGTAACCTAAAATGTGTATATTAATTCTTCAAACCATGAGTTTCTCTTTCTCTGTAAGCTCTCGATGCATATCTGCTCTTCATTTCTTGGCTTTCCTGAAAATCTGAGCCGGTTTGTTTTCACATGGGGTTCTGTGGAGCATCATAAGTGACAGGGGCATAAATCTGACTGTATCCATCCACTCATCGCCCCATCAGTTTATTCCTCCCTTCCTTCTTGTGGCCGTTACCCTCAAGGTTCTCTACAGTCCTTTTCCTTCCCTGTAGGGAGTTGTGACCTGTCCAGCCAGACGTATAAGTATGGACATAAACAACACAGAGAACACACAAAGAGGCAGATGGGACGGTCCAGGTTGTGTTCACCAGAACGAAAGAGCAGTTTAGATTCAATGGGGCACTGACTGTCCAACTGAGTATTACTAGAAATTAAAAAGAATATATATATATAAAAAATAAAACATAACTATTCTATATTTACAATATTAATGTCTCGTTTGGTTTTGGGTTTTGTTTCATGTTCATGTTTCATGTCTTTTATTTTGTAGTTTGGTTCCTGTTTCCTGTCATGTGTTTCCCTTGCTCCTCATGTGTTCTTGCCATGTGCTCCCCATGTTTATAGGCTTGTTTGAGATGCATCGGCGCTGCGCAGACCGATCAGCGTATGACATCAAAGTACTGCAAGAGCGATTCAAAAGCATAAGGAGTCAACACTCTTGCGGTACTTTGATGTGCAGCGCTGATGCATCTCGAACAAGCTATATATATATATATATATATACTATACTATATATATATATATATATATTGCCCTCATGTTTCCATTGTCTCTTGTCTAGCTTTGTTTCCTGTAATCTCTGTTGGTGAGTCTTGTTTTATGGTTTTATTCAAGTTTATTTCAAGTCATTGTTTATTTTGTATGTTTGGATTAATAAACTTCACGTGTTCTCACTTAAACTTGCCTCCAGTGGACTCATTACAATTAATATAAGTTATTATATTCTATATTGTAAGTGATGATAATGTTCATAAAATGTAAACATTTTATATAAACATGCACTATATTGCCAAAAGTTTTGGGACGCCTGCCTTTTACGTGCACATGAACTTTAATGACATCCCATTCTTAATCCGTAGGGTTTGATATGGAGTTGGCCCACCCTTTGCAGCTATAACAGCTTCAACTCTTCTGTGAAGGCTTTCCACAAGGTTTAAGAGTGTGTTTATGGGAATTTTTGACGATTTTTCTAGAAGCGCATTTGTGAGGTCAGGCACTGATGTTTTTTTTTTTTTTTTTTTTTAAGATTTATTTTTGGCGTTTTTGCCTTTATTATGATAGGACAGTGATTAGACAGGAAGCGAAGTGGGAGAGGGGGGGGCGGGATCGGGAAAGGACCACGAGCCGGGACTCGAACTCGGGTCGCCTGAAGCGCATTGGTGCTGCATGTCGGCGCACTGCCCATGAGGCCATCGGCGCCGACAGGCACTGATGTTGGCGAGAAGGCCTGGTTTGCAGTCTCCACTCTAATTCATCCCAAAGGTGTTCTATCGGGTTGAGGTCAGGCCAGTCAAGTTCCTCCACACCAAACTCGTTCATCCATGTCTCTATGGACCTTGCTTTGTGCACTGGTGTGCAGTCATGTTGGAACAGGAAGGGGCCATCCCCAAACTGTTCCCACAAAGTTGGAAGCATGAAATTGTCCAAAATGTCTTGGTATGCTGAAGCATTAAGAGTTCCTTTCACTGGAACTAAGGGGCCAAGCCCAACCCCTGAAAAACAACCCCACACCATAATCCCCCCTCCACCAAACTTTACACTTGGCACAATGCAGTCAGGCAAGTACCGTTCTCCTGGCAACCACCAAACCCAGACTCGTCCATCGGATTGCCAGACAGAGAAGTGTGATTCGTCACTCCAGAGAACACGTCTCCACTGCTCTAGAGTCCAGTGGCGGCATGCTTTACACCACTGCATCCGACGCTTTGCATTGCACTTGGTGATGTAAGGCTTGGATGCAGCTGCTCGGCCATGGAAACCCATTCCATGAAGCTCTCTACGCACTGTTCTTGAGCTAATCTGAAGGCCACACGAAGTTAGGAGGTCTGTAGCTATTGACTCTGCAGAAAGTTGGCGACTTCTGCGCACTGTGCACCTCAGCATGCGCTGACCCCTCTCTGTGATTTTACGTGGCATACCACTTCGTGGCTGAGTTTCTGTTGTTCCCAATTGCTTCCACTTTGTTATAATACCACTAACAGTTGACCATGGAATATTTAGTAGTGAGGAAATTTCACGAATGGACTTATTGCACAGGTGGCAACCTATCACGGTACCACGCTTGAATTCACTGAGCTCCTGAGAGCGACCCATTCTTTCACAAATGTTTGTAGAAGCAGTCTGCATGCCTAGGTGCTTGATTTTATACACCTGTGGCCATGGAAGTGATTGTAACACCTGAATTCAGTGATTTGGAGGGGTGTCCCAATACTTTTGGAAATACAGTGTACTTTATATGTAATAATATAATATATAATAGATATATATTATATATATTTAAATATATGATATAAAATATAATATATAATAGATATATTATATATACTTAAATATATAATATGTATAAACTACATATAATATTCATAATGTACACACATGTAAATAATTAAAATATTAATGTTATAATAGTTTTTTTTTTTTTTTCATTTTTACAGTAATTCTCATTACCATTAGTAATTATTTACTTAACTTTTTTCTATATAATTTTTTATTTTAATTTAAAGAAAAAAATAAAAAATATATATTTTAATTGACATTTTATTGCATTAAGATATATATGCATATTATGATTTTGTGGCTAAATAAATATCCAATGCAAAGACAGAAAACACGTACAGGATGTTGTGTCAAAAGACGAGTGACTGGTCTACACACAACAAGGAACTAAAGGACTACAGACTATATGGCTATAACTAATATGCTGTCATGGTGGGTATAACTTTTCTTTATCTTTCATCCCATTGAGCGGAGGTAAAGTCCGGCAGGGGTGGCAGAAATGAAAATGCGGGTCTCGTTTTTATTACCCAGGTGCCTCTGTGGCCCAAGAGATCAGTAGAGCAGAGAAAGAGAGAGAGAGGATGATGAAACCTGAACTTGAATGGCTTGTCTGTTCCTGTAGACCTCATACACACACACACACATGTTGGGCTTTTCATGTTCAATGGGGACATTCTATAGACATAATGATTTTTATACTGTCCAGACTGTATATTTTATCCCCTAAACCTACCCATCACAGAAAATATCACTTAGTATGACTTATAAGCTGTTTCCCTCATGGAGACCAAAACATATCTTTGTGAGAAGCAGGTCCAAAGGCAGCATGAATACAAACACAAACACTCAAAATGACTGACGTTACACATTGTACATGATTGGATCAACTCCCCCGACTGTATTGACAGTAAAAAAGCAGAAAGAATTGTCCAGATCAATAAGCAATAAAGCTCTAATCACTGATTGATCCCTTAAGGGAAAAAATAAACATTTTGGCATTTATCAAGGCTGATAAATAAAAAATAAAAATAAAATTATTATTAATAATTATTCAGAACAATGAATTCAGTTTAAAAAAAAAACAAAAAAACAATGGGATACTGACCGTCTTATTCCCTTCCAGCAACTCCTGGGCTCTCATTGGTCGATCCAGGCTTGGCTTGCCCACATAGATATCGCTGTCTGCTGGGAAGGCCGTCAGGAGAGAAAGAAGGGCTCCAGGGTTCAGGTAATTATCATCATCAACATGACAAAACCACCTATGGCAAAAATCAAAAGTGCTTTATAAGTTATATCAAAATTAAACTTTTACTGTGTTAGTATATTGTTTCATACTCCTATGTGTGTGTGTGTATATATTATTTATATATATAGTTCTGTCATGAAACTCTAGATGGCGCAGGCTGATTACAGCGTTAACTACTGGTACAAGATGATTGGTCCATGTCACATCTGCAGCCAATGAGCTTGTTGCTCACACATTTAAATGGCTGGTTACATTCACTATAGCAGTTTGCAGCGTGTTTCAGATTTCCTCTAAAACCCTCCACCTTCCCCAGCTCCACCTGTATAGATCTGCTATGACAATTAATCTAATAATTATATATTTAAGTAATTATACATTATATATTATTACATAAATATTTTAAGTATTATGAATTAAATACATATATTTTGTATTTAATTTTTTATTTTTTTATTTTAGATAGCTGGACAGACAGACAGATAGACAGACAGATAGATAGCACCATAAAGTCATATTACATTATCGTCCAACTCACTTTTTGTCAGAGGTCATGAAGTGGTGGTACTCAGCAGCCATTTTACAGGATAAAGCTTGATGACTGTGCTCCGGCGAACATTTAGTGACGACAACGTTAAATCCTGTGAGCACAGAAAAACACAATGAGTGTAGAGTAAAGATTCAGAAGTTCAGACCAATCCTACAGAAGAAAGACGATCTACCTTCAGAGGAAATGTCTTCATCTGGACTGTCTGTGAAGATGTACGTCTGTAAAAGTAAAAAATAAACACAAATTTGTGAGGCAAACCATATTAATTCTGAAATAGTACAATGAGAGCATAGTGGTTCTTTGAGGACAAGTAACTGCGAGATAACAGCTGATGCAACAGGAGGCCTCAGAGCATCTGTGTTCCCGGTTTTACCATTATGAAATCTGGTTTGTAATTACCAATGTTTTCTCAAGGTGGGACGACACTGTTCTGGAGCGTTTGTGTTTTTGTGTGAGAGTGTCTAAAAACTATAGCTGAGATAATTGGGTTGGCACAAAAACTATTAAGAAACATTATCAAAAAAAATAGTATAAAATAATTCTAAATATTTAAAATAATATCTGTAAATAATTCAGAAATATGAGGTACATTTGAGGTGTTGTAATGTAGTTTGATGAAAATTAAATAAAAAGTCAGAATAAACAATGACAATGCAGTCGACACTACAGTTGAATATAAACATTAATTTAAAATTATGACATTTTAATTGGACTTTTTTTATTTTTTGGACATCGTTTCCTCATAATTGTGTTCTCTAGATAGTGTCAGTTGTTCACTAAATGTTACACAACAATAAATAATTCCAATTAGGATTAATCACAAAAACATATTATTATATTATTCAAAACCTAATAATATAACTGTTATTAAAATTAGCATTATTAAACATATTAAAAACATGACTTTTAATATGTAGACATTTACATTTATGCATTTAGCAGATGCTTTATCCAGACCAACTTACAAAAGAGCAACAAAAGCAAACAAAAATAGTATAAAATAATTCTAAAAATTGATTGTATGAGGTACGTTTGAAGCCACTGTAATGTAGTTTGATAAAAACTAAATAAACATTCAAATTAAACAATGACAATGCAGTTGACATTATTTAAATCAATTAAATCAATTAAACATCATTAAACATATTCAAAACTTGACTTTTAATATGTAGATATTTACATTTATACATTTAGCAGACACTTACCCAAAAATGGAACAAAAGCAATCTGTCAAAGAGCAAGTCATCAGATATATATTATAGTGCAGACTATATATTATAGTGCTGTCAGATTGATTAATCACGATTAATTGCATTAAACATATGTTTGTAAATGTGTGTCCATCTATCTATCTATCTACAAACTTTTATGTTAGATGCAATTAATCGCAATTAATCAATTTGACAGCACTAATATACAATATAATTACTGAAACTTTCCACTGTCATTTGTGACCACAGAACTCTATCAACCAAGTGAGAGGAGCAGATTTAGGAGCCATTTCCTGCATACTAGACCAAGGCACATCCTATTTGTGGTTAGCCATGACCCTATTCCTCTACTCTTCCGTTTTGACACACACACACACACACACACACACACACACACACACCTACACACACACACACACACAATATGCATCCCATGATGCAGTGGAGGTGTCACTCTGGAAGTTTAGCTTCATTACGATGTCTAGGCGCTCCAGACGGCTCAGATCGTAAGTGTACGTGCCTCTCCCTCCGTGGTCCTTGAATACAGGCAGAATAATCGAAAGTGCGACCAATGCCGCAGCCATCAAAGCCAATGGGCCAGAGCGAGTGGAAACGGCCCACACCCCGACTCGAGCTCTTTCATAAATCATAAGGGTGGATCTTTAGCTCTCATTTTGGATAAAGTGAGGCGACTGATGACAGCGGCTCATAAAGCACTGTCTGGAGATACACAAAGAGTGAAACGGCAGCACAACTGCCCATTAGTGGCACAATGAAGTGAAACTCGTGGAGGAGGTGCGGCAGTGAGCACCACTTGCAAATTTAGGAAAGAGGTGCCTCATAATGTGATGGACGATAAAAACAGATGCACTTATAGGAAGGTGCCATCCAAAAAGTTTTGGATGGCACATATTCACATATATCACTGAAACAAACAAACACACACACACACACACATACACACAAACATATTAGTCTGTAAAAGTGCTCAATAACAAAACCTAACAATGCGTTTTTGAAAACTCAGATGTCCGTTTTTTTTTGTTTTTTTTTCTGGCATTGGTTGAAAAATGCCAGAGTTGTTGTTTCACACTTTGTTCCTGTTTCCTCAGCTTAAGACTTCCTCTGTCAGATAGACTTCCGTTTTGTCATTGTTTCAAAACGCAGTCTGCGGCTGTCACTTCCTCTTATTGGCATGGAGGCAATAGGGCACACAAACATAAGCACACATACTCATGAAAACTGACACACACAAACAACATCCTGTGCTTAAAAACCCGCTGTTGGAACTTGAAAACTAAATTTACAAAGCCCTAACTGTAAGCATCAAACAAAGGACATAACTCAGTCGCTTGGAAAAGCCCAGCTAACAGGGAATGTTCTCAGAACTTTAGCTGATGCTGTGGCAAGGTTCTCTCAAAGTTATGAACAAATGTTCTTCCAGTAACATTAATAAAATACTCATTCTGGTCTCTAATAACGTTCTCAAAAACAGTATTTATACATCGTTCATCGTTCAGTTATATTTAAAATTAGTCACTGACTCGACATAGAGGGTACGTTTACACAACAATGATGTACTAAAAACGGAAAAGTTTTCATTTGCATTTTTCATGTACAGACAACAACGTTGTCAAAAAGATCTCCGTTCATACGGATCAGCAAAAAAAACAACTAAAAACGCTGTATTATTTGTCAGGCCAGTAGCTGGCGATGTCACTTTGTAAAGAAACACTACGCGCCTGAACATGTAATATGCAAGACGTCACCGTTTTCGCAAATTTGCGCTTTTGTAGTTTACCTGGAGACATTAACAGTATCATTTTCAAAAAACTTGCACTTTGAAACCAGTTTTCAAAATTTTGTGTTTTCACCCTGTTGAAAAAACAGCATATGCTGGTTAGGTGTGTTTTGAAGCATGGCAGCTGGTTTGAGCTGGTTTATGCTGGTCTTTAGTTGGTCCTGAGCTGGAGCTAGTTGCTTAGGACCAACACTTGACCAGCTTAAACCAGCTCAAACCAGCTGCCATGCTTCAAAACATACCTAACCAGCATATGCTGGTTTTTTCAACAGAACAGGCCCCAAAACGTTGTCATGTAAATGAACTGCCAAAACCCATAAAAAGTTTTCCATTTTAATTGAAAATGATGGCATGTAAATGGCCCCAGAGGGAAAGGAAAAGCTGAATCTTCAAACTTGAAATGAAGACACACTTCCTCCTCAGTCATTATTTGCTCATATTCAAAACAGGACCAACAAAGCAGAAGCAGGGAATTTTTTTTTAAAAAATTCTTGCGTTTGAGGGCCAAGAAACCTCAAACCCTTCCAGTTTCAGATTTTCAGACTGAATGTTCGAGAGTCATTTCTTCCACACAAAAACAAAAGTATTAGTATGCCATACAAGAGTAATTTTAGCCCCGAGCATTTCGCACACATTCTCTTTGATCGTTCAAGTATTTGGATCAGCAGCACCGCTATTTCGCACGTGTCATCTTATATTTAGAGTGACTGCTGCAACTTTGAAAGTGTTACATCCTGAGTTGCACGTTGGGAATTCGTTTTGACAAGCCACTCAGAGATAAAGCTCAGCAAGTCCAATCATTAACATCTTCCCAAAGTACTGCTCATGTTGTTAGCGCCTGCCAAACCACGAGTGTGTATGTGTGTAAGCACGTCAGACCAGCTTTGTTCTGCTTCTTAATGTCATGTTACAGCAGGCCACAGTCAAATCTTTGCCAAGTACCAATAATGACCAATAATTATATCTCACTTTCACAGAATTAATACTAGGAACCAGGGCTTAATTCATAAACATTTTGTCTCATACAACATGAATTTAAGTGTCAACCAGGTCCAAAGAACAGCAGAACTGGGTGAGAAATCATATTATATACCAACCAGTATACCAAGCCATGAATCCCAAAGCATAACTAAATATAAGCATGAATTTAATAGTTTAACAAAAAAAAATATGATGAGGTTGTTGCGAATAGTGGGAAAATCTCACAAAACCTGAAAACATTTGGGTCATATTTCAGCAAGTAAGTAAGTAAATAAGTAAATAAATACATTTTTTCTTAAATAATTTGAAGCCATTTTTAGGACCATTACATTATTTTTATTGTGACATTATTAATCATATAATAATAATATTAATAATAAGAAGAAATATTATTATTATTATTATTATTATTATTATTATTATTTAAAAATATTAATAACAAGTAAAAATATATATTTTATTTAATATAAAAGTTGTATTATTATTTAATATTATTATTTTTGTAATTTGTGACATTAATGACACAATAATAATTATTGATATTATTATTTACAAAAAAGTATTTAATTTAATATAAAAGTATTATTAATCATATACTAACAATTATTAATATTATTGTTGTTGTTGTTGTTGTTATTATGTGATTAATAATACCACAATACAAATTATTATTATTGTTGTTGTTGTTGTTGTTAATATTAATATTATTATAAAAATAGGTTAATGCTATATTTAATACAATATAAAAGTTGTATTATTATTTAATATTATTTTTGGATTGTGACATTATTAATCACACAATTATTATCAATTATCATCATCATTATTATTATTATTGTTGTTGTTGTTGTTGTTGTTGTTATGTGATTAATAATGCCAAAATACTTATTGTATTAATACTTATTGTATTAGTATTATTATTGTAAAATAGGTTAATACTATAATTAATAGAATATAAATAGAATATAAAGCTGTATTGTTATTATTTAACATTAGTATTCTAATATTAGTATTAGTATTGTTATTGTAAAATATTATTTATATATTACTGGCCTATATACAATTTTTTTTTACAAAAACCATTGTATTACAGTTATGAGAATGAAAATGAAATGAAAAAATTTAATTAAGAATAATTGAAAAAAAAATAATAACCTGGGTGGTTATTGATTATTGGGGGTGGGGGGTCATTTTTATTACAATATAAAAAGAAAAATTGTTATAAAAAAAATCACTGTGCAAAACATTAAAATACAAAAAATTAACATAAAATACAAATTATAATTTTGTTCTTTTTTCTTTGGATTTTGTGGTGAAATGCGAGCATGACACGTCATAGTCTTTTGCATGAGATTCACCCAGCTGCTGTGTTGTAACCGCACACTTGGTCTGGTCTTTTAGATCTGTCAGATCAGAGATGGTTTCAGTATCTACAAGCTTTAACGCAGAATCCATCAGTAAACCCATGAGCTCAGAGTAATTTGAGTCTAAACAGGCTTTAATTCACTGCCACACCAAATCCTTGTATTATAAGAAAATCAGTGGAAGGCACTGAACTTGGCTTCATTAAAATGGACTTTCAGTCAGTTATCTTCATTAGTTTATCTTTCAAAGGTCACAGCTGTGAGTTCTGCTTCTTGTGACAAAAAGAGGACCTAAAAGTCCATCTCTACCCTTCGTGACAAGGCTACTGCTGAATTAGAGAACACAGAGAGGAAGTGCTCAGTCTATAAACGAGCACAGGGCGGACGAAACAGGAAATGGGGCAGAGTGCTGCGTTTTAATATAGATGCACCAATTTGTGGGCCAATCTTTGTGGCATGGTGCCAACGTTAATAAAATCGTCTCATCCGTGCTTGTGAAAAATGGCTTTAATCACTGTGTTTAGCAAACAAATACAACAAATGTTGGTTGGAAAATTTATTTCGTGCCACTTTATGAAACAGTCAAAACAAACCTGTCTGGTTTTGGCACCACACAAGTCTGAGGTTTTGCACCTGTGCTTTCACCAGGACGTTTGCACACAACCCTTTAGCTGATGCCACAGGATGTGCACACGTCTGCCAGACGTCCTGTGACATCAGCAGCAGCAGTTTTTGTTTAAGTTTGTATCTCAAATCATGATTTAGACGAATAAAATGATCAATGAACTATCATACACATTGATGGGTACAAGACTGGTTCATCAGAATGGAGTTTCTTACATTAAATCCCCTTTATTTTTTGAGTATTTAATAGATCCTAGTCAAGGAACACTCACATGGTCTTTAGTCCTGGAGATCCAGGTCTCCAGAAGAAGAACAAGGCGGGTCTTGTGGAACCGGCCAGTGGTTTTCACTGCAATGAAGATGTCAGTGAGTTCTAAAGATGGTTGTGGCTTCACCTCCCTCCATTTCTGACGTTTCTGCTTCTGTTTTTCATTAACAACATCTCTGTGTTGGTTTACAGCCACGGTCCTTGATACAGATTGTGTTCTTTCGCGTGCAAGAGGCGCAGTGGGTTTTTGGTCACTCCGGGTGCGCAGCTGCAAATCCAGCAAAACCAGGATGAACAGGGTCAGAGCGAAGACAGGCAGTGCATGAAACAGCCTCCTTAAGATCATCTTCTAAAATCCTCGATCCACTTTTGGCCACATATTAAAGTACTTCAGATATAATCGACGGCATTTGGGCACATTCACAGTGTATGGCGCACAAAAAAGGTCTGATTTTTAAAAATAATAATGAAATGCAACAAACAGAGAGTCCCTGTGTGGGTTGGAATATGTATTTTAAATTCATTGTTATTCCGTAAAAGTTTTCATTTGGTAATTGCGCGCGGATCCTACCTGATGCCCCATGCGCTCTGTTAAAGCGGAGGATGGATGAACTGTCACTCATTCAACTTTTGGGCTTAGCAAACTTTTTACTCCCCGCCCACTTTCCGCAGTGACGCTCCGATTGTGACTGATAAGATAAAATGTACGGCTGCAAATGTGCAAATAAACCAAATTTCCTGTTAAAAACTTCTTTTTAAAGCCAAATTTATGCTCTTGTATGGCAGGAGATTAAAAAAAATAATAATAATATTTCTAGTAGGTGCATTACAGAACATAAGAAAAAAGTACCAAGAACCGATTTGGAAACAACAAATCATAATTTATTTTCAAATGCCTTTTATGTCTTGGTTTTATTAAATAAAGATATTTAGACATTAATTATAATACGTTTTAAACTCTGATAATCTAAGCAGTGAACAAATTATTTCAATATTTATTGTGGAAAAAAATGTCATAGCCCATTGATTTTACACAAATTATGACTGACAGTTGTGACATCATTTCCATCACAACCAACAACAACATCAAATTAAAATATTAAAACTAGGGCTGGGAAGCGATTAAAATTTTTAATCTAATTAATTACATGATGTTGCGATTAATTGATCACAAATTTATCGTACATCAAATTTGGCTGAGAAATTATCCCCAAAAGATAATTTGAAGTCATTATTGTGTAAAGCATCAAGTAGACATTACAAAAAGTAGAATATTTTATATGATTCAACATAGAATTTATTACACAAACATTTGGACCGTGAGGTTGAGTAAATGATGACTGAATTTTAATTTTTGGGTGAACTAGGCTATATCTTGACTTTATTATTTATTTTTTATCAATATGGAAATATGAAATTGAAAGTAAACATATGGTCAACTGATGTTTTATGAAGCATTTTTTTTTTTAGAGAACTTACAGTATCTCACAGAAGTGAGTACACCCCTCACATTTTTGTAAATATTTTATTATATCTTTTCATGTGACAACACTGAAGAAATGACAATGCTTTGCTACAATGTAAAGTAGTGAGTGTACAGCTTGTATAACAGTGTAAATTTGCTGTCCCCTCAAAATAACTCAACACACAGCTATTAATGTCTAAACCACTGGCCAAAAAAGTGAGTACACCCCTAAGTGAAAATGTCCAAATTGGGCCCAATTAGCCATTTTCTCTCCCCGGTGTCATGTGACTCGTTAGTGTTACAAGGTCTCAGGTGTGAATGGGGAGCAGGTGTGTTAAATTTGGTGTTATCGCTCTCACTCTGTCATACTGGTCACTAGAAGTTCAACATGGCACCTCATGGCAAAGAACTCTCTGAGGATCTGAAAAAAAGAACTGTTGCTCTACATAAAGATGGCCTAGGCTATAAGAAGATTGCCAAGACCCTGAAACTGAGCTGCAGCATGGTGGCCAAGACCATACAGCGGTTTAACAGGACAGGTTCCACTCAGAACAGGCCTCGCCATGGTCAACCAAAGAAGTTGAGTGCACGTGCTCAGCGTCATATCCAGAGGTTGTGTTTGGGAAATAGACGTATGAGTGCTGCCAGCATTGCTGCAGAGGTTGAAGGGGTGGGGGGTCAGCCTATCAGTGCTCAGACCATATGCCGCACACTGCATCAAATTGGTCTGCATGGCTGTCGTCCCAGAAGGAAGCCTCTTCTAAAGATGATGCACAAGAAAGCCCGCAAACAGTTTGCTGAAGACAAGCAGACTAAGGAACCATGCCCTGTGGTCTGATGAGACCAAGATAAACTTATTTGGTTCAGATGGTGTCAAGCGTGTGTGGCGGCAACCAGGTGAGGAGTACAAAGACACAGTCAAGCATGGTGGTGGGAGTGTCATGGTCTGGGGCTGCATGAGTGCTGCCAGCACTGGGGAGCTACAGTTCACTGAGGGAACCATGAATGCCAACATGTACTGTGACATACTGAAGCAGAGCATGATCCCCTCCCTTCGGAGACTGGGCCGCAGGGCAGTATTCCAACATGATAACGACCCCAAACATACCTCCAAGACGACCACTGCCTTGCTAACGAAGCTGAGGGTAAAGGTGATGGACTGGCCAAGCATGTCTCCAGACCTAAACCCTATTGAGCATCTGTGGGGCATCCTCAAACGGAAGGTGGAGGAGCGCAAGGTCTCTAACATCCACCAGCTCTGTGATGTCATCATGGAGGAGTGGAAGAGGACTCCAGTGGCAACCTGTGAAGCTCTGGTGAACTCCATGATATATGGATATATGATATATTGGAGTTCTCCATGAACTCCAAAAATAATGGTGGCCACACAAAATATTGACATTTTGGGCCCAATTTGGACATCTTCACTTAGGGGTGTACTCACTTTTGTGGCCAGCGGTTTAGACATTAATGGCTGTGTGTTGAGTTATTTTGAGGGGACAGAAAATTTACACTGTTATACAAGCTGTACACTCACTACTTTACCTTGTAGCAAAGTGTCATTTCTTCAGTGTTGTCACATGAAAAGATATAATAAAATATTTACAAAAATGTGAGGGGTGTACTCACTTCTGTGAGATACTGTAATGATGTACTGAAGGCTACCAAGAAAGCAAGGTTACTATGTTTATTAAATTAATTCACAATATGTGCACATTATTATTAATGTTGTGCGCATCACGCAGGCACAATAGTGCTCTATGACAGATGTATCACTTTTATTTCGTTTTTCCTTTTTTATTCAAAATATTCACAAACTTGTTAACTATAGCCTATCATGACATGAACTATAGGCTAGGCGCTGAGCAACCACGGAAAAATATGAGATATTCTCCATTCATTTTAACCAATAAAAAACAACTGCAGCTTGCGACGTTCTTTTCGTTTTTATAGTTCACTTGAAGCAGTTACTATGGTATTTTTTAATGACACTTGTCAAGAACGCATCAACGTAATGTGCAGCATGAATCTCTCCACAAAACTCACAATAGTGTCCTCATGGCTCTACTCTGGCTCAGATATTACGTGTGCGCGCTCGGTTATGGAGTGTGGGCACCAACCGTCAGAAATGACATGATCATACAATCTGTCCCAGCCTTGTACACGACTGAAGTCGAGAGGGGATCGTGCATTTGCAGTTGTCGGACCTAGGCTATGGAATAGCCTCCCTTTATCTTTGAGATCCCTGTCCTCTGTATATGATTTCAAATCTAAGTTAAAGTATTATCTCCTTGCCCGGGCATTTAATCAATCTTAATTAAGTTTTTTTGTGTGTTCTTGTTTTCTTTTTTTCTTTCACGTATTCTAGACCATTATTCTGTAAAGCACAGTGGTCAACTCTTGTTGTGTTTAGTTGTGCTATACAAATAAAATAAATGAATGAATGAATGAATGAAACATAAATTGGCACCCATTGTCAAATATTCAAATGTGTTTTGTCGCTTAAATAGATTGTTGAATAAAATTGTTATTTTTTGTTTGTTTTTTGCACACAAAAAGTATTCTCGTCAACTGTTTTAACGATGTCTTTACTACCTTTCTGGACCTTGAAAGTGTTGATTATATTGCTGTCTATGGACGAGTCAAATATATTTGACAAATTCATCAAAAATATCTCAATTTGTGTTCAGAAGAGGAACGAAGGTCTTAGGGGTGTGAAATGACATGAGGGTGAGTAATTAATGACAGAAATTTCATTTTTGGGTGAACTAACCCTTTAACTGCAACCCTAACCCTTTAACTGCAACCCTTTAACTGCAACCCTTTATCTGATGTAAACACGAAAGATTAGCCTATTATCGCTTTCCATAAACATCAGTGTGTATTATATATATATATATATATATATATATATACTGTAGAGAGAGAGAGAGAGAGAGTTATACATCATAGGCCTATGTGTGTGTAATTTTTTTTTTTAATGTTAGCTATTTAATTAACCTTAGCAAGAAAAAAAAGGATGTCAAAGTTTGTAGTGCAATTAATAGTCAAAAATGATGACAACACATGAGGATGTATTTCTTAAGGCAATGATTTCAGAGAACTCACTCTGGGGGAAGTTGCCAGCTGTTTATGTCCTGTTTTTATTTCTGATAGTTCATTGTATGACACTGTAGGCGTTCTGGCATCTGTCCTAAACTACTTTAACGTTTTACTTTTAACTTGTGCCAGAGAACTGCGTTATCCTAACTGTTATCCTAAGCACCACTTGTCAAGTAGTCAAGTGTACATGCAGTTGGAATGTTTATTGTGTTTAAACACTTTTTTTGTAATGTTCTGCCTTATACTTTTCCTCAGGTCAAGGGGATTGAGGATGACATGATCAACACAAACCTCTACAGTAACCTTCATCAGCACCTTTGTTTGTAATTTCTCAGCCTTCTCCTCTTTCATCCATTCATCCTTTGCAACCAGTAACCAGCTGCCTCCTGTTCTCCGTCCCCCCTCCCTCGGTGGCCCCATGCACGGCCGTCTGGTCCCTTAGGTAAATCAGAGATGCCCAGGCACACCCTGGCCAGGAAAGGCCCAGGATCGGTTTACGGCCTACCTGAAAAGATCCTTTTAAAACATCAAGTACATTGCTCCCTACTTTGAACAATGGCAGACCTTTTCAGACTCTTTATGCATTGAAAAGCCCTTTACATGCCTCTTGACTTGCTGTTCTGAATGTGAGATTCATTGTAGATACTGTGTTTTGTGCAGACAACATTGTGTTAGACAGAGCAGACAAAACAGACAGCATAAACACCTCAGATCCTTCAAACTGAAGTTAACAAACAAACACCATTGTCTGCATACGGCAGGTATGTGGGTTACCAAAAACAATCTAAAGAACAAAAACTTATGTTTCTGAGTGTAGAAGAGGCTTAACTGCCCTGTTTATGTGACGCGTCTTTGATATTCTGGTTGTTTATGAGACAGATCAACAGTTAAATAAAAATAAAAAAAATGTCTACTTGCGGACTCTACTTACGTCTAAAGCGTAACTTACGTGACGTATAACATAGGACATATAGCGTAGTACGGCGTAGCATAATACCAGTAGTACGACGCAAAAGTTACGCTTTAGATGCAAGTACAGTTCGTTTGGCCGGAAACTAGTTATTTTACTTTATAACATGTTAAATATGGATATTTTTCTTACAAAAACATATCGCTTCGCTTCAGAAGACATTTATTAACCCCCCGAAGCCGTGTGGAGTACGTGTATGATGGATGGATACACTTATTTGAGCTTCAAACAGGTGGTTTCTGTGCACTGCCACTATAAAGCTTGGGAGCATCAGGGTGATTATTAATATAACTCAGATTGTATATGTCTGAAAGAAGCAAGTCATATAGGATGGCTTGAGGGTGAGTAAATCATGGGGTAATTTTCCTTTTAAAGTGAACTAATCCTTTAATATCATGAACTTTGGATTTTATGCGAGAAAATGAGTATCTGATAAATAACAGACTTTTTTCCTAACATTTAAAAATATTTTTATACTGAATATATATATATATATATATATATATGTGTGTGTGTGTGTGTGTGTGTGTGTGTGTGTCTAGTGTTTAGATTCTTTAATATTTCAAAAAAAATTATAATTTAGTTTTTTATAATTTAGTTTTGTTCACTTCAGTAATCAAGTTGCATTTTTTATCAGCCTCTTAAAAACATGAAAACTAAACATCTGTTTTCTTTCTGTGATGTATTCATTCACCTTATTTATAAAAAACTTTGTAAGTCTTTCATCAGAATGATATCTGAAAATACCTTCCATCTGGTATGTAACACCCACTTTCACGATCCATTAAATTTGCAGTTTAATCAATGACAATGTTAAGTTTATTTCTAGAGCATAGTTTAAAACAACTTAAAGTTGACCAAAGTACTTTACATTGATACAATTATAACAACATTCAAAACAAAAAAACAAAAAACAATAAAAGAGATTATATTTACCTCTATAATACATTAAAAGCCAAGGAAAACAAATTAGTTTTTAGCTTAGATTTAAAATCAGAAAGTGTCAAAATGGGTTTCATTAAGTGTTTTTTTTTTTGTTGTTTGTTTGTTTTGTTTTTTTGCATTGCTAAATGCTTTTTATGCATGGTCTGTCTCATTTTACTGAAAGAATAGGTCAGTATTTTAATATTCATGAGCATGCAAGTAATAAATTAATTAATATAGCAATTAACTAAAGTAAAATAGCCTACTTCCAGAAGTGTAGGATTTGTTATGTCAGACTGTAGATCACAATTTAATCTCAGATCTTCAGGAAGTCTCAGTGAAGCTTGCTATAATCCCGGTGCTGAAACAGTCCTTTTGCATGTTCGGCTCTCCAGAGGAGGGATTAGGTGACCCGTGTGTGGGAAAAGAGGAGTGGAGAGAGAGAGTACAACAATGCTCGACTCTGGCTTAAAGGGTTAGTTCACCCAAAAATGAAAATTCTGTCATTAATTACTCACCCTCATGTCATTCCAAACCCTTAAGACGTTTGTTCATCTTCAGAACACAAATGAAGATCTTTTTGTTGATTTCTGTCCCTCCATTATCAGTCTATGCAACTACCAATCTGTTTGTCATATAAAGCGATCGAGTCTCCTCAGACAATTTGGACTGGACTCGTTTGGAATGACATGAAGATGAGTAATTAATGACAGAATTTTTTGGGTGAACTAACCCTTTAATAAACCCTGTTTCAAACCCAGGATCCATGTAAGGCTCAATCTAGATGTGTATTACACTCAACCACACACGTTAAACAGTGAAAATGTGGGCTTGCTACTGTTACTGAACAGTCGGCTGTAGTTTGATCGAATACGTGTTTATCTGAAAATACCAGGCCCAGTCCTACAGGGGTGCTAGAGGGTGCTAAGCACTCTCAAACGCAAGCTAGAGCACCCTCCTCAGTTGATACTGTATGACATGTTAAAATAGTAACGCATTATGTAAAGACAGGCTAATAGAAAAATATTCGTAGCAAAATATTTTTTAAATTCTCTTCCAATTATTGGTAAAAGTGATGACTCGTAAATAATCTTAAATGTCTCACTGTACACTACAATGGTGGAGCCGTTGCTTAGCCTAGGCTATATGTACTTTACTAGAGCACCCTCAGTGATTTCAGAAGCAGAACAGGTGTCCTGACATTTCATCCTACCCGTCAGATTGTCCTACCCGGGCTTAGCCTACTGCACATGCGCACATCAATATTACATCATTTTTGTTATGATAAATAACACAAAATTACTGTATTTGCATTATTGTAAGGGTAGGTTTAGTGTTGGGGTAGGTGTAGACATTAATAAAGCACAATCTGATAAGTAGCATTTTTCGCTATCGATTTATACTTGTTCTAACGATTAATGCTATATCATATTGTGCTACCACTACTGTACTTGCATTATTATAAGGGTAGGTTTAGGGGGGGTAGGTGTAGATGTTAATAAAGCCATAAACCACGTTAATATCACACTGGAAGCACAATCTGATAGGTAGCATTTTTCGCTGTCAGATTTTGCTACCCACTGTTTCAATGGGAGGTAGCAAAATCTGACAGGGTAGCACAAATTGTTAGAACAGTCTTGACTACTGAAATACTGTCCTGAAAAATGTAAATTCACTACACGATTTTAGGCCTTTTCCCACTCACTGACAGTTATTTGTGTACAATCAAGCTATTTGACAAAAGCTTGAAATCGCAGGAAAATCTGTGCTCGTTCACCTGAGTGACATTGTGAGATTTTCGATGCGTAGATGCATGAGAGATGTTTAGCAGTTCAAGTCCTACAGTGTGAAATGTGTATGACATGGTACAGTTGTGTATTGGGTAACTTTGTTACCATTTTTAAATAGTTTTTCCCATTTTAATCTAGGCTATTTGTTTTTCAAGTCACTTAAAATAGTCTTGCAACTCCAAGAATCCCTTAGTAATAATCATAAGGGCTTTAACTTAAAATTAATTTATAATAACTGTATGGCCTTTCTACTAAGGGTTTCTCAATTTAAGGGATTGTGTTATGGTTGCAGACCATTCTGATATTTCTGAGGTGCTTCTGTTCCCTAGAATGACCAGTAGATGTCAGCAAACACCTTCAAGTCATATATAGGCTATATAACTATAATGATTTTAGTGTTTTTTTTAAACCCTAAAACTTTACCCAAGTCATTGAGTTGCTCGTGACTTGTTTTTCATTAAGGTAGTGTAGTTTGTGCATTGATCTTTACATGATGATTGCTTAATCTTATCTATGTTACAAACTGCAAACAAGAGTTTTTATGATGGGGTGAACCTGACATAGCCCTAGTTAGATGTAAACTCTCTTAAACTGCCCTCATATATTACATAACAACTATTCCGTGACTTTTGTGTTGTTTTCAGTGGCTTAACTTAGGCTGAAATTATCCCACTTAAAGAGATATAAAGAAGATAAATCACATGCAACACTTCCTTCTGAGCCTGTTTATGACCATTTTATTGATGTTTATTCTGTCACTATTGAACAGTCGGGGGTGTGCACATATATATATATATATATATATATATATATATATATATATTGTGTGTGTTTGTGTATATATATACGGGGGTAAATCTTATTTATTTTTTTCCTTCTTTGTTGTTTTTGTTGCGAAACTTCTGGAATCACAAAATGAGTCATGGAATTAATTTAATACATCAATACTTCCAGTTAGCTGTTAATAAAGGTTGAAAACAAGAAGCTTTTTCAAAATTACAGCAGAAATGCTGAAAATATCTTACCTTACATCAAAAATGTTGAGAACCACTGTTCTAGAATATTATTGAATGCATAAAATATGGACACAACTGTAATTTGTGCATGCATATCTGATGTTATGCCACCTTATGAACTTTACATTTCCTATTTGAAATGTACAAAGACTGATAATAAATATTTAGGTTAAAGCATCAGTCCAAAGGTTGGTGATGACTTACGCAAAAATAAATAAACTTTAACTGACTATTGTGTAACAGCAAAGATGACCTTTTTTTCTCAAAGACTTCTGGTCCTAGATACAACGAGATCTCCTCCATTTTTTACAGTCTTTTGGCAATAAATACACTCACTAGTGTTGATTTGGCTTAGTAAGAACTAAGACATGGCTCAGCAGAATTACAAAATGCTCGGTGACAAATTGGTCACATACAAAGGAACTGTCTTAACTTTGGCCTCGAATCATGATCTTACTCCAGAGTATATTGACAGTTTAGCGGATTTCGAAACAAGGGATGATGATCTCTATGTTGTTACCTTCCCGAAATCAGGTAAGTGAATATATCTCTTATAAAAAAACAGGTTATATAAAACAGAACTCAATCAAGCCTAATTTTATGTTCTATTTTTATGCCACTCTCAGGTACAGTATGGACCCAACGGATCATTACTTTAATATACGAGGAAGATTTCCCTGACAAAGCCAAACAAAGCACATACGAGCAGATGCCCTGGCTAGAATATCGTTTAAAGGAGGAAGATTACAACATACGTCCGTCTCCAAGACTCTTCTGTTCCCATTTACTCCAGCCACTGATGCCCAAAGCACTGCAAAGAAAGGGAAAAGTGTGTATGCGTTCATCAATTAATAAACAGACTTGACGTCATGCACAGTTTTAATACATCTCTTTGCTGTCAGATCATCTACGTCATGAGAAACCCTAAAGACGTCATGGTGTCATATTTCCATTTTGCCAAGAAAATGAAAAACCTGGATTCTTCCGAGGACATGTACGAGATGCTGGAAAAATTCTTCACAGGATGCAGTAAGAGCCAAAACTAATATCATTTATTACATAACAGATTCTTGCTAAAACTAATTATCAAAAACATATATACATATAATATATATATATATATTTTTTTTTTTTTTTTTTTTTTTTTTTTTTCCTCAGTGTAGGTTAACTTAGTGTGGGGGGAAAAAAACAGGGCTCGAACCTGCTACAAAGTTTGACACTAATGTTGTGTTTGGTTTGTAGTGGTTGGTGGCTGTTGGTTTGACCATGTTAAAGGATGGATCACAAATAAAGACAAATACAACATCCTGATCCTTACTTATGAAGAGATGATCAAGGTGAGACTGGTCCAGTTTATGACCCTTTGAACTTTCCATTAAGAATTATTGTACTTCTTTAATGTTGTGTCTGTTATAGTGGTTGATGGCTATTGGTATATATGTCTGTAGACTGACCAATGAAATTTACAAACCTTTTATCAGGACCTCAGATCCGTCACTGTGAAAATCTGTGAGTTTGTGGGAAAGAATCTTTCAGATGCAGCGATCGATAAAGTGGTGGAGACAGCCACGTTCAAGCACATGAAGAAAGACCCCTTGGCCAACTATGAATTTCTTCCTCAAAATATCACAAACAATCCAAAAGGACTTTTTTTGCGCAAAGGTCAGATAAAAGTGAAAAATCAAGAGTTGGTAATTGAAGCAGTGTCAAATAAAGCTTTAAGATATAAGATATAAACTTTGGAGAGCTTTTTTTTTTTCTTTTTCAGTTGTTACCTTTGTGATCCCAGCTAACAGGGAATGTTCTCAAAACTTTGGCTAATTTCTCAAGGAACAAACATTCTTCCAGTAACGATAATAGAAAGTTTGTTCAAAGTTACATGGTTGTAATAATGTTCTCAGAACATTAGCACAAAACGTTAGGCTATTTATGCATCGTTCATGAAAGGTTTTTTTCCACTCGTCTAACGTTTTTTTAAATGTTAATCCTTGTTTCAGAATGTTTAGAGAACATTCAAAAGGAACATTCTCATAATGTTTGCAAAATGATAAAATGGAGTGTTTCCATATATGGATACTTTCCATATAACGTTCGCATAACCCAGAAAAATGTTTTAAAACATTTAAAAAAAAAACTGAATGTTCAGAAATAACATCTTCTGAACATGAACATTAGCAAAACGTATAGAATTTTTTTTTTTTTTTTTTTTGTTAGCTGGGATAATATAATGAAATTAATTTATCTTCATTTCAGGTTTGTGGATGATGTAGTCATTATTAATGTGACATCTGTTCAAGGAGTGACAGAAGACTTTTGAAACAGATCATTATTTAAAAGTTAATTATCAAATGTGATACATTATATCAGCAGTGGTGGATGTTATATTAACGTTTTCAACCTGTCGTGTTACAGGAACAGTTGGAGACTGGAGGAACACTTTAACCGTGGCTCAGAGTGAATGTTTTGACCGCGTCTACCAAGAAAAAATGAAGGACGTACCTCTTAACATGGTCTGGGACATCTCAGATTTGCATGGCTGAAAACTCAAGTTGTGTCATCCATTTTAAAAACTAATGAAGATATAACACTATCACAATAATACAAGGAAGGCATAATGTGTGACTAGATGTCACAACCATATCAAAACAAATAACAGATAACAAGCCTTGATGGAGGTTGAAGGGATATTATTATGAACATTATGTAAAATATGGAAACAATATGAATTTACAGTGTGTAATTTTCACCAAATTGATATTTAATAGGCTAAATATTTATGTTCTTCACGTTTTTAGGTTGTAAATGTACAAATAAACCTGGCTGTTAGCCTGTATTAAATGTTGGTCAATGTAAATGTCAAAATTAAATGACTATAAAACCTTGAAAGTCATTATTTTATATGTGTGTAAGTGTAATCCTTGTCTAGAATATTATGAATGAATTTACAAAGCTATCGTATTAAATGTATAAAATATATAATATTAATGTTCACATGTCTCCGAATGCATTTATTTTGACAGAATAATTATAAGTAGCTTGGGGACTTTTATTTTTATAGGCGTTTTGTGATGCGCATGCTCAGTTCTCAAACTTCCACGTGCGTGCGGAAGGAGCTTTTTTCGCAAATATTCGTCTTCACTGGGTTTTATACAATAGGTTTTGACATGTTTTTTTCTGCCAGTTAACTGGCAAAATACTATCTGTAATTAATTTGCTACATTAAGATTTTGCTACTTTTATCGGCTGTACTCCAAGGCACAGATGCGTGGATGAAAACAACAACACAGTAAGCACGAGCATTTCGGAAAAAATAGCAATAAACAAAACTTTTCTTATAGCTCTAACTGTAAGTGAATGACGATTGGACATATTTATATTGTCATGTAAAAGACATGTACTCAACTGTCTTTTAATAAGGTTAATGCCTTTGCGCAGGATTATATAGCATTCATTATATTGTCAAGTGATACAGTAATTCTTAACAATTTAATGTTTAGATATTTGATTTAATATGTTCCCAAATTTCTTTCCATTAACATCTTTATGGCCAATGCATCATTTCCACAGCTTATAACCAAGCTAAATAAAATCAGGTTCAAAAGGACAAGAACTTAAGTAAAATGTCTAAATCAGAAAAGAGACTGACCAAAATGGAAAATCACAGTTCTGATGATGAAGAGGACGCTTTAGAGATGGAGAGAAACTTTGCTTTACTCAGTAAAAGGGGTGTGATGCAAACTTCAGCAGAGGATGAAGAGGAAATGAGAGATGAAGATGGATCCACAGAGGAGGATGAAGCACCTGAAGAGGATGAAGACAATGACATGGACGATGAAGGTGACTCCGGGAGTGATGAAGGTGACTCAGGGAGTGATGAAGATGAGTCAGTTAGTGACCATGGAGATGAAGGAGGCAGCAAGGCACAATCACACAGTGGGGGCAACATTAAAAGTGGTAAGAGAGTGGAAAGATCTTTATGTAACCCTGGTAAAAAAAAACCAAACAAAAAAACACATTTAAATCATTATTTGCTGCCCATGTTTAAAAGAGCCATATTTTACATTTACATATCTTTGAAATCATTGTGTTTGCACAGAATTATCAACCATGTCATTTGAGGAAATCATAGAGCTACAGAATAAAGTCGGAACAAAAGTGTACAATAAAATCGCTTATGGTGCCACGAAGCAGCAGCAAAAACATGAGCCCATGAAACGACTAAATAAACACAGGTACCTGCAGTGTTGTTAAATATTATAGTATTTATTAATATTTTGAATTAGGTTTTATTTTTATAGTTTCATTATAATTTTAGTTTCAGTAATTTTGTTGTGCTTTTGTCATTTTTTTTTTTTTTTTATTTCCATTTAATCCATTTAGCTTGTTTATTTTGTAATTTTACTACTTCAACTTTTGATTTCAGTTAGTTGCCAAAGCAGCATTTCTAATTTAAGTTTCCTAATCTAATATTTATATTTTAAGTTATTTCAGCTTTATTTCAATTATCGAAAATCATTTTTATTCATTATAGTTGACAATAACAATAGTGACCTGCTCAACTAGGCTTTTTTTTAATCAAAGTTTAACCACATTTGATCATTGTTTGTAGTGATGCATCTAACTAAAAATAATTAAAGAATTGTTTATGTGAGTTAAGGTTATTTTGTCTATCAGTTTGTGTGTTTTGTTTAATCTTTGTGTTTTTTGTCTTAGACCTCAAGAGATTTCTGCAAAGAAACCTGTGCCTTTCCTCCGAAAAGTGGTTCCCGTCAAGAAAAGGGTACGTTTCAGGAGTTTATTTAACTATTGATTGCTCATACTTATGATTAGGGGTTTGAAAAAACTACGGAGACTTGATTTTTCACTTTGTAAACACGTAGTCCTTTTTTTTTTTTTTTTTTTTTCAGATTTCAAGAGACCCTCGCTTTGATGACCTCTCAGGGGAATACAAGCCTGAAATTTTTAATCAGACATACAAATTCATTAATGATCTCCGAGAAAAGGAAGGACAGGTTTGTGAAAATGTAAAATGCCTTATTGATTCCTGTTTGTTTTCTTTATGTGCATTACATTTATGTCCACTTCTATTTGTTTCAGATAGTGAGGAAGAATCTCAAGAAAGCCAGATCACAAACTAAAAAGGAAGAGCTGAAAGCCTTGCTTAAGAGAATGGTATGTTTGAAATATACTGGGCCTAATGACTCCTTAAACTTAAATACCTTTGGGAAAGCAACATAAGACACCTTTACAGCTCTGGTAAGAATAATATTGCTGCTTATGATGTGCTTTATATCTAATCTCTGTGTGTGCACAACAGGAAAACCAACAGAGGGAACGTCAGAGGCAAGAGCAGGAGAGAGAAAAGGAACTTAAGTACAAGCGGAAACAGAGAGAGCTGGTTGGCCAAGGACACAAACCCTTCTACCTGAAGAAATGTAAATCCATTTTCATCCTGTTCCTTGAGTTTTTACTTTGTTCTGATGTATTTATAGTTAATGTAAAGTTACTGATTCTTTTGGAGAAGATTTGTTGGTGAATTCCACACAATTCCTACTTGGGTTTCTTTTAAGCGCCAGTGTGTCATTTAACAAAGAAACATCAAATATCCTGTATAATATGCTACTTTTTCATTTTTAACTTCTTTAAAACCTCTCTACAGCTGACATGAAGAAGCTGGAATTGGCAGAGAAGTACAGTGAGCTGAAAAAGAGTGGAAAACTGGAGAACTTCTTGAGTAGGAAGAGGAAGCGCAACGCCACCAAGGATCGCAAAAATTTGCCCAAGATGCGATAAATATGAATCAGTCATGACATGCCTGTATCAAGTTGTGTTGATTACTTGTCTTAGTGTGACATGATGCAGAAGGATGTCAGCTGAGCAGTTATTTTTGCTGGACTGTGATGTTTAAAGAAAACTCAAGGTTTAAATTTCACCTACAGTTGCACAAAACTGGATAAAGATGTATGTTGTTAATAGGTTTGACACAGATGCTTTTCTTAAATACCCATTGTCTTCTGTTCTTTAATTATAATGTAATGTTTCATGTTTTGATTATGTTCTTAAAATAAAATCCCTACATTTATTCTTGGACACCTCTCTTATTTTACCACTAGGTGGAGCTACTGATTCTTTAAATCTCTGCATAATCCTTTTTTTTTTTTCTTTTTTTTTTTTTTGTCTTAGCAAGCCTTGGTTCCAAACCAGAAGGTAATATGCATAAAAATCAACTATCTGACCTGTCATTGAATGATGTTAATCCAATTTTTTGACCTCAAGGGCACTAGACATAAACCCGTTTCATACAGACATCCGTCAACAGGATGAGTCAGCTCGCATTTGTATCTGCCCTCTCAAAATCCAAAAATATTTCCTTTTCGTCTAGATCATGACCCATTTAAGCACGGTCTGTCTAGGCCGAGGTTGTTTGTGGTGAATCCACAGGGTTTTGCACATAGGCGTATCTTGAAATTGCTGTGATTAATGCAGAAGCACCAAGTATGCTGCTTGAGAGATCACAATTTTCAACAGCGTTTGTTTAAACCTTTAGTTTTCAGTTTCTTTAGTTTTCTTCCCTTTATTCGTAGCAAGGGTTTCCTAAACCTTGCAATCCTGGCACAAACACCCCCTGGTAATTCAAGCCACACAAGAGTAAAGGCCTCAATTAATCATTTAATTTACATTCTTGAGTAAAGGATGGGACTATTGTGGCTATATATCTTCTTAACCTGCTGGTCCATGTGCAAGAGTCCATTACATCCTTTAAGGGGGTGGAATTAATGCTGCCTGCAAATTTAAAGAAGGGCTTGATTTTTAAAGCAGGACACTCCAGCTAAGACTTTCGTGTTTGAAACCATCTTTGCTTGAATACAGAACGGTGGATTAGTTGCCTTCTTTAACCTTCGGTTTTATGTCAGAGTCATTCCCTTGCAGTTAATTCCTTTCTTTGGGTCACCGGAGGCTTTTAGGAAACTTGTTTCCGGAATCTAAAGCACACAAACTCTTCCCTTTCATCCTAAATCTGTCTTGTTAAAGATGCAGTTGTATTTTCTGTATTAATGAGAGAATCTGGTGCTTCGGCTAAACAGAACATTTGACACAGCATTTGTCAAATGCTCTATGGCCAATGGGCCACCCAAAGGAGTGATTGCTGAAACGCAAGCAGAGATCGTGGAATGCTTAACTGTGAACCATCATTCTTAATCTGCAAGTTAGGATATTGCTACGCCTTCATACACAGGAAAGTAACCCAAGGCAACCTGAGACTCCTTTCAGAAATTCGCAATAGGCAAAGAGGACAGATTTGCATTTTATTACCAACTTGTCACTTCGCTGATGTCTTCATATATATGGATATAACAATGGAATGCATAAGGAAAGGGACTGGAAAATGAAAAAGGTCAGAATTCAACCTCACCACACAGCAGCAAAAGAAAAGCGCATTGACATGCACTATGGTCACCGTGATTTTTCCAAATAAGACATGCTTCCAGATCAACTTTTGTTGGTCCTGGAATATCATTCATATCAAAGAAACATAGTCCTAACCCTATCCCAATCCTCAACCATGAATTTTTAGTTGAAAATACTGATGTCCTGAACCTAACTCTAAGCACCTGAACCTAACTCTAACTTAACCCTAATCTTTTTTTTCTAACCCTAAAATCTAATTGGTTGATAGGAATATTGTTCCAGAACCAACAAGGATGTATCCTACTGTACTTGGCAAAGTCATAGCCAGTGCTTTAGTCAGTGTTTTGTCCTTTGAAAGTTTCTACTTATGAGTTACAAGTGATTTTAGTCTAAATAAAATGGACTCGAGTCGCTGGACAATTTCACTTCCTTCACTTCACTTCAAGTCAGGAAGCTTTTTTTAATGCCAGTAGTGCCTACAACATAATGAAGTGCAAATGATGCATGAATGGTGTGTAAATTATGCTTTATGTGTATTTAAGTCAAATATGAATGCACCTGACGTCATAATTATAACTTCCCAACTCATATAGACTATGTACCAATTCAGAGGCTGCATCTTTCAAAGGACTCAGACTTCAAAGGCCGCAAAGGTCAGACTGAGCATTGTTAAATGGGACGGTCCAGCCTATGGAGGACTGTTCTTGTCACCTAACTGTGACAGTTGCCGTTGACGAGCGACAGTAATGTTTATACTAGACTTTTTTAAAAGTTACATTCAACTGCCTAAAAACAAAACATGGTTCACAACCTGTCTAAATATGTTCACATTGGTCCATTTATGTACATAATAAAGGGTAAGATTTGAACCGCTATATATATATTTATACAAAACACTTCTTTCTGGTTCTCGAATCTGATTGGCTGAGAGCCGTGTGATATTCTCCTAGTATCAGCACTGGTACGTTTCACCGTTTGTATCACTCCTCTTATTTAGACCTCAAATATGTGACGCATATATAAACAGCTCCTATTTTACTATTTGTTTTGACACTTTCGCAGATAGGAGCTCCAGGCCATCAGAGGCCATTCAGCGCTCATGTACCCACAGAGAACTGCCTCATCTCGGCCAGTCCTTCGGGTATTTGCCGCTGGCTCTTATGTAGATAGTGGTTAAAAATATAATTCATTTGGGGTATATCAAACGGGCAATCTTTGGTCTTATTAATCTATTACTTGTTCTAGAGCAAAATGATTTGGGTTAAGGGGAAAATTACATTTAAATTTAAAATGAAATTTCACAACTTTATATTTAGGCTATATTTAACTTAAATCCTGTACCAGAGTGCTATTTTTGTACGTTTGACTCTATATAAATAATATGCCGTATTTGGTATTGAGAAAGGGTCCGTCAATAGTATCAGTGAAAGTTAGATTATTACACCATTAGATGGCGGCAAAGACTCTATTTATGAGTGAGTCAGAACAAGGAAGTTGTTTTAGCGCTGTGACCCTCTTAACTTTTAAAAGGACAAAAATATCGCTTTCCTCAGAGTACATTAAAACTGATTTTTATAATGTATATATTATTATGGACACTGACCTGAAGAATGAATGCTATATCAGATGCAGGTAGGCTAATACACTCGTTTAATCGATCTCTCTCTCTCATAATACCATAATACTCTACATATAATACAATAAGCTTCAATGAAGCAACTCAACGTTACTTTGTTACTAGTTCTAAAGTGACGTTTTAAAATTAGTAATGGAGGCTTGGGCTCAGCTGTTAAACTGTCAACTTGAGATTTGAATCCATAGCGGAAGGAAGTAGTAGTAGTAGTAGTAGTAGTGCTGTCAAACTGTTGTATAAACGCAGTATCACATGAGTAGCCGTGCAATATGGCTGTATATCAGCATGCTGTGATTACCTACGGCCTCTTGCCTATGGCCGAATCATAGATATACAGCCATATCGCATGGCTACTCGTGTGATATTGCTCATATACATTATTATATATATATAGTTGAACACATCTTGCAGTGGTCAGGTGGTACAGCGACCACGTGGTACAAGTCGTAGCTCTTAGAAAATTACAAGTTTACATGTTGTAATTACAAGTTCTACAAGCACTACAGGATTCTACAGGCACAGTTCTACAGGATTTTTACAGTTCAGAATCACTACGGTAATTACAACATGGTGTGAATGTAAATTCTTCTTATGCTGCCATAGGGATATGAGAACTGTAGTTTGGTCATAGTTGTGTTTTCAGACAAACTAAATTGTCAAACAGTCAAAATTTGTGTTACAAATTCTTATTATTACCAGTTCGTTTCATCCACAAGTGTTTAATTGATAGGCTATGACTTCCCAAAGTTTCCCACTGGTAATTATGACATAAAGGTGGCGTTCCTGCATGCTCAGCTTGAAAGTTGAGGATCATTCTAATGTGACTTCATCAAGTAGACAATCATTTTAACACCTTAACAATCAAAAGAGTGCGTTTTCTCATTTTTAAGCTCTCCCCTGAAAGATTTTGTAAGATGGTTTGCCTTGCCAAGAAGCAACAATCCATTTCAAGGGTGGCCTGCTGGGAAATCTAGCGCTAAATGAGGAGGGAGCTGTGTGCCCTACAGACGCTAACTCCATGACACCTCCGCCTCGTCCCCTGACACATTACTACAGTCCTGTCCGTAATGACATTAGCCGACTGAGTGTTGAGAAGCAAACTGCCGCTTGGATTGAATTACCGCACCCTGCCGTTTCTCTCACCCGTCAGATTATCCATCTGATGACCATCAGCGGGAAAGTGGATTTTCAAGATGCTGCCCTGAGTCTCACGTGTCTGCTTTCCAAGGCTAAAGATTTACTTATGACCATGGATATTTGGATTTTACAAATGAGGTGGTGAAACGGAATAAGGACTCGTTTAGGGATGCGACATGGTGCGGATATGGGTTTATGTTGTGTCAGGTTAGTTAAATGCATTGGTAATCTGGGATTTGAGTTAGGATGTATGACAGGAGGCCATCACAGAAGCAGGCGAACGTTCACTATCGTCCCAAGCACAGCAATATTGCTTGAATATAAAACGGTTATTTCAGGCTGAAACACTTGAAGGTTAAATCGCATTTGGTTTAATCAGCCCAATGCCATTTGCAGTGGACTCACAAAGGTCTGAATTTGCATTGCTTCTAACAAATGAAATATTTAAGCTTTGCATTCAATATGGGCACAGAAAAAACATAAATATAAATGCATTAGATATAATCTGAAATCTTTCCTTATACAGGCCTATTGTAGATTCATGAAACTGACTTTCCTGACATTCTTCCTTTGAGTTTAGATTTCCAAAAGAGGCAGAGAACAACTAAACTAATTTATTTAAAGGGATTGCTCACTCAAAAATGAAATTTCTGACTTTAAGTAGGCTACTCACCCTCATGTCGTTCCAAACCCGCAAGACCTTAATTTTTCCTCTTCCATGTCAGTCTCGTACGCAGTTGACGCAGTGTTTACGTCCAAATGCTGGATCAGTATTGGCCGGCTCCTGCGTCAGCATCACATGCATGCGTCATGGTGCTCACGTGAACAGCCTCGGCCAATACTGAGCCGGCATTTTGACGTAAACATGGAAGCTCTGGACTGCGTTCACTGCACCAGCTGCGTACAAGACTGACACAGAAGAGGAAAAATTGTTGAATTATTATTTTTGATTATATTATTTTTGTTTTGTTTTTGTGCACAAAAAGTATTCTCGTCGCTTCATAACATTAAGGTTGAACCACTGTATGCACGTTGACTATTTTAACAATGTCTTTACTACTTTTCTGGACCTTGAATGTGGTAATTTCGTTGCTTTCTATGGGAGATAAAAAACCTCTTGGATTTCATCAAAAATATCTTAATTTGTGTTCTGAAGATGGACAAAGGGTTTGGAACTACGAGGGTGAGTAATTAATGACAGAAATTTCATTTTTAGGTGAACTAACCTTTTAAATGTGAAGGTGTGTGTAATTTCTGCATCAGTAGCAGCATAAAACAGACTTGCCAAAACTAGATTTGGAGAATGAGCGGTGCTTGTCCATTAAGATTTTATATGTAATACAAAAAGTGCAGGACAAATTATATGCCAAAGTTACATACATAAAACAACAACAGTTTCCTGCCACAGTTTTTTTTTTTTTTTTCCTACAAATTTATAGTTGTCTCCACATTAAACTTGGAAAGAATTACATTAAACAGTACATTAAATTGGCAATTTTTTTTTTATTTTTTTTTATTAACAAATTGTCATGTCATTGTCAGGATATTACAAAACTTGTTTGATCAACACAAAGGTGTGAAATTGAATTTTACAGTTACAGCATTTAAACAAAGACACCTGAATTTCATGCATCAATCAAATCACAGGGAAAGTCTCAGCAATGTCAGCATATTGAGACTTAATTAAGTTTGACATAGATCCATGATTCATTTTCTGTCTGTCTGCACTCTTACCGTTCAGAGAGTCTGAATTGATTCTACTTTTATTTAGAATAAAAGACAGCTCCTTGTCTACTTCAAACAGACATATTCAGAGCAGATTCAGTCACCTCACCCGTCCTTGGCCATCAGGAAAAATCCATAAAAACATCTGATTCTCTTTCAAACAATCAGTAGGAAACTGGTGCACATGCAGTTGATTTTGCTTCGGTGCTTCTTGGATTTGGCTCTAAACATCTTTCTCTCGCTATCTTTAACCCTCTGGTGCCATTCGTTCAAAAAAATTGTACGTTTTGGTTTTTTAGAATTTTTTTACTTCATCGGAATGGTATTACTTGTTACAGGTTTTGGCACTTCCTATGTGAGCACACACACACACACAAAATCATGGACATGATTCGAAAAGGTAAAATGATCCTAAAAAAAAAATAGTCACACTTGTGTTGTTCACATTGGAAATGAATGGCAGACGAATTTCATCTAGTGGGAACATTTGGTACTGCGCCCAAACAAAATCTTACTTAAAGCTAATTTTTTGAGATATTGATTTCAAATTTGGTGCACAATTTGATTAGATTCATGGCTTTGATTTTCTCACAGTTTTCAAGTAAAACATGTTTATTAAAATATATATTTCATATAAAATTTTAAAATAGTATTTTTGTGCATTTTTCATATTTTTCTCACTGTTTACTTCAGCAATAATCTGCCAAGTTTCTTCTATAAAAGAGAAGCAAAGAGAAGAGAAACTTAAGTCTGTGCTCTTAAGCATTTATGAGTTTAAGTTTAAAATGTCATTTTCTATGCTCAAAGTGTTTAACAGGTAATCAATGGATCATAACTATTCCATAAATATAATTTAGTACCATAAAATCCCCTAAAAATACAAAATATTAAATAAAAACATCATCAAACTAAAATATAGTACATTCATTTCATTGAAATAAAAAAAATAGGTCATTTTTGACTGCCAGAGGGTTAAGAATATAAACAGTGACTTGTCAGGGTTTAATATGACAGATACGTGTACAAAACATCTTATGCACAAAGACAAAGAAGCAGTTTGAAAGACTCCTCAAGAGAAGTACTTCTGGCAGTGTAAACAAGTCTGCAACAGATTTTTTTCACAGTGGCTCAGGCTTTCTCACATCTTCTCTTAGGCACAAAAGGAACGACTGATTCATCTTTCACTCTCTGGTCGCTGAACAAATCAGTTTGAACTGAGACTATCACTGTTATTGAATTTATTTAGCCTTTTATACCTAGTGAAAAGTAATTATTTCTTTGTCTTTTAAATATAAATTATCAAAAGTGTGAAATTAATTTTTTTAGTGTTTAACATTCAAAGTCAGACTGCTTTGTGTCTTGACACTGATATATTCATTTCATATCCCGCATAAAACATGCCCCATATGGAGTTGTTAACAATGGGATGAATGTGTGTTGAATACTAAGATGCTTAATTATATTCCAAATGAATTTTAAAAGTGCACGAACAAAGCCAAAGACTGATTAACTGAACATATGCCTTCAAGTGTCTTCATTACAGTTTAATCAAATAATAACAGATAATGGTGCAATAAATTGCCTTTCTACTCAGAAACAATGCAATCCCTGACAACAGTGATAATATTGGAAAAATGTATAGAAAACTATGGCAAATGGTATTATGACACCCTTAAATTAACCTGAAATCCATCTTAATTGAAGTCACCCATATGTGCCACCCAGAAATACAAGGTAAAATGGGTTACAAATGCTGTTTAATGTTAATTTTAAACCTGCATGGTGACATTACCACACATTGGTCACATTATCTGCCGTGTTTATAGATGTATCACAGCAGCTTTGAATATGACAATGCCCTCATAAAAGTATGATTCAATGTTGACTCTCCTTACAGTCTTCTTCGAGTTTCTTTTTTGAGCATCAGAACAGCAACGGTATCACCTGAGGCTCATGTTGCCATAGGAACCCCCTCAGGTGCGAAGCACCAATGACAACTGCATCTCAGCGTTGCGATGGTAATTCTCTTAGATTAAACTTAAAACGAGAAGTAGTATCTGTGGTTATTCTGCCTACAGTTTAAGATACCAATCATTCTATGTCATTTACTTTTAATTAGATGATGGTTTCTGATCTCTTTCCTGGTATTTATGTAATTTGATATGTCTTTCACTATATCCTGGATCAAAAATGAAATGCAAACGATGCATATTCTTTATAAAACTACTTAACAGTTTAATCTGGGTTTTTTTCCCTAATTGTTCTGAGGAGCTTCATACATATTATGCTGCCTTCATGTGGAATCGTAAATACAAGTTTCTAGTTAACAATTGAACACGAACGTCCTCTCAAGTCATGTTTACCACTAGGAAGCTCTGAGATAATTTTAATTCCCAAGTTCCCGAGTTGGACGTGCCATAACAATTGCTGCTGTGACTATGGCAAGCCGTTTTGACTTTTATTCATTCTCAGGATATGAATTCTTGATATCAACAATTCAGTTCTTGATATCAGTAATTACATTTCCACTAGTAACAATGTTAATTCTTGATATCAATAATTCAATTTTCACTAGTTAAAATGCTAATTTTTGATATCAAGAATAACATTTCCACTAGTAAAAACTAGAATTTCTGATATCTGCAACTGTTTTTTCACTAGTGAAATGTCACCATTGGCTGCCATTCAAATTCAATTGTTGATATCAAGAATTGATTTCTTACTAGTTGAAATTCCAATTTCACATATAAGAAATACAATTCTTACTAGTAAAAATCATAATTTTTGATATCATTAATTACTTTCTTACTAGTGCAAATATCTGTTCTTGATATCAACAATTGAATTGCTACTTGTAACAATGTTAATTTTTGATATCAATAATTTGATTGTAACTAGTGACCATGTTAGTTTCTGATATCATGAATGTGATTGTTACAAGAAAGCCATTTTAGATACCTGAAATTATATTGATATCAGAAATACATTTTCAGAGATCAAAAATGAACATTTTTACTAGTAGCAGTTCAATTGTTGATATCAAGAATTGACGTTTCAACTATAGTGCCAATTGAATTCTTGATATCAAAAATTTGCATTTTTACTAGTAAGAATTGTATTTCTGATATGTGAAATTGGAATTTCAACTGGTAAGAAATCAATTCATCAACAATTGAATGGCAGCCTAGTGACATTTCACTAGTGAAAATACAATTACAGATATCAAGAATTCTAGTTTTTACTAGTGGAAAATGTAATTATTGATATCAAAAATTAGCATTTTAACTATAGTGAAAATTGAATTGTTGATATCAAGAATTAACATTGTTACTAGTGGAAATGTAATTCCTGATATCAAGAATTGAATTGTTGATATCAAGAATTAATATTCTGAGAATTAATAAAAGTTAAAACGGCTTGCCATACTGTAAATGATTCTATATTAGTTTTTTTCTGCAACAGCTACGTCGCCTTAGTGTATATTTATGCTACATATGAAAAATCATTTAAAGCGTATTGTATATTTAGGCTATAGCTACACAGTGAAAATAGCCTGTATTTGACCGAAATTCCAGAATTGTCAGCACTCAGCAGTATCATTGTAAATAACAGAAAATATGATTTTGATCTTATTTGACTGAACAACGAAGTGTTCAATCATAGAACACTTCATAACATTTTAAGGCAGTTCTCTCTTTGCGCTCTCTCACACTTGCAACGCACTGCAGCTGAAGAGCATAAACAACAACACACTTGTATTTTAATGACTTCTGTAGTAGTTCTCCAGACAGTAATCATTTTTTTTTTATGGTTGTTATTGTGTAACGTGAAGGATTGAATTATATAACATTTGATTCTTTTACAAACTCCTTGTCCAAATTTTATGTTTATTATACAGTACTTCTACCCAGTGTGTTGTGCGTGTGGGCAGAGCGCCTGTGGTGACGCAACAAGCTAGCAATAAAATATAACCACTTGTTGTGGCTGGTTAGGGCAAAGACTTTAATTATCATTGAAATATATACACTAATTAAATCGTTTTTATCACGTCATGTCTGGTTAATATTATACTATACATTAACCATGCCCAATTCATCAACGATTCGTTCCTTGGAGTCGAATCTTGTCAATGTACCAGTTCACAAAACTGTTAGAGGTATGGTATGAGGCAAAATGCCATGATGAGGTAAAATGCATTTAAGTCAAAGCATGTATTAGGCCTATGACATGTCGTGAAGCTTTAAATATCCCATGACTGAATCGCTTATTTGAACCGATTCGCGAAAACGATTCGGACTTCCTTAAAGGGTTAGTTCACCTAAAAATGAAAATTCTGTCACCCTCATGTCGCTCCAAACCCATAAGACCTTCGTTTATCTTCAGAACACAAATTAAGATATTTTTGATAAAATCAACAATTTCTTCTCTTCCCTGTCATTCTCCTATGCTGATCACGTAGTAAACACTGTCCAGCGCTTCCAGGTTCTACATCAGAACACCGACTCATTTTTGGCCGGCTCCTGCGTCAGCATCACACGCATGCATCGTGCTGCTCACGTGAACAGCGGTGGCCAATGCTGAGTCGGCGCTCTGACGTAGAACCCAGAAGCGCTGCAGTGTGTTTACTATGTGATCAGTCTATCAGAGGCCAGAAAGCTCACAGATTTCATCAAAAATATCTTAATTTGTGTTCCGAAGATGAACAGGTGTGGAACAACATGAGGGTGAGTAATTAATGACAGAATTTTCATTTTTGGGTGAACTAACCCTTTAAATTTAACATTGTCAACAACACCACAGTGCAATAATAGAGCAACAGATGCAAAGACATGTAAATATATGCATTCTTTGGTTAATTATGCAAATTACTATAGAATTGGTCAAAATTTTATCTGATATGTTGAAAATGTTTGTTTCTATTTCAGTTCAGTGTAACTGTGCATTTATTTAACCACATTTTGCCTGAAAAGTCAACAATGTCAGCCGAAAAGGGCTAACAAGAAACTTTAATGGAGAGGAAAGTGTTAGTTATTTAATTACCAAATCGTCATGGTAAATTAAGCAGAGTAACAGATTGACAGCATCCTAGAGTAAACAAGCAAAGTGTCTGGATGACACATTGTGTTTTGGTCTTGTGTGGCAGTCTGGGTGCTGGGTGGCACAGCAGCCAACTGAATGCATTGTTAGGTTAATTGAAGTGAAAACAAAAGGACTGAGACCCCCTGTAGGTTCTGTGGCAGGAACAAAAATACACAATCATAAAATTCAAGAAGCCAAATGCAGTGGCGACAGATAATGATGTGTCCAATTAAATGCTGCTGAAGCTGTTCCAGTATATGACTGCAGCCGCAATGTGTTGAAATGCCATGTTCTTCCAAACGCAGCTTAATTGCCACCCACTGGTTCTGTCAACAGGTGCCAACGGCTCTGAATCATACTGGGGGAAGTGTGTTAAAGCTTTTTTATGTTTCCATCTCTGATTATGAGTGAATTCTTAATCAGCCATGTACACAGAAAGGTTTCAAAAAAATATATAATATCATTCGGTAATTGATCGAATCATAAAACATGCCACTATGTGACAAGCGGTTGGATGGGAGGGGCTAAAACATAAGAGGGTTTGGGGATGTCATTGAAAAGTCATCTATCTATCTATCTATCTATCTATCTATCTATCTGCCTGTCTACTAACAAATATCCTTCCTCAAATCCTGAATTCCACTGCCTACAGACTTCTCATATCCACACAGAATCACACTAATATGTGCATATCCAGAGTAACCGGAGAGAATATTTTTTATGCTGTCCTCTATTTCTGATTTGACTTTCATGGCTCCCTCCGGATGCATTTATCAGCTGCGGGTTAGTAGTTAGCTGCGCTAGAGCACTGCTTGCAGCTGCCCCATGTCTTTACAGTACATTTTTTCATTTTTACCCACATTAGGACTGACTGACACATAATCCCTTGGTGCAGCAGTGGCCTCCATTTTCTTGGCAAATAGCAGCGAGTTTAATTCCACCCTCTGTCCAAAATAACAACTCACACGATTTTGCTTCTGTAATCGGGCTATTATCATCATGGTGTGAGGGCTGAATTATCAAGCATGATTCTTAGGCGGTCGCAACCGAGTCATTACTTAAGAGGTTTTTCGATGGTCAGCTATCAATTAGTTGTAGAACAATTTGGCAAGGGCTAGTCTGCTATTCATATGCAATGCTAACATTTAGATGCTAAATGCTGTTTTTAGAAGTAGGCTAAGTGCTTTAACATGGATAAAAATGATAAGCTTTAACTAAGCTCGAACTTTAAGTGTAGTTAAATATTGACCTTTTCTGAACAACATTTATGACAAATTTTCTTGACCCAGCACTGTAACCGATTTCTGTAATTTGAACAGTATTTTACTGTAATATGTACAGTAAGATACTGTAAAATGTGTATACAGTATGTTACTGTAAACAGCAAAGGATTATGGGAAAATATATGATCACTACTGTAATTCTACTCTACTGTAAATCCATTTATGTTTGTGTGTTCCGCTACCTCTTTAATGTAAGTTAGCTCATCAGGCAGAGTCGTCGGTTAAAGGTGGGGTAAGTCATTTTTCAAAAACGCTGTTGGACATTGTTGATATTTGAAATCAACCCAAACAAACACACCCCTCTCTTCATTGCCCCGCCTCCAAAACTCACCCTCCAATCCTAACTACCCTGCTCCGAGTCGGTCTCGAACCCTGGCACGATCGCTACTGGCAGGGGAGGCGAGTGCACTACTAATGACACTAAACACCCCATGCTCTAGCGGGCGTCATTGTGCAGTGGTTTACCTGCACAACTCTCAGTATCTGGCCACTGTTACACACGCAATGCGAGAGTGGATGTCTGTTTATCACAGCTTACGCGCAACAAAATGCTTAACGAAAAATAAAGCGCAGATGATGAACGAACGACAAGGAAACACAAAAAATGAACGTACAGTACACAAGGTAAATACAAACAACAGCACAGCAGCTCCAGACATTCAATGACACTCAAACCCAGTGTTACTCACATGTGGAGCGGAATCAAATCTGCCTCCGCGTCTATTTTCAGGCCTTCCAGCGCTGGAAAGCTTTTCTAATATTAACGCGGGTCCTAAAGCACTTTCCCATTCATAAACCTTCATTCCAGTGATATTCTTTTGAGCTCTTTTGTATTGTGTCTCATCTCTCTTTCTACAGTTTTTCTTCAAATCTCCCTCTTGCTCGTTCTCTCTCCTCGACCGTTATACGCCCCCTAATGCTGATGCTACACATTTGTTGTTGGTGTCGGCCCGACCAACTTCCAAACAGTGTTTTTGAAATATGACTTACCCCATCTTTAACGTTAACAGCAGCTAACTAATGTGAAATACTGAGGAAAAGTGAGATAGACGACACCATTGTTTAAGTGGGTTTTTTAAACAATATTTTCAAGTACATATTTTGATTTATTTTCAGGTTTGTGATCTGGATAATGTCATCTGCAACATCGGACTCGGAAGTGTGTGTTGGAGCCTTTTCATTGCCGTCATGGTGATAACATCAACTTGTAGGTTAATGTCACCTAAATTAGCCGAAGTAAACTTAGAAGAAGCATAATAACTTTAACAGTGAGCTAACGTGAAATATTTTGTGGTCTGGATCATATCATCTGCAACATCGAAGGTGTATTTTGGAGTTCTCAGAGTGTCTTTTGCGGTGAAGGTGATATGAGTTGCTTAGTTGGCAAATCTCTAAAATGTACCACATTGAAGATACTCATAAAAAACAATCAAGCAAGCAAGCCCAGCTCAGGTGAGAAAAGTAATGCAAAAGTAACTCTGCCACACATTTTTAGTAAACAAGTAATTTTAGTTTACAATGTGCAAAATGCCAAAAATAAAAACATACCACTTTGTGTGAGGAAATACAAAAGATTTCTTAACACAAAGCTATCATATGGCTTCAGAAGACATGAAATATAGCGCCCAAGTCATTTGACTTACTTTTATGGTGTTTTTTTGCGTGTGATTTTGCAGCTTGAAAGATCTAGTCCCATTCACTCATGTGAATAAGGGTGAGTAAAATGTCTTTTTTTTTTTAGTGAACTATGCCTTTAAGCAGCTATATCGAATGTGAATATTCATCAAGTGTGATGAATTTCTGTATTTTGATACAGTGCACCTTACAGATTAACTGGCAAGAAGAAATACAAACTGCTTTGACAAACTAACCATTTACTTTACTGTTGACAGGAAAAAAATTGCGATTATATGTTTGTGTTTCCATCTGGCACAGAAGCATCTACGGTGTCATTGAAGCAATGAGGAGCTGTCAGGTGTATTTACTGAGAATTTTTTTTTTCTTTTTTTTTCTTTTTTTTTTGAGACATGTCTTTGTGCTATATTTGTCGACTCTGCTAATCTAACAGTAGCTATAGCAACATGCTAAAATTATAGCTCTGGGTATACGTTGTCATAAAACATTTCTTTTAATTCACAAGGCACATAATGTTTTACTTGTTACTGAAATCCCCAGTAAGGCTGAGCTTTGATTTTTGGATTTAAATAGAAAGTCATCGGAGATTTGGAGTGGGTTAACAGTGGCTAATCATTTAAGAACGGGAGACAAAACTTTACTAAATTTGCATTTGATTATGACAACTGTATTCAAATGAGTTGCCTCCAATTCTAGATCTGTAGAAGAAAAGAACAAGCTGCCTTTTATCATCATGTTGAACTGACAAGATAAGAGTTCAGTGTAGACTTCAGAGTTTTAAAAAACACAGAATAATCATACTGAATAACATGATTGTGATTTGCTTTTTGCAGACTGTTATAACTTTACTCAAAGAGAACAAAGGATGACAATGGAGTGAAAAAGACTAGATTTTCTTAAGAAAATGTTTTGGCACAGCGCTAGAGTGGTTGCCAAGGTGTTGCTATACAGTTGCTAAGTTGTTCTAAGTTTCTAAACCGTTTCTACGGTGGTCGCTACAGTGTTACAGTTGCTAAGATGTTCTTAGTTTCTAAACCATTGCTAGTGGGTTTTGGGTGGTCACTACATACATTGCAAGGTGGTGGCTTAGCATCAGTAAGAAAGAGGAAAAAAAATATCAGATATCAACAAAAACATTTTAATAACAAAATATCATTCATTTGATTCTCATAAAACATCAAAACAAAGAATATATGAAGAGTAATTCCATTAAATATAAAACATTCACTTTGTAATGAGAGAAATGAATTGTTGTACGAGTTCTTCCAAAACACAACTTTTCACCATAGTTATTAAATTACTACAAAAATAAAATGAAATAAATACAGAACATGATGATTTAACACATTTTTAACATCGTACCAGAAAAAAAATGAAAATGGATTATGTATTTGCAGCTGTCTGTAATTTTACAATCATAGGGTCACTGAGAGTTCCTTCAAGTGTGATTTGTGTGACTTGTTAATAAATGACTTTCGGTATAAACTTCTACATTCCAGATTTAAAGACCTTTCTGGAAATGAATGGACCCCAGATCCACAGCTGCCATGCTTCTTCATTTCACAAACATTTGTCACTTTAACAAACAACTTTAATCACATTATCTCACTAAAATTGGGTGCACACTTTATGATATTTGCCACTTTTTTGTTGTCAGGGACTCGGAGTCTTTTTTATTTTCAAGGCGAAATTTGTAATTGGCTCTGAATGTGAAAATGTGAACTGAAATGTGAAGAATATGTGGACTGCACTGATTTTTTTTCTTAATCAGTATTTTTTTTCTTATCTTTCAGTGAAACAACACATAAATACATTTTTTTTTAATTATGTTTCAAACAAGAAAAAGTTATTTACCAATGTGGTAAGATAAATATTCTAAATATAAGTATTCTTATTAGCCTCAAAAATTTGTTTAAGTGTAAATTTATCTTCTTTTAAGAATGTTTAGACATTACTACTGGAAAACAAGATAAAAATAATGATTAAGAATTTTTTTTTTTACAGTGTGGCGACTCAAGATGCCTAATGCAGTCAATTTCGACCAAAGTCTAGCTAAATGTCTGTGGTATGGGCTGCACAGTCTCATTAATATCATTAATGTCATACAACGTGATAAGAAACAATGGTAATGTACAGTAAAAATCATACAGTGTACACCCAGATTAACATTAGAACAAAAATCTCAAAGCATTTCATGTTGTGCATTGTCCAAATATCCTCAGTGCAAACTCTTGTACCTCTGCCTTTTGTCATGTTTCCTCAAGTTCGGGCTCTTCTGGAAGTGTGGTGAGATCTTGTATGACTACCTGCGGAGTTGGCATGGTGACGGACATTGGCATTGCAACTGGCACTGCCCTTCGAGAACTTTGTGGCACTGCGTCCCTCTGTAGTTCCGGAGCGAGAGCAGGTGTCGGCGCCTCCTGCAGGTGTCTCCGGTACTGCACGAAGCTGCACATCTTCAGGACAATGGCGAGGACGTTCTTACCCATGAGTATTCCAGACACACGGACGTCCCTATAAAACACCATATTCCCTCCCCGTATAAAAATCGTAATAATGTTGATGGCGACCAAACTGAGAATGGGATACAACAACATCTTGTGCGGCACAATGTTTACACCTTGCATGCTTATTTCGCTTAGTGACACACACGGCAGTATCAGAAGTAGTATGTAGCAGTAGAAAAAAGTAAGGCCCTCCACCCACAGGGGGAGCCCTTTTCTCTGAGGCTCCCATAGGCTGGCCTGAATGTCCAAGATGTCAAGAAGATCTACCACAACCCAAAACAGTCGACTCCTCAGCTCCTCCCTCTTCTTGAGTGGCCGAACGTATTCCATGTGGTCGATAGCCGCAAGCGTAACATAAAGTCCAGGCACGAACACGGAAAGCAGCACCGTGAAAGCCTTGCAGGTAAGAGCTTCCGCTCTCTCGCCTTCCGCCTTGTAGTTCTGGTAGACGAAGTAGACCTTGATCTCAAGCACAAAGACGTAGAAGAACCAGAGGATCATGGCGTAGCCGCGTTTAGCAGTTCGTACCTCGGCACCAACCCATACTGCAATGTACCGCAGAACGATGAGGAAGCACACATCGCCTACCATCACCATGATGCAGACGCCCACCTTCCGTGGACCTTGATTCTGCTCCACAAGGTAGGCGTCCAGCAGCGCCATGCTACTCATGATAAGAACACACGAGAGGCAAACGTGTGGCTTGTTGGAAGGGGGTGGTGGGGCCATGTTGATTATGAGGAACAAGGTAATAACGATGGGTGGTGGAATGTTCAATCAAACCAATTTTTCTAGACCCATATGAGTTGCTTAACTGTTCATCCCAAAGGAACAGCAGTCCAGGAAACGGTAGTTAATCTAAATCTGCTTAATAGCACAGCAACCTGTTCCTCAAAATGAGGCGTGATGGGAGGACGAGCTAATGAGGAGGCAAAAAAAAAGATCAAGATTGAGCCAAACTTGCTGTTTCTAAATTCAGCCCAAGGCTGAAAACAACCTAATGCACAGGATGCACTCCAGGGTACCACACAGCAAACCTGGTACCGCTGTCAGTCATTAGTCCTCTCGCCTTAACTCACTCCCACAGTCCTCAGAGTCAATGTAGGCAACCTGTGCATACTGATCGCAGACGCTTCGGTTTTCATTAATCGTTAATTGCATCTTTAACAGCCAGAGTCTTAAATATTTCAGATCTCTCAGTCTGTAAGCACTACCACCGGCTCTTATTTTCCAAAGAGGAGTCTCACGGCTTCAAAAGCGAGAGGGAAAGGTGAAATAAGCCACATGCTCTCCGAAAGAGTGGGTCAGAATTGATCAGCTTTGATAAATTTCTCATTTTATGCCAGAAGAGAATTTCTTCCCGTCATTATTCCTCAGAGCGCCGCATACGAGACTACAGCTGACATGCTTCTCCTATGAGGTTCATCACTCCAGATTGCGTTGAACAGTAAGTGTGCGTCTGGTTTACGTATGCATGTTTTTCTCAGAAAAATTTCAGCAGAAGATGTCTTTGAAGCCCCAAAGTCTCAAATCCGATCCAGTCCTCAGATCTCTTCCTCCCACATAAATCGACGTGGGTTGTAAAAGGTAAAGTATTTAAAAGTAAGTTTATGCAGAAGAAAATGACCTCTTTTCTGAAGGATTAGAAGCGCGGCACTCCTCCACAGTAGCAGACCTGTGGTGCCTGTAGATTAAAATCACTCTATTCTCATCTTCTTTCCAGTATCGACACCAAAGACATCAATAAGTTTCCACTTGCCCTCACCTCTGAAATCTCTGCAGCAATAATCTCGATCTTCCTCCTTTCATCCTCTCAAACTCCAGAGCAATGTGCTGTGCGCAGCCTGTGGCTCCTCAACATAGTCTGGCTACATTTCACCCTCCTCCTGCTGTTTTTCTCTTCTCTCCTCCCTCTCTCTGCTCCCCTCCACTTATGCGCAGTCAGGCGTTGGGTGTCAAAGAGGGACGCTCTGCAACAGCAACAGATAAAGACCGCGTGAAGCTTTCATTTGATCAGAGCTGTGCTGTCACAACTAGACCGAGGGTCTACATGCAGTACCTCTCTTAGGGATTCCCTTTATGAGACCTTCAGTTCCTCAGAAGTTCTGCTTCAAATCGTGAGCTGTGCAGTGGTCCAGGAGTCTTTGATCTGACATAGCAAATCTCAGAGAAACTGTGACTGAAACAATAAAGAGAGTGAGTAAAGGTTTCCACAATGCAGAAGCAACCATTGAGAACAGCAGGACAAAGATTGATCTAGATGGTAACCACAAGATTCAAGAGTTTATTTGCAAGAATTTACTATGTACACCAATGAGCGTCTGTGATAATACTGCAGGGGTTATTAATTATAATGTAATATGTGTGTGTGTGTGTGTAAATATACATAATTGTTTGTGTGTATATATATAGCCTATATATATATTAATTATTCATATTAGAAATGTAGCCAAAATGTGTTTGAACAGAAATTATGCTTAAAATAGAACTATATATATATATATATATATATATATATATATAGGGCATCCCCCATAGTTACAAAAAGCATCCCCCTATAAAGCCTATTAACAGTGTTATGTATTATGTAAAACTTTTTAAATTTTAAAATTCTCTGTATGATAATTAACAAACTATAAATAACAGCGATTGACCAATCAGATCTCAGTATTGTAACGCGCTGAGCACAGTCACGCCAGAGCTCTAATTCAAAACAAGCTTTCGTCGTTTTTCGCGCTTGTTCAGAAGCAACAGAACGGTTCAAGCGCATCTTTTGTCGTTCTTTAAAAAGAAGAGAACAGAAGGTATGATATTATTTTGATTAGTGCTTTAAGAACCTTCCCCTGACACGTTAGAACGAATAACGAACATAGCTAAAGTGCATTTAAGGGATCGTTGTCAAGGTGAATTATTGACAGTGAATGTCATCACCGAGGTGATAATGCACACATATGCACATACAGTGTTTCCCATACATTAACTAGACTGTGGCGGCCCGCCACATTCTAATTTGTCCCGCCACAGTCTCAAAATAGGCCTGTCGCGATAAATAACCGATTGATAATCTTTTATACGGCAAAAATGGGAGTCATAGAGCAAAAGAAACAGACTAGCACCAAATAAGTTTTCGTGTACTACATTTAAAGTCATCTGAAGCCATTCCATAGCTTCATGTGAGGGACAGAAGAATATGTAGGCTACAACGTTAAATTTAAGTTCAAGGAAACTCGTCTTCCCTCCGTTGCAGCTGTCAATCATTCTCTGTTCAGCACTCAAACAGCGCGTCGCGTTCGGTAACGACAGTCAGCACGGTAAAACTCTCCAATATGATATATTCCCATTATAATACTTGATATGTAGATAAAGGGCTGTGGATTTGCATAAAATGACTATCTTGCTGGAGTTTATTGCTGTTTCTGAACGATGTCATCATACTGACTACAGGGTGTCTGTTAGATCGCACAACACAGGGACTATGAATTCGCGTCACACGCACAATAACTGGAATTTAAAAGTGAGAAGAAACATATGATCAATAAACTGTTAGATGTAGTTATACACAGGGATTGTCTTTGTGCCGTGAACTTTTCAATGCGCAGCGCAGCGTAACTGCGCGCTGGGACTCCCTATTGCTTTAAACACATCATTCTGCACCCGGGATGCGCATAAGCGGTTTGTGCTGCTGTGTTTTGAAGCATTTCATATTATCATGGTTTTGCACACTGAAAGATTATTATTAGCCTATTTTGTTCTGTCGTATCTATCATATCTTGTTGCCCCATTAAAAAGCTGCACAATACTTTTAAAATAAACGTCTTTTAATCTTCCATTATTATAAATATATATAATTCTTTACATTCACATATAAATATAAATCGTTTTTTCATTTCACAAGAATACAAATAGTAATTTTAAACTTTTTATTAACATATTTAGATTTTATAAAATTACTGCGCAAAGTTTTTTTCAAGAATTAGGCTAGCACACTTTTTGCTGCTGAATTGTATAGTCACCTAGATTTTATTTATTTATTTATGTTTTGGTCAGCTTATGATTATTTTTTTTATTCATTTTTTATTTTTCTCTATAATGAAGTAGTGTGTTTAGTGCATTCTGGATTGTGTTTAACAAATCAAAGAGTGACCATTAGTTCCACAAATACAGATGTATAGATACAGGCCCCCACTAATTATTCTAGAAATAAATTAATTCAACAAAGGTAACCTCTTTTGCTACATATTTTTAATGGTTTAAATGTATACTCTACATGTTTGACCACTTATGGACTATCATTTAGCCTACTATATGTTGTGTACGTGACTAATGTGCCCTACCATCACCAATAAATAAATTACTTTTAGAGCACAAAATTGTTTACAAGAGAACAAATTTCTTCATTGATCTAATCACTTAAATTTTGCTCTCAGAATGCACCAGATTTATGCATTTAAATTTAAAATGTACAAAATTCTCACAAAATCCTGTGGGAAACACAATTTGACCTCTGTATATATATATATATATATATATATATGTGTGTGTGTGTGTGTGTGTGTGTGTGTGTGTGAAGAGTGAAGAGAAAACCATATGCAAACTACATATGACAAAAATTGGGGGGAGAGGTACAATTTTCATTTGATTCCAGGGCTTGGGGCAAAGCTTTCATTTATGAACTAAAGAGGAGAGAACCAAGATTTCTGATAGAGATATGAGCATGCAATGAGGAAAACAAAAAGCATAACATTCATCCTTAGGCAGCAAAGGATCTACCTGCACGTTTAAACTCCACAGAAACAGACCTGAACTGCAAAATTACATGTGTTTTAGAGCACATTTGGAACAAATATAAACATTTTATAGCTTTTAGTCCATGTCTGTTAGTATGAGCTCATCTATGTTAATGTACTCCTAAATGTTGACAAAATCAACTTGTGGGAAATGCATTCAAAATTCTTAAATTCTTACTCACATGCTTGGTTTGACTGTGATTCTATCAGCAATTCGACATAAACTTCAGATCAAATCTCCATGATAACTCACAATAAATTTAAAATGCACAGAGAATTTGCTGTTGATTATAAACATATTACTTATAAATGTCCTCCTTTCTCAAATTACCAGAGCGTTAGACAGTCATGAATGTTTGATAAGAATCCAAACCATTAGTTCCAATAACGAGAGGCTGATCTCTCGCCTTTGTTAATTGGATGTGTTTGATCACTTTCCCTGCCCCCTTCTGAGAAGCACCAGGCATCAATCTAAATGTGCCACTGAGAGCTGTTACAGTAGGACGAATCATCTGATAGATGGTAGTTTATATCATTGATGTGTCAGAATGTGCATCCATCTGCAAGCACCGTGAGACAGTGACTCAGATGAGTACATGGCCATAAATGACCATTAATAAATGATTCAACAGACTGAGAAGAACTAAAGAAGAATATGTTCAGATTGGCATACTAATGAACTGCTTACTGCAGACTGTGTGCACTATGTACTGTACATTGCTGTTTTTTGTATGCTGCTTCGCCAACCTGATCTCACAGGAAGACATAATTATGTTACAAGGCGGTGATTTCATATGAATTATTCCCCGTCACAGGCGAATAAGCAGATCATGCGAAAACGTACAAATGAGATTGTACAAATTCATATGAATTTCGCCAAAACGTAAAATAGTTACAAAATTCAATTAGATTGTTTTGGCATTGCTCTAGTTAGTACATATTGCATGCTAAATTGACCAAGTGGCATCCGGTTATGATTTTGAAAATTAATAGTTATTTTGCATTGTGTGCTTAAATGTTTTAATTATAAAGAAACGTTAAAAAATTGTGGTTGTTGCTATTTATGGTTAATTTGTCACAGTGCATTGTGGGACACAGTACCCAATGCAGTGTGCATAGTGTAGTGCTTTATATAGTATGTAATTTGGGAATTTTATGCCATATGTAGGCAATAAGGTACGAGAGGCTGTGCTGTATCGTGAATAAGTCACGGCTTCACGTCGTGCCTGCAACCCCTTCAGCCGTGACTTATTCATGATACAGCACTAGCCTCAAGTACCTTATTGCTTTTATAAAACAGTTACCACACAATACAAGTATTAAAGCCAGAAATATGTATCAATGCAACTTTCATGAAGTAAACTTTCTAAAAGCCTTCCTTCCACCAGAAAAAATAGTCCCTGACCGTGAACAGCAACAGAAGTTACATTTACACGCCATTAGATGGCGGCAAAGACTGTCTGTATGAGTGTGTCAGTCAGTAGCGAAGACTTTTACATTGAAAACACTGAATTGTTGTGAACACGGAACAAGATGCAACTGACAAATGCTTTGACTAGTGCTGTCAGTCACGGGAAAAACCCTTAAATGTTAAAAGGACAAGATGATACATCGGACATTTAAACAGATTTTGTATTATGAACAGGACTGACCTGAAGGAAAATGCTAAATCTGAATGCAGGTAATAAACTCACACTCTTTTTCTCACAATACTCTTCTACATAATACAGTAAGCTTCAATGAACAATATCAATTGAGAACATACAGTTTACGTTGCTAAGAGTGGTTGCTAAGGGTGTTGTGTAGTGATACACAGAACCGTTGGGTGAAGAGGTCATAGCTGTGTTTTATCGTGAATAAAACACAGCTATTGACCAATCAGAATCAAGGACAGGAACTAACCATTTAGAAGAAAATAGTATGCAACTGGCTGTCTGAAAAAAGATATAAAAATTGTGACTGTTTCTTTCTGCTACTTTGTCAAATTGGAAACGGTAAAAAATATAGTATGAAAAGCAGCATGCCGTTCCGAACATATCAAATGTAGCAACTAGGGAATGAAATGGGCTGTGTCCAAACTTTTCATTCCGAAAGCTCATTTGTCTTGTTTAATGAGGCACTTTAACACAAACTTGGCAAGGAGTGCAAAATTACCCTCTGCTTAACCTGAGCAATTACAAGTCCTAAACTTGCTGCAGAATATACTGCACCTCATATCCTCAGCGTAGTGAAACGAAACATACCCTTTATGTCTCTTAATTAAATTTGCTAGCTGTTACTGTAAGTGACACTGAGCATGTTCTATGTAGTGTAGAAGGAGGCATAATTCCATTACTGCTTCGTACTGGGAGATGAAGATGCAAACTGGGAGCATCTGTAATCGTATTCGATCAGAGAAGCAATAAACTTTGAAAGCAATATAACAAGTCTTCTGACCTAAGCAACATGCATTATACATGGGACCGGATGCTGTAAAATGAAATACAGAAGTTTTCTGCCTTCTGCTGATGTGTTAATGTAAACTTGTAAATCTTTCAAGGAGTTTGCTTACAGCGAGTCGGCATTAAATAAATCTTGCATGTAAAGTCTTTAAACTCAGAATAAAAGATGGTACCACAGTAATGGATAGTGCATTTTCATGTTTCCATAATGAATAAAATATTTTATAATAATATTTTTTTTTCTTTAACGTGATTTAGATCATAGTAAATTAGTAATACTATTAAATATAATATTATAGAATTATATTCATTTTTTATAATCATTATGTTTCAAATAAAACTTTTTTTTTTTGTAAATCGATTTATATTTCCTCGGTTTCCTGACGCGACACGTGATAAAAGGTATATTTCCCATGAGTATTTCTCCTAACCAGCCAAGAGCGATACGGGACGATTCTATTTTTAGAAACTGTTTCTATTTCAACAACAACATACAAAGTATGGCAATGATAATCTCAGGTACTGATTGTGTGCTTTATTTAATGTTTTAAGAATTTAATGTGAGTTTAATATCATTTTGCTTGACCTTTATGATTACTGAAAACGACAATGGATAGGGCCTAATTCACCTCAGATCTTGAAAATAGGAAAGGAAACAAGAACGTTCAAACTTTGAACTCAACAAACAAGTGTTTTCTATGACAAAAGCCTACCCTATATCAGTCACTCAGTATGTATTTTTAATAATGTTAAAATAATGTAATGTTTATGAATTTGATTACGAACTTTTGCGAAGAAAGCCCGCCCACACGCTCTTCTGATTGGCTGTGATTTGTGATTGATTTTGTCGCTGGAATCTTATCGCATCGCGTCTGGTTATTTTGTAGAATAAGTGACAAAATCCAGTTCCTTCAGGAAGTGACATCATTTTGGTGAGGAAACAACTTGCACAAAGTATTAGAAACTATTAGTAATGCATTTAATCAATTCTGTGATATTTGTGGTAGTTGGTTCGCCTCACATAAAATTTTAATCACAAAAAATAAAAAATATCAAAAGATAGTTAAAAACATAAAATTACTTCAAATTGTTGCTAACGCTCAATAATAATAGCTAACTTTTGCTCTTTATTTCCATCTTGTTAGATTCAGTCCTGCCATTGTGTAAATAATGTTTTAATTAATAACAGGGTATCCGCGGGGCATTAAAAAGCATTAAAAGTCATTAAATGGATTTTGCGAAAATTAAGGCCTTAAATGGCATTAAAAAGCATTAAATTTTATTCCTACAGGCATTCAATTTTTTTAGATAGTTTTGAAGGAAAATAATACCACTTTATATTGAATATAGCCTTCATAATTAATAACTTTGATTTGCTGTCGTAAAATATGTACATTGGTGTGATACACACGCGGAACCAGTTTGGTAATTGCTTCCGGCCGGTGCAAAATTGCCGTAACGCTGTTTTGGACAGTGGTGGGCTGGCACCTGGAGACGGAAGGCTGCATCAGTGTTGCCAACTTAGCAACTTTTCAGACCCCTTTTGCGACTTTTTTCCAAGAAAGCGCATTGTGACAAATATCTAGCTTCCGAGACTCCCCGGTACTGCCACACGAGCGCGAGGTCTTGCTTTCCTGCCGCAGGCTTACCTGCGTCTGCTCCGTTCAGTGAGTGGCTGAGAGGAGCAGCGCATTCAGTTGAGGATGTGCGCTCTGTCAGAGAACAAATAAAATAGATACTATTGCTTCTAACCTGAGTGATTTTACGTGTACATATAGCCAAAATCACAGTAACTGTCTTCATCTTATGTGTATGGTGATTTTGTCAGACAACGTCTTGATTATAAATCAGGATTTAGCGCTGGTTTAACATATCAGGGATCGACACTAACGCTTGTCAATTAGTCTGGGATAAGTGTATTTTTTTGAAGGGGCAAGTGAAAGAGAATTTTAATCAAGGACCTGATTAAAACATCAATACCAAAAAAAAAACAAAACAAAAAAAACACGAGAATGACTGATTTTATTACATTAATGTAAGTGGCGATCGATAGTGGATAATAATCGGCTGTATAATGTACTGACGTTAACAAGGTTGCGCTGTTGAGGCTCGCGCAGCATCTCGAGGAGAAATGGAAACATGAGCGAAGCACACACAAAAAGAAACTCAGTTAAACATACTGCGGTAAAAAATCAAAATGTGGAGTTTTTATAACTTGATACATGTAAGCAAAATCACACGACCAAGACGGCTGTTTTCCTAAATGGGCTACCATCACAATTAAAAATGTGACACTGATTTCATACAACTGTTCAGTTAACAAATACTTAATATTAAGTCACTTACATTTTAGAAGGAACATTGACTGTTTTTGTTCTATTTTAGCAGCAAAAATAGTTTCAAACAAAGATCACAGCAGAACCATATCACAACACTCAGCCTTGTTTTCATTACTGAATGATTAAGCATTTTGAATGAATTGGTTGAGTCAAAGATTAAATGACCCATTCATAAACAACTGCCTCATTCTTGAATGAATCAGCCATTGGAATGAATCGTTTAAATGAATGACTCACTTATTAAGACGGTTACTTGACGCCACCTACTGGTGGTTTAGTTTAATTTTTAAAAGTATCATTTTCCCCCCAACATTTCTTACAATCCCATAACATTATTTAATGCAGTTGTAATTTTTTTTATTGTAAATTTGTAAATTATTTAATTTGATTGGTAACAGCCCTTAATTTCTTATTCTAATTAAATTTATTGATCGAATTTAAGAATTTAAAATGAAAGATGAATCATACATTTTACATGAATCGTACAAGAATCGTACAAGTGAATGAAAAGGCTTAATGTCGAGCCCTGTATGTAGTCTTAATGGGCCGCGTTTCAGTCACCATTTCATATTGTCTGACAACAAAAACAGAAAAATATATAGATGAAACAATTTTATTGGGAATTTGGCTGTATTAAAATATATAATGTGAGCAAAAAGGGTAACACCAGAGAAGCAAACAAATGTTGGGCTGACACTTGGCAGAATGCGAATACAACAATGACATGATGAATATTCTAATTGCCGTATGACGTCATCTGTCGACATTTAGCGACATACATATATGACATTAAAAATTTAAAAATTGGCATTAAAGAGGCATTAAAAAGCATTAAATTAGATTTGATGAAACCTGTAGAAACCCTGAATAATGTTTAAGTGAAAAAATGTTTTGGTGTATGCTTTTATAGAAATACTTTTCTAAATTACATAACCATATTCATTTTTAATAGTTTTCACTAAACAGTTGTGGCACTTTTGCAAATTGCTTTTAGCCCTAATTTTGAGGATAAATTTGGGCCTTAACTGATTTTCAGAATTCCTTCAGTGAATCGGCCACCAAAACAAAGCAGAAAGCATGTCCAAATAAACAACGCAACTAATTCTTATTGAATTTCCCCTACAGAGTTCAAGAGGTACAGGAATTACCCGCCGATCGCTGAAAAGAAGAATACTTTTAAAATGTTTGTGTCTGCTGAAAATGATAGTTTTTCCCCTTTGTGTGCACAGAGGAAGCACTTATTTTCTTGAATGTGTTTTCCTCTATCTGTGAGTAAGAGAGATTGGGCTCCAAGTGTTCATTTTTAGCAGTGGCCTACTTCTCTGTCACCATGAAGAATTGTCCTCGGGCATAAGACCTGTTCCTCGTACCTCTCTCCTTCCGTCTTCCCCACTCTCTCTCTCCCTCTACCCTTTTTCTCATTCCATGTGCCTCAGTTTTCACCCAAATCCACAGGGCTATTCAGCAGAGGCTTGTTAAAGAAATAGTTCATCCAAAAATCAGAAGTCTGTCATTATTTACTCATATGTTGATATTTTTTCTGAAGAGCAAAAGTATTCTTGACTCCATGACAGAAAAAAAAAAAAAGACAAAATACTATAAAATTAGTCAGACCTGTGTGTAATATTCAGAAGTCTTCAAAAGTTGTTGTGTGAGGAACAGATGAAAATGTAATTGTGTAGTTGTTTAATAAATTTAGTGTAGCCTTTACAGAAGCCCAACTGAAAAAACAAAGAAAATGATCTCTTTTTTTAGCTTTGGTAATATAATTTGACATGTAATTTAAAGTAATAAATCCACAGTTAGTAAAGTAATTCTCTGTCATTCCTAATCAGGCACCGGATAGAGTACCCATAAGAAAGTTAAACACAGTGCAAAGTTAAGAAAAATGCATTATGTACAGATATGACGGAAGATCATAACCCTTATATGTATGCATTTCTGCATTATTTAACATAACTTTATTGTGTGTGTGTGTGAGCTGTGTAGGTGTTTGAGGTCTCTGGTTTCTGTATGGGTAACTGCAGATGGAGATTGCAGACTATGTCTCCCTCAGGCAAATCGACTTTTATTTCAAACGGTTCACCCACAGTGGCAGCTTACTGTACAGTACCTCTCTCTCCGATAATAACTCGTCAACACATTCTGTTGAATTTATGGCTAGTGACTGCAAGTTAAAACATATTGGTTCATCTCATAAATTTCCTGCATTTTTATGGAGGCATTGTTGGTCCATTTGCTGATGAGCATCAAAAAGAATGTCTGAACATTAAACATCATATTAGAATAGCATGAGGCATGGGCCGTTCACATAGGGAGCATTATTGTTTAATTGTGCATGCAAAGTCATTTATTTCATGTCTTGCTGTTTCAGGGTATAATTGCACTATTGCTGCATTTTTAAAACATCATGTAAAGTTAGACCTGTTTTTCACTACATTTACGTTTACAGTCAAATGTAAAACTAAACTCTACTATAAATAGGATTTGAGGAGTCTACAACCCGAATTCCGGAAAATTTGAATAAAATGAAAACTAAAAGACTTTCAAATCACATTAGCCAATATTTTATTCACAATAGAACATAGATAACATAACAAATGTTAAACTGAGATATTTTACAATTTTATGCACAAAATGAGCTCATTTCGGATTTGATGCCTGCTACAGGTCTCAAAATAGTTGGGACGGGGGCATGTTTACCATGGTGTAGCATCTCCTCTTCTTTCAAAACAGTTTGAAGACGTCTGGGCATCAAGGTTATGAGTTTCTGGAGTTTTGGTGTTGGAATTTGGTCCCATTCTTGACTGATATAGTTTTCCAGCTGCTAAAGAGTTCGTGGTTGTCTTTGATGTATTTTTCTCTATAGGTGAAAGATCTGGACTGCAGGCAGGCCAATTCAGCACCCGAACTCTTCTACGATGAAGCTATGCTGTTGTAATAGCTGCAGTATGTGGTTTTGCATTGTCCTGCTGAAATAGACCTTCCCTGAAATAGATGTCGTCTGGAGGGGAGCATATGTTGCTCTAAAACCTTTATATACCTTTCAACATTCATAGTGCCTTCCAAAACATGCAAGCTGCCCATACCGTATGCACTTATGCACCCCCATACCATCAGAGATGCTGGCTTTTGAACTGAATGCTGATAACACGCTGGAAGGTCTCCCTCCTCTTTAGCCCGGAGGACACAGCGTCCGTGATTTCCAACAAGAATGTCAAATTTGGACTCGTCTGACCATAGAACACTTTTCCACTTTGAAACAGTCCATTTTAAATGAGCCACAGGACACGACGGCGCTTCTGGACCATGTTCACATATGGCTTCCTTTTTGCATGATAGAGCTTTAGTTGGCATCTGCAGATGGCACGGTGGATTGTGTTTACCGACAGTGGTTTCTGGAAGTATTCCTGGGCCCATTTAGTAATATCATTGACACAATCATGCCGATGAGTGATGCAGTGTCGTCTGAGGGCCCGAAGACCACGGGCATCCAATAAAGGTCTTTGGCCTTGTCCCTTACGCACAGAGATTTCTCCAGTTTCTCTGAATCTTTTGATGATGTTATGCACTGTAGATGATGAGATTTGCAAAGCCTTTGCAATTTGACGTTGAGGAACATTGTTTTTAAAGTATTCCACAATCTCTTTACGCACTCTTTCACAGCTCTGCCCATCTTTACTTCTGAGGGACTCTGCCTCTCTAAGACATCCCTTTTATATCTAATCATGTTACAGACCTGATATCAATTAACTTAGTTGCTAGATGTTCTCCTAGCTGAATCTTTTCAAAATGTCTTGCTTTTTCAGCCATTTGTTGCCCCCGTGCTAACTTTTTTGAGACGTGTAGCAAGCATCAAATTTGAAATGAGCTCATTTAGTGGATAAAAGTGTAAAATTTCTCCGTTTAAACATTTGTTATGTTATCTATGTTCTATTGTGAATAAAATATTGGCTCGTGATTTGAAAGTCTTTTAGTTTTCATTTTATTCAAATTTAAAAAAACGTCCCAACATTTCCGGAATTCAGGTAGTAGTACAGAAGCCTTCCTTTTTTTTTAAGAAAAACCAGAAGCGAATGACATTGGGTTATGTTTCTCGCACATGCATTCATCCGCCAATGCGGAGGGAATATTGCGCTAAAAGACTCTGACACTGTTACTGAAACAGTGCGAGCAGTGTAGTCTGATTCCCGAACGAATGACTCTAATAAACCAGTTCTTTTAGTGAATCAAACACATGCAGTGCAAGCAGTGTAGTCTGATGCCCAAACGAATGACTCTAATAAACCAGTCCTTTTTAGTGAATCAAACGCATGCAGCACGAGCAGTGTAGTCAGATTCCCGAATGAATGACTCTAATAAGCGAATAACTAATGTAGCCTACAGCCTCCATTATATATATCTATAGAGAGAGAGAGAGAGAGAAACAAGTAAAACAAACATTAAAAGTTATTAAACCTTGAAAAACGCACCTCAAGATTCTTGCGCTTTGTTCCATTCCAATGCGTTCCGTTTAGCTGCTTTGAACAAGTAATGCGCCCTGTGTAAATGCCCCTCAAATTTGCATCATAAGCATACACAACCACAGCACATTGTCAGCATAAATAGCATCCGAGTCTATGATTATTGCTCTGCAATTAAATGTGAAGCAATCACGTGGATGGTGAGAACCATCACATCACAGGCGGTTTATTTTTAACGAGCCTACTTGATTAATCGCAGTAGATTCTAGAAGTCTTCAGGCCTCTGACCCACAAAAATAATTCCAACCCCCATCTTTTCCCAAGTTTTATGGTGCTCATATTAAAAAGTCATGAGAAGATGTGCTAAAAATGCATTCGGCTGCATCAAATTAGCCCAATTAATGCTGGAAGTTCAGGAGCATGCATGTGCCTCAGCATGCACCTCTGCATTCTGTATTGCTTGTGTTCTCTCTTCCTTTAGACCCTGATTGTAGTCCATCATCCACGCTAGGATTCAGAAGGACTTCATCAGCCTTCGTGGAAAAGACATGCAGTCGCACCTAAAAGTATTTGGACATGTAAGCTACAATTAAAAATGCATGTCTTTGCATTACAATATCAAAACAGTGGCATTCATTTTAAAGCTAGCATTTGATAGGTTTTAAAGGATAAAACAATGGATACCCTTGTGAAAAAGAAGTATACTTTTGTACAGGCTACTTTTAAAAATAGTACTTATTATGCAAATTAAAAGAATATACTTAAGTGTGAACTGAATGTAATGTTTTCAGACACTTAATTGCATGTTAATTTCCATTAAACGAAAATGTATTAGTTTAAATTTATATTAAATGCAATTAGTTGAACTTTAGAGTGCTTTTTTGACCAACAGTAGCACTTAAGTAGCACTTAATTTGATAATTACTTCTATTGTCTTTGAAATATGGTTAAAGTGTACTGCTGAATGTACTAACAAGCATTTCCTGACAACTATTGAAACTTGTATAAAAAGTGCTACAATGCACTGTGAATACCAGAAAGCATCGATGCTCACTATGTCCCCTGAACAGAAGTTAAACATGTGAGCCATCTCAGTATACATTATGACACACAATGGATGTTTTGAAAAAACAAACCATTATTTAATTATATTTAATTTCTCCTTCAGCCAGTGAGATTGCTTGCACTATATTTAAAAAGTCTGGTTCAGTGTTTGTTGTAAGCTAGTCCTGCAGTGCGCTATCAGAGTTCCTCTGTAACCCTCCACCTCCCCCAGCTCCACCTGCCTAGATCTGACAGGATTTATGTCGAGAGATCCAAGATGGTGGACAAGAAACTTTTCAAAATTTAAAACAGTTTTATCCAATATTTATTTGTACTATGTGTTTTTATGCCTATTAGAGTATTGTTCCGTTAGCTTAGCAACATGCTAATGGCGAACTCTATGAAATCAAATGCTGTTGATTTCAGTTGCTGTCTGTGTAGAGCATTTTGTAGGTTTTAGAACAGAGCTAAAACATATTTGCATATATTCTGATTTTTAAATGTTTGTGGAGCCTGAGGAAAAACACAAAGAAAAATTATTTTGAGATCAGAAAGTCACTAAATACGGTCCAGGCAACTTAAACCTGCGACTTAAGTGTCCAAATACTTTCTGGGGCCACTGTATTTTTGAGTGGCGCCGAAAAACTGCCACGAGCATTGCTTCGGTGTTCAAGGCATATTTTTAGATCATGTTTACCCAGCAGATCAGAAAACCTTGAAAGTCTTTGATCAGCATTTGTGTCTTGCACTGACATTTTGATAGACATGCTAAGCTATGAACGTTTTACTCAGTAACTTGATATCAGATATAATCTCAAAATAAAACAAGAAGAGTTCTGTTGCAGACAGAATATATATATATATACACACACACACAGATTTGAGCACTAACCTGTTTAACAACTGTTCATTAAATGCAATAATATACAGGAAAACAAAAATGTGTGGAACTACTTAAACCATTAATTACGGATGTAATCATTGATTACATTTGCTCTAGTTGAATCTGGCTCATTAACTCTCCAGGGACGGTGAGCGCAGAGGCCCAAACAGATGTTTACCAAAGCGTGCTTTCCAAACTCTTCAACCTTTCCTTTCCTCTGTACTTCGACTTCAAAGCTCAAAGGGGGCAACCACCCACACATTTGCATATATTTGCATACCTGAAGGAGCATGTTAATTTGAGGCAGATGTTGGCGTAAGTGAGTAAAATTAAGGAGAGGAGGGAGTACTTCAGGACCTGTTGCAGTAGACTAATGAATGCCTGTTTTCCTGTCGAGGGACTAGAGACAAGTTTGGATGGAAATTAGTGAAACATTTTAGCAGAAGTATATATATATATATATATATATATATATATATATGCAACTCTGTATATTTTTAAATGAATATTTTATATATATATATATATATATATATATATATATATATATATATATATATATTGTGTGTATATATTTATTTTAAATATAATGCATTTGTTTTCAACTTTGTTTTTTAGGATTCTGGCCTTTTTTTGTGTAAAGTGCCAACAAACAACAGTTTTGTTTCTCTCAGAGGTCGTTATTAAACAGACAAAGAAAATATTGCTCCATAAACCCATCCAGAAGAACATTCACAGCTTGCTCTTCATTTAATTGTGCCTCATAAACTAAAAAGCCTTGCGTAGTGGATCTCATAAAAAAGGCACTAATTATGCTTATGAAAATGGCAGTTTTCCTCCAAGACCTTCCTCATTGTCCAGTGCCCATCTTCAAAAAATACAATCGATTTTGCGCACTGCTATATTTAAAGGGTATTTAAACATAAAGAGATTAGCGGCTGACGTTTTTCACATCTGTGCATCCTCCAATACATTCTTGCCACATTTTCCTATCTCATTTTTCTCGTGACTAATACCACTTGCCTACGAGTGCTTATGGATAATCACAGTTGGCAGTCTCGGCTGTGTTGTGGATAATCTTTTTAGCTCTTTTCTTGTTCTTGTTCAATTTGTAGGAGTGCTGTGGATCCCAACCAGCCAACAAGCCGGCCAATATTTGCAGAGATGTTTTGTGAGGGCTGGTGGAAGCTTGGCTCGGTTTTATCATTTATCAATAAATGTAAATTATTAAAGTGTTTATGGCCTACTGACACTCAGTACACACAGAGTCTGTAACACTGGTACAATGTTGCCAAGTACAGAATATTTTTAGTTTAGGCCAAAGTATTTATTTATTCTGCTGATGCAACTTGGGATGATGTGCAGGGCAGATATTGCATCATGCAAAGAAAAATAATTTTTTCTGTAATTACCCATTTGCTTTGAAAAACTTACCCATTTGCTTTGAAATACATAACATTATACACACACGTTTAAATTAGTTTGAGATATATATATATATATATTTTAGGGATGGTAAGATTCACCGATTCGCATCGGTATAAAAGTTAACGATGCGATGGATCGATTTAAAAAATGTGTGTGCATCGGATACAAGTTGGCATTTGTATCGCGATGCATCGGTTCTAACATAATTGCATCGGTAAAAACCTATTTATTAATATATAATTATTAGTAGATGTGACCAATAATTTGTGACAATTATTTTTAAATATAGATTGATTTCTTCTCTAAACTGTTTTCCAAGCGCGTTCTCTCATCATCACTGCTGCGTGAATATGACGATCACAACACTACGGAGACCGAGGCGTGTCAAAAGTCATAATATAGATTATCTTGGCACTACAAAGGCCTGTTTGTGAAAGGGTCATGTGTTAGAAGTCAGAAGGCTTTAAGTTAATTTATGATTTGCTGTCTGTCTGAACCAAAGAAATAAAAGCGAACTATCTGTACCCATATTCAGTATCCTAAGCAGAAAACACGGACGGAATCCATTCATAAAAACGGTCATACAGAGTTTACTGTATGACGCGGAATGTCATGGAATTTGTCAAATTTTGGATGAATAAATCAAAAGTAGGTGGGTACACTTACATAAGATCGCGATATGGACCAGTGTCTGTGAATAATGAACCGCAAGAAGACAAACTGAATATGAATCCTGCATGTTCTACGTGTCTCTGGCGCAGACCTGCGAATATGTTTACTACACATACTGAAACATGCGTGACGCTTTTTCCAGCGTCTGCCATCTTACTATATGACGACATGAACACATAAACTTCATCTCCACAGCTGCTCTTACAGTCACTTCGTGAGCATTTTATCGTTTAATTTGAAAAAAAAAAAAAACTGTTGTCATATCATATAGCCTACACACAGAAACTTCAAGATCACAGCAACCCGTCAAAATAAAAGTTCGGTTTAACTTGTAACAGAAATATAGCCATATTATTGTCGTACTATGTACTATGTAGTCTACTATTGTATTACTATTGTACGGTATAATGTATTTCTTAATGATAATGTAATACTACTACTAGTAGGCTACAATAATTATTAAGACTTTAGTTTTGAAGTAATAATCACACAATTTTACAATAACAGTAAACTTTGTTTGCAAAAAAAATGAAAGGGTTTAAATTTAATTTGATTCAAAGTTTTATAGCCTTCATTTGATTACCAGAAAAATTAAAATACACAGCACAGAATTTCTGGAAAAAATTTTTTTTTATTATTGTAAACAAATTATTAAAGTTGCTTTTTATTAATTCAATTAATTAGACCTGTTTTTGATTAAACCATTAAAATTGAATCCAGCCCTACATATTGAATTGCATAGCAGAATATTTTTTTCCATTGCATCGTATCGCATTGTGCTGAATCGAATCAAAATCAGATGGCATCGTAATAGGGGTGAATCGTATCGAAGCTGCTTCACATGCATCTTTAATGTATTGTTTCATTGGCTATGCATCGAGATGCGTATCTTCAGTTATGAAGATGCACATCCCTAATATATATATATATATAGTAGCGGGTTCCTGAAGGGAAAAAGGAGAACGGACACGAGGAAGTGAGTTCAACCCGGAGGGTGTATTTATTTATAAGTGAGCAAGTGCAAGGAAAGTAGACCAGTGGATGCTTGACAGTAATCCTCAGGTCCATATCTCCGTAAAGTAGTGCCTCTTTTAGTGCTTTCAGTGAGAGTGTCTTCGTGGTCCGGGTGAGTGAAGGTGAAAGTCAGCTGAGCAGACTGTTCAATCTGTGTGGAGGTCTGCTGGCGAAGAGTCCGTAACACCAACCTCCTGTTAATCACGCTCTGGCAAAGAAACACAAGCACGAGTGTTAGTTTAGTTTGAGAGAAGAATCTCTACCTCTTTTGTCTCCACAGGTGTTTATATCCCTGTCTTGCAGATTGACTTAATGCCATCAGCTGGGCTTGGTGATTGCTCCCTAGCTGGTTTGTGTGTGTTGCCAGGGGCGATGCTATATATATATGTGTGTGTGTGTGTGTGTGTGTGTGTGTGTGTTTGTATACAGTCAAACCAAAAATTATTCAGACATTTTTGATATTTTTGATATATTTTTACTAGTGGGTGCAGGACACTATAGTTCATTTATGTAAGTGAGGATAGCAAAATAAAGTAAACTGTGACATATTATACCCAAAAATTCTTCATACAGTGGACTACCACAGAAATTGATAAAAATTTGGAATCAAAAATTATTCAGACACTTTGACCTGACCATGTTTTGCTTAAGTGTTATCTGACATAATTAAGATTATTTTTTTCTGACACAGTTTAACTCTGAGATCTTGTCATATTTTATTACCATTTTTTAAACTATAGTGAATAAACTGTATTGATGAATGAAATGTTCAAGGTGTCTGAATAAATTTTGGTTTGACTGTGTGTGTGTGTGTGTGTGTGTGTGTATAAATATATATATATATATATATATATATGGGTCAAAGACATTTAGATGTCCGCATCAATAGAAATTTACAAAAGTGATTTTGTATATATAGAAAGCACATTAAATGCAAGTAAAATGTCTCCTTTTAAAGTTTGAAATAGGTTTTGGGAGAATAAAATGTCGAAATGTGGGTGAAATAATGTTCCATTGTCATTCAGTGTAACACTTATATTTATGTAAAAATTGAAACAACATACTAATTCTGACCTGTACGTATTAAAATATAATTAAATTTTATTTTGCATTCTCCTTGTCTCAGCCTCAGACGTCACGCCTATGGGCCGTTGGCTGAACGTCTGATGCATACGGCACACAAATTTGGAAAGACTTCAGGAGTTTTGAAGTCGTCATCTGATTGGTTGAATTCCACAGGATGTCCAGGAGACGCGTGTGGCGTTCTTTAATGGTCCGCCTGGAAACAAAGATGGCATGATGCCAAACCCCCATTACAACTGTGACAGTGAGCACTTATCAGCATCAACTAAACGCTGGATTTTCAAAAGCATGTGAAGTATGTAAAGTTCACGGCATAGACTCTTTAAATTACGTCCAAGAGTTTTACATGCCAGTCTGTTATTGTTGGGACATCAATGTTACATATTCATGCCCCTAAACATGAGGCAGAACAAAATGAACTGTGGTTTGTGGTTGTATTACATGTCAGTCAGACTGCCTCTGGGCGGTCCTTGGCCAATGAAAGTTGCTATGAAGTCCAGACCTTCTGCTGTCGGTCTAAAGGTCTTGCTGTGCGAGACTAATCATCTCCTAACAAGGCCTATTAAGGTCTGGGTGGATTAGATGGTAAGCAAACAATTAGTTCTCGTAATCTGGATGCAGGAGAAATGGGCATAAAGATCTGAGCGACTTTGACAAGGGCCAAATTGTTATGGCAAGGCGAGTAGGTCAAAGTATCTCTGAAACGGCAAGGCTTGTGGGTTGCTCCTAATCAGCAGTGGTGAGAATTTTCCAATGGTCCTAGGAGGGACAAACCGGTGACAGGGTGTTGGGCATCCAAAGCTCATCGATGCACGAGGGTAACTAAGTCTATCCGCCTGGTCCAAGCCAACAGGTCTACTGTGGCACACAAAATTTGGTTACACTTTATTTTAAGGTGACGTATACTTACTCAAATAAGTACTGACTGAGTAATATTAATTAACTATAAGTACTTACTATAGAGTTACGGTTAGGGTTTGGTTTAGGGTTAGTTACTTGTAATTATGCATAATTTACTGTTATTACTATAGTAAGTACATGTAGTAACGTGTAACTACGACACCTTAAAATAAAGTGTTACTCAAAATTTTATTTATGGTTATGGGAGGAATGTGTCACAACACACAGTGCTGCGTATGGGGCTGCGTAGCCACAGACCAATCAGAGTGCCTATAATGACCATCCCCCATCGAAAGCACCTTCAATGGGCACGCAAGCGTCAGAACTGGACCTTAACGCATGCCACCTACCTAAACATTGTTGCAGACCAGGTACACCTCTTCATGACAATGGTGTTCCCTGGTGGAAGTGGCCTCTTTTTAGCAGGATAATGCACACTGCACACATTGTTCAGAAATGGTTTGAGGAACATGATGAAGAGTTCAAGGTGTTGCTCTGGCCTCCATTTTCCCCAGATCTCAATCCAATTGAGCATCTGTGGGATGTGCTGGACCAAAAAGTTCAATCCATGGCTCCGCCTTGCAACCTACAGAACTTGATGGATCTGCTGCTAACATCTTGGTGCCAGATACCAGAGGACACCTTCAGGGGTCTTGTAGAGTCCATGCCTCATTGGGTCAGTGCTGTTTTGGCAGCACGCGGTGGACCAACAGCATATTAGGCAGGTGGTCATGATGTTTTGGCTCATCTGTGTATGTATACATATTGTATATTGTATTATTGTATCAGCCCTCTTCCAAATGGATGTATGTACAGTATAATTACAATACCAAAATGTTTCCTTCAGGTAAATGCAATATTTTTGGACTGATAGTTCAGATATGTATGATCTAATATTACTGTTTTTGTCCAATTCCCAGTGCTACCAAAAACAATATCAAGAAAAGGAGCTATTGGGCATGCATAATATTTCTGACAACACAGAAATGGTTTTGTTTTCCTTCAGATGGAACATGGCAGACTTAAAATCAGTGAGATAAATGTCATAGCACAGAGGAACCGCAAACACGAGTCAGGTAATTTCATGGAGTGCATTTTCACAGCATATCAAAAATTCATGCGCCAACAGTATATTGGCAATATGCACCCTGCAGGGGATACCAGTGACATTACTGGCGTTTGCAGTGAATATAGTATCTCTAGAGTCACATATGTGCTTACATATCCAAGCACGCTGCAGTATAAATGTTGTTTATTAATATTAGCCTAACAGTCATTCTAAATTTCCACTCGGTGGTCGATAAAGTGTCAACAAATCTGGTCTCGTTGGGTGAGCCACATTCAAAGGCGTTTATAAAATGACCAATATATGCAAGCATGGCTGCACCTCGATTGGATTTTTTATTAATATTCCAAAGCTGCTACAAACCATTTGTATCATGAAAATATATGCAGGTCACATTTCTACCCAAAATTCAAATCAGAAAACTTTTTTAAATCAGTATGATGGAGATGTGAGAATGTAGGCTCCTACATAGTAAAAACGACCCACTTCATCTAGATCTCTTTTCGACCTTTTTTCTTTTTCACCTCTGATGCTCCTTGATACAACGAGCCTTTGGACTTCTTCATTTAGCACAATTCCTCAACCACACAATTTTAATTTCTAATGCACTCCCACTGACATTATGCGATGCAAATTGAATTAAATCCAGTCTTCCTATGCATCTCGTTCTGGCCTTCAGGGCAATTGATTCAGTTCTCTAATTCGAGGAACTGGGAGGGGTTCTTTGGCTTAGAAGAAGCCTCTTGGTGGTACTTTCCGTGTTTGCCGTATTGACATCCCATAGATGCATATCTTCGGGACCGCGCTGTTGTAATGCGTTTAGACAAGATCCATATCCCATCCAATTAACAACATCAGCACCAGCTGAATTACACTCATACATGTGTAAATGTCTTTATATCACTTATAAATTATCGCCAGGGTGAAGGATATCATAAATATGCAACGGCATTGAGCATCCAAGATTGGAAGCGCAATACACGGAGAGGTCGTGCACACATATTTGAATAATTCATGTATGCGCGCTACGCAAAGAGAAGCTATCAGAAACTATCAAAACCTTTATGCCCAGCATGGGATATATGCGCGACCCTGAGATCAAGAGACTCACACAGATCAACTGACTGGAAAAAACACCACAGATTTATAAGTTGAGTGAAAAAAGCAATCGAAACATTGTTCAAAATGCTTCTGCAAAGCATTAAAGTTACTAATAAGTTTGCGGAGCGTGTCTAAGTGAAATATCTGAATGATGGTTTGGATAAAGAGATAATTTAGCAACAGTAGATCAATGAATTTTTATGTAGTCAACTGAATTCCCACCAGGTTTCCATACGCTCAGGGTGATAAAAGCAAACGCTTCTTTAGAAGGAAGTCGTGCAGAGTTCAATGATATTTAAGCATGCAAAAAAAGTACAGAATAAGTCATCAGCAATACAAATTAGCCTCTTACAGTACGAAAACTTTATTGCAATTCAAAACACCCAATGCAGAAAGAAAACAATATTGCACATTATGTCAGGAAAATGAAAACTGCATTTTTAAATCTAAAGCCTGCAAAACTTATTATATAGATATATAAAAAATTATAAAAGAAAAATGTTCACTTTGTTGAACCAGATAATGTATGTGTACGGTCTCAAAGTGTGTGTCACGAAGCTTTAGTCAGATTTGTTTGAGCTGTAGACGAAGTCTTCGCTGTTGTGGATGCTGAATCACTTGAAATATCAGATTTCTTCCTTTGGGTTGTGGACTTAGATGAAGGACCAGCATCTGTAGACATAAGAATAAAGATACTGTATACGGTGTGTTTTTGTGATATTAGAAGTAACCCCGATCGGAGCATCCTTTTTGGGGCCGATCACTGATTATACTGATTACACTAATTTAGCTATTCTTAAAGGGTTTGTTCACTCAAAAATGAAAATTTTGTCAATTACTCACCCTCATGTCGTTCCAAACCCGTAAGACCTTCGGAACTCAAATTAAGGTATTTTTGGTGAAATACGTTAGCTTTCTGACCTCTGAAACAGCGTAGGAGACTGACATGGAAGTGAAGAAATTGTTGAATAAAGTCGTTATTTTTGTTAGTTTTTTGTGTACAAAAAGTATTCTCATCACTTCATAACATTAAGGTTGAACCACTGTAGTCACACGGACTATTTTAATAATGTCTTTACTACCTTTCTGGGCCTTGAAAGTGGGAATAACGTTGCGGCCTATCGGAGGCCAGAAAGCTCAATGATTTCATCAAAAAAATCTTCATTTGTGTTCCGAAGATCGACGAAGGTCTTACGGGTTTGGAACAACATGAGGGTGAGTAATTAATGACAGATTTTTCATGTTTGGGTGAACTAACCCTTTAATAACAATCTATTTTAAGTATTAAAAAATTAAGAGATGAGAAAGTATCATGAATTGACAACTCTTTATTTATTGGCAAGCAACATGTGCAACATATTCCATTTTAAATAAGTATGCATTTTGGCATACTTCTGTGTGTATTTACTGTTTAGGCATGAACCTGAAGCCCAAAGTTCACTTTGCTTGTCCGTGTTCCACTCTGTCTCGGAGCGTGTACAGAAAGCTGTTTGGAGAACAGTATGCAGCTTAATGCAGTTTTAATAACTTTTTATTATTGAGCACATCCTGCAGTTTAGCAACAGTAGACTGCATTTTATGAAAATCACTGATCTAGCTGCATTTGAACATTTAAGTTTTGGCTTTTAGGGGGGAACGAAAGCGCACCGCTGACTGAGAAGGAAAGAAATGCACTAAAATTGTGCTAGTTTCTTACTGTCATTGCTGTAGGGTTGTTGTCGTTGCAATGTCTCCGCAAAGACATTGCAAATTTATTGTCCTTTTCAGACACCTGGTAGAACTGCCAGACCGGTTAATGTAGTGAAGCAATTTTAGCTTTGTTTTGTGTCATCTGAACGGCTCTTCAGAGACCACCGATCAAACTATACAAAGCTGTTATCGGACGATAACGATTGCCGCCCGATCGATCGGAGCACCCTTAAGAATCTAGATAAAATGCTAAAAGTGAATTGTGTCATTTGTACAAAACTGCTTTTGATGTATGTTGTCTTAAATATAAAGCCATAAATGGTCAAATAAACATTTGTTGTAGTAGTTGTTTTCTGTTCGGAATTGTTTACCTGATACCATTAGCCTGTTAACTTAGCATACAGTCAGTTAATCTGGTAGTGTAACAATTACTGATTAGTCTGTGAATTTACCATACCACTAACAGATTAGCATTGCTAGATTTACATATCACTAGCTGATTAGCCTGCTCTTGTAGATTTACACATGGGAATATTTGTTGAGAAACAGCTAAATGATTAGCTTGTTAGCTTAACATAACATACCACTATGTTTTTTTTTTGTTTGTTTTTTTCAGTTAGCTCACCGGTTAGCTGATTAGCTTTGTTACTGCTAACTGATAAGCTGTGATTGATCATCAATAACAGATTAAAAGGTTAGTTCACCCAAAAATGAAAATGTCATTTATTACTAACCCTCATGTTGTTCCACACCCGTAAGACCTTCGTTCATCTTCAGAACACAAATTAAGATATTTTTGATGAAATCCGATAGCTCAGTGAGGCCTCTATTGCCAGCACTGCATGTCATTGAACCTCTCAAGATCCAGAAAGGTACTAAAAACATATTTAAAGCAGTTCATGTGAGTTCAGTGGTTCTACCTTAATATTATAAAGTGGCGAGAATACTTTTTGTGCGCCAAAATAACAAAATAATGACTTTTCAACAATATCTAGTGATGGCTGATTTCAAAACACTGCTTCGAAGCTTTATGAATCTTTGTTTCGAATCAGTGGTTCGGATCGCCAAAGTCACGTGATTTCAGTAAACAAGGCTTCGTTACAGTTTGATACGCGTTCCAAACCACTGATTCGAAACAAAAGATTCGTAAAGCTTTGAAGCAGTGTTTTGAAATCTTTAGTAGCTTTCTGGATCTTGAGAGGTTCAGTGACATTGCTGGCAATAGAGACCTCACTGAGCCATCGGATTTCATCAAAAATATCTTAATTTGTGTTCCAAAGATGAACGAAGGTCTTACGGGTGTAGAACGACATGAAGGTGAGTAACAAATGACATAATTTTCATTTTTGGATGAACTAACCCTTTAACTTGATAGATTAGCCCTGCTAGCTTAGCTTTCACTGCGACAAACAGGAATTTGTTTTGTTTGTAGCATTTGTTGTTCCTTTTTTCCATTTAGCTCACTGGTTAGCCAATTAGTTTTCCATTAGCCTGCTATTCTAACATACCAGTAACAGATTAGCATATCATTAGCCAATTAGAATGTTAGTTCAGCTTTCCCTGCTATGAAAGGATACTCGAAAATGTTATTTTTCACAGCAATTTGTTCTTTTTTGCTAAACAACAAATAAAAAAGGCGTAAAATAGATATTTTTTCCTCAACTTCTAATGTAGTCACTTGTCACAAATGGCTCAGGTGCTCAAAAATAGTGAAGATGGCAGCATACATGGTACACACTTCCATCACTCTTGAGTGAGCCAGCCAAGCAACCGCAATTGAGGTGAACAGAAATGCTAATGGATACCTTTCTCCAGGTATGTTGGACCTTCTTGAAAATCACAAACTTTTAGATGAAACTGAAGACAAAAACAGTTCAAAGACATCATCATCATTTACTGGTATCATCATCGTCACTGGTATCATCATCTTTACCTTGTGATGTCTGGTTTTCTAGTTGAGCCTCTGGTTGATCCACCCACAATTTATATTTTGGGTTGTTTGGAAACCGTTTGGTCAGTCCACAACTTAAACATCGTACAACAGTCTTACGTTGTCGCCTTGGTCCTCCTTCAATATGAAGATGTAATGCACATTGTTATCTTAGACAGATAGACGGATAGACGGATAGATAGATAGATAGATAGATAGATAGATAGATAGACAGATAACCTTTTTGGCGTACAGTGGATGTGACACCTGGTACTAGTAAAGTGCAGCATTTCTTGCAAATGGTTCTCTTCACTGATGGATCTCTGTAAGGAAAAAACATAATACTTTATTGAAGCTCCGTCACTGATGTTTATTTAAAATCCACATTATTAATGAGGAGAAACTACTCACTGTCTGAGCACCAGTCGTTTGGAGATGGTCTTCTGAGTGAAGCAGTAAAATCTTGCTAGTTCAATATTCTCTGGATTTTGAGCCAAAACGCAGTGAGCAGCCTGGGATTCATCATGAGAAAACATCATGAGAAAGTTTGGAGATTAAATAAATAGATCTGATAATATATCTGATACTAACCTGATAGAGGAAGTTCAGGCGTTGATATGCTTCTTTATCTTTTATATTCCCAGCCATGTTTCTTTATAGACGTTTGGCTGTCACTCCAAAGTGTGAACTTGTACTGCATAACATGACAGCATGCTTGTTTCATTTCTTCTGCAACTCAGTTGCGGGTAAAATCACTATATTTGCTGTATATTGCCATCTAGTGGAGAAGCGGTGTAATGACGTCTGCTTCATGTAATATATTGTGTAAAATGACCATATTGCGCCTCATAGCGACATATTAACGATATAACGCTTATTTCAGACAAGGGATTTGGAGTTTGTAGCTGTAGGTATGCATGGTTAGAGCCGTATATTTGAAATCATAGCAATTTGCAAGTAGGCTATATCTTGTGAGACATTTGGATTTAAATTACAGTTGGACTTTAACACACTGCAAAGTTTTCGAATGTCCAGTTTCTGAAAATGACTCTTAATATAATAATTAGTTTGTCAACTGTAGCTTGAACATGGCTTTTAAATAGACTACATTATATTGTGTGTGTGTTAAATCTATCTATCTATCTATCTATCTATCTGTGCCAAAGGGAGGGGATCCAGTGGGTGTTGGGCGCACAAAACTGGCAGTCAGAAGTCTCTTTCACCACATTGGGGGCACACACACACACACACACACACACAGGGCCCTTCCTCACATGTCTCCAGACCAGTCTGTCAAATCACGCAGCATGTGAAGCCCCTGCGAACCACCAGCTTGGAAAACGTTCTCTCTGGATACTTCATTAAGCGGCTTTAAATGTTAATCTCTTGCGGATAATATTTTGACTTGTTTTGGGCTTTTTCCCTTTTTCTCACACATTGGCTCAGAGGGCTTTCTGTGGACTGAGATGGTGCAATGCTCCGCAGGACAGCACCGCGTGTATGTTGGTTGTGGATCCTACTCTCCAGTGTGTTAGTGTGGAGAGTTCACTGCGCCAGTGCACAGAGCTGTCATGAGGTTAAAACCGCTTTCCAGCTGCGCCAAGTCGGTTCATTAAGATGGGTTCCGGAGACCGCAGCAACAGGTTCGTTTATATATTCTGTAGTGTTACTGTGGGAAGCGGTATCTAATAGCCTATAACATAGGCCTAACACATAAACATAAAACATTGATATTCTCCACATTATTTCCAGCGGTATTAGCCTATTTGTTATTTTGTTCACTTACCAAGAAAAAAATAAAACAAAAAACAAACAAAAAAAAAAAAAAATAACCAGCTGAACTCGACAATAGCTGGGCATTTTGTCGTAATGTTACCTGCCATTAAACGGTTAATTTCAAAATTTTAACCGTAAAGCAATTACGAAACGCAAAAACAATACCTGGAAAGGTAACGCACAACAATAACAAAACATTGTTTCCTCAAAAAAAGAGTAAACCTATGCTAATTAATAAAATATTAAATAGCCTATAAATTTCTAACATGTAAAACACATGTAAGCTTGCCCTAAACTGACCTTTTTTGAATAAAATGCACGTGACTTTTAAACTTTGTTAAAATAGCCTATATTTTCTTTACAATTTTCTTTTAGATACTGTGAATGATCGTTTTTCCCTTTTTTGACAATTTATTTGCCTTTTCCACTTCATTTAAATAGTCCTGTCAAGTTTTTTTAATGTGTTTTCATAATTTTATTGAGGTCATAATAATAATTAGAAAAATATTTTTTAAATGACTTATAGCCTGTCAGACAGTGACGTGTGAAGTAGTCTAATTAATAATAATAATTAAAAAAAAGAAAATACTTACATATTAGTATTATGTAAACGTTTAACTACAGGCTACATTGTACCATGTCAGCTGTAATGTAAAGTGTGACCAAAAAAGTCATCTAACAAATAAGTCATTTTGATGATGGAGCATAAATCAGAAATGTCAGCGGTGCTGACAAAATTAACACGAGTGTAGGATAGGCTGTCAAATGTTTTTCATGTTCCACATTTCGTGTTAAATCAAAAACGCATTCCTGAATAGAAGTCATCTCAAAAATGTTTGGGTGTTCCTATGAAAGTGTAAGCTGGGCATATTCAATTTGTCTCAAGTTCTTGTTTATGGAAAGGATACATTAGAAAAGTATGACCATTACAAAACAAAGTTTTATTCTTAGTACATAAGTTTCGAGGCATTGCTCCATGTGTACTGAGAGCAGAGGAGGTGAGAGAGGTCAGCAGAATGCCGGTGATCACAGTCAGCTGTTCTAATGCGTGGCTTATGGGGTCCCATTGGTGTAAAATTGGTCACATAGGATAGGGCAGGGTGACTGACAGAGCAGATATCATCTGTCTTGATCACATGTGCTCTCTTTTACATGCTCCTTCTTGCTGTACAACCATACTGTATATGTGTTATTTCTGTCCCATGGGATTATTTTAATGAAAAAATTCTTAGAAACATTATTGTAGTTTTAAAGAATTAATTATAGTAGCTGTATTTGTGTGTGTGTGTGTGTGTGTGTGTGTGTCTTTTTGATGATATTTTCTTAAATTTTAAGTGCTGAAAGGTCACCTTTTTCAGAACTTATCAATATGGGTTCATCCAGAGTTTTACTTTCTGTAGTAAAGTTATAAAAACTGATCAAATGAGGGAAATTGTTGTCTGTTCTTTTTCTAATAACTTAAATCATATTGTTTTTGGTATTTACAGTATGTTTACAATTTATATAAAATATATCACACACAATATAAAAAATCCACACCAAATCCACTTGACGGTTAATGATCAAAAGTTGTCGTAATGGTACCTCTTATTAAATAGCAAAATTTCAGATAAATTTAAACCATAGATCAATTTACAAAATGCAAAACAATACCTGAAAGTCAAAAATAGAAAAGGTAAAAAAACAACAACAACAAAAAACAACTTTATGCATTGTGGAAGAAATTTTAATTTTAATTAAACATAACTAACACTTCTTTCCTTAAAGGGATAACCTTTATGTATAATAACATTTTTATATGGTTTGATACTGTATGTCTCTAACACTTGGTCAGAATTACTGTGTCTGAAAATAACAAAAGGAGAAGTAAAATGAGGCAGGTGTCCAGTTTCGTTATGAATGACCAACCTTACGATCGAGATATCAAGATTTGCTCCAACCTAGTAACAAGGAATTATACATATGTAGAACCAATCAAGTTGGAGGAAAATGATGTAATGAAATGTCACCTTTACCATGTTCCTTTCTTATAAAAACTGTTGCACCCTCTTGATCGGGGGAATTTCTCTGAAATTGGTCTGAGATCCTCCCTGCTGTGATTAAAACATATTAAAGGCATTGTCTGAAGTCCTGTCTGATTACTGCTGCGCAGCAGGTTAGTGGACCACTAAAGACCTTAAGGGGATAGTTCACATAAAAATAAAAATTATTCCATGATTTACTCACCCTCAAGCCATCCTAGGTGAATATGACTATCTTCTTTCAGACGAACACAATCGGAGATATATTTAAAAATATCCTTAGTCCTCCAAGGTTTATAATGGTTGTGAATGGCAGCCCAAATTTTGAAGACAAAAAAATATATATCCATCCATAAAAAAAAAAAAGAATTTATATGACTCCAGGGGCTTAATAAAGGCCTTCTGAAGAGAATTGATGCATTTGTGTAAGACAAACATTATAGCGTAGTACATCATAGTGTAGTACATCATGGTGTAGTGTAGAACGTCATGTCATTTTGTACTACGTCGCGGAAGTTAACGCTTTTTTGGACATGCGTCCAAAAAGTAAATCATGGGATAATTTTCATTTTTGGGTGAACTATCCCTTTAATCCCAAGTGATTATGAAAAAAGATAATATTGAACATATTAGGCACAAATGGGAAAATGAGTTTAACAAGGAAATAAATGAAGAGGCCTGGAGAAATATTTTTATTGACTTGCATAAAGTACCAAATTCGGTTAATTGGAGAGAATTCAGCTGGAAACGCTCAATCCGATTTTTCAGATCACCAATAGTGGTATCCAAGATCAATCTTAACCAAACGGCTTATTGCTGGAGAGACTGTGGGGAGGCTCTGGCCAATCACACACATATATTTTGGACATGTCCTAAATTAACAGGTTTTTGGAATGAGAAAACATTGCTTATAAAATTAAATAGAGACCCCATGGTGGCTATTCTTGGGGCCAATATGAAAGAGGTGAAATCTAAAGAGGGAAAATATTTACTCCAAATACTCTTTGTAGCTGCATCACCAAAAATTGGCTCCAAAGAGAGCCTCCAACCTGTAATAAATGGTTATCTTTAATTAGAGAGATATATGTTATGGAAAAAATAACATATACTCTTAGATTGCAACAGGCCTCATTTAAAAAAAGATGGGCAGCCTGGTTAGAAGAAATGGCTTTGGACTGGGATTGATGGCTTTCCAGGCATGGCAAATCTATTAATATATGCCCAGCAATAGTAATACCTATAATTAAAATGAATAAATAAAAAGTCCCACCCTCCTTGGTTGGATTCAAGTATTAATTTATTTATATAGTTTTGTTAATTGTTTCCTATTTTGGTGTATTTTTTATTATTTATTTATTTATTTTTTATAATTATTTTAAAATATATTTTTGTTTGTTTATTTATTTCCTGTGAAGATTATGGTTGTATAATGTTTGTTAAATATGTTTATGGTTGGTGACTAGGTGGACCTGCAACAAATGTAAAAAAAGACATGTGTGATGTATGTTACACACGGGATGTATGTAAGTTTGTTCTCAAAAAGAAAAAATGGAAAATAAAAATTAAGTTGAAAAAAAAAAAAAAATCCCAAATGATAGTGTTCATAGGGGGTGAGACGTCATCCGACTCGAAGCAAGTTGTCGCCAGTAGATGCGCTAGAGGATAAATTCTAACTCAGGCAAGTTGTCGACATTAGATGTGCTAGAGTTCGTCATTTAGTTTAACTTAAGTCAGGTGTGTAGGGGAATTTCTACCACAGCATAAATACTACCATCAGAACTTTATTTAGTGATTTAGTTTGGAGAGGTTTCATTTTTTTCAAGTAGTGAAAATGGCCCTAACTGAATCACATTCTTTGATTAATCCTCCACAGATGCAGATCTTCTCATCTGCAAACACCAGGGTCCCACATGTTGCACCCGCAAAATGGAGGAGAGCTACTACGCCGCGGCCCAGAGAGACACACTCCACAACATTCTCTCCTATAGCTTCGAACTCAAATATCTCATCCTGGGCCATGCTTCTACCTTCCAGGGTATGTATCGATATAGACCAGTGCTAGAAGTAGGCCGATACGCACTGGTACACAGTAACGGCTCTTCTATATTTTAATCTGTAGTGTACCCTTATTTTTTTGTACCGGCACTTCTCACATGTTGCCGGTACACTGACCACCCCTCCCCCGAGGGGGAAGAAACGCAAATTCAACCGAGGGGGACACTCCCCCCACTCTCAGAACAGCACTCCCTTGAGCACTGATATAGTTTGACACTTTTGGCAAATAAATACTAAGGCCATGTGCTTTTTGCATTTGCAGCAGGAGCAAGAGGTCATGGGATCAAGTCCCTGCCACAGCAGGTGGTTCACACGTTCACTACATGCTGTTGCTTTGTACGCATGTATGGGAGACACTGCAAGGTGGTGTTCAACATCTCATGAGTCGTATAATGTGACTTTCCAAGATTACTTCGAGATTTGCTTTTTGTCTGCTGTTTTTCACGCTCACAGAATGATCCTTTATCTGCCTGAGGTCTCCTGTGAAGCAGTACATGTGTCTCTTAGAGGTTGACTGGTACTTTAGGATTAGGACGAGGCCTTTCAGAATCAGTGTTTGAATAAAACGTACAAAAAGAACCAATCAGAAAGATGTTTCTCACACACACACACACACACACACACACTTTGCTCCATGCATATCATTATCTACTCCAGTGAGTTTTCATGTATAACATATGACATTATAAACCATGTTAGCTTCAAATTTACAACTCTAAAACCTCGCCCAACCAAATATTTAAGTTCATCCAATTTGTCCACCCAAACTTGCACAAAAACCCTTTCAGGTTCATAGGAAAAGGGCACAGTCGCGGTCCTCTCTGTCTTTGCTGCCAGCCGAGTGAATATTTAACGAGTTTAAAGCAAACGAAAAGAGAAATGTTGAAATTCTTGGCGTATCCGTGGAGATCCGTCTCACTGCACTTCAATGTATTGCTCTATAATGAGAGCTTTTGAAAAGATCAGTTGTCCTTTTCTGCTACTTTTCGCATGGTTGTAGCTGGTGTCCTGTTTAAAAGAAAGAAGGTCTGTAAAGTGTTTTTCATTCCCACGTGAAAGAGGATTTTTAATGTAGATCGCTTTTTGTCTATATGCCTGCGTGTTTAAAGGGAAAGTAATAATTCAAATACAAACCGGACTCTTTTGGGAATGTGTCTGTTCAAGAGATAGTTCACCCAAAATTTCTGTTCTTATCAGTATGATTTTTTTTTCTTCCATGGAAGACGAAAAAGCTTGCAGAATGTCTCTGTCTCTTTTTCATAATGGAAACAAGGACTGTCAAGATCCAAAAATGATGCAAATGTTGAGACATGGGAGAACTAAAGATGTTAGATATTGTTGATATCAAAAATGCTTTAAAACATAGGGAAAATAAACTGTTAGATTTTGAGAGTGTGTACATTTGTGGGTGAACTATTTCTTTAAAAAGTCGTCTCTGCCCTTTGAACTGGAGTAATTCCATTGTAAAGCGAATCCAACATATGCTGCTCACATACTAGCTATCCAACAAAGCTCAACAATCCTCTCCAAACCTAAAAGGCACTAGAAATACTTTGTGCTACCTTCTCTTGATCTAAATTCAAACTTGGACTGGGTACAGCAAGTGGAGTTATTCTGACACTGATCTTTTTTAAAGAAGGACCCATATCAAATGCAACAGGCGCTGAGTTAATAGAGCTATCAGGGGTACACTCAGGGGTACCTTCTATCCATCTTCTCAGAACATTCTGCTGTCCCAGAGGTTAGAGGGCAGTTGTGGTGATTCCTGGGCGCCCTCAGTGACCCCTGCAATCTACATGACCTCCCCCCACTTGCCTCCATTGCCCAGAACCATATGAGAAGAACCCTATTACACTATCCAGGCATAATCCTCTGCCATGTCACCTGATACTGAGGTGTTTGGATGCAGTTGCCAAGATACCCCCCAGTCTGAATTTTTAGGCATCTAGTGCTACAAGTGTTTTTGAACTGTTTTGTTATATGGATTAAGTTTGAAGTGTCCGTGCTTGAACACGTTGACAGTAATACCCATCTGTTATACTTCTTAAGCATTCATACAATCCCCCTATCCCGGCTGTGTGGTTTGGGGCTTGGTTGAAGGGACCCCAAAACTGTTGCTGACCCAAGAAGGTCACTCACATATTGTTGTTAGAATTACAGGATGCCTGGAGTGCCACTGAGAGATGAGAATGCCAGGAGCAGTGATGTAACATTTCAGGATCCCTGCCGGTTTTCTTGCAAAACCTCAAAGGCTTGTTATAGAAAGATTCTTGTGGGTGTCTTTTAGTATTGTTGGCCAAACAGGTGTTCTTTTGTTCCTCCATCAATAAAGAGCAATCATAACGTTCGGCTTGTTGTTAGCATGCTAGTCATTCTCACAGAAATAAGACGGAGCTGGAATGCTTTGGTCGTTACGAATGAGATGACACTAAAGCAAACTGCACTTTGAAGGGTTCTACCAGCTGTCTACTTAAGTACCCGTCTGTCACATCATACAAAAGTTAATACGGCATTGTAAATAATGTGTACGGTAAAACTGACTATGATCCATGACTTCCATTTGCAACCCGTAGGCAAAGTGAGGTATAAGATGTCGCCCTGACTGCTAAAATTGGTAATAAGCTAGTCGCATGTGTCACATATCTCCAAACTAACCTTCAGCCCAATAGCGCCACTCCAAAAGATCCATGGATTAAGTGTTGTCAGCTCCCATTAGTCCAATGGAAAGAGAGATTAGATGCATAAGAAAGAGTTGTAAGCAATGTAGGACAAGGCAGAGGCGTACCGTGACAGACTAGTATGTTTGACCCTCTCGTAAATGTCAAACAAAATGACCGCAATTGTTAGTCCCCTCATGTTACGAATGTTTATGTGTCTAGGTTGACTATGTTGACTAATAACTGTTCTTGGACGTAATTTTTAGCGGTTATTCAATCCAGAATTTCTGTTTTATTTCCTCTTCCCACAGATACCTTCCATTCCCTACTGTCCTTCACTCTAAATCATACCTACTCGCTCTTTGACAGCACCTACGAGACAATCTCTCAAGATGCAAGACCTTTGGTGTCTACCCTCTTCTCTGACCTTGATCTCTACCTCCGTGGCGATGCCAATATCTCTGTGGAGCTCTCTGTCCACAGTTTCTATGACAAACTCTTCCCGTTGGTATACCAACACCTGGTCAATCCTGGCTTGGGCTCACCTGTTTCTACCTGGTCCTCCGAAGGAAGCGAGTGCCTACGTGCCACACGGCATGACGTCAACCCCTTTGGCCCTCACCCACATGCACTTGCTCAGGGATTGTCTAAGGCACTAGTGGCTGGTCGTGCCCTCAGTCGGGCGCTGGCAGTGGGTGCCGAGGTTCTGAATGTGACCGAGTCGGTGGGGATGACAAAGCAGTGTGGACGTGCACTGGTGGGGATGTTGTTCTGTCCGCACTGCCGTGGACTGACCCTGATCCGGCCGTGCGGAGGCCTGTGTCTCAATGTGATGCGAGGTTGCCTGGCAGGCCTGTCTGAGCTGGATGGGCCCTGGCGGCGCTATGTAGCATTGCTGGAGGGGCTGAGCGGGGCACTAGCAGGGGGATACGAACTGGAAATGGCACTTCTACGCATCCGGGAAAGAATTAATGATGCCATCCTCACCGCGCAACTGCATGGGCCACATCTCAGCGCCGTGGTGAGTCATGCTACTCTCTGATTCATAGAACACATTTATTTTTATTCCACACACGAGCTACACCATATGCTGGACTAATCAGCCGTAGCCTGCATGAACTTGCAGCAGCATGTTCGCTGATTGGTGCATATCAAATGTCTCGACCAATCAAAGGCTGTGCAGTTGCAAGTTTTGCACATACTAATCTGCTATATTTACATGTGCTTAAATCTTAAATATATAAGAGGTCTTATACATTAGCTTTTAGCCTAACAAATGTGGTCTTTTAAAAATGGAGTTATGAAGCCCTGTGATTATCATATCTGCAAGGGATTTATTATTAGCTCAGCGATTAGGAGCATGATTTTGTGGTAATATGACACGTTCTGTAAAAAAATGTGTCGGTCATGACAGTGTGACTATGGCTGTATGTAAGTGAATACCCAGCCGCCCACTCTGAGGCTATTCATACCATCAACGTCAGAGTCTCATGTGCACACCATAGGACGGCCGTCTGCCCGTCTCTCTCACTTGACTATTTCACTGGAATTGTGGCTGAGGGGCCGCAGGGGTCAAGGGTTTCGTGACAGCTCGGCTTTGCACTTATCATGTCCTGGTGCTGACAGCTTTCTATGCGTAGGTCAAGTTTGAGACCGCATTCCCACAAATCTGTCTCAAAGAGCACAGACTTACCAGTCAGAATGGAAGATATTATTACTTAAGTCCCCAACCGCAGCCCCCATAAACTCCAACACCAAGCTTACCGCTTTACAATGGAGGCTGCTTGTGGGAGCAGCCTGGTTTGGACAACAGAGCACTAGAAAAGTTGTTAGATGCAACCCTAAGACGGGTCGGTGAAGTTATGATTTGGCCATAAACAGACTCTGTCAGTTATGCTTTGGGATCCAGAGTTTACACTGGACATAAAATGACGGCCCGACATTCAATAAAAACTGAATTTTAAATTCTTTCTCATGCTCTTAGCAGCCACTAATTCACTGCACAAACCATGTTTATCATCTTTGTAAGTGAAGCCTTATTTGAAGTGGTACTGAAGGAACGTCACGCTACTTGTCCATGTTAGTCTCGCTAATTTAGCTAGCTTCTGCTAAGTTATGGATGAATTGGCAAAAAATGCTATTGAGTTTTATATTACACATGGCTTTTAATGTCAACATCAACTTGATACACCTATTTTTATCCTAACTCTGATTGTATGGTTAGTTGTATTTTATTATTCACAATAGAAGAAGATAGTTTACGCTAACATTACTGCAGCATATGCTGGTTAGGTATGTTTTGAAGCATGGCAGCTGTTTTGAGCTGGTTTATGCTGGTCCTTAGTTGGTCATGAGCTGGTTTAAGCTGGTCCTGAGCTGGAGCTAGTTGCTTAGGACCAGCACTTGACCAGCTTAAACCAGCTCATGACCAGCTAAGGACCATCTTAAACCAGCTGCCATGATTCAAAACATACCTAACCAGCATATGCTGGATTTTTCAACAGGATAGCACCCCTTTTACCATGGGTAGAAGGCAATTCATACCTGTGTTGTATTACAAATTGCGTTCAGTCACATTTCAGAACACAACAATGTGCCGAGCTTGTGTAACTAGAAACATTTGCGCTACATACAGTATTAGCGTATTTTTGGTGGGGCCGGGTCTTAGATGTGCGCTTTATTGTTGATGTGCTACAAATGTAAAGCAGTTTGTTATAATGTTTTTGCTAATTGTAAAAGAAAGAGATTCTAAAGGATAACTTGTGATAACTTAATTGTTTATAAGATGTCTATATGTGCCCCCCAGCGTTGACATGGAGGACTATGGGGCCTCTCCAGTCCCTCACGCTGCATGTGGTTTGGCGCTATCTTGGTGCTGCTTGAGTTGTTTGGGTGTTGTCTGGTCCCAATCAGCCTGATGTCCTGCATGCAAATTCACCTCTGGACAAAGACGGCTCCCGTGAACTGGCCGGCCCCTTCCCAAAATGCAATGCAGCTAGCGAGGGGCCAAAGCAGGGGAATGAGAAAGTTCGGCTAATCCTTAGATAAATAAAGTGCTGTAGAAGATATACAAATACAAACACGTTTACACACGCTCACATAGACCACTTTTTCAGCCCTCATTGTGATTTATAATTTCTGGAATATACCGAAAACATGTCAACTATGGCAAAAAAAAACTATTTACTTTTTTTGATGCATTTTTTTTATATATTTAGCAATGGAGAGATACTGAATAAAATAATATACACATTTTATGCATACAGAAAAGTTAATGCATTATAATTCAGTATCAAGTACAGTTAAATAGAGTGAAACCTTGAGCTTATTGTGCAATATTGTTCCAATTAAAAATCAATAAAATTGTAAAGTGTTATTGTGCCATTTATTAGTGGCCACTAGATGGAGTAATCTCTTTGAATTGGTGTGAATCAGTTCAAACAGGCTCATATTGTGCCATGCACCATGATTTTTTTCTCTTACATACATATTCAAACTCATAATAATGCAATGGATCTTTATTCCTTATCTCTCTCTTTCAGGTAGGTAAAGTTTGTGGTTCCTTGACTGAATCGGTTTCTTCCACTCCAGTCAGTCCCACCTCAGGAAGTTTGACTCCTTCAGTAAACCCCACCACTGAACTTCAAGCCTCAGTCACGTCCTCCAGCCTGACAACACTACCTGATACAGGCAACCAACATGAGCACATAACACTAAAAAGAAGGTGAGAAAATGACATGTATCAATTTTTTAACATATTTTGACCCTTTAAGAAATTCAAATCCTTACAAATCCGATGCTTCAGGTTATATATAGTATATAGTAACTTCCCTGCTGTTTGTCTTCTTTCCTCTAACATCTGCACTTGTTGATGACCCCAGGTCTCTGCCTCTGAAACCGTCCAAAAACGACAAACCAAGAAGCCTGAGAAAGATTTCAAAGTAAGCGTGTATTAAAGGGGATCTAACAATTTAAAGAAATAGCAATTCAGTTTCCAGGTTGTTGTGTTTCAACAATTTCCAATCATATCCTTAAAGGATTAGTTCACTTTAAAATGAAAATTATCCCATGATTTACTCACCCTCAAGCCATCCTAGGTGTATAAGGTCTTTCTTCTTTCAGACGACTACAATTGTTATATTAATAATCACCCTGATGCTCCCAAGCTTTATAATGGCAGTGAATGGAAACCACCTGTTTGAAGCTCAGAAGTGTATCCATCCATCATACATGTACTCCACACGGCTCCGGGGGGTTAAAAAAGGCCTTCTGAAGCGAAGCAATGCATTTTTGTAAGAAAAATATCCATATTTAACACGTTATAAAGTAAAATAACTAGCTTCCGCCAGACCGCCTTCCGTATTCAACTTGCGTAGAATGTGTAATGCCTCTCGCAGTACAAAACGCTTACGCTACGTCCTACGCCTTCCCTATTCAACTTATGAAACAAGCGCCAGTTACGCTTTTTCCGTAAGTTGAATACGGAAGGCGGTCTGGCGGAAGCTAGTTATTTTACTTTACAATGTGTTAAATATGGATATTTTTCTTACACAAAAGCATCGCTTCGCTTCAGATTGCCTTTATTAACCCCGGAGCCATGTGGAGTACATTTATGATTGATGGATGCACTTTTATTTGAGCTTCAAACAGGTGGTTTCCATGCACTGCCATTATAAAGCTTTGGAGCATCAGGGTGATTATTAATATGACTCCAATTGTATTCGTCTGAAAGAAGAAAGTCATATACACCTAGGATGGCTTGAGGATGAGTAAATCATGGGGTAATTTTCATTTTAAATTTCATTTAAGATTTTTAAAAATTATCTCTAATTATTTTGTCATAAAAATGACTTTGGCTGTCAGCCTAACAATGTTATAATGATTTAATCTCACATCAAATGAAACGTGTGTGAGCAAGGAAGAACGCTGTCAGCATTAATAAGAGTCACAATCAAGTATGGGAGACCAATATTCCGCTTGTGTCTATCAGTGTTTGGGCATGTTTGATTAAAGAAGCGTGATGACTGGGGCAGAACTGGTTGTACTGTATCATTAGGCCTGGTTTGATGCCTTTTGATAACTTCCTGAACTTCCTGCAGGGAGTTTATGGGCTACATCCAGCGGTACAAATCGTTCTTCTCCACCCTGCCGGAGATGCTGTGCGAGGGGGAGGTGGTGATGGATGAAAACACCTGTTGGAGTGGAGAAGATGTGGTGGAGAGGTAAGCTTCTCTTGTCAGAAGAGGACTTGAACTCAAATTTGCATGTTAATGTGTAGATGAAAATAGGTCAATAACAGGGAACTGTTTTTTTTTTTTTTTTTGGATTTAATTTATTTCTTTTTAAACTGGATTTTTAAAAGATTTTCTTTTTTGTCAGTGACCCATATTCCATTTTTACAGTCAAGAATATCATATTGGCAAGTTTTGCACATTACCATATCATCTACATCATCATGTCAATTTCTTTGAGTGGTTCTATATTGAATGAAAATGGGGCATATTGAACAAAAAGAAGATTTTCGGTCTGGCTGAAGACTTATTCTTTACAAACATGAGAAAGTTTTTGTTTTTGTCCACCCAAAGTCCTAAAGTGATTGTAATTGTAGGCAATCAAATCTCTATCCACTCTGTGAGGTCATGAAGTTCATAAGATGGCCAAGAGGAGTGATGGTTGCCATGGATTATCGTGGCTTTTCTCCAATCCTCTTCCGGACAGAAGCTTCATTCAGAATGTTCTGGAGCTCTATTGTGACACAAATGAGATTCCCTGAAAAACACACACTCAAAATAAACATTTGCATATAGGCGGTTTTGCTATCAACATATGTTCATTTAAACATACTCTCTTTTGGCTTCCGAAAGACAAAATGACCATGACCACTTCGCTTTGTTTTTTTTTTTTGCAAGTTTTATAATTCTAGATATATCCCCAATCGGGCCTCATTTGCTCCTCAGCATTTGCTCAGAGGTTAGAGATCCCACTCCCAAGCCACCCCCTGGACAAATTGCCCCATCACCATCCACACTATGGCAGTAACGCAAGGCTGGCATCATCCATACTGGGGGGGCCCCAGTGGCACAAACACAGGGCAGTCCTGGAGACAGGCCACTGTTACCAAGGAGAAAAATGACTAGCTTGCTAATAATTTTTTTGGTTTGTGGAATCTCTGTATTAAGACGAGACAACTTTTTATGTCAAACTGAATCGTTTTGTCTGAAAGATAAAGATTTAATGGTTCCCTAAATGCCATTGATTGGCTGCAAATAGGTCCCATATAAAATGTAAACTCTAAATTTAGCTAATGCCACATGATGGCATTTTTGTCACATGTAACCACTAAATCTTTATCTTTCAGACACAATAAATCAGTTAGACATTATAAAAACATGCTTTGTATTTTCAAATACAGAGATTCCAAAAACTGTTAGCATAGAAAGAATGGACTAGCTTGCTAATCTGTCACAGAAATGAATAGTAACTCTCTCCATTTGTTGGTACAAAGACTATAGGCTATGTTTGGAATAGAATACTAGCATACTGCTTACTATTCACTAAATTACAAATGTGAACAGAATATGCTAACAGCAATGCAATGCTAACATTCAAAATGGTAGTATTATGTGTACTAGCTTTCTGAATACTACTAGTATGTGTAGCTGAACTCATACAACAATAAATGTTTTTAAACAGTAGTATACTATGTCTGTACCCTGTTGAAAAAACCATATGCTGGTTAAGATAGGTTTTGAAGCTGGTATGCTGGTTTATGCTGATCACAGGAATATCTTCAGAATGCCATGCTAACATGCTAATTTCACTATTTTTTGCAGTGTATAGCATGTATATTGTGCACAGAATGCAAATTATCTGCAAGCTTGGAATACCCAGGTGACCTACAACAACAAAACTTATCCCACAATGCACTGCACAACTTGATTTTCCATTTCCAATGTGATGATTGAACTAAGTAATATCAGCTGGGATTTGTCTTTTTCTTGACTCATTGTTTAATCATTATTTAACTATTTTATTAGTCAAATGTTAAGACATTTTACACAAAATGTATAAAAAAAAAAACAGAATGCAAATTATCTGCAAGCTTGGAATACCCAGGTGACCTACAACAACAAAACTTGGTCCAACAGCATGGTCAAAACCTACCTTAACCAGCATATGCTGGTTTTTTCAAAACCCACCTCTCTTGAATCTCAGTTTGTTAGTTTTTTTTATACATTTTGTGTACTAATAAAATAGTTAAATAATGATTAAACAATGAGTCAAGAAAAAGACAAATCCCAGCTGATAGTACTTAGTTCAATCATCACATTGGAAATGGAAAATCAAGTTGTGCAGTGCATTGTGGGATAAGTTTTGTTGTTGTAGGTCACCTGGGTATTCCAAGCTTGCAGATAATTTGCATTCTGTGCACAATATACATGCTATACACTGCAAAAAATAGTGAAATTAGCATGTTAGCATGGCATTCTGAAGATATATTCCTGTGATCACAACCTCTTCAAAAGAGTCAACACTGCCCCCTTCTGGCCAGAATAGTTTTAGCCATTTAACGGTTTGAACATTTTGTTCAATCATAATGTTTTCTGAGGAAGAAAAAAAAACAATGTTTGCATGATTTTTGCATGAACATAATGTATTAGCCATCTAAAAATATTCTGCCACTTGGTCATAATAAACAGTGGGTCAAAGAAACACATTGAGGAAAACATGTGTTCACAATATGGCCGAGCTTTCACACTGACTCCAGTCCAAAACATGCATTTTTAGCTTGGACCTTTCTGGTCAATTTGTATAGCTACGTACAATTTCAAATTGAGCAAACAAGGTCATTTTAGAAAATGCTTAGCTGGAGTTGTGGTTCACCTCCCACTGCGTAGTGAAGTATATGAATGGCTGTTTCGTAGGATGGTAGAGTTAACCAAGGAAATGTTAGCATGACTTATAACTTGGTGTCAGCCAGATTCCAAGCGACTGGATGTGTGAGGTTACTGTGGAAACAGTGTGTTTTTGTTTTCATTTTAGGCGACTACCATCCCTAGTCAAAGTCCTTTTGGGTCGTTCATAGTTTCTCTCTTTCATTCTCACGTTTTGTCCATTACTGACGCCACTGCCAAACTTTTCACCACATAAAAGGTGAACGGATTGGAAAAACATGGCCACTGCTGACTGTCAATCATTGTGAAACGCTACAGCCTCATGTTGTGTCCATGACTGATTTGACCTGCTTAATTTTGTGTGTGTGTGTGTGTGTGTGTGTGTGTGTGTGTGAGTGTGTGTTTCTTTCCTCTGTGATCTTAGACTGGTCGTATCCTCCATTACAGCTCTATTAGATTATGTGTTTTCATTGAGGACTCGCCCTTGTGCTCACCATAACACTTCTTTTTGGTTTTTAAGAGCTTTAGACTGAACATGCTACTTCCCTGATGAAAGGTGGTTTAATGGGGTTTAGATAGTGTTTAGCTGTACAATTGACCTATGTTTTTAGCATGGATTAACTAATAACCATCTTAGATTGAATATAAACAAGTTACCAAGTATGTCATTAACTGGTCCAAGCTTCTCAGTAGCTAGGCCACGATAATCATATCAGCTGGTCAACCAGCCAATATGTTTCAAAAACCACCCTGACAGCCTCAGGTTGGTAGGAGCAACAGCTAACTGGTTTGTTGCCAGTCTAAATGGTTTACTATGTTCCAAAACAAAACTACCATCTTAAAATGGATTTTCCATTTCAGCATAGTGCCTGAAAACCGTCTAAAACGTTAATTTAGACCAGTGGAAACCAACTTATCCTGGTTATAGCTGCTTTTTTCAACAGGGTTTGTGTTGAAAACATTGTCTTGTGCCACATATTTTGGCTAAGAGCTAAACGGCTACATTTGACAAATTAGGAATTGAATTTCATAGTTTTTTCTATTTTTAACTTACATGTTCTTCATATAAAATTAACATTCTGTGTAGCATGTTCAGTTTAGCCTCACTATAGGTATATTTAACACCTCTGCATGGTTTTAATGCTAATGCTGACAGACACAGTGTTTGGTATAATAAGCCTAAAGGAGGTGTGTTTGCTGTGATAAGAATCATAATTACTTCATTTTAATAGCACAGCGCAATTTTAGTCTATTTAGCACCTGCTTAAACAGGAGTGTGGGTTGTGGGAGTGTTGTGAAACTATTTGGTGAATTCTCCTCTGAGGCCATCTGAAAACCTATGAACTAGCATTTCAGAACATTGTGGGCCTTAGTGCTGTCTAAGTAGCCAGCTCACTTGGTTTCATAGCCTACAAATGCTACATCATACACAGTATATACAGTGGCTGATTGACCTGAAAACCTGTAACGGATATTGTAACTGCATATAGGATATCCAGTGCTTGTATTACAACTTATTATTGAATTACTCAATTCCAAACAGCTGCTTTAATACAGAACGGCACTGATAGCTTTGTGCAGTTCAAAGCTGACTAGATATATTACAGCTGTCCTACATTAGCATGGGCCCTTCCCAACTGCATAGACCACAGACAATAAATAGGATGGAAAACTAGCAACCAGAAGGTCTTACACCCGGTTATTACACACATGAGAAGGCGCACAGCTGAATTCATGCTGACGTAAGACAGGATAGCATAGCTTACTCAGATGCTAAACACCAAAGTTGTGTATTCTAATGAAAAGGATTTGTTGAAATATTAACGTATGGCATCCGTTTTGGCTGTGTGTCGATGCCAAAGGCAATAACTTGTTGAAAAGCTGTTCTAAAGAACGGAGAAACCTTTAATGCACAGCTCATGAAGAACGGATATTGCTAGCTCATTAGGTGCTGAGTTTCATAACCTTCTAAGCAAACAAATGAGCTAATCCAGTATAGCAGATGAATTTAATTGGAGCTTTGCTCCTCACAGTGGTATATGTGTGTGGTTTCTTTGAGAAAATAAGCAGCGTTTAGTCAGAGGGGAACTCCAAACTCTTTGGTCTTGAGCTGGGTAAATATTTTCTCTGATTTTTTTTCTGGGTTGGATTCATTTAGCAGCTAATTTCTGTGAGAAATGTGGGTGACTGCAGTGACAAACCCACCACACTGAACTGTAAGAGCCATGTTCTCGCTAGCACATCTGTTTATAGAGCCTGATCTTCTTTGTTGCTTTTTTGAAACAGTTTGTCTGTGTCATAATCAAAGTACTTTATGAGGTGGCTTGTTTGTTGTGGTCTTTGTTTTGTGGAAAGAAAACTTTTAGGGTGAGAGCAGGATCGTTTAGGATTTGATTGGATCGTGTGGGGGTGAAACGTGGTAGGCTATGCTAATATTAGTGGCTCTCACTGAGGCAATTTGCATTTACCATTGCCAAAGCGTAAAGTACTTCATACTTCAGTGATGATGAACCTTTAAGACGTGTTCACACCAAGGACGATATCTATAACAATAACAATAAAGATGTAGTTTTAAAAATTGTTCTAAATGTAAAAGAATAGCAGAGTTTACACCACAACTACAGTGTAACGACAACGGAACAGAGAAACAATATCGCTGGAATCACTTTCACAAAGATTTTTTTTTTTCCAGCTGATGAATGATAAAAACATTGACAGCCAATCAGAATCCATCCTGCTTTAAAGAGCTTTAGCATTTAAAGCAGCAGATGACAAATGCAGCATGTGCTTATAATAAACAGAACAATATCGTTCTGTCAATACCTAATATATTTATCTTTATAAAGTCCAGTGTTTGCTCTATTTCTCTCCAGAAGGTGTGAGCGATATAAATGTATTTGTACTCATTTAAACTAGAGTTGCGCTTATCAACACAGGCGTCTATTGTTGTTGCTGTCTCCAGTGCTGCGTCCGAAATCGCGTACTGAGTAGGTACTACATTTGAATTTGAATTTACTTCGAAACCATTAAAAAAGGTACGCTCTATATATTATAAATGAATGAAATTTGGACGTACTGCATCCGCCATGTTGTTACTGTCACGTGACCTACCAGCGTCAGTTTCATCGCTTCACTTCCATTCGTAAATTCCCTCCTGTGGCCTCATGGGATAATAAAGTGTCCATCGAATGCGCACTTCAGAATCTTGGTGGAAGAAGTAGATCATCCGGGGACTTTTCGCCTATGAATACTTCGAATACTTCCCTATATAGTAGGGAAGTATTCGATTTCGGATGCAGCCAGTAGTTTGTTGTTGTTGTTCTGGCACATCTGTTTAGTTTTTGACTGTAAAACAACGGTCCCAGCCAATGTTGCCATTAGTGCAAAAATTTTTTTGTTTGTAGTATGCTGAGGAAAAAAAACTATTCTTTGGGACTTAAGGAGTTTCTTTAAGGAGTCAAATCATATCAAATCATTTATAGTCTGTAATATTATAGAGACTTTAAAGTGTGTGTTTTTTTTTGTTGTTGTTGTTGTTTTGTTTGTTTTTTTGGACTTGGTTCAGTACACGTCCTAGCAAAACTAAATGTAATTTAGTTAATTCAGTAGTTTAGTTAATTCAATACTGCACAAAGACCGAGGACATTTGTGAAGACAGTAAACAGGGCTGATTTTAATATAATCAGCTATTCAAAACAGAGCCATTGATAGATTTGTTACTGGTTCATCAAAAATGCAACACGCTCAAAGTGAACTATGTCGTGGAAATGTTATATTCATACTTAGTGTGAGTGTCTGCAGAGAAATATAGAAGGCGAGTGGGCATTCCAACAGTCATGATATGTGATTATCAGAATCTTAAGGTTGGCTATATGTTTATTAAAACACATCAAGCAGATTGTTTCCTCTTTAATTATGCGCATATGGATAGCACATTTGGAGCACTGAAGAGAGAATGAGCCTTAAAAATGACAGTATCCACAGACAGCTCATTCTTCTTTTAAATAGGCCACATAATCCGCTCCTCTCACATAGTGAATACTCACATATCTCATCTCCACCGTACCTGCCGCCAAAATGCATTTATGTGTGACAGCTAAAAAGCACAAACCAACAAGCAAGTCCGTCTCACATCAGTTCTTGACAAAGTGCTCCCACCTTGCAAAGTGAGCCGTGTGTTCGGATGCTGTTCGGATGCAGCATGAGGTGTCTGGGGTCATTATTTATTCACTTAGATTAGCTGTGGTGAAAACAGCAGGGCGATTCTCCCACAAGCATTCATTTATTGATGTGCAGGCACACGGCTGCATTATTCTGCCCCCCTGCTGTGCTTTATATGCACCCCACTGTTAACCCTTTGATCCGTCTGTCTGACTGTCTGTCTACCCGTCTGTCTCAAGGACGTTACTGCTGGAAATAGCTTCTGTGTGATAATCTAGCAATTGCATAGACAAACAATTTTGCATAAATTGATATATGTTCACTCTTCATGAGTGCACATGAGTATTCATCAATATATAACAAAATATTTATTGAATGTAAGGGAACTTTTCATCAAGAGACAAAAACTAAAGCAATGTTCCTTTATGATCTGAAGGAGTTGCCCGTGTTAATTTACACGTGTACCAGAAAGTAACCACCTAGAAACCACATAGCAAACATTCTGGATATACATTTATTTCTATTCAACATGATTAAGGGGATGTTTATACGACACCATTTTCAACTTAACTTTATGCGTTTTGGTATGTGTTCATTTACACGATAACAGCGTTTTGGCAGCCTAAAAAAAAATGCAAACTTTTGAAAATGTGTTTCAAAGTGCAAGTTTTTGAAAATGATACCATTATCGTCTCCGTGTAAATGACAAAAACGCATATTTGAGAAAACGGTGACGTCATGCGCATGTGTATTGCGTGTTCAGTCTATAGGTATGTAGTGTTTACTTTACAAAGTAACATCGCCAACTACTGGCCTGGCATGAATAATACAGCATTTTTAATCATTCTCGCAGATCCGTGAATGATTTTGACAACGTTGTCATCTCTGTACGTGAAAAACTTTTCTGTTTTTAGTACATTGTTGTCATGTAATCGTACTCTTAAGAACAATTTTTTGGCTTATTTAGTCAGTAAAATCACTACAGCTTTACATGCCTGTAATCTATCCACCCTACCAACCGATCATGTCTGTATTTAAAGTTCATGCTCTGTGCTTAATCAAAGTTTTAACCTATCTGCCCTGCCTGGGCTTGACCCATTGATCTTATAGGCTGCTGAGCATGGCACTCTGACAGTCACCATGGCAACTAATGTTGAGATGTCCCCCCGAACAATAAAGATTGAAGACCTATCGAGACCTTTTCCTCAAGTTTGTTTCTTTATCAACATCCCTTCTTTAAGAATAGAATTCTCAGGAATAGTTTTATTGTCAATCTATCCAGATGTGTCTGTCGCTTTCTTGAATACTGTTTAGCAGGTATTCATGTTGTGTGGCTTGTCTTGGTTGCATCGACTTGGCCTTTGTTGAAGGCTGCCCTCCAAATGCCTCCTTCAACGTCTCTAATATAAGGGCGCAGGGTCAATACCTACATTTGCAGCACAGTTGTGTCTTCAGGCTTCGCTGCGGGTTTCATAATGAATCATTTATGTGGGTGAAAAGGCTGTCTGAATGTCCGATCAATCCTTGGGCCTGTTTCTAATAAACAAGCCTTGAGCATTCCCTGCATTTTTAGGACTCCAGAACTCAGAATTAGGAGATCATTATCAGTCCAAAGTGAGCTTAATTTCTGTGAAGGTAACTTATTTCTTGCTCTGTTTCCGCCATAGTTATACAGGCCATGTGGTGGGGAATGGACTGCAAGCCCAGAGACACAACCCAGAGATAAAGGTCAGAAGTGTGGATCCAATCTTGGTCAACATAAAGGAAAAGCTAGAGCACTTCAACCAGGTAGGTCCAAAAACATCTGAGGTCAGAACATCCATCCAGCCACATTTGACCCAGACGATATGTTCTTAACCTCAAATCGTAAGCTCAGCAAAATCTTTGTAGTACTAAAGTCAGTGCGCTCGGTACAATTTTCACCACGACTTGGCCAAAATATCCAGAACAACTTTGAGGAATTTTGTTTTGTCGTAGGACAAAATCGGCTTTGTTCATTTAGGGTGGACGTGCACAGAGCAAGTTCTGACAATTAGGAGATTGAACCCTTGCACACGTTACAAATCAGTTGAATTGACATGAAGTTCAAACCAACGTTGTCTACAATGCAAGCCACGACCATTAGAGCAATAACAATTTCCAACCTATTTCCTTTGACGTTGAAAAAAAATCTATTGGGAGCTCGATTGACAAGCTAAAATCACACTTGTACACCTAAATTTAGAGTGACAAGCTTTCTGAAGGGAAGATTTGTCTGAATTTTTTGGCAGTTCTGCAGTACGACTTCTACAAAGTTCCTACAATGACCATCTACTGAGGAACCAATGAGAGCACAGCAAGGGCTTGTTTGGGTTGTCAATGTGGATGTCAGAACACATAAACAGAAAACAGTAAGTTTGCTAATGTGCATATTGTATAATCAAAGACAAAACTGATCAAGATCTTACCATAGTCAAATCATACAATCTGACAAGCAACAAAGTATAAAAGAAAGTACAGCTATGGCTTGTGTGCATTTCTTTTTATAAAACATTCACTGAATTTTTGCTTCGCAAGCCAAAAAAAAGACATTAAGGACCGCCAGAAGCACTAGTTTCAAGCTTGCCCTCCAAATAAAAATAGTCTAGGCCAACTCAACGCCAGTGCACATGTCAAGAGTGGTGAGACGGTGTCATTAGGCCAGGGTTTGCTCTATGATCAGACTGCAGCAAGATCAGACCAAGCATCCCCAGCGGGAATGTTGAAGACCTCCTTGGCATGACGACAAAGTCTGTCACTCCTGCAGCTGCGTTTGGGAGGGGACGGAGGGCAGCTTAGTTGGCCCCCATTTTGTAACATCTTTCATTGCTTCATTAAAAACAGACATACTGGTTCCACATTATGTCTAAACCTGACCCAGCCCTGGCCACATTGCTTTGCTGTGAGGACTTGCGTCACTGAAAGGCAAGAAAGCTGGGAAAGTACAGTAGATTTGTGTCAGGGGTTGAGGAGAAGGTCACTTTGAACTGCTTGTGGAATTATTCCCATTATTCCCATAAGTCATCAAGCCACTGGTGAGGTCTTGCAGAGTCTTGCATGTTTTTTGCTCTCACAGTGACCTGTGGTAGTTCTTAGTGGCTGACTGGTATTTAATTAACTTATACGGTAAAAACTGACAGGTAAATTATGTCATTGATATACAACTAATGGTAATACATAACCTTGATATTATTGCAGATAAAATCAGGTATTTATTGGATTGTGAAAAGTGGGCATGAGATACCAGAATGGAGACTTGGACGTGGTTTGAGGGATGGGTTGAAATATATACTAAAAGCATGCATACTACTCTTGCTATATGGCAGTAATAGTAAAGGTTTTATGCTAGCATGCATTTCTGAATTCAACCATACTCTACGCAAATATGTTAATGCAGATTCTTCAGTATGCAAACTTAATTTTGTCCCTTATTCATTCATAAGGCAATGCTAGTACATTCTGACGGTGTGTCCGAAATCTTGTACTGTCTGAGTAGGTACTAAATTTGAATTTGAACTTACTTTATGACCATTAAAAAAGTATGCTTTATATAGTATGAATTATGGTAGTATGGATGAAATCAGGACGTACTAAATCCGCCATGTTGTCCTCTCCCATGGCCTCGTGGGATAGTAAAATGTCCATCGTATGCTCACTTCAGAATCTCGATGGAAGTAGTAGGTCATTCGCATGCTATATAGTAAGGAAGTATTCGATTTCTTGCTAAACCAGTTACCTAAAAGCATAGGCTGTGTCCAAAAGCTGAAAAATGCTGCCTCCTTAAGTAGTATAGGGAGTTAGGAAGGCAACAAGGTATGTCCAAATCCATTGATCGTGTCACATCCTGCCTACTGAGATACATTCATTGATTTTTGAAGGCCGCATAGATGTATCCTTCACTGCCTATGATATCCCACAATCCTCTGCATTCAATTCAATGACAGTTGAGCTAAAAAATAAAAATGGTGTCTGAAAGTTATGGTTGGTGGTCAGATTGGACCACCAACCATTCAAATTCCGCCATGTAAATAGCGAATCTGCCATGGCCCGAGCACAACTGGCTTTTAAAGGGAATAGGAGATTTATTGCACATTACGCCCAAAACACACCCATTACTCATTAAGAGAATAGGGTCAACCCTTTTAGACCATGTGCCGGGCGCGCCAACCATTTTTCTGTCGTTAAACTAGCAAAAGTGGATTCAGACACGCCCTACGTGCATTTGCGCTGTGCGCTTTAGACCATGCGCTTAGATCATTAAAATAGGGCCCAATGACTCAGACATTTGAAGCTATCGTCTCCTAGTTACAACATTTAGAATGCATCTAGACGTTTCGAAATGGTTAGTGGATCAATTTATGTAGTTGCTGTGGAGTTGATTCAACTCATCGACTAGCATGTGCCGTCATGTTGATCTTTTGTGCAAATCCAGCATTGAATTGACCCTCGTTTGTGTCCGGCGTAAAATGACGGCATGGCAACAACTCTCTACTACAATAACTCTTCCTCTTCTTTAAAGCAGGCAAACATGGCTTTACCCCCTTTGTTGTGTGTTCTCGAGGACAGGGTTTATGCAAATTTTAGGGTTAGTGGTGTCACTAACCCGGGAAGAAGCTGTAGTCCCTACCAGCCATTTGTTGTAGTCCTTAAAAAGCAATTTCTGTGAAAGAAAATATCTCCCTTTGCATTGAACTTTGAGCATCGTAACTTTGCAGATGTTGTTTATGCTCTAACAGCAACATTACACACTAACTGAAGTTAAAAAAGTGAAAGTTATGGTTGGTGGTCAGATTGTGTGTAAATGTACTTTTTATTTAACAACTTTTTTTGACTTTTGATGTCATTTCTAGTGAGAGTTTAGCGTTGTAGCAATTAAATATTCACCAAAGCTCTCTCTATTTTGTTGTAGATCATTAAACCATTATGCTGCCTGAGAAATCAGTTTTGTGAGGTACCTTCATGCACAAACACTGCCTGCAAAGTCATTGCTTGATAGGGCAATGATGCAACAAGTCAGCTCAGCTGCCTTAGCTTTCGACGCAGCCATAGCAACTTAATGGGCACTATCATACACTCGGCGCAATGCGACGCCAGGTGCGACGCAAGTGTTTTTTGCTAGTTTCAGCCCAACGCAGTTATCATTTTCATGTCCTGCGCCATGTTGTTTGCATTTGCGCCCATTTGTGCGCCCATGGTCGTGCTGGTCTGAAAACAAGGTGTGTTCAGGCGCATTGTTGGCGCGTTGCTATTTTGAGGTGAATGAAATAGACTGCGCCATTGACCAACTGAAACCTGTTCTAAAGTCAATGGCACAATATTTTTTTTTTGTTATTTAAAGAGCGTGTTAGTAATATGCGCCTATTGGTGGGTGCACAACATGCGTACACACACTCAGGTACGTGCAGCAGCACACAAACATGCCAAATATTAAAAATAAAAAGGATTACAATGTAAAAGATTATTATTGTGTGCATAAAGATAAAAATGCTTTGGTGGAATCCGGCTTGTCCCGTAGATGGTCTGCTCATGCACTTTAACCTTGTGCATGAGGAGATCCGTTTCCTCACTAGAGAAGCATTCAGTTTTTCCTCTTGCAAATTCCGTCATGTAAATAGCGAATCCACCATGGTGCGAGCGCAAATGGCTTTTAAAGGGAATGGGAGATGAGACTTTGATTGGTTTATTGCACATTACGCCCAAAACACACCCATTACTCATTAAGAGAATAGGGACAACCCTTTTAGACCATGTGCCGGGCGCGCCAACCATTTTTCTGTCGTTAAACTAGCAAAAGTGGATTCAGACACGCCCTAAGTGCACTTGCGCTGTGCGCTTTAGACCATGCGCTTAGATCATTAAAATAGGGCCCAATGACTCAGACATTTGAAGCTATCGTCTCCTTGAGTACACGACAAAAATTACTTTGTTTGAGTTTTTAATCAGCGTTTTGTCTTGTTTGCAAGTAAAAATATGTCTTCAAAAAAACCCATTTATTTTAGAAGTAACACTGAACAAGATATTAAGACTGTATTTTGTCTTTCTTAAAGTAAGTCAAAATCTTTCAGTGCATTAAAACACAACACACTTGTATTAAAGAATTATTTTATGAAGACAAATCATAATATTTTAAGCAGCATTGCCTCTTAAGTAAATTATTCTTGTTTTAAGGTGGAAGATTACACACACACACACACACAAAAATGTAAAAATAGTTTTTTTGCCATGTACTGCGGGTTGTTACCAATTACAGATCCTTTTCAGAAGTCTTTGCTTCATTTGTAATATGGGCCCCATATAAAGTGTCCTGAAAAGGACATGTGTTAGACACTGAATAGTACAAAAAGTGTCACAGGATATCATGACAACCTGGCATCTTAAGTGTCACTTTATGCCTTCAGAGGTGTGTGAGATATTCAAGTAAAAACCAGAGCCTTAGTCCCAGTCCATCTCTGATCAACGCTTATTGAGAAATTAATATTGCAACGCCATGTCCCCAGAGTGAGTCATCTTGCGCTACAAGGAAGATTTATGCGTCACATGGTTGAGTTTACATCAAAGGTCGTCATTATTTTTTTCTCTGAGTCTTCTATGCGTCCTTTAGCTTTGAGCGGACAGTATGATGTAACACTCTTTTACATAAAGCTAAGTAATTTATGAGCCCTCCCCGCAAAAATAGTGAATGAAGAAAACCCCAGGCATGACTTGCGCAGCTGTATGAGCCGAGATGTGTCACAGAGGGATGCTAATGAGTACGAATGCTTTCATAACCCGCTATCTAATGTAAACATACATCAACATGCAAACACTTGCACATATAAGGCATGCAAGTGGATGTGCGTGTCATATTTCAATGCAACTCAAAGACTTTCAAGTCCAGGTTGTTCGGTAATGGCTATGGATAGTTCACCAATAGTCGTTCCAAACCCATATGATGTCATTTTTTCAATGGAAATTTTTTGAAGGATCTTTTTTTTCCATATAGCAACAAATGTCAAGTGCCAGTATAGACCAAAAGCCAGCATGAAAGCACCATAAGGCTGTGTGTCCATCAAAGCGATTTTTTCTAAAGCATATTTTTCTAATTGTTTTCAATGGGAGCACTTCTATTTCACACTGAGCACTGAGCGCTCTGCGTTTTTTTTTCTGGTCACCGAGAGTTGAAAAATGTTCAGCTTTGGGTAAAATACAGCACTCATCACTGTCACTTTTTACCCTGCTGTCCAATCACTGTGGAGGAGGTTCGGGACAAATACAACACTGACCAACCATCACATTCTGCTACAACAATACAAATGACTACAAGCACATCTCTTCATCCAAAACGAGTGCCAGAGAAAGTAAGTTACATTGTGTCTACATTTACATATTTAGAAACATACTATTTGCGAAATCAGATACTACGTAGTAACAGTTCTGTGGATATTCAGTATCAGCACATATAGCGTCACAACTGAATAAAATGCTGTGTCGCCGAAGTGCTCTCAAGCGCCCGCAGCAAGGTGTTCTCAGAAGAGCTGGCTAAAAACATTTTGGTGGACACATGGCCTAAAAGTAGTCAGCATGACTTGTGCACTAAACCTTCTGAAGTTGTACAATAAATTTTTCAAGGAAATTCACTTACAATCTTTCCCTCCACTGCAGCTGTTAAAGGGGAAATATAATGCCCCTTTTACAAGATGTAATATAAGTCTCTGGTGTCCCCAGAATGTGTCTGTGAATTTTCAGCTCAAAATATTCCACAGATCATTTATTATAGCTCGTCAAATTTGCCCCTATTTGTGTGTGAGCAAAAACATGCTGGTTTTGTGTGTGTCCAAATGAGCTGCTGCTCCCGGCCCGCTTTCCAGAAGAGGGTGGAACTTTAACAGCTTGCGCTTCGGTTGCTTAACAACAACAAAGCTGGAGAATCTCACGCAGCCAAAATGGTGATGGTTCAGTAACAGTGTTCAGCCTTACATTGTTCAAACTGGAATCGGACACTAATGAAGAGACTCAGGAAGTTACAACATTTAGAATGCATCTAGACGTTTCGAAATGGTTAGTGGATCAATTTATGTAGTTGCTGTGGAGTTGATTCAACTCATCGACTAGCATGTGCCGTCATGTTGATCTTTTGTGCAAATCCAGCATTGAATTGACCCTCGTTTGTGTCCGGCGTAAAATGACGGCATGGCAACAACTCTCTACTACAATAACTCTTCCTCTTCTTTAAAGCAGGCAAACATGGCTTTACCCCCTTTGTTGTGTGTTCTCGAGGACAGGGTTTATGCAAATTTTAGGGTTAGTGGTGTCACTAACCCGGGAAGAAGCTGTAGTCCCTACCAGCCATTTGTTGTAGTCCTTAAAAAGCAATTTCTGTGAAAGAAAATATCTCCCTTTGCATTGAACTTTGAGCATCGTAACTTTGCAGATGTTGTTTATGCTCTAACAGCAACATTACACACTAACTGAAGTTAAAAAAGTGAAATCAAAATTAACCACCCCTTTAAATCTAATTCTCCATTGTGCGTATTCAACCTAGCATGTTGCCTTCGCTTCAATAAATATTGAAACCAATGGTATTTTGGTGTTAGTGACGTCAAACTTTGAACAATGTATTAAAGGTGCCATTTGTTATGATCTGAACAGGATTTCAAAATGTGATTATCTGTAAATAACAACTTTAAATTTTGAAAAAGAATTGCATTAAATCTTCAGAATTTCTCCTTTCGTGTTACACATAAAAATAAACAGCATACAGGTTTAGAATGAATAAATAACAGCTGTTGTTATAGTTAACTAAAAGTAAAACTATTAAGAATTGTTTCCGTAATTGAAGTAAAACTGAAATAAAATAACATAGATAATACATGAAAAACGTAAACTGAAAAAAAAAATTCAACTTAATTTTATTTCAGTTAGCTGCCAAGGCAACATTTCTAATTTTCGTTTAAGTTGAAGTCGTAAAATTACTAAAACTAAAATGAAAAAAATGGATATTCATTGTTCAACATTATACCAATAACATTTATATTTTCCAAGTAAATCTGAGGGGTTTTATTTAGTGGGTTGGTTGGTTGGTTGGTTGGTTAGTTAGTTGCTTAGTTAGTTAGTGGGTTGGTTGGTTGGTTGGTTGGTTGGTTGGTTGGTTAGTTAGTTGCTTAGTTAGTTGATTGGTTAGTTGCTTGGTTGGTTGGTTGGTTGGTTGGTTAGTTGCTTAGTTAGTTGATTGGTTGGTTGGTTGGTTGGTTGGTTGGTTGGTTGGTTAGTTGCTTAGTTAGTTAGTTGGTTGGTTGGTTGGTTGGTTAGTTAGTTGCTTAGTTGGTTGGTTGGTTGGATGGGTAGTTAGTTGCCAAGGCAACATTTCTAATTTTCATTTAAATTGAAGTCCTAAAATTAATAAAACTAAAATTTAAATTGAAACATTAATGCTAAATAGAATTTTTTTTAAATCAATATGTAATAGAGCAATATATGAAATATTAACAAAAGAACATAACAAAATTACTGAAACTAAAATTAAAATGAAAACTGAAAATATAAAAATAAATGCTAATTAAATCATTTAAAATAGTAGATGATTTAAATAGTACTAAAAATAACAAAACATTAGCAGAATTGTATTTTATTATTTTAACTTTAAGAGGCTGCATTTGCAATTTCTTCGCAGTAGTGTTTGGATGTGTCATATATGTTGATGAGTTATTGGTCTGTTTATCTGACCCCTGCCAAACAAGCCTCAGTATCGCTTTCCTTTGACCATTAGAGGTGTATCTCAGTCCAATTGATGAGGCCTGTTGTCAAGGAGACGCGGTTTGGCAAAAAGACCCCCAAAGTATCCTATCGATCCGTTTACATGACTGGGGTCTTGAAACAGCCATGGATAAAAGGGAATTTGTTTCCTGGATGACTCTGAATTATGTGGAAAATCCTGCTGCAGTAATGCAATCTTTTTGGAGACGTAATGAAGACTGACCATGGGGAGCTCTGAATATTAAAGGGATAATTCACCCAAAAATGAAAATTATGTCATTATTTACTCACCCTCAAGTTGTTCTAAACCTGAATGAAGTTCTTTCTTCTGCTGAACACAAAAAAAGAGATTTTGAAGAATGTTAGTAACCAGACAGTTTCTGTTCCCCATTGACTTCCGTAGTATTTTATATATATATATATATATATATATATATAATATGGAAGTCAATGGGGAACAGCAACTGTTTGGTTACTAACATTCTTCAAAATCTCTTCTTTGGCAGAAGAAAGAAATTCATACAGGTTTAGAACAACTTCAGGGTGAGTAAATAATGACAGGATTTTCATTTTTGGGTGAACTATCCCTTTAAAGTTGTATCAGACATTGTTTACTACTTAAAGATTTTAATATGTGTCCTATTTGGCACTGTAGTGGATTGCATAAGAAGTATACATTCTCTGTAATAGAGAAATGTAATTTCATATGAAACGTTTTCATGATATCTATCTATATCTGGGACATGTCACTTTTTCTCAGAGATAGATGTCATCACTCCATAGGATCCTAAAACAGGTTTTTTTTGTTTTTTTTAGACAATCAGAAACACTGTGTGTGTCAATCATTTTAATTTGCTAACAGGTCTTTGGAGGGTGGGCTTTAGGAGAGAAAACGCATGAAATGCCCACTTTTCACAACCCAATCAATTTCATTTGAATACAATCTAGTCCTGACTTTTTATTATTTTCTCATTTCATTCAGAAGTATGTCACAAAATAAAGGCAAATGCAGTTTCATGTCAATTTTAACCTTGATTTCTTCATCTAGCTAGGAGAAAATGAAATGAAGTCAGAAACTTTAATCACTGAAGTATTTTAATGCAACCATGTCAATTTAATACGGACATGCTCATGACTCGGCATGGAGGGCGAGAGGTCTTTCTTTAATTGTTTCTTCTCTTATCACAAACAAAACAATTAAATTTTAATGTGCAGCTAAATTGAATAATGAACCAGGCAAGGCAAAAAAGAAAGCACTAATAAGTATGTCGCTACTTTATCTCAATAGAAGGGGGTGGACGCGCTGGAAGAGGACAGTCTGTTCGCTCTGTTGTTGCCATGGTGTTCGCCTGACGTGTGGTATAATTCATTATACGGCAGTTAATTAACAGTCCCCTGGGGGACGTTTTCCACAAAGTCACTGTGGAATTTAATTGTGTTGCGTTCCTCCATCAGGGAGAAACAGAATGCAAGGAAATTCAATTCAAAGTGTTCTTGAATGTAGTACAATGTATAATCAATGAAATCTGGATATGCATTGTTCAGCTTTATACCAATGAGTTATATTTTACATACTCCTAATGTGTGTGCACTAACTTGGATGGGTTAATGCAGAGGACAAATATATATATGGGTCATTAATGAATAAGGTTTTTAAAAGTGTAAAAAAAAACCATAATGGAGACATAATTAATTTTGAAGTGTTAACAATGAGATTATGTGGTTTTTATAATCAATTAACACTGCTTTTGTCATGCTTTACAAGATGGACAAAATTTGTCACCAAAAAAGTCATTATTTTTAACCAAAAATTTCAGTTTTACCGAATGTGACTTTTGGTTATACCGAATGACGATATTTTCAAACAATGCTAACAGGCTGATATCTAGCTATTTAGCAAAAGGACAATCAAACATTTTATATTTAGTACAAGTTTTTAAAATATTACAACATTTTCCATGTTTTATAGCGGTTGTACCGAATGACCTGATGTTTCGGGACATGCATATGAGCAAGTGAAAACATGAATTTTTCAAATAGTTAAAAGAGAGTTAGTTTGTTTCATGACCATGTGGTCCTTTGCAGGTGTCTGAATGATGTCACATCCTGACACAATGCTGACCGTATGACTTGATCCAAAATAGTCCCTTTATATTGGCTACTCCGAATGACATCAATGAAATTAATTTTTCTGGACATTCTTTCTCATAACAAAGCAACGACTTCTACACATAATTTTAATACCGTTTTGTAATATGTTGATATATGACGTTATAAAATCATGCCAGAATAAAAAAATATATACATTTATTTCATTTTAAGGTATTTTAATCACAAATGAAGTGGCTCTATTGGTCTTTGGACGGTTAAACCGAATGACCTTTTGACACTTCAAAATCTTTAAAATACCTTTATATGTAGCAAAATATAATTAAAACCTTTTGGATTCAATAAAAGAGATCTAATTATACTACCTTACATACTTTGGATGTCATATTTTTGTTTTTTATTATTATTAATAAATAATAATAATAATAAATTTTTGGACAAAAAAATAACCCTTCACGTCAATATAATACTTTAACTTATTATAAACAATAATAATGTTAATAATAATGTGAAATAGTAATGTTGCAGGGCCTAAACTTGTAGCACTTAAAATGATTAATTTTAATTGTTAGTGTTTTATTTTTTAATTTACTAGACAAAATAGTAGAGAATTTTAATATTTGCCATTTATCAGTTTTCAGCCATAACATGAAAATCATCATCGGTATCAGCAAGAAGAACTTTTTTGGTCATTTAGTTTCTGCTTTTGTCACGTCACACTTGGTAGCCACACCTACAGTGAAATCTCATTGGTCCAAAATCTTGCTCTACTGAATTTAAAAAAATAGTTATGTTCTGATTGGCTGTGATTGTGTCCTGGGTTCTATGAAGATATTTTGCACTTCTCTGTGTTAAAAACAAATTAGAAAGTGAGACAGAATATGAAAGCAGAAACAATGGGGAGGCAGAAAATAACTCAGTTAAGATGTTATGAATTATGCACTTCTGCGATTCCCAGAGCTGTTTTTCTAAACAGTTCTGAAATGCCTCGCAACTGCACGTGTTTAATATTCTCTCGCTGTGAAAATGGAATTTGCACTTGAGTGAATCCATGTTTAGTGTGCTGGAATGCTGCTGTTATGAGCCTTGACTTCTTGCCTGGAAGCCTTTGTTGGAACACATGGGGCTATTTGGACGTGATGGGTGATCTCGACTCACTTACCCGCTTCAGAGGGAGTCATTTCAGGAAAATTCCACTATTACAGCTCGTGAATTTGAGAACAGAGCTGCTGTTGTTATGGTGCACCAACTGGAGCTTGTATCAGGTTGGACATTCCCTAGAAAGAATGAAAAGGATGCAGTAACATAAACACCATTAAGGCTAATAATTTCCAATTTGTAATTTTACATAACATTACATAAAACTAGTAGTTTACAACTTTGCTCTAAATCACTCACAAATCTTTTGACAGTTCGATAATCTCTATTCAGTTTTCACAAAATATTAGTTGTTTTCATGCCTTTTGCATGACACCTTTTCATGCTTTTCATCTTCAGAAAGATCCTTCTACCTCCTCATATTGCATGAAAACTGTGACTTGCTTAAAGGGGTGGTTGATTATGGTTTCACTTTTTTTAACTTTAGTTAGTGTGTAATGTTGCTGATTGAGCATAAAAACACCTGCAAAGTTACAACGCTCAAAGTTCAATGCAAAGGAGATATTTTCTTTTAAAGAATTCTCTGTTTAAAGGATTAGTTCACTTTTAAATTAAAAAGCAACTTCCGTATTCAACTTAGGAAGAAAGTGTAAAACTCGCAGTTCAAAATGCTTACGCTACATCCTACGCCTTCCCTATTCAACTTACGGAAAAATCTTAACTGACGCGATGCCAGTTCCGTTTTTTTTTTTTTTTTTTTCGTAATTTGAATACAGAAAGGGGTCGGGCGGAAGCTAGATATTTTACTTGTTAAATATAGATATTTTTTTACACAAACGCATCGCTTCGCTTCAGAAGGCCTTTATTAACCCCCCAGAGCCGTGTGGAGTACACGTTTATGATGGATGGATGTGGATGGAAGCACTTTCTTCAGCTCATACTTATTGATCCTCACTCACTGCCATTATAAAGCTCGGATGCGTCAGGATATTTATTAATATTTCTCCGATTGTGTTCGTCAGAAAGAAGAAAGTCATTTACACCTAGGATGGCTTGAGGGTGAGTAAAGCTTGGGCTAATTTTCATTTGAAAGTGAACTAATCCTTTAAGGACAACAGCAAACTGCTGGTAGGGACTATAAGAAGCTTCTTCCCGGGTTAGTGACATCACTAACCCTAAAATTTACATAAACCTTGCCCCTAAGAACACACAACAAAGGGGGTGAGGTCATGTTGGGCTGCTTTAGAGAAGAGGAAGAGTTGTTGTAGTAGAGTGTTGTTGCCATGTGGTCATTTTACGCCGGACTGCTTCACAAACGAGGGTCAATTCAACGCTGGATTTGCACAAAAGATTAACATGACGGCACATGCTAGTCGATGAGTTGAATCAACTCCACAGCAAATAAATACATTTATCCACTAACCGTTCAGAAACGTCCAGATGCATTCTAAAAATTGTAACTTCTTCCTGAGTCTCTCCATCAGTGTCCGACTCCGGTTTGATCAATGTAAGGTTGAACACCATTACTGACAATCGTCATTTTGGCTGCATGAGATTCTCCAGCTTTGTTGTTGTTGTTGAGCAATCGAAGCGCGAGCTGTTAAAGCTCCACCCTCTTCTGGAAAGGGGGCCGGGAGCAGCAGCTCATTTGCATTTAAAGGGACACAAATAAAACAAGTAAAAAATAGTTGTAATATTTTTGGACACTTAGACATAAATAATCTTTAAAATACTGAACAATTTAATTATTTCAGACAATTAAACTTGTTGTGATGGAATCCCATTAAAATGTGTGTCTGATGTCAGAGTGGTCCTGTCTTGTGACTTATGTTACAGGAGATGTGGGGTGAGACGGGTTTAGGAACAGATGGTCGTGAGGATGTCGAGACCAGCGGCAACATGGCAGAAGGCAGCGGCGAGTGCGATGATGAAGACGGCTGTCAAGGATCGGGGCGCGGCGACGAGACAGGTGAGTTTGCTCGTCCTCTGCATCTGCGGCTCAAAGCCAACTGTCTCTCTGCATTTACTTGATCTACAGGTCCCAGGAGAGGACGTTGTTCCCATGTTGCTAAGAAACCCAGAGCCATTTATTGTCTTGTGTTTGTTTTAGGAGGTCAGTCTCTCCTCGTTATTTACAGTGCCGATCACAACAGGGCTATTATAAGCATAAATCTAAACAAACTTGAATGAGGTTTATATTAAAAACAATTTTTAAAAAATCTTTTCTTTTTTTTTTAAAGAAAACAAAACATTTTCCCAGTGTGGTGAGAAAAATAAACTTGTTTTTCTTCTTTTAAACATAAAACAAAACCAAACTGGATGAAGTTTAAGTTAAAAACAATAATAAAAACAAGTTTGCCAATGAGGTTGTCACACTGCTGTGTTGTAAATGCACACAAAGATGAAGATAAACAGGCAGTCTTTAATAAATCCGCAGGTATATCCGCAAACTGAAAACAGCAATCCAACGCAACTTAACCATAGACGAGACCACAAGTAATGAACAGAAACAAAGGAACTTAAGTACACCGGCAAACAAGTATAATTAATGACACACACCTGAACTGAATGATGAATTAAGTTAACAACCATGAAAACACTCAATAAGGGAAAAAGTGCAAACTGAAACAAAGTCCAGACTGAGTGAGACTGTGACAGAGGTAAAAAAAAAAAAAATCTTAATTTAAGAAATATTCTCTGAAAACAAGAAACAAGTCTTGTCTTACGAAAGTTTGCTTCTCGAGTAAATTTTATTTTTTTTATTCATTTTGAGTTTATCATACTATTTGTATCATTTTTTTTTATCATATTTTATCATTGAAAACAAATGCTTCATAGCAAATTATTAAGCTTAAGATGTATCTAGTTTAATGGAAGAGTACTGTTCTTAGATTTGTGCTCTGCTCCACTAGTACTCTGGATGCACTCAGGGATTGGACTAAATAATGGATTTCACCTTATAATAGATGAATAGAATTGTGTGTAGCGAGTTATTGCACCATTTTTCAAGGAACGCCCGCTGTTCTTTTACTCTGTTGCTCAGAGTCCAGCCTCTGTGCTGCTTCTATGAGGTCATGCATCTTTGTCCATTGCTCTCAAATACATTTCCAAATACCATCCCTGCTTTAAAATATCCAGCTTTGTATTTGTTGAGTCTGGGTAACGAAGCGCTGGCTGAGGCTGTGCTTTTGGGACATTATCCCACAAAATCATCCTCAGACTTTAATTAATTTCTTCAATACATGGGCACTTCTGAATTTTGAAATTTTAGAAAATATGCTCATGTTCCCCTGTTATGCATGAATGTTATGCATGTTATATATTTATTTATTTATTTATTTATTTATACATTACTTATTTATTTATAAATAAAATGATTTATTGATTTATAAATAAATAACTATTTATTTATTTATAAATAAAAAAATATTATTTATAAAATTTATTTATTCATTCATTTATTTATAAATGAATAAATAAAAACTATTTATTTATTTTTATCCAATATATGGGCAGTTTTGGCTTTTGAAATTTTTGAAAATATACTCATATTCCCCTGTTATGTATGAATGTTATATATGTTATTTTGTATTTATAAAATATTTATTCATAAATAAAATTACCTATTTATTTATAAATAAAATGTATGTATTTATTTATAAATAAATTTATTTATTAAAAATTATAAATACAAATAAATACAATTACTTATTTATAAATAAAAAATATTTATTCATTGATTTATAAATGTATTTATCAATAAAATATTAATTTATAAAATTGTTTATTTCTTTATTTATAAAAACTATTTATATTTTTACCCAATATTTCCACCACATCTCAAATTATGTACAGTCATGCTCAAAAGTTTACATCCCTCTTATTTTGGTAAAATAATTAACATTTTGCAGATTCTGCAAGTGGTATGTAAACTTTTGAGCACGACTGTATTGTGTTTAAATGGCTAATTTCATAGCATTTTATTTATCCTAAATATACACAAATAAATAATATTTTCACATTTTTATTGGCAATTCCACAAAATTACAGCTTGATTGGAAATTACACATTTTTTACACATTTTGATAGTTTTTCTTTTGAAAGGTAAAATGTATTTTAATTTACAGTTTTATGATATTTTTAGTATGTGATTTTTTTATTATTATTATTTACTCATGACAGGAGTTTGGGAAACCCTTGTTTGGATTTTCAAATTGTAATTTATATTTTTATGATGGATTTTCATAGTTTAAGTTTGTAAGTCTGGGTCTGGGAAAGAGAAAATCCATTAAGTCTATAAGTAGTAAAACATTTCTCTTTTTTTTGTACCTGGATATAAAAATTGCTTTAGTTGAAGAAAGAACAACTACCATATTCGTTCCAGTCTGGCACCAAACCCCTTGATCATCTTTCGATTTCATGCCAAAATGAAGAAGTGATCCAACAAATGTCTTTCTCCTGTCACCCATGCTGACAGTTTTTCAACAAGATCTGTCGAGAACAAATTACAGTCGGTGACAAATTGACAAAAGTTACCGTTACAGTTTTATGAAAGTAGCTTCACTTTTAGTGATTTTTAATGTATTTTTCTTTTCCTAAAACCCAATGGAATGAATTTCTGGCTTGGCCATTTTAAATCCCTCAAATCCCTTGAGTTGATGAAAAAACGGATTGCTGAATGACAGCCCGTCTCATCCGGGGTCACGGAGGTATAGTTTCCCTTACAGCGACCACAGAGCTGGTCATAATCAATCAATTATTCATTTCGCAGGAAACGGTTCATTAGCGGAGACCAGAGCGTTATGATACCCACCGCTCTGTCTCTCTCGTCTTTCTCTTCATGCTTGGCGTCTCTGTCCAATGATGCTGAGATAAGCACACAGACAAGACGTGCCATTTGCATTGTTTGTTTTCATCAAGCGTACCTCGTCGTAATTGACCGTGACTACGACACACACAAATAAGCATTGCTGCAGTTGTGCTCGGCCTCGGATGGATGGAGACCAAAGTCGAGGTCTGTTTTCTGGTGTGCTTCCGAAAATGGGACAGGAATGATAATTTTTTTGCATGCACTTCCTCTGAGGTCCATAAAATTCCTCATTGATCGTTTCCTGCTGAACCCACAGAGATTCAAATCTGAGACATTGGCAGTCACTGTCTGCGTCAATAATGCTAATACAGTTTGCCGATGATAGAAACTGAAGCTTTCTTGCCGTTTCTTCTGTTTAAACTCAAGGCCTGTTTTCTTGAGCCGTTTGCCTGGTTACACACGAAATCATTGTTTTTGAAGTCAAGGTGAGCTTTGTCTTTGAATCTGTGGCACTTTAGATGGTCATTTTCCTATAAAAGTTTAAGCAAACATCAAAATGATCTAATACGGTCTAACATAATTTTAAACACTATATTTTAATATAATTTTTTTTAAAAAATTTTATTAGATTTAATTTTATTATGTAATATTGATTAAAAAAATGTTTTAAATGGTTTTAGATGGTGTATAGCATGTAACGCTATAGGACATACCACAGGGCCATGGCTTCAAATGCCCCTTTGCTACAAGTTTATCTGTTTTCTTGTTTATTTATTCCACTTTTGTCCCAGTTTTGTCCTTTTTTGTCCGTCAGTAGACCTCTGACTCTGCAGTGCACGAGGGGAATGTGGTATTTAAAATGTAACTCTATCCAGTTGTTTATGGAACCAGAGTTTGATAAGCACTTGCTGAGGCTGTAACCTCCAGCCAAATGAAACGAAATCTCGCAACACCAGTGTGTGTGTGTGTGTGTGTGTGTGTCTGTGTGTGTGTGTTTACTGTTTGTGTCCCCACATCTGCAGTGTGTGAGTTTACAGTTTGTATTACCTGATAGCCAGAATGTAGAAAACATGGCCACTAAAACTCTCAGTTCCGATGGAGCTTTGAAATTCAAGATACAAAGTATTTATTAGATTTTTTGTTTGTTTGTTCATTTTTGCATCTCAAAGAGTGGTACTCAGAGTGCCCACATATATTATGTGACATGACATACTAAATTTACGGTCCCATTTTATATTAGGTGGCCTTAACTACTATGTACTTACATTTAAATTAATCATTTGATACAATGCCCGGTTACACTTTATTTTAAGGTGTCATTGTTACAGTGTAATTACATATTAAAGTTCAGAGTAATATTAATTAACAGCATGTACTTACTATAGGGTTAGGGTAGGATAAGGGTTTGGTTGATGGTTAGTTGCATGTAATTATGCATAATTTACTGTTATTACTATGGTAAGTACATGTAAAATATGTAACAAGGACACTGTAAAATAAAGCGTTACCCAATGCACTTATTGTGTACATTCAAGTTTTTACATTGTACTTGTATTTTAAAAAATACCTGCATGTAATTACATCTGTAATTAATTTCTGTAATTACATTTATAATTACACTGTTGACACTTCCCTTACACCTTAACCCACCTTTAAACCTACCCATACCACCAATCCTGTCCCTAACCTTACCCGTATCCCACCTCAATAGCAGCACAAGTGTTTTGCAATACAATACGAATTAAAGCTGCAAGCAGCGATGAAAGGGCCCTCGCACCCGGGGCCACCACCACCCGGTGGCCTTAGGAAAATAGTGAATAGTGGGCGACATGCATGTAAGCGAGTAAATACAGGAGAAATATGGCAAAGTCATTTCGATGTGCCACACTTCCTGCTGCCAACAGGTGCCGCTTTGACTATTACTGAATATTGCCATGTAGATGTCTTCAGGCCAGGACTTTTATCAAACGTGAAGTTTGGAGCAGATCGGACATTGTATGCCTGAGTTACAACAACTTCCTGTTTCGTGGCGTTAATCGCATACATTAGCACTTAGCCAAGTGTTGCATGATTTAACGTGTTTGTAACATGTTTGTTACTTCATGGCATATTTAAATGTTTTTCTGGGAGTGAATTCCAGTGTAAAGTATGCCATTTCCTGTTGCCAGCAGGTGGCGCTATGGCTAACTAAGGACTCTTATCACACATGTGAAGTTTGGGGCAGATCTGACAGTGTATGCCTGAGTTACAACAGCTTCCTCCTTCATGGCGAAACATCAGACTTTGTCAGGCCGCCACGGACACGCCCTTCAGCGAAAGGGCGATCTTCGCAATTTAACGTTGCAAAGGCCTTTAGATTAGACAACGTATGATGCTGATCTGATTAAATCTCTATGAGGAGTTAATCACAGTGTAAAACATGTCATTTCCTGTTGCCCACAGGTGGCGCTATGACTGTAACTGAATATTGGCATGTAGATGTGTTCAGGCCAGGACTCTAATAAAACATGTGAAGTTTGGGGCAGATCGGACATTGTATGCCAGAGTTACAACAACTTCCTGTTTTATGGCAAAACATCGAACTTTGTCAGGCCGCCACGGACACACTCTTCAGTGAAAACCATGTGAAAACTCAAGATCTTCGCAATTACGGTCCCACATATGGGATTTTTATTTCTGTGCCCCTGAGAGTTCGGTCCCACATATGGGATTTAGAACGTTCAGAGACGTCATATAACTGCCAGATTCAAACTGTGCTTTCGCGCTTTGGCTGCGAGACGGACGCGCTCAGCACTTGTCATATATCACAGCTATGCAGTGTTTTCAGCCACATAATGTTTTTTTTTTTAAGATTTCAGACATTTAAATACGCATAAGCACCAGTAAAACAATACATTTAGAGTTTGTAAAATACACACTGATGTCAGACATCAGTGGAAGCAGCAATAACAATCCATTCAAATATAATTTGCCGACATTTATTCATATCAGACACACATAATTGGCCTAAGTAACTATATAGTTTACTCTATTATTCTTCCAGTTCACCAGCCACTTACTTGCATATTTTTCAGGAGAAACTGATGAATTCACCTGCTGTAAATCCAACTGACAGAACTGCGGGGCAAACTAAGATGGCGGCGCCCATCTCGCGTTATAGATCAAGATAAAGAACATTTATAAAGGTTTTTAAACTACAAAACACACTCATTTACACATATTTGAGAATCGGAATATCAGATAGTTGATGACATGGTAAGCAAGTTTGTGAATATTTTAAATAAAAAAGGAAAAACAAAATAATAGCGATCCATCTGTCATACAGTGTTATTGTGGCTGCGTTCAGCGTACGTGACACGCATGACGTGTCGCCATGGAAACAATAAGGGCAAACGTTCTAAAATAACAGTCGCCTTAAAAAAACTCACTCTGGGGGTCAGTTAGAATATTTTAAACTCACGCTTGAAAGGGTTAACGTCGCAAAGGCCTTAAGATTAGACTGACCAAATATGATGTTTATCTGATAAAATCTCTAGGAGGAGTTCGTTAAAGTACAACGTCTGGAAATGGCAAAAACTGCAAAAATTTTGCAGAGACAATTTAAAATATATCACTTCCTGTTGGGTTTTCAGATTTTGCACCCAGGGACTTTTTTGTAGGTATTGGGCTGTTACATGTGTATACCGAATTTCATACCGAATTTCATGAAACATAGCCCGGAGGGCGCTTAATTGAAATTTTGTAGGTGGCGCTATCGAACCATTTTGCTACACCTAATTCTGAAACCCATATCAGATGTAAATTTTCACCACTTCTGACGCGTGTGCAAAGTTTCATGAGTTTTCGAGCATGTTTAGGCCCTCAAAAATACGATTCATTTCAGAGAAGAAGAATAATTGACTGAGCAATTACAGTAGGGTCCTCGCACCACCGGTGCTCGGGCCCTAACTAAGGCTGCCCCCTAATAGTCGACTAACTGTTAGTTGACGAGAAGAGGCTTAGTCGACCAAAATTTTATTAGTCGCTTAGTCGCAGGAAAAAAAAATCCACAGGAAGTGGCGAAGTCACGCAGTCTGTGATGAAAAGATCGTTAACAGCTGGTCTATGTGGTAATTACAGTACATCGGGCAGGACATGCAAACGCTCGACTATCATTCATCAACCTCAAATATGGCTTATCATCTGAAACATGTAAGTAGTAGCAATTTTACATGGCCACTCGCTTTAACGTTAACCTAGAAAAATGTGGGCTATTCAGGTGTTTGTGTGGAGTGTGAAAGCTGAATAGTAGCACGCTTACTGCATGACAGCTAACATGGAGGCGCTGATACAAACACTTTCACTTAAAGTACTCCGTCATTTTTGGTCATACAGATAAGAGTAATACATCTTTTGAATCTGTGAAGAGTCTACTTTTATTTGTGTGCATTCAAAATAACAAAATGTGCTTTTGTAAAATAATGAAAGCAAACAGCAAAAGAAAAGCAAAAAAAAAGAAAAAAAAATAGAACTGAAACTCCATGTAAACTTGCCTCACATACATGAAAAATATATCTATAGAAACCGAAATGTATACTTTTAAATTAACCAATTCAAATGGAAAACAAATATTCTCAGGTTATGTAATCCGTATGAAACGTGCATATAGGTGCATCCACTACTGCAGAGATGACGAGTCAGCATCGTCAACTTCATCACTGCAGCCGAAAATAGAGAAAACACTAGTTTATCAATTAATTATTAAAAAGTTAAAGCAGTCTCCATGCTGTTTTTCCCTGACACATTCATAATCATTACTTCTGCTGGTGTGCTGTGGCAAGCTTTCTGCGTGCGCTTGAGCGCTGATTAGGCTATGTAGGCATTAAAGGCTCTTTATTATGATTTATATGGTTTATTAATAGCCTATAAACGCACGATTAGTCGACTAATCGCTTAAAATGAACGACTACTAGTCGACCAGAAAAATCTCGAGGGCAGCCCTAATATGAACACAATAAGTACATTGTACTTATTTTTTTGATTTAAGTACATAGTATTTAAGGCCACCTAATATAAAGTCGGACCAAATTTACTAATGTATACAGTCAAACCAAAACTCGTAATATGGTAATAAAATATGACAAGATCTCAGAGTTAAACTGTGTCAAAAAAAAAATCTTAATTATGTCAGATAACACTTAAGCAAAACATGGTCAGGTCAAAGTGTCTGAATAATTTTTGGTTCCAAATTTTTATCAATTTTACTGGAAGTCCACTGTATGAAGAATTTGGGGGTATAATATGTCACAGTTTACTTTATTTTGCTATCCTCACTTACATAAATGAACTATAGTGTCCTGCACCCACTAGTAAAAATATATCAAAAATATCAAAAATGTCTGAATAATTTTTGGTTTGACTGTATATGCTTAACAAATTTATTAGACCACCTGTCATAATAAAGTTAAAAAAAAAACAAATATTTTAGGAATCTGTCAAAAACTGACAAATAACAAACTGAAATACTAAAAAACAGTCGTTATTCACACATAATAACCAATATATATATATATATATATATATATATATACAGTGGTGGTCAGAATTATTGGCACCCTTGGTAAATATGATCAAAGATGACTGTTAAAATAAATCTGCATTGTTTATCCTTTTGATCTTTCATTTAAAAAAATTCACAAAAATCTAACCTTTCATTGAAGGAAAAGAATTGAAAATGGGGGGAAAATCACATTATGAAATAAATGTTTTTCTCCAATACACGTTGGCCACAATTATTGGCACCCCTAGAAATTCTTATGAGTAAAATATCTCTGAAGTATATTCCCATTCATATTTACATTTTTTAGCACACCAGTGTGATCACGAAAATGAAATTGTCCAGCCATGACTTCCTGTTCCACAGGAGTATAAACATGAGGAAACACAAAGGCCAAATTCCCTTAATCATTCATCACAATGAGAAAAACCAAAGAATATAGTTCTGATGTGCAGCAAAAGATTGTTGAGCTTCACAAAATAGAAAGTGGCTGTAAGAAAATAGGCAATAATTAAGAAGTTCCAATCAACTAAAGATGTTACAAATCTGCCTGGAAGAGGACATGTGTCTAAATCGTCCTAATGCGCGGTGAGGAGGAAAGTTTGAGTGGACAAAGACTCTCCAAGGATCACAGCTGGAGAATTGCAGAGATTAGTTGAGTCCTGAGTCTCAGAAAGCCTAAAAAAAATGATCAAACAGCACCTACATCCCCACAAGTTGTTTGGGAGGGTTGCAAGAAAAATCCTCTGCTCTCATCCAGAAACAATCTCCAGCACATTCAGTTGTCAGACAAGACTGGAACATAAAACGGGACCGGCTTCTATGGTCAGATGAAACTAAAAAAAGAGCTTTTGGCAGCAAACCCACCAGATGGGTTAGGTGCACACATGGATAAAAAGTACCCCATGCCCACGGTTAAATATACTGCTGGATCTTTAATGCTTTGGGCCTATTTTTCTGCTGGAGGTCCTGGACATCTTGTTCAGATACATGGTATCATGGATTCTATCAAATACCAACAGATAAAAAATCAAAACCTGACTGCTTCTCCTAGAAATCCAATAATGGGCCGTGGTTGGATCTTCCATCAGGACAATGATCCAAAACAAACATCAAAACCAACACAAAAATGTGTCACCGAGCACAAAATGAAGCTTCTGCCATGGCCATCCCAGTCCCCTGACCTGAACCCTATAGAAAATGAGTGGACTGAACTGAAGAGAAGAAGCACCAACATGGAGCTGGGAATCTGAAGGATCTGGAGAGATTCTGAATGAAGGAATGGTCTCTGATCTCTTGTCAGGTGTTCTCCAAACTCATCAGGCATTATAGGAGAAAACTCAGAGCTGTTATCTTGGCAAAAGGAGGTTGCAAAAAGTATTGAATAAAAGGGTGCCAATAATTGTGGCCAACGTGTTTTGGAGAAAAACATTTATTTCATAATGTGATTTTCCCCCCACTTTCAATTCTTTTCCTTCAATGAAAGGTTAGATTTTTGCTAATTTTAAGAATTAAAGATCAAAATGATAAACAATGCAAATTTATTTTTACAGTCATCTTTGATCATATTTTCCAAGGGTGCCAATAATTCTGACCACCACTGTATATATAATTTTTTTTTTTTTTTTGTATGGCCTCCTTTGGCCTTGATAACAGCTTGCATTCTTGCTGTTTTTAGTTTTTAGTCGTTCCCAAAGACTTGCTTTTGGTGAAACTTTTGTGCGACCTATCTTTGAATCCATTAAATCCCCAACAATAATTCTATTTTAGCATTAGAAACACTACTGTGACTAAAGAGTTTACAGGTACTGGTGTGGATTAACCATTACAGAATCATAAATAAATTATTTTAGACCACATTACTACTTTAGCAATGCAGAATCACTGGTGTAGGGTTGAAATTTTAGGACAATAACCGAAAGGTTGTAGGCTTGCATCTTGCCAGGGGGGATCCATGAAATTTCCCCATTGCGCCCTTGAGCAAAACAACCCCAGGTTTCTCCAGTGGGACTGTCCTTGTAATAAGTCTACTGTATGTTGCTTAACAGGCCGAGTCGTGTGGCAATAAAAGAGTCAAAGCCAAAATGAAGGTCTCCGATTGTTCTAGCCACTAGACTGTCCTCCATTCTCTCCAGCTTTCCTTTGATTAATTAAGTGACATCTACACCCTCGTTATTGAATCGCTGTTGTTGAGAGTGAGCGAAGGCTCATTACTCAATCTGCCAACTCAAGAGCTCAGTGAAGAAGATCACTCCAGCTTAATATATCAATTAATGCCATTAATGTGCAAGGATGAATTACAAAAGAGAGTGCGTGTTTGCTTTCTGCAGCGGTCTGGGTTAGTGTTACATTTAAGCGGGTGTGTGTTGGGTCTGCTGCCGCAATCGTCTCTTGGGAATCGTGGCTTGGGTAATGAAGGACTCATTACTGATTCAAGAAGGAACCCGAGAGATACCTTTACACCCCCAACCTCAAGCCTCAAGTGAAGGTCAAACAATACCAGAGGGTGTGTGTGTGTGTATGTGTGTGTGTGACCCGAATTTGTCTTTTATGCAAATGATCTTCACTTTTAGCACGACAACGTGCAATTCAACTCATTTTAATTCCATAATATGAGTGAAAAAGGATGTTTGAGTGGAAAAAAACAATGTGGGCCAGATTTAATTTGATATATTAGGAATTGATTGGGTCACGAAAAGTCAACGTAAAATGCCAGAATTGACGTTGGAAGAAAAATATTAATGATATCAGGTGAAAAGAAAAGTCATTTTAGAGGCTAGTTTTCATTCATTCATTAATTTATTCATTTATTTATTTTCTCAAACAGTGCCCTCAGGTAGTATTTATAACCAAATATTATTTATTGTATATTTTATAATTTCTGTCATATGTGTGTAAATGTATGTGTGTGTGTGTGTGTATATATATATATATATATATATATATATATATATATATATAAAATGCAGAGTTGCTGATTCAAGTTATTTATTTATATATATATATATATATATATATATATATATATATATACACACACACATATAAATATATAATATATAGTAAATTTATAGGTCATGTCACATCTGTTTCAATGTTTTTCATAATTTCATTAAAAAAGGAAAGTAATTTTAGAGGCAGGGAAATTTATTGCGTTTTGGTAAAATATTACAAATACATTTTTTTATTTAAAATAATGTGTGCCAATAAATCGTTCACAAGAGACTGGAAATGTAAATAGTCGGTTTTGATTTCATGTTGACTAAAAGATCAAAATGTTTGTGTGCATTGCAATAATTTATCATTTTGTCTCATAAAAATGGCATAAATGAAAACACCTACATCCAATCCATACGGGTCCTGAATGAATAAGAAAAAAAAAACATGTTTAAAAAAACAAGACTGTTGTTTGTTTGGCACATACCGGCGGTTGCACTCATGTTACTGCATTGGCACTCATGCGTGTCTGGGTTCGTAATTATCAGATTATTTTCCCAGCATCAGACATTGGAGCGGACATGCTCTGACAGCTTGGTAAACTCTGATTAAGGTGACCTCATCTCCTGCGAATATGCCATTGTCTGTTTCTCAACACCTGCTTCTTTCTTGTTTTTTCAGTAAATCCATTTTTTTATATGTTACAATCACAAACAGGATTTTTTGGAAGTAGATGTCAGTGTGGCTAATGCTAACATAATTTCAGATCCACTGGCTTTCCTCCCCCTTCCCCCAGCAACACAGATGGCGAAGAGGGGAGGAAGATTAGATTGACTCCCAAAGGTAAAACCACTTTCAACCTCCAGCTGTAGGAGATATTGCAGACGTTGTGTCTGATAGAGTAAGTTTGCTTACCTTTAACCCTGCTCTTAATAAAAATGTTTTTCCTTTGACATGGTGTTATAAATATCAATGATTAAAGTGTATTAAATCAGGCTTTTTTTTTTATCTGTTATAGTTTGTGGTGCTAAGCTTAGTTTCCCGCCTAACAGTTTAATGGGGGAAACTACATTAGCACATTAGCTGCATGGATCTGCCTGAAAAAAGCACAATTTGAGCTAAATTTATGATACCATTGTCAGTAGATTTTATTCTGGATTTGAAATATTTTATTTGAACATAATCTTGACCAACAGTTTTGGAGATTTTTCTATTTAAATAGCAACTCTGAGGCGATTTCAGGATGGCTGCCAAGCTGACTTGCCTTAAAACTGCTTGAATGTAAATGTATTTACGTATTAACCATATTAGCTTTTTTTACTGAAGCTCTGAACACTCTTTGGTATGTGAACATCATTTTATATTCTCTGAAAGAAGAATTTCTAGTGTCCGGCTGCAGAAGCTGTGCATTTGGCATTGCTAGTAAGGGATCGAATTTCCACACCTGCTTTTCCCACCTCTGGTTTAAAAAAAAACTAAACTAAATGAATGAGATGTTTTGTCTTCGTTCTCATAAACATCAATAGTATTAGAGACTGCCAAGTACTGCACATAATTATACCCACTTTGTGGGTGGACGAGTTAACAATAGTGCCCTGTCTGCTTTAAGACGTTATGTCTATCATGGACAATTCATTATTAAACAACTGAATTTAATGCAGTAAAAAAAAAAAAAAATGCAGAAAAACAAATTTAATGAAAGTCTAAATTAAATGTTTATTCAGTATTTAATGTAAAAAATGACTTTCAAAACACTAGTTTTTGGTTATTAGGTATAGTTTACTTCAGTATCTTCATACAATGACTGAAGAAGAGGTAGAATTAAATTTTAAGAAACATAAAATATGTATTATATTATATTATATTATATTATATTATATTATATTATATTATATTATATTATGGATAGATAAATACATACATTTCAAAAGTTTTAGATCAGTAAGTTTTTAAGCAGAAATATTAAACAACTGATAATAATAATAATACATGTTCTTAAATCAGCATATTAGAATGATCTCTGAAGGATCATGTGACACTGAAGACTGGAGTAATGATGCTGAAAATTCAGCTTTGTCAGCATAGGAATAAATAGTAATAGTAAACTAAATAATAGTAAACTATTATTTACATTGTAATAATATTTTACAATATTACTATTTTTAGTAATTTTTCCACAATAAATATAGTGTGCTATGTTGTTGTCACATGGCTAGTTTTGAACATTTTGCACTTAGATCAAATATAATGACAAAAAGAATTCTGATGTTTTCATCACTGAAAATAGAAAGTCAAGTCAAACTTTCCCAGCTAAAAAGGAACATTCTCAGAACGTTCTGGCAAGGTTCTCTAAAAGTTATGAACAAATGTTCTTCCAGTAAATACAGAGTTCTGTCATGAAATTCTAGATGGCACAGGCTGATAGGTCCTTAACTCAGTCTGCTGCAATCACATCATTCTCTATAGGGCACAGCTGATTGGTTCCTGCTGTATCATTAGCCAGTGAGCTCACTGGCTCAACCTTCAAATACTTGGTCAGCATTTGCTGTAGTAGCAAACTTTCAGAAACCTCCACCTTCCCTAGCTCCACCTGTATAGATCTGCTACGGGTAATTCATGTGTGCTATATTGTAGAGCAGCAGCATGTCTTACTTGCTCACAGCAGCGTGTTGTGTATGTGTTGGCAGCAGCAAGTCCCGTACTTGCTCTTCAGCAGCAGCAGCAGATATCAGTTGTTAATTGTTGAGATAAACTTGGACTCTATGTAAAAGTTGCAGAATCTTTGCAGAGTCTTTTGAAATGCAAAATAAGTTAGGTCAAGTAAAAGTCTTGTAAGTCTTGTATACTTTCCCTTTTTTTCTCATTCGTCATTGTTTCTCTGCTGGAAGTTGGCAAAACTAGGCCAAAGCAGGCCCGTTGCATACTTCACTGTCATGATAATGTATTCAGTCTGTTGGCAGTGTTCTGTGAGGCGTTCAGTACGGTGATCTCCACCACTCTCCGCCGTCTAGTTTCAGATCTCTGCCGTCTCGGGAGTTGCCATGTGACCTGCGGAGGCTTGTTCCTGCAACAGCTAGAGGTTCATGGGAAAGATTTAAAATGCAATCATTCTTCCTGTCATGTGTGGTCATGCTTCACCTGTGTATTTGATAGACAGGAGGTAACCCTGGTTTTATGGAGGCGTAATTATGCTGTTTGCCTTTGTCTTACGAATGAGTGGCCACATGTCACAGCAATTACAAGTCTAGATATGTTGTGGTGTTAGTGCATGTTGGTATTCAACAACTCTGTATACATATTTAATATCCATCTAATCAAAATTTTAAAGGCGAGATATAGCTATAAAGATGTCTGTCAGATTTTTGACTTTCGACATAACATCTGGTCCACACTGCAACTTATTCAGGCCAAGAACTGCCAACAAAGAAAGAGACCATCTGAGTATCATGTAATGACCAATCACATAGACTTGCGAAATACTGTAAATACAGTAAAATTGTGAAATATTATTACAACTGTTTTCTATTTTAATATATTTTAAAATGTGATTTAATCCTGTGCTGGCAAAGCTGAATTTTTTTTTTTTTTTTTTCAGAATTCTTTGATTAGAAAGTTCAAATGAAGCACTATGAAACAGATTTTTTTTTTTTTTTTTTGTATTTCTCTTTAAATTATTTCTTAAGTATTATTTATTTAAAAAAAATCTCACTGACCCCAAACTTTTGAATAGTAGTATCATTTTTTATTTATTTATTTATTTATTTATTTATTTAAATATTTTTAATATTTAAATATTTAATTATTAAATATTTTAATTATTATTTTGCTTTTTTTCTCCCCTTGTGTATTTAAGTAACTTCTCAAAATTACATCAGAGGAAACTTTTATGTTCAGAGATTACTTATGTTTTTGGTTTCTGAACTACTTAAATAAATCAACTTATGTACACAGTTGTAGTAGCTAATACTGTCTAAATTTATCTCACTATTCTAAGGGCACGTTTACACGACAACGATATGGTTAAAATGCAAAAGTTTATTTTTTTCCGCGTACAGACGACACCATTGTCAAAACAATCTCCATTCATACGAATCCGTGAAAATGACTAAAATCACTGTATTCTGCTGGCAGGCCAATAGATGGCGATGAAACACTATAGACCGAACATGTAATGTGCGTGTGCATGACGTCATCGTTTTCACAGATTCGCATTTTTGTTGTTTACACTGAGACCATTTTCAAAAACTTGCACTTTGAACCCCGTTTTCAAAAGTTTGCGTTTTCAAGCCACAAAAACGTTGTTGTCGTGTAAATGAACGGCCAAAACGCATAAAAAGCTTTCCGCTTTTAGTTGAAAAAGGTGTAGTGTAAAAAAGTTAATATTTTTATATTACCAGTGGATTCCTGTTGAAAATAAAGTAGTATTCTTTTATTATTTAGTTAAATTAATTAGTTCATTTATTGTATTTTAAAATTGATATTAATTACTGTATGTATTATAAATATGTAATTTATATTTTTGTTATATTGTTTTATTTTTTATTTATTCATAAATTAAACATTTTATATATTGTGCATATTTATTTAATTTATATTTTATTTATTATATTTTCATTTATATTTTTATTTATAAATAAAACATTTAGAAATATTTATTACACTTATATTTTTATGTTATATTATTATTTTCATTTATATTTTTATTTATTTATATTTTTAATATATTTATTATAGCATTGCCTTGAGCTTATAGCTGATTGGTCAAACATTCTGTTAGAGAATGTTCTCAGGTACTGCTTCAGCGTAAAAAAAAAAAGTGTAAATTATCAGTTTGGACAACAACAACAACAAAAATAAAATCCAGCACAGTTCTCATATTTCTATCGGAGTGTCTATTTACACTAAGTGCAAATAGCGTCCCTTGTTGGCAAATGCTATTTACACTAGCTCCGCCCACCAATGTCTGGTTGGACCACTCAAGTTTTAAAAAAGACGCACCAAATTCAACGTCTTCAGTGGTGCAGTAGTAGCAAGTAAGGCTTGCAGACCTGGCTTTTAACATGATCAACATGGGTTCGAATCCACCTTTTGCCGAGCTCGCTCTTCTCCATTTTCCCATCACATATCACATCAGAAAGGCATTTATTTTCAATAAAAATGAAAATAATGCTCTAAAAGCGGAAATAAACTGCCTAACGAGTGTTTAATAATATTAAAAGTATTTATTGGGTAGGGTTAGGGGAAGGTGTAGGGAGGGTTTTTATTCTCCCAATAAGGCAGCATCCATTTAATAATTTTATTAAATATAATCATTTACATTTTACATATTATTACATTTATATACATATTATTGCATCCTGTTAATGTACAAAAATATTGAGGTGCAAATAGTATCTGCCAATATAAAGTATAAATAGCATCTTACTATATTACTCTTACTGCAAAGAACTGATACTTTTACATGGTGTAAATAGAATATATTGCTATTTTCACTTAGTGTAAATAGCCGCTGCCTTTTTCTATATTCAAACATACAGTAGAGATAAGTATTGAATCATGCAAATACATTCATGTTCTCTAAAAGCCATTAAGCACCATAACAGCTTGCCAATGCTGTGTGCAGCGGAAATGGAAATACAATATGCTAAATAAGTCAATTCTCCAACATTCTCACATTCAGCGTCAGCGGGAATCCTCAGTTTCACACGACTACTGCATATTTAGCTTGATATTATACAGCATATGTGATCATTCCTACACATTTCTCCTGTCAATGCCAAGCAGCCCGCGGGCATTCGCACTCTTGTCTGATACGAATTGGATCCATTTACCGTTTTAATTGCCATCAAGAGATCTCCTCACAGTGATTGTGAATAAATGAACCCTTTGTGTATTGTGCAAACAACACAATGGCTATTGTGTGAGAATCTCAGGTTGGATTTCATTGGGAAAAGGTGTGACTGTTGTTTTTGTCTCGCCCTGCCTTGTTGCGTCTGGTTCGAATTTGTTGCAAAATTAGGTAAATGGATGCCTCTGAAATATCAGACCGTGAATGTGTGTTTGTTTGTGCTGAGACATCCACACGTGAAGTCATTCGTTTGTGTCCGTATGGACACTATGCATCATTTCATTGTGACACGTTAATGTGTTGCCGGCTGTTGGTTTGTTTGCGAGTGCGGAGGCTCTCGGCTCGTAGCCTGGTGCTGATATATGGCCCTGCTCATCTGCTGCGCAATGCACATATGTTCAACCCAGAACATCATTGTGTGTGCGTAGTGCATTTGTCACTGTAACCAAATCGGATTTGCTCTCAAAATGGTGTTTCTTTTGTTGAATGATTGATTTCTCATTGTACACTCTTAAAAATAAAGGTTTCAAAAGGGGGATTTCTCAGTGATGCCATAGAAGAAACATATTTTGGTTCCCCAAAGAACCTTTCAGCGAACATTTCTTAAAAGAACCATTTTTTTCTTAGTGTGAAGAACATTTTGATAAAAAACCTTTGTAGCCAAAGTTTTGAGTACAGTCCCTGTTAGCTGGGAAAGAACATTTTGTTCCATGATGTTAAAGGTTCTTCCTGGAACCAGAGATGCCAGTAAAGAGTGTACACTCTTAAAAATTAAGCAATGCCATAGAAGAATGATTTTTTTTGTTACCAAAAGAATCTTTCAGTCAGTAGTTCTTTTTCCTCAGTGTGAAAACATTTTTTAAATCTAAAGAACCTTTTTTCCACTAAAAAAAACCTTTTGTGGAATGGAAAGGTTCTATGAATGCTAAAGGTTCTTAATGGAACCATTGATGCCAATAAAGATCCTTTATTTTTAAGGGTATACATACATGACAATGATGTACTAAAAACGGAAAAGTTTTTCCTTTGCGCTTTTCGTGTAAAGACGACAAAACCATCCCCGTTTACAAGGATCCGTGAAAATTACTAAAAATGCTGTATTATGCTGCCAGGCCATTAGTTGCCGATGTCACTTTGTAAAGAAACACTACTCACCTATTTACCTTATTTTTCAATGCAGAAGTAAGGTGTTTTCTGTGAATGTGCAAGACTTCTGATTTATTAGCCGCTATAGGGAAATAACGAAAAGAATATCGAAGTGCAGTAAATACCAGTTTGCGATATCAAGCAGGATAATGAGCTGTATTGTACAGCTAAAAATAACTGGAAGCGAATGACACCGGAAGCCAGACACATTAAAATTACAAATGGCCGCGCTCACTCTTACCTGAAAAATAAGGTGGATAGACTGAACATGTAAAACGCATGCGCATGACGTCACTGTTTCACAAATTTGTGTTTTTGTAGTTTACACACAGACGATAACGGTATTGTTTTCAAAAACTTGCACTTTGAAACCCGATTTTAAAAGTTTGTGTTCTCAGGCCGCCAAAACGCCATTGTCGTATAAATAAACAGCCATAAAGGGCCATTTCATACACCCAGCACAATGCGACGCCAGGCATGATGCAAAAAGCAAATGCACTCACGCCCATTTGTGCGCCCATGGCCGTGCTGGTCTGAAAACGAGGTGTGTTCAGGTGCATTGTTGGTGTGTTTCTATTTTGAGGCAACTGAAATAGACTGCGCCACTGAAACCTGGTCTAAAGTCAATGGCACAGTATTTTTTTGTTATTTAATGGGCGCGTTAGTAATATGCGCCTCTAGGCAGGTGCACAATGCACATACACTCTGCTTGTTACACACACAGGGATGCGCAGCAGCACACAAACATGTCAAATATTAAAAATAAAAGGATTCCTCTCTGGAGAAGCGTACAGTCTTTCCACTTGCAAATTCGGCCTTGTAAATAGCAAATCCGCCATGGCACGAGCGCAACTGGCTTTTAAAGGGAATGGGAGATGAGACTCTGATTGGTTTATTGCACACTACACCCAAAACACACCCATTACTCATTAAGAGAATAGGTACAACCCTTTTAGACCATGCGCCGGGCGCGCCGACCATTTTTTCCGTCGTTAAACTAGCAAAAGAGGATTCGGACACGCCCTAAGTGCATTTGCGGCATGCGCTTCAGACCATGTGCTTAGATCGTTTAAATAGGGCCCAAAAAGTTTTCCGTTTTTAGTTGAAAAGGGTTTCATGTAAACATCCCCAACATAGTGCATGTTGAGCACTATCTTGTTTGAATGTGATATTTGCACCTAATTCTTACACATTTTTCTTCCAACAGTGCTCACTAAAAAGGAAATCCTTGTACGAATTCCACCACGGGGCGGCATGATCCCAATCCAGCCCCCCAACTCCAACCCCAAACCGGACGTGTTCGCCAAAGGAGTCGCCCACATCCCGACCATCTCATCCGTCCTATTTCTTCCTCTTTTACCCATAATACAGCTCCTTCTGTGGCCCGATGGTGTCTGACGCACAATAGAAAAGACTGAACGATTCACGCATGCATTTGCACTAGGCCCTTAGAATTCTGCGCATTCATCTTCTGATCTCCTCAGATGCTCAGTAAGTTCTCATGTTCTCATGGCCCCCCTCAGGATGCGGCCGTTCAAACACTGGTTATTTGTTTGCTCTGGCCTGTTTTAAAGGGTTTTATGTAGCTACTAAGTAGTGTAAGGAGACGCAAGTCATCTTTTATAGCGCCACTATTTTGAATGTTCTTTGAATACAGATTTACGATTACACTTGTCTGGCTTGGTACATTTTAGAGTAACATCACATCCTGAATTCATTCACACCTTCCTGCAGGAGTACTTGGAAGGCCGCCCATATATATATATATTTTCTTTTTTTATGTGTGAGTACTGTATTATTGTATGTGTGGATTATATTACAGAAAGAGCTATTTTAAGTCTCCCTTTATCAGTATATCCGGGTGAAAGTGTATATTTTACACCAAATTCAAATTCATTCAATTTTTTTTTTTCATTAAGAAAACGAAGCCACATTAATATTTTTTTTTTTTTTTTTTTTTTTTTTTTGCATTGTGACATTTTTAAACATATTTGTGACCCTTGACCACAAAAGCAGTCATAAGTCAGACGGGTATATTTGTAGCAATAGCCAACAATGCATTGTATAGGTCAAAATTATCGATTTTTCTTTTATGCCATAAATCATTAGGATATTAAGTAAAGATCATGTTCCATTATTTTGGAATATATATTTTGTACATTTCCTACCATAAATATATCAAAAATGTATTTTTGTGAGTGGAAATGCATTGGTAAGGACTTCATTTGGACAACTTTAAAGGCGATTTTCTCAATATTTTGATTTTTTTGCACCCTCAGATAGTTGTATCTCAACCAAATATTGTCCTATCTATATATCTATATCCTATATTTATTCAGCTTTCAGATAATGTATAAATCTCAATTTCAGAAAACTGACCCTTATGACTGGTTTTGTGGTCCAGGGTCACATTTACGCTGTAATTCATATTTCTATAATCTGAAAGAAAAAAAAAACAATAATAAATTGCATACATTTTATTTTAAGAGGAGAATGACCCAGTTTTTGTAAGATTGACCCATATTCTTGAGAAAATGTAGGGCTTTTTTGTAAAAAGTCAAATTGTACATTTAACATATTTATACTGAAATCTATGTATACAACGTGTGTATATGATAGTCAGGTTGTGCATATAACCATTTAAAACAATGAAAATAGCTTTTGAGTAACTCATAGGATAATGAAAACACTTTATTTTTAGAAGAAACTTCCATAACATTGGCGTTTAATCCTTCTCCTAGATATAAAATGTTCCTACATAGGCCTATTGTTCGCCATGACATCACAGTCTTAAACTTTCATTTGAGTTCAATAATGTCATTTTCCATGTAGCTCCGACTGCGCCGTGTGTCATTTGTTACTGTAAGTGCTCGCACATAAATCGATCAATAAAATACCATATTTTCAAAGTATACACGTGTCTTTTTTGATCTCTCTCCCTTTCGCGTTCTCAGTCTTGCTCTTTGAAATTGAAATAGATTCTATTTTCGTACCTCACCGTCAACATCAAACTCTGAGCTTAAACTCGTCTGCGGGTTATATTTTATTTTCATGTTGCCAAGCCCTTCCCGCCGATCTGAACCTGTTTTGTATCAATTACATATTTTCTGTAATCTATAGCTCAGCGATGTTTGCAATAAACCAGTCACGCCCAGAATGCACAATTGAGTCTTCATGTCTTTCAGCAGACATGCTGTAATTTATGCTGCTTTTTTAATTAGCCGTGTCTTATTATTTAGATGCCAATTTAGCTGTCACGAACATTTCCTGTTCTGCAGCCTCAGTGAAACCCTTCATTTTGCCGTTGCTACGTTTTTGTGCCAACAAAGTGCATGGCAACTGTCATATAAATGCTGGGAAACTGGCTTTGAAACTGTTTTGAGCTTAAAGGTGAGTGCTTTATTATTCTCTTATGGTCAGTGACTCACTTTCATTTTTCACCGGCGCGGCTATAAGATCAGACAGGGGCGTCGCGTTACAATATGCACTTGTAGTTGTGAAAATAATTATTCTTCTTTATGCAGCTGTGTAACCACCATGTAATTGAAATAAACTCTCTCAACACAAACCCCAAGAATCTGAGTGCTCTTAATTAGACGTGTCTTGGCTGAAAAATAACAGGCTTTCGCGGCTGACTGTGTTCTCGGTTTCAGCCTATAACCGATTCACTCTGTTATGATCACGTCCATTTAATATCCCACCTGAAAATCAATTGCCATGCAGGATACATTCTGTTACAGTAGTCGGGGAAGGCGGCAGGGGGCGTCTACTACCACCTGCAGGTGTCTTTACCCCATCCCTCCTCTTTTATATACCACAAGGCTGGACTTGTTCAGTAATGTTGAGAAATCCGTTCAAAATTCGAACGAACGGATCATTTCAATGAATCGACTCAAATGATTCATCACTTCAAAATATACCTCGAAAGTTCTGTTTTTTTGTTTTGTTTTTTTGTATGAAACAAATATTTTTACTTAAATTATGATGTTTATTACTTATGATTTCTGTTTTATTATTTATTTATTTATTTATTTATTTTAATTTAGCTTATTAAATTTGATGCCCGGAAATTAGGTGTGCAGCTCACTAGGTTTTTAAAGACACAACATGTGTGTCCAAGGTTTTTTATTTTTCCTAAACCAATTTCCTGTTATTTTAGCTCAACTTTTTGGCTGACGATTTTCAATGAAGAAGGAACAGTTTGACACACTCACAGAAGATCTGCAATTGAGTAAATGTGCACTGTTTTTACTGTTTTTGCTTAAGTTTGCTTAAACTGTTTTTTTGTTGTTGTTTTTTTAGCATATTAAATTTGATGCCAGAAAATGCTGTCTAGATATCCAGCTCACTAGATTTTAAAACATAATTGTCAAAAGTTTATGTCTCTTATATTTCACGCACCTTATGGTTTTACTCCCAAACAAATTTCCCCTTATTTTTGCTTCAATGGACCATATCCACAGAACGTTCTTAAGAACTTCCACAATAATATAAGCCAGCTGGAAAACTTCCGGGGAAATATCACTTGGTGTGTCGGTATCTTCATGTCCTGAGGTAGCTTTAACAGCATCAATAGTGTAATATTATTTTATAATAATAATTAGTTTATAATCAGAATATAGTCACTTAAAAAGTCAAGCCTAGCATTAATTTAGTTATTCAAACACAAGACGACATAAAAAAAGACAGAAAGACTGTCTCAGTCCTCTGCAAAATTTAGTTCGACCATCAGTTTTCACACTTTCATGTGAAAAAAAGCGTCAACACACTGTAAATTAAAGATTTATTGTGCACTATAGTTAGATTCATTGAATAAAATGTGAATTTTCACAAGTGTGCCAAAATCATTTCAGAGTTTGCGCTGCACTGACAGTTTCTGTGATTATAAAAGGAGAGCGCGGCGCTGCCTTTCTGTGTAATTCATTCACAATAAAAGTTATTGTTTTTCATGAGATTTTGTGAGTACTTAATACTTCACCTTGACAAAATGTATTTTTAAACCTAGTGATTTTATAATGTTTAATATTTATTCAAAAGCGAAACTGAGTGAAAAACTATTACAGGAAATGAATAATATGAGCCAATAAATGCTGCTCTGCCACCATCTGCTGGTTATAGTGGTAACTACTGTCTGTTTTATTTTTAAATAAAAGTGTTTTCTATCAAATGTTCGTTTTCCTACATCTTGAAATGTTCGGTTTTACAAATGAGAACAATCTCAGAAGGATGAACAAATAATGTTTTTGGTCATCACATTAAAAATAACATTTAAAGTGCTGGAAAAATGTTGCGTGCGCGTCTATTTACAGACACTGTGTTCAAATGTTTCCATTAGCTTTGTCTTTATTGCAATTGATAAAACTGGTTTATTGGCAAATTAGGCAAGTATGATAACTGCGTTGATATATGAATACAACATTAAAAAGTAAACCATTGTTGGTTTTGTGTCGATGTACAGCGAGTACAGAATAACAGCTAACAGATCAACGGAAATGCCCAAGCTGGCTTATTGAAAACCAAGAAGTAACCGTGCATATCGTCGATTTTGGCTGCCAATTTTCATGGCTGGATAAAAAAAAAATGCTCTATCTATCTATCTATCTGTCTATCTATCTGTCTGTCTGTCTGTCTCTACCTACCTATCTATCTATCTATCTATCTATCTATCTGTCTGTCTGTCTGTCTGTCTGTATCTGTCTGTCTGTCTGTCTGTCTCTATCTATCTGTCTGTCTGTATCTGTCTGTCTGTCTCTATCTGTCTGTCTGTCTGTCTGTCTGTCTCTATCCATCTATCTGTCTGTCTGTATCTGTCTGTCTGTCTGTCTCTATCTATCTGTCTGTCTATCTATCTGTCTGTCTCTATCTGTTTCTATCTATCTATCTATCTATCTATCTATCTATCTATCTATCTATCTGTCTGTCTGTCTGTATGTCCAGCCTAAGTTCACTGGTCTTAGTTATCTCAGTCTGTGTACACCAGTCACACCATATTGCAAGACCAGCAAACCATCTCGTTTAAGCTGTTTTTCAACAAGAACTGCATTGTTTCTATGAGTAAGCGAATCGATTCGTCCGAATCATTCAAAGGAGCCGATTCAAAAGAACGACTTGTTCGCGAATCGGACATCACTATTGTTCGGCGAGAACGGGACAGTAGAGAGACAGACAGCACAGGAGCGCACAGCAGCAGCACTGAGCGCTTTAACCCGCTATTCCTACAACAGTATTTACTGTTTATACTATAGTATCTACTTATAGTGATATTATAAGTTATGCATTATTAACAGGCTAGTGCGTAAAGACATGAGCACCAGAAACAGATCCCCACCGGACTGATCAATAACACGCATCCTCTTTCATCAGGACCACCGGCTTTAAACCTGGACGTGCATTAAACAAGTGGATTTTATTATATAGGCTATATCCTGCTATTGTAGAAAGATTCGGATGCTTTGATTCGCTGTGTGAAGTGTAGAGCATCAGCGTAAGTGGACTTCATCCTCTTCCTCAGTCTCTGGATCCGGACACAATGGATCTGACAGCGGTCGCGCTGCTCGTGTCGCTCATCTCCGTGTCTCTGTCTGCGGATAACGCGGGCGGTAAAGTGCGGAGCTGCACGGACGTGCGCCACTTCTACAGCGGCAAAGGCTTCACGTTAAACGGCGTCCCACAGTCTGAGATATCAGGTATGAATTACCGGTGACAGAGGTCGTTGTTACAGTTAGTACTGTCTCATTCATATTCAACACTGTGTTTACTACATATGTTTATGTAGGCTACTTGTTTAGCTTCCTTAATGAGACTAATGAAGTATCTATCTATCTATCTATCTATCTATCTATCTATCTATCTATCTATCTATCTATCCCATTGTCTTCTGTCTGTCTTTGCACCTGACACGCTCCTCGATGCTTTGCGAGGTGCATGTTCTTATTGTCAAGTTCAGGAAGCACATGAACAGATGGAGGGTCCCAGACAAAAGCTCTACCCACCAAACAGAACAATAGACAAACCTGTAACTGCTAAAATGGGGATACACCTGGCATAATGTTGATCATGAACGACTCCCCCATTAAAAATGACCTTTTGGTTCATTCATCAGTTTTTTACAGACACCCACCTGATGTCTGGATCCCCATGTGGTTTGAAAGAGCATGTGCTGGAGCTCATCTCCAACAGTATATGGTCCCCGTAGGTTATGTTATGATGAACACAGTGACGGCCAGATTCGTAGGTTTTCCCCAGGGTTGCAGTCTAGGAGTAAAAACCTCATATGATTGTAATATCTGCGGTTTTCCGCAATTTGTGGTATTAATCAGGACTGTTGGTGTTATTAGATACATGCAGGGCAGTGTGAAATCAGTAAATCGTGGCATTTGATGAGCAAGTCTCATGATTTTCTTTGTCATTTCCATGTAACAGACAGCGACTGAAATCCATGCAGTCAGCAAGTGACTCGTAGCTGCAGCCAGTCATTTTTAATGTTCCCATTAGAGGCCAAAAAATGTTGGCAGGTCGTGAATCTGTCCCATGCATGCTGGGTAGTATGAAATCTGCCATTAATCTTTATGACACAGCCATCTTTTTGATAATAGGTCGCACATTATAACCGGTAATATGTCACAAATAAGTCCGCATAAACAAGCAATTATATCAGTGCATGATGTGCTCCCAGTTTTTTTTCCCAGAATTCCTCTGGGATGCATATGTCTAATTGTGCTGTGTGCCCAAGAAGCTAAAGGAGATAAATGATTGCACATGTGCCACACTCACACAAATAAACACTTGTAAATAAAGCATAAGCCAGGAAGGAAACACAATTTGAACAACATTGCCAATATTCATATGTACTTTTTCAATAAGACAATGAAAGTATATATATATTCTGCCTCCCAGTTGTATTCCACACAAACACACACACAAAAAATCACCTACTATACACACAAACATCAATAGCAACATCACCTCGGCAGCTGCCTTTAGTAATAAGTGTGTCTGAGGCATTATACATTGGCATCCTCAGCAAATTTGAGAGGCTGAGAGAAACAAAGAGTTCCTATTGGCCGAGAGGAAATTCTCAAGGTCATCGCCTGCGGTCTCAATGACAGAAGGGGGAGCCGAGGAAAATGTAGCATGTGCCGGCCACCCACCACCGTCTCGTTTGAGACCATCTTGACACCATTTATTCATTGTTCAAACCGTCGGAATAAGTTGTTCGTTTAAAAGGATGGTGGCCAGATTGTGTTTGTCTGCTTGAAGTGTTCATGTTTATTTAAATGAGGTGCATTATAAGTTAGTGGCTAAATATGGTTTGAGATATAACTTAAGTTGTGTTATTTTTTAATTTAGACTTTTTTCCATCACGAAACACAAAAGGAGATATTTATAGCACAAATGTTCAAGCTGCTCTTTTCCATACAATGAAAATGAATGGGGGCTACAACTCTTAAGCAGGATTTTCTGTGAATAACGTCTTCAATTTCAGTCTGTTCCTCATGTACAGCTTCAGAAGACTTGGAATATAGCATTTGGATAACTTTTATGATGTTCTTTTGTGCTTTTTGGAGCTTGACAGCCCCAGTCTCCATCCACTTTCATTGTACAGAAAAGTGCAGCGTGAACATTTTTCAAAACGTCTTCTTTTGTGTTCCACGGAAAAAGAAAGTCATACTGGTTTTGAATGGCATTAGGATGAGTAAATGATGACTAAAATATGTCACATTACGGTCACAAACAACATTTCATGTTGAGTTTTAAGTCAGATTTTGTTAATTTGCATAAAAGTCATTTGAGTGTTATTGAGACTACTTTGAGTTGTCTAAACAAAATTTGATTTTCAAAATAACTTGCATGATTATATTATTTTTTTTTACAATATTTTGACAACAGACAATGGTTTTCACAGCATATTAGATGTAACTGTAACAAAATGTTATTTGAATGTTGAACTGGCGTTCTGGTTAGTTATACGCTGTATCCGAAATCGCATACTCTATCGTAGGCACTACATTTGGTTTGAAACTTAATTCTCGACCATTAAAAAAGTATGTATGTGGGTAGTATAAATAAAATTTGGATGTACTACATCCAGCATGTTGTCACTGTCATGTGACCTACGGCGTCAGTTGCGTCGCTTCACCGTCATTCACAAATCCCCTCCCGTTGACTCATGGGATAGGAAAGTGTCCATTGAATGTGCACTTCAGAATCTCGCCAGAAGTAGTAGGTCATCTGGAGACTTTTCGCTTACTGTTTTTTAGAAAACTATGTATTCAGACATACTACTCTGTTGCCGTACTGTTTTTCGCATACTATATAGTAGGGAAGTACTGGACGCAGCGATAGAGTCGCCATCTCTTTAAACGATTACAATAAGACATTATTTTGATCCCACTTTAACTGGTGTGACAGTGATACCCATACTGTGCAGTCTGAGTTGGAGGATTTGAGGTTTCCACCACGTTTTGTTTTAGCATGTTTTAGAAAGAGCTGATCATAAAGCATTACCTAAAGGTCAGAGAGGAACCAGAGCTGAATGCTGCCATCTAGAATTACCGACGCAACTAGTGTGTCTGCCATTTTTACAAACACAGAGGGAGCGTATTGTTCAACGAAGGGGACTATGTGACACTTTGAGCCCTGCGGTCACTCTAAACAATGACAATCTCACATTTCCCTCAAGTAGGCCATGAAGATGGGAGTCGGGTGGGTATATGTGTGATCTCGCGTTTGTTTGTGATCGTAACTTTGTTATTTTAAGAGATTTATTTCTAGGTTTTGAAAGCGAGATCCAAGTATCCGCGATGTTGACGAATTTGTGATGTTTGGACCCTTGTAACCTGTAGCCTGGTTTCAGACCTCAGCTTTGGCTCATGTTTGTTGCTCTTCTATAGAGCGAGGCACACACCCATGAGCCCTGTGTGAAATGAAAGAGGCACACACCCATGTTCTCAGCCACACTGCCACACGCACATCCAACCCCCATGTGTAGATCAGGCAGGGGCCTGATTTGGTTAAGCTTTTCGCATATATTAAACCCGTTCGCACATGCAAATTCAATGAAACAGTCGTTCGGTGGAGAGTGACAATCAAATTTGCTCATGTGAAGTTGTTAATTAGTTTTACGCATCTAATTTCTGTTTGCACGACTGTCACGAATTTGAATCCAGTGGTAATTCCTCACAAATTATGGAAGTATTAGCCATGAATTACCAGATCAATTAACATTTTTATATATTATTATCATAATTATATAAAATTTTACATATAAATGCATAATACATCATTTGAATATCAAATAAATACAATAGAAAATACAATACTCATAAATATTAATATAAATATGTAATATACATGTCTATGTAAACTAAAAATTCAAAATACGCTGCATATGACCTAAGTTTTATTCCATTCAAAAATAATATTTACTGTAATATCAACTCATGATTTGGCTATTTTAGTTTAGATTAAATTATTAAGTACAATGAACTGATTACATTATTATTAAATTTAATAGTATATTACATTATGGTATTATTTATTTTAAAATGGAATATTATTAATAAAAATAATTAATATATTTAATATTTTTGTATATTAAGGTTTAATATATTTCCAGAATGTTCTGTCATGTAAACTATAAATGAAAAATATGCTTAATATGATTCTGAATGAACAAGTTTTATTCAATTCAAAAATAATATTCACTGACTGTATTTAAAGTATGAAGTATGAACTGATCGAATTATTAATTTATTATACAGTATTATACATTGTGTTATCATTTGTTCTAAAATTGTTATATTATTAACAATTATTATTAATATATTTAATATTTTTATATATAAACATATATACACACACAGTCAATTTAGTAAAAAAAAAAAAAAGCTTTATTCAATTGAAAAATAACATTTAATGTAATATGACAGCTTCCACCTGGTTACATTAGTTTACATCAACAAAAGTCTTTTTAAAGGTAAGATCATGCAGAAATAGTTGAAATAGTTGAAACAAAAGTCTTTTTAAAGGTAAGATCATGTAGAAATAGTTGAAATAGTTGAAATTTCATGTTGTCCGTATACTGCACATTTCACTTTTTACAGTCTAGTTTTAGTAGTTTCAGCTTGTGCTAATACACACAGTACCAAGACATTTGTGCCGAATGCTCATGTTTTCGCTGATGAATTGTCGACTCGTGATTATCCGAGCATAATTACACCTTCTCCCACACAGCCTCTCTCCCTCTGGCCCGCTGATTGTTCTTTTGATGCGCGGGGGTGTTTCTCCTGCGCGGCTCAGCGGGGATCTGCAGTGCACTGTGATGCTTGTTAGAGCCGAGATCATGCAGATCTGATCAGGGCTGAAACATGCCACCGCGGTCTCAATCTTCCACCCTCTTGCCCTGCCACTGATCGCGAATAAAAGCACACCTGTACTTGGAGGTACAAGCAGCACCTGGAACCACTGACAAGCCCTCTTTTGTTCAGGTGTGTTTGGAACGGTTGTAAAAGTTGGAGTGGACACGTCAAGGACTTTGAAAAGCATTGATTGTGTCCTAAAAAAGTGTGGAGGATAAACAGACATTTCTTCACATTAAAAATACAGAATAAATACATTGGTAACATTTTTCAAAAAGGTTCTATGAGTTAAAAGGATAGTTCACCCAAAAATAAAAATTCTGTCATCATTTACTGAGAATATGAGTAACCAAACAGTTGAAGGGCCTCATTGACTTCCATAGTATTTTCTTTTCCCATACCATGGAAGTTAATGGGGCCCATCAACTGTTTGGTTTCCCATATTTCTTCAAAATATATTTGTTGTGTTGTGTTCAGCAAAAGAAAGAAATTCATACAGGTTTGGAACAACTTGAGGGTGAGTAAATGATGACAGAATTTTCATTTTTGGGTGAACTATCCCTTTAACTACATTACTTAACATAAACCAACACTGAAAATACTTCAAAGCTTTTATTAATCTCAGTTAATGTTAATTTTAACATTTAACAATGCATTATTAAAATCAGATGTTGTATCTGTTAATATTATTTAATGGACCTGAGCTAACATGAAGTAACAATGAACAGCTGTATTTTTATTAACTAACGTGAACAAAGAAATACTGTAACAAATGTACTCTTACATTTATATGTATGTATATATATATATATATATATATACACATACTCTTTTCACTTAGGGGTGTACTCACTTTTGTGGCCAGCGGTTTAGACATTAATGGCTGTGTGTTGAGTTATTTTGAGGGGACAGCAAATTTACACTGTTATACAAGCTGTACACACTACTTTACATTGTAACAAAGTGTCATTTCTTCAGTGTTGTCACATGAAAAGATATAATAAAATATTTACAAAAATGTGAGGGGTGTACTCACTTCTGTGAGATACTGTATATAGATATATAAATTGTGCTGTCAAATCGATTAATCGCGATTAATCACATCTAACATAAAAGTTACATAAAAGTTTATATAAAATATAAATATATAAATATAATATGTGTATATATATATATACACACACACACATATATACACACACAAAGTTTTACGTTAGATGTGATTAATTGTGATTAATCGATTTGACAGCACTAATTTTAAAATGTATATGATATGAAAGACTTCTAAGACTAAAAAATCGTACTTATTCTAAACTTTTGACCGCCAGTGTATATATAACTACAAACTAGGTTCATGTGACCTGCTTTGCTAGCTTCTACCCATTTACATTTATGTAAAATCCAAAGCAACTTCAATTTCATACGAGGTATATTTTATCAGTTACATTCTCTGAGATTCAAACACTTAGTCTTAGCATTGTTAGCGTTATGCGCTACTAAATGCCTACAGAAATGCCTCAAAGTGACAGTTGAATTTGCACCAAAATGCCACTTAATTGTCAACAAAATCTACCCCTTTAAACAATTGATTAGTCTACATAATATATGTAGCAATCATATATTGAACATGTCATGTAACAGTTAGCATTGCATTAGAGTTATAAACACAGCCATGTTGATGCCGATAACACTCTTGACTTGCATAAATCCTTAAGTATTTCTTACTCTCCACAACTACAAAAGAAAACCCTGACACATTTGTTAGTTGAAAACAAATTCAGCTCATTGTTTAATCTATGCTGTTTGCACCTCTAGCTAATTAAATACATGAAATGGCTTGTGATTAGTCTTCTGTGGCCATCGACAAGTGTTCGTCACCTCGTGCTGAACGCTTGCTAGCAGCATTGTTGTGAATAATTCACAGTAGCGCCCAGCGTTCCTTCAGCCACTTTGCTCTGCCAATATTAATTGCACGTTTTTTGCATTAGCCAATTTGCTGTCATGTTATCTCGCTGCCAACATGTTGGTGAAAGGAAAGAGGAGTGATGAAGACGGAGATGTGATTATTATTGCTGTCAGCTTCTTTGTTTGAGGAACATTATACTGCTTGAGTGGCAGAGACACAGAGTGCTGTGAAATGTGTATTGTCTCAGTGATTGAACAAGATTTACATGAGTAAGATATAAATATATAAATATATGTATAAATGCAACATGTATCTGCCTGTTCTCTGCGACTTTAAAGAATTTGGGTCTCATTCACTAATAATGGCTTGAATAATTTGTATTTATATGCACACTAGATCTCCCAAATTTTTTACCTAATTCGCAACACGTTATGTTTTAAATGAGCGACTGTGTGCCCAAGGTCATTTTCATAAACACACCCATCTCTATACATGGGCTGTATAGAAACCTCACAGCTTGAGCTTTAACGCGGCTTTATATATCTGTACATGATGAACTATATTTAAGATGAAATAATCATGTATAAAATTTAATATTAACACATTTAAGTCCACCCAGAGTTTTGCATACGTGTAGTTTCAGTTGTTCCTTTTTTATTTATTTTTTTTTTTTTGCTTAAATTTAGAATAAATTTGAGTAGGAAAGTTATTGATGAATCATGAATTGTTTGTAAAAACATTCGTGCACAGATTTCACATGCAAATTTGTGCATATGCACGGTTAGTGAATGAGACCCTCTGTCCTTTATCCAGTGCAGGGTTGCCAGGTTTTCACAACAAAACCCGCCCAATTGCTACTCAAAACTAGCCCAAATCACGTTTCACGGGGGGTCCCACAGTAAAAATCGTGTTCCGGGGTGGTAAAATCCGCGTTTTTGGTGGGGTTCCCCAGGTAAAAGTTGCATTCCAGGAACTTAATATATTTGGGGTCGCTTCAACCCACGGACATGAAAAACAACCTGCGGCAACAGTGTAAAAGTAGCCCAATTCCGTGGGAAAACCACGGACTTGGCAACACTGATCCAGTGTCATAACAACAGGGTCATGTCACATTAGGGTTCAGGGAAGGTTTGGACATTAGACATCATCCTCCGTTGTCTGTATTAGTCAGGTAATCTCTTTAGGGTCTTGACATTGAGTGAATTATCAGTTCTTTACCATTTACTCATTAAGTGTCTCCTTGGATTTGGATCCAATGGAGAAGAATGGATGTCAGAATCTATTAAAGGTGAAAATGTGATGTTTGGCACATGCTAGTATGCCAAGAGTTGGGCTGAAGTTTAGTTTGAAAGGGTAGATCACCATAAACAGACAGCTACTACCAAAAGCCTCCCATTAGCTACCATGAAATGTTAGCAAAACATGTTCTCCCTTCACTATTACCATCTTTCTGTGTTTCGCAACTCTAAAATGAAGGTATGTTTTGGTACAAAACAATGCTAACAATGCTAAATGCTAATAATAAAATGCAACCAAACGGTCATGGGTTGTTAGAGTAGCAAAATAAGTATGATAATCATAGGCTAATCACCAAGGAGGAGAAAACATGTCCCAAACCTTTTGTCGTTGACGTCAAAGACAGTGTGTCCAACTCTGTGACGTTTTAGTGCAAATTCATTTGTCACTTGGGAGAAGGTAGTCAAATTAAGCAGATGCTAATGCCAACAGGTTGCATAGCATGTTTCCTCTAAACTCATGAAAAAACTACACTGGGTAAAAGAAAAAAATGACGCAAACAGGTCAAAGATCACTCAGAAGTGGTTTCTGATATCTGAAATTACAGTAAAGATTACCAAATTTGAGGTTGTAAAATGTTGCACCTTTTACAGAGTGGAACCGCTAATGCTAAATGCTAAAAGCTAAAAGGCCAAATAAATGTGTAGCAATTTTAAAAACAAAACATATATGCTCTCTGTTTAAGACACACTTCTGACTCCATGCGTGACAGCTCGGGGATTAGGATTTCTTTAAGACTCAAATACTCTGTTCGTAATCCAGGGGCTCGTAATCCAGATTTTAGCAGCGGCAAGCATGGTAATTTGAGCATGTCTCATTGACCTTGTTGGAAAGCAAGGATTTTAAGTTAAAGAAAAGCACTCAAACGACCCCTTTGCCTAGCATTAGCTTACGTTTTCAGTGATTGGATAACATTTGGATAGCAGTTGAGCTGTTGCTTTGACTGGCTAGGTTGTAAATGTTCCATAAATACATTTCCATTTTTTCCCTCTGTTTTTATTTGTCGCTAAAGTGTGGATTTTGGGGATTTTTTTTTTTTTCTTTTCATTTTGCTCTCACAATTTGAGTATGTTTCAGTTAAAAAAATGTATATAATATACATTCAAAATAAATGTAATACTAATTTGTATAATTATATAAATGTACTTTTTATTAAATAAAAATGCAGTTAAAAAAAATAAATAACTGAATATATGGCAGCCAAACACACTCTAATCCATTATATCTGTTCTTGGTGTGTTTTGTTCATTTGTCTCGACCCTGTCAGCCAATGCGACAGACCATTAGGCTGATGAGATTTATTTATTGTGACATTTTTTATTGTTTGAGTGGAAGCAATTATGAAGAACTTATTATTTTGCATAATGACTTGCCGTTTCAGTCACGGCACGTTTTCCTTGCTCACTAGAAGAACCTCACGCACCGAATGACAGCTACTGCAGTCGATAAAACTCAGTGAGGGATTATAAAATTAATGCATCATACTGAGAATGACAGGACATTATCGTTTGCTGTTTTTATAGTCTACTAAGTAAGCACATTCTCACTTTCTCTCTCTCTGTCCCAGCCTGGCGATTTGCGGAAAGCCTTGTGATTTATCTGTTTTTTCCTACAAGGCTTCTCTTACGGTTATTGTACAGCAACGTACTAGTGTGTACACAGTGGTGATTTCTTTAAAACTATAGAGTGAAACAGTTGGTTCCAGAAGTAAAAACTACATTACCCATGATGCTGTACAGAAAATTCCACCAATCAGAGTCAAAACACGGCAAATGATCTGATCTCTAAAAGTGTGTGGGCCCTTTTCAGTGCTGCACTCATTGTGTTCTGTTTTCCAGTTTGTATTTCCACAGCATGAAGGTAAGATCTTACGGATTTATGGATGAGCCGCTCATTTTAAAATCTTCCCAGTCTACTGACATTTGTTATAACATCCGCTTCAAACATTACAATGCTCATGATAACTTTCGTTAACTCTACAATAAGTTAATCCACTTCGCTAGCTAATTACTCTTCGACAGCGCTGCCATAGAAATAAACAGAGCTTCCGCAAAAATGGAGGTTCAAAGACAAAATTTAAAAGATGGCTGCATACTTGTTTCTAAGGTCTATAATGTTAGTGAATAAAAGAGTAAAATGTTACACAGTACTTTTCAAACAAATAGATCATTTTTAGCTTTATTTCGAAATTAATATGTCCATAGAAGACCTGTGGGTGTACCTAGTATACTGACACCTAGTGGTGGGGATGAAGAATTGAGAAAGAAAAAAAGGTAATCAATGCCTTGTAGAAATGCACTTTTCACAGTCAGCCATGACAATTTTTTTCCACATTCAAAAATCATGTGATTTCAACATGATGGCGACCATGTAAAATAAAACCGCTTATAAAAAGGCTACTGATAGGACTGGAGTCAATTTGTTTATGCATAAAACTTTTTAATTGAGGAAAAATTACTAAATACACGTATATTCTGTATATTATACAAAAATTGCCATTGATAACTGACATCTGTGCTTCCCCAGTGTTAAAAAAAACTCCAGCCACCATATATGTACCGGAGCTGAATATTTCAGCACCAAAATCCATGCTAAAAATACTTCTTAAGAAGCACTGAAGTAACCAGACAGGAGTTTTTGTGGTCTTTCGCTTAAGTTTCACCCTCTCTTCGTCTTAACCCCTTAGCCTGTTTTCCTCGTCCACACTCTCACACGTGTCCTCGCCTCATACTCGATTAGAGATCAGGATGTCTGTTTTAACAAGGTTTGGCAAACATTGTATTGCGCACGATTACGAGTGCTGTTTGCACACACACACACACACACACACACGTGCTCACTCGCACACGTGTGTGTCTAGGCAGCAGAGCAGAGTCTGAGCTGCGGTTTATTTTTAGATTTATGGAAACCTAGAAATGTCCAATTCAAAGAGCTGGGTTGTACGCTTAGCCATCTTTCACCATTAGTGAAGCAAGGCACATGTTTTAGAGCATATGTATAATGCATGCTACGTGTCGTGATCTCAACAAATGCACAAAAAGATGAAGTCGCTCGTAAAAGAAACGTATCTTTCCTGCCTCAATGTACTGCCTGAAGCAAAAAAGGTTTATTAGATGTTGCTAAGTCTGCTAAGCTAATATGATATGCAGTCCAAATGTATGAATTAAGGAAGTATACATTTTTCATTGTAGATATATTGCATTTCCGAGTAGAACATAATTGAACAAAAAAAAAAAAAAAAAAGTATGACAGGATGGGATTTTATTCATAAGTTTTTGAGGTGGCATATTTTTCGCCCTAGGTGACATTAGCCAAAAGTTGTTTTAGAGCAAGTTATGTTTAGAACCAAGATTAAGAAGACAAAGTTCTTCTTTTTTTTGGAATAACATAAACTGATAAATCGCTCGCAATAATATTTCACAATCTTTCAGGAACGTGTAGTAGAAAAGTAAATTAGCGGATCAAGTAAATTAGCTGATTATGTAAATTAGCGTATTTGCAGCAACAAACACAAAACCATTCAAACCATTGCAAAAACCATTCAAACAGATTTCCAGATCACTCTCCTGTCTATCATTGGTCCGACAATACAGATAGCCCCACCCCAAACTTACGCCATTGGTTGAGTCACTGTTCCTATGTTGAGCTGGTCGGATTTGTTCAAATAAAAAGAGTATGTTTTGATAGGACTACAGTGTTTACAGTTTTTGTGGAAAACAACCTTTGAATGGCTTACTTATAGTTGTCTTTTTTTGCAATTTAAAAAAAAGTTCAATAAACTTCTACAGTTTTTTACTTTTTGTGCGTTTTACCCCACATTCCTTTAATAGTGTTTTAAATGTTGGTGTTGCTCTTATCGTTAAATTCGAATATCTAAGCTGTGCTATCTATGTAACACTAAGCTGTACTTTTTGTTTTATTAGTTTCCCAAAAGGCGCCTGTATATCATGTTCTAAGTATAAAGTCAACAGGGTTGTATTTTCCGTTTGAACCCTCTCATATATTGTGTGTTATAGGATCATAGCAGCTCATTAGACCAACCTGTTATGGCCTTTATATTTCACACTCCCTTCTGCTTCCTTGGTTCCCCTGGGTCATAAAACTGTAAACACGCATATGAGAGCAGACCATGTGCAAACTAAATCACAGTCAGGCCTGGGCTATTTTCACCGCCGATTATGGCCAGACCCCAGACGTACCTCAGCTTGACGATCCTACCCATTTACCAAAGAAAGGACGGGCTGGCATCTTAGAACTACCTAGGAAATCAATTAAAAGGTGCTTTCCAGTGTTTTATAAGGCATACCGGGGCTTGCTCTGAAGTCGTCTCTTTTAGAACATAAAGCGAGCGGCCGTCAATCGCCTTTATTGCGGCTTCGTGCAAGGCCTGGTTCAGGGGTCACAAGCTCTTAACGTAAGACGGCACGGCGCCCGGGACTCTTTGAGCAGCCCCGCGACTCAGCAGGGTAGCGGATAAGAGAGACCAGAGGCAGATGGTTAAGAGAGTGCGAGAAACCCAGCAGGAGGGGGGTAATGAGTGCTAATAGGCACAGGAAGAGGTTGAAAGAAAGGTCACCTGGAAATGTGGCGGAAGACCAGATGAGAAACGGACAGGAGCGGAGATTAAATGAGTCGACCAGAGGTGACAAAGCCCCAGATTTTTTTTATACTGCCTGTAGTATAAGGACTTAATCCTTCATCCGTTTTTATTCTCCAACAGGGTACCTCCATGTATACAGGAACAGATTATGACGTCGGGATGTCCTGGGCACAGATGCCATACACAAGAAGGGAGCAGCACATTAAGACGCTACAAAACAAGATCTCTCCCGACCCTTTACTAACAGCCTTTAAGTGGAGACTTAAGTGTAGATCTAGTTTTGTTGCAAAGTGTAAAGTGGTGTCAGACCCATCATAGAGTTCTTCGATTAATAAAAATGACCAAACTTTGTCACAATTCTTTATCATTTTGTCACAACTTTAATTTCTGTACGTTTACTGATTACCATTTTTAATCAGTAATTTTTGTTGCCATTAACTGAAACTGGGTAGGGAATTTGTAGTTCCCCAGCATACTTTGCAGGAGAGTAAATGTTGAACTTTAATGTTTTTGATTGTGACAAAAGGGGAAGACATAATGTTTAATATCCATTTATGTTGAGAGTTTCTGACATTTTGGGTTACCATTTTTGCGAAGAATGATGCTTTTGCTTAGATTAAGGGTAGTGCTTAAAGTAAGGTGTTATTGCTAGTCTGTTCCTCAGACAAACATGAGCTACGTCCGAAATCGAATACTTCCCTACTATATAGTATGTGAAAAACAGTATGTCAAAAGAGTAGTATGTCCGAATAGTATTCGAAAACAGTAGGCGAAAAGTCCACGGATGACGTACTACTTCCACTTCAGAGATTCGGAAGTGCGCATTCGATGGACACTACTATCCCATGAGGCAACGAGAGGGAATTTATGAATGACAGTGAAGCATCGAAACTGACGCTGGAAAGTCAAGTGACAGTAACAACATGGCGGATGTTGTACGTCCAAATTTCATTTATACTACCAATATTCGTGCTATATAAAGCATACTTTTTTAACGGTCATGAAGTAAATTCTAATTCACATGTACCTACTCAGACAGTACGCAATTTCGGACACAGCGCTAGTGTTTGGCTTTAGAAGACTTGGAATATAGGGCACAAGTTGTATGGACTGCTTTTATGGTGGTTTTCAGAGCTTGCCATTAACTTTTTTGCTCACCAGCCACTGTGGCTAGTGGTTTTAAAAGTTACTAGCCACTCAGCATTTTCACTGGCCACAATTTTGGCATCGATACCATGGGGAAAAACTGCCATATAGATATTTTTAATATTATCTCATAATTTTGGCAGCAGATATATTAGGCTGCAGATATATTAGGCTGCTGTCACTTTAAGACCTGACGCACGGATCCAATATAGTGTTACACATGCGTTTCCTCAATTTCTAGGGATGTAACGATACATCCAGAACCGGTTGAAAATCGATTAAAACGTGACGATTCAAGTCGGTTGAGATGCTAAATGAATCGCGATACATTTTGGGGCGGGGGTTTATATGAATGTATATGTGAGGAGAGCTGACTGGGTTCAGAAAAGTTTATATGGTATTTTCTTTTCATCTTACTTCCGTACAATGCATTTTAAAGTACTTTTAGTGCACAATTTACAGCGGTAACCATGGAAGCGCTGATAAGCGCCACCTGCTGTCAAGACAGTGTATTTGCGTTCTCATGCAGCCCGTCTGCTGTTATGAAGTTTTATGTAGCATAATTTCACAAAGCTAAAGTCTGAACATTCTGTTTTTGCTTCAAATGTTAAAAAGTATACAACCTAATTTAAATTAAAAACTGCTCTTGCTGCATGTATGCAGCATCTTTGTTGGTTGCCTCTAAATGCAGTGGTTGCCTCTAATTTTAAATGGCTACAGATAGTTCTGTAATAGAGCAAATAAACATCTTGTTCATGTACTCATATGAAGAGATTTATTTTATTTTTATTATTTATTTATTTATTTTAGGATCTGTTTTAAAATTTCAATTTAGTTTTGTTATAAAGATATTTCAATTTCACAAAGAAATATGCAGCATTTTGTCTGAGAAATAATAAAAAGACACTTTCTCATTTAAATCTCATTTTGTTAAAAAAAAAAATAGTGAGAAAATCGAATCGTGAAACCAGTATCATGAATGGCATCGAATCGTGATTTGAGTGAATCGTTACATCCCTATCAATTTCTCAACTGTTTATGTTCACTTAAAACATAACTTACTGTATTTACGTGAATACTCACCAAGACATTATTTTGTGTGTATTTAACTGTTTAAGCGCAGTAAGCAGCGGAAAAAAAATTAGTATTGAGAGGTGCGCACTTTGGGTGTGAGCACAAAATCTGCGGGAATGAGTTAAATTATGTGCAATATGCGCAATCCCATGCCGAAATTCAAGCCCTTTCACACCAACAATATTCATCTGGAGCAAATAAAACAAGTGAGCGAGGGGAGGCGGGTTTGTGTGTCAACTCGATGTCGGAGAGATGAGAAAGCGAGAAAGTGCAGCTGGTATCGTGTATCTATTCTGTTGAATATTAGTATTGGAAGCGTTTCAGATATTTCAGTATCGATATGTATCGAAAAATCAATATTTTTGACAACACTACATTGCATTTATTTTATTATTTCAGATGCCTTTTTAAAAGACTACAATTGAAAAGTGTATATATTATATATAAAATTCAATGCGCCAAAGTGGTTAGTAGGAGTGTCTGCGTTACACGCCACTGCTGAAATACACCCGATTTTGGCAGGTTGGCCGGTGCTAATGTCAAGCCATGGTGGTTTTGCATCCCTTTGGCAAAGCATGTTTCTTTTGAATAACCAAGTTGTTTTAAGCTTCACTGCCTCAATTTACCTATATTTACAAGAACTGTATAAAACTACCCCGTTCTAGAAAATATGCACCATTTCTGCAGCTTATTAGGGCCCCCTGCTGGTCTGGAGCCCTGGGGAAACGGTTGGCAGGGCCGTGCGTTAATCCATCCACGCTTAAATTCAAATCCATGATGCTGACACAAATGCGGAGGTGTTTGGCACACTTCTTTGACAGATAAATTTGCTCTAGGTTACACACTTCCTCCCCCTTCTCTCTCTTTGTCTTCCTAACCTCATTTTTCCTGTGCTTATTTTCCCAGTGTCCTCTGAGGACGTTGCTCTGTTGGGGATTATAGAGATATTGCATTGTGTTCATTAAAGGCAGCTTATCCTCTTAATTGAGACCAATGTTTGGGCAAAGCGCCATGTCACCCGTGACCCTGTATTTAAAAAGAAGGTCAGATCCAAAGATTAGTTGCGAATGGCGGCCAGCTTAGAGTTTTCTGTGCCACAGTTGTCATCATGTTCTGATATGTGAGTAAACCAGACAACATGGCCGCTTATACACTGTCAACCAATTCAGGTTTTAGCTCATGTATGTACCTAAACAACAAAAAATGATTACAAGCTTAGTTTTTTTTTGTTCGTTTTTGATTTGCTCTACTTAGATTTAAAGTATACATAGGTATCATGCTACACTGCTTCTTCATGAGATTTCGATTTTTGCATTTTCTGAAAATAAATTTGAGCACAAAACAATGTTAGGGTGTTCAAGGTGGTTACCAGGGTGTTGCTATGTAGTTTTTAAGGTGTTCTGAGTGGTTGTTACTGGCTTAAAAAAAAGCACATTCTTGTTTATGTGATATTCTGGTCTCTAGATATGATTTGGTGCCTCCTTCAAAGTAGTTCTGTGGTATTTTTTTCACTCATTCATATCTTATCATAATAGTACACTTCTTCTTAGCAAATAGGTGTCATTTGTACAAATCAATATATCAGCACTTGAGCTCCACTTTTGTAGTACTTTAAATAAACCTCTCAGTGTGTTTCCATAAATTCTTTTACTACTTGCTGAGCTTGTTCCTGAGCGTTGTGCTATGTGGCACTTGTGTGGTAACGCGGGTGTGGTGTTTATAAGTCTTCCAGAAGGGCTTGGTTGAGAAGCAAGCTTACCAAACACTTTCTCATTCCTCAGAGACACCCTGTTAATCAGGCACGGAGGACATGAGCATGTTTTTTGGCTAGCGTAGGGATTTAAAACCTCAACAGGCCTCACCTGTAGATCCTCGCGCACCTGCTTCTGGTAAACCGCTGCCTGAGGCAGCCTTTGCTCTCATCTCAAAGGAGTCCACTCAAATCCTCTCCCAGGAAAAGAAGGAAAGTACAGAGATGGGAAAATAAAAGAACTATTCACATTGGTATGTCAGGGGCTTTGAAGATGAACTTGAAGAACATCCCTCAAAAGAACTTCCTCTTACTGTTTGGTTGTTCACTTTTAAAAGGAGGCTTCACCTTTTTTTCTGAAGTCAGTCCAAATCAAATTTCAGAAGCCAATCCAGAAGGCAAGAAGGTGTTTTAGTCCGTTGTGTCAACATCAGTGCTTCTTTATGAATTAGTGCAGATTTTCTTGTTGGAATGTGGTCTACAGAACAGGCTTGTTAAAATCATTCAACATATCGTAATTAATTCACATAGCTTCGGTCTTTGAGACAGTCTTTGATTGTTTTCTTGCACCATACATAAATAACAATAAAGATTTTTAGCTAGCATAAATGTTTGACAATTTTTTGTCCTCCAGGTGAAATTTGTATTTCCAGAAACATACTTTAAGTACCTGAACGCAGATGCTACTACCTGTGTTTCTCAGAAAACTGATTGTTTTCTTTTACTTTTACATTTTTCTTTTCAGGTCATCTACTGTTATCACAGAGCAATGGTTTGAAGAAAATCTTGCTAAGCAAGTCAGCTAAAACAAAATGTTCATAGCAAATTACTTGAATAAAAACATATATATGAATATATTGTTTAACAGCACAGACAGAAGTGCTTGTAAGAAGCCACTGTGCATTTTCCGAGTGCTTTGTTCAAAAGCTCTTCATTATTTGTAATGATCTGTTCAAGCATTGATAGTATACCCTGATGTATTTTGCAGCATGTAAGTGAATATCAAAGAGGCATGCAAAGGGAAAAGAATGGAAAAAGAGCACTCAGCACTACACCGCATGGAGCATTCGTTTGATTAAATAGTCACCGGCCCTGAAGGGATTGCGCCAGTTGGGTTGAAAGCTACCTCCTATCAGTTTAACTTGAAGGGATTTGCTTCATCTGACACCACACAAGGTTTCTCCTCCGTCTCGGCCTGTTTGTCATCCTGCTCGACTATTTGTCTAGCTGTCCATCTCTAACAATTAGGCTGTCTGAAGAAACCCTTGATTTTTCAGGGCAGATGGCGGCGGCTGACAGGTGATTCTCTGTCAGGCTTTGATTCAGGGTCTTGTTCTGTTGGCAGCCTGTCGATTTTCATCCAACAAACGTACACGGCACAAGGAGGCTCGAACAATGTTTATTCGGTACAAAACAGAGATAATTCCTCTGGATTTATTTTTAGCTTATTCAAAATATTGCCTTGGCGAGCGTCCTGCATTCATAAAGATATGCATCATCTCTTGATCTGCCTGGAATTATGGGAGATTCAGTTTGCACATGCACACACAAGATCCACCTCTGTTAGTCTCTTTTCATGGCTACGTTCAGAATGCAATACTAGCGTACTGCTTGATAAGCAGTATACACTGTATACTTTAATGAAAATAGTGTGTGAAACCGTAAGCATTATGCTACAATAAACCTTTCAAACAGCAGTATAATATATTTAGTCATGTTACTCATTGCATTGCATGTTTAATTTAGTAAGTAAGGCATCCAGTTATTATAAATTTAGTAATTCAATTTTGTATAAAAATATTCTAAGGTCCTAAGCAAACTGTACTTAAGAAGAGTTTGTGATGCTACCTACGATGTGATTCCACATTTTGTTGCATTTAAAAATGTGTCATTCTCAGCATTGCCACTAGCAGTGCTATAACTTGCATTAACTTTAACTTTCTTTTGCTGAGCAAGTTAGTTACAGTTGGGCTGCGTTTAAGTCCATTTTTTACAACCTTCCCCGCTTACTTTCCTCTGTCTCGTTCACTCAGATGTATGTCATTGCTTACGTTGCATGAGTGCCCACTACTGGCGGAACCCTTACAGTGTGTTTAAATGGAACCCCAAATTATTAGTTCACACTGCACGATTTTCAAAGTCATCAGATCACTGTTCTTTTTACACTGCATGATTATCTGGGGTCACTGCTGTGTGCACATTGCATGATGGATCGGTGACAGGGGGTTTCACATTGCATGACTTTTCAATAGTAAGAATCGCTGACAACTCTGTCTGGTCCGCAAACCATGTTTCACAACCAAACAAACGCGAGAAGTGATAAGGAAATAATGCAAGGTCACATGTGAGACCAGAGTTCTTGCGCGAGACTGGAATTGTTATTAAAAGTGTTAGAAGCTAGAAGCTTGTGATCCAAATTGTCTGTGTGCTAATTTGCAGCGAAAAGGAGAAAAGAAAAAAAGATTATGGAGGAGGAAATTGTTGGGGAGACACGGGTCTATAACTCCTACCTGAACTTCCCACTGCCCTGTATCTTGCTCCCTCATTGGCTGTAGGTCATCACTGATGTTATTTTCAGTCAGAACACATTTCACACAGCAGGATTTTTAATTGCAGACAGGTCCAGATATTTAGCATGCCAAATATCTCATGGGTGTTGGCGACGCATTGTCGATTCTCTCAGATCGCGTCTTTGATAATTCACACTGTGTGATTGTCACTCGCATGAACAGGCACCGATTTGCCTCCGATTTCGGGCATTTGTTACCGATTTCGCAAAATCTGTCGGCGAGTGAAAATCAGGCCTGAACTCGGCATAAGCCCTTGATCACGTGTTCTAGAGCTGATTTATTATTTACAGTTTTTTTTCCTTATGAATTTGTTTTACGCACCATTCTATAGGCCTGTATGAATGCTTGGGCTGTTGCAGAAAATATAAAAAATTACACAAACGAAAATGATAACCATACAATAAACTATGACAATCAGCTTAAGGTAGCTACAGGTACTATGCAGTTAAATGTCAAAATAATTCCAATACCATACTCTAGAGTTGTGTGGGGGTAAATTAAACACGATCTGCTGTGACGTCACAGTCGTGCTGCATTGTGGTCTATAGATTTGCCTGAAGTGTACATATAGACTTGCTCCCTCGGTCAAAATCGAGGGGTCAAGGGTCTGTTCAAATAAACTTCCCTCGCCCAATTGACGAACTTTAACGCACTTCAAAATGGTAGCAGGGATTCCCCTGAGGGGAAGTGCGCAAGTGTATGCCTAAAAGTGAAGTTAAACGTTGATATGTTTATAGCTCTAACTAATATCATCCAGTTTAATTGCACTGACAATTAAAGAAAACTCTATCGCCCCCTTAAGTACTGGAGCTTGCTAATGCCATAAAAAATGCAAGAACATAAATGCACAGGACTTCACTGTTGCATTTGCATATGAGTAGCTGTGTAGAATTTGTTCTCAATAATCAGAGATGTGAAAAATTGTAATAGATATTGTGCTAAAAATATGCAGTTGCGTTGTGAGATACAGTAATCTATCTAGTGTGCTTAGGATGTTTTTTTTCTTTTTCACTACTTGTTTCTTTTCATATGTGTCTAGTTAATGTGTAAAGTGAGATCCCAGCTGTAATGTAAGTGTGCATATATGTATGGTTTTGCGGTCACATTGTCGACACAGATTCTTCCTTTGTGTGCCAGAGCGGGAAGAAAAGCTTCATCTGTCTTGTGTCTCGCCGTTCCTCGTCAGTACACATTGATATGCAGGCCACACTCCCGTGCTGCTCACGGACTGCAATGAAGGGCCCGGGATGCGATGCGTAATGACACTGAAGGCTCTTTAACACCACAAAATGCAGAGCGACACGCGGAATATGATCTTGGGATCTCGCTGCTTGTTGATGTACGAACGTACACATTTCAAAACGGCCCCATTACATGCGTGCATGTGATTTAATGCAGCTGAGCACGTTTAAAACCTGGCCTCTGAGAGCCAGAATTTATTTCTACTTTCATTTTATTATTAATATTTTGTCATTTGTGTATTTTATGTGTGTTATTTCAGTAGCATTTATATGTTTTTTTTTTAAATTATTTCATTGTTATTTCAATTAATGGAAACCATTTTTTGTTTTGGCTTTAGTTAACAATAACAACATTAACTGACACATTATAAAACTATTAATTTATTGTCAGTGATTAAAAGTAACAATGCTTACTTTGGCTAAGGCTGGTTTAAAATGATCTGAGTGGTCTTGTACGTCTTCATGCCATTTTTTTTATTTCTATAAATAAAATATTGCTTAAAAGACTTGCACTCTAGGCTAAACCACATAAGCATAAGAAACATTTCTAGGTACTAAACCGCAGATACACCGGAGATCTGATTGGATGACTGTCAGGTTAACCATAATATGGCCAGAGCAAATATTTTAGCCCCCATGCTACAGTCTTACGCCGGTGAATGCATAAAATTGTGCTTCTCTGTGATTTTTCACTCTCGCTGCAGTCAGGCGGCATAAAAAATGCATGGTAGTGATAGCATCTCTCGCTCTAGTTCCCTAAGCCGTGACCCAAGCTTAACCAGGAAAGTTGTTTGCTAAATGTCAGCCGGGTTCAAGAAGATCTTGCTCTCTAGAGGACCTCACTGACCCAGTGCTCTGTGTTAAGTGACGTTCAGGGGAAGCTATTTTGAAAACTTAGTCTGCTAAGCTACAAGCTAAAGCTACTCATAGTTCAACTACACTCAAGCTACCCTTTAACTATAAGCTACTGATACAAAACAGCTAATATATAACATTCATCTTTATTTGTTTTGTGGAAGTTGACATCATGTTTAACCTTTTCATTCATCAGTCAAAGTTTAAAATCTTACGGAGCTTGATATATGATGTTATTGGAGTAACTGGCATCTCTGGTGCCATACCTATATTAAAACCTTTGCTTAAATCGTATTTTCTTTCCATTCTATCTGCAGGCGAGCATCTCCGCATCTGCCCGCAAGGTTACACCTGCTGCACCAGTGCCATGGAGGAGACACTGTCGAACCTGAGCCGCCGAGAGTTTGAAGGCCTGGTGAGGGAAGCGGGACGTTCCATTCAAGCCTCGCTGAATGCCCAATACAGGACTTTTGACAGTGAGTCCACTACTCAAATGCACGCAGTCTTGCAGTTGGTCGTGTTTTGATGTATTGTGTCTTGCAGCTGCTAACACGTCTGCTCAGTTTTTCCACTGTAGGGCGGCAATGTTAACAAAATGATTTTCAAATAATCCAAATGTTTAAGTTGTCATTTCTCCACCCAGAGTGTAAAATTGAGGAAGAACAGAGTAGCAATTGCAGCAACTCACAAAGGAAATGAGATTTAGAAGTTTTACAGTGTACTTGTACTGTCACGGACAGCTTTCTTATCCAGAGCAGTAGTTTATGTAACTTCATCTGCTTTTAGTTAACATTTTTCATTTACCCGTCTGCAGGGGTTAACGAATGTGAAGGGTTAAAGAGTTGCAGTACTTTGAAGTCCAAATTCTCTCCTGGTTTGTGTCATTGTAAGCTTAGATAAAAGGAAAACTCTGAAGTTCATATGCTTTCACACCAAGTGGTCCTCGCAGGGCCATTACAGTGGGTTTTTATAGCCTTTTGCTGCAGTGCACCATTTAAGCATGATAAACTGTAGTGATGCTAATAATGATAAGATATTCTGATGCAGCTGTTCAATTTCATGACCCTAATCAGATGCATCCTGCAACCTATAGAATGAGAATACAGTAATCATATGCTCAATATATATATATATGAGAAAAGTAAAAAAAAATATATATATATTAATTTTTAATGCAAATATGTTAATTATTACATTACCTGAATGTTGAACATACAGTACATGAAATGAATGTTATTTGTGTGTTACATCATACAAATTCCCCTAATAGGCAAAACATAGTGAGCATTCATCTTGTTCAAGATTTTTTTTTTTTTTTTAGAAATCTCCAATTTTCCCCCCCAGGAGCTTTTTTTTTTTTTTTTTTTTTTTTTTTTTTTTAAGAAATCTAAATATTTTTAATTTCTATTTTCATGGAAAAAACAAAAATAAAACCAAATAAAAAATAATTAAATATGAATTTATTTTTATATTTACATGTTAAACTATACATGGTGAACATATGAAATACATAAAATAATGTTATTAAATCTGCAATGTAAAACAATATTCCACAGATCTGCTTCAATAAATATTTTTTGTAAGTTATATTATAGGATTAGTTCACTTTCAAATGAAAATTACCCCAAGCTTTACTCACCCTCAAGCCATCCTAGGTGTATATGACTTTCTTCTTTCTGATGAACACAATCGGAGAAATTTTAATAAATATCCTGACGCACCTGAGCTTTATAATGGCAGTGAGCGATACCAATGAGTATGAGCTGAAGAAAGTGTCTCCATCCACATCCATCCATCATAAACATACTCCACATGACTCCGGGGGGTTAATATAGGCCTTCTAAAGCGAATAGATGCGTTTGTGTAAAAAAAAAAAAAAAAAATCCATATTTAACAAGTTATGAAGTAAAATATCTAGCTTCCACCAGACCGCCTTCCGTATTCTACTTACGAAGAAAGTGTAAAACTCTGGCAGTTCAAAACGCTTACGCTATGTCCTACGCCTTCCCTATTCAACTTACGGAAAAAGCTTAACTGACGCAACGCCAGTTACGTTTTTTCCGTAATTTGAATACGGAAGGTGGTCTGGCAGAAGCTAGATATGTTACTTCATAACTTAAATATGGATATTTCTTTTACACAAACGGATCGCTTCACTTCAGAAGGCCTTTATTAATCCCCCGGAGCCGTGTGGAGTATGTTTATGATGGATGGATGTGGATGGAGACACTTTCTTCAGCTCATACTCGTTGATCCCTATCACTGCCATTATAAAGCTCTAATGTGTTCATCAGAAAGAAGAATGTCACATACACCTAGGATGGCTTGAGGGTGAGTAAAGCTTGGGGTCATTTTCATTTGAAAGTGAACTAATCCTTTAAAAGCCATGTAAAATATTCAGTAGTCACGGTGCTTTAATGTTGTACTAAAATCTGCAATTACTGTATATTGGTGAACAGTAGCCAGTGGACTCATTTGTATGTGATTTCTTTATTAGTTTCACTCTATGATAAGTGACTTTTTATCATTGCAGCATACTTTCTGGAACTTCTAAATGGCTCTGAACGGTGGTTGGAGGAGGCGTTTGTGGCCGCTCTGGGGGATTTGTACCGACCTAATGCAGGAGTGTTTCGTGACCTCTACGCTGACCTGCGTCGATATTACAGTGGTGCCAGCCTGAACCTTGAGGAGGTCTTGGACGAGTTCTGGATGAAGCTCCTGGAGCGCCTTTTGAAGGCATCTGACCCAGAGACCGCCTCACTGCTCTCTGACGACTTCCTGGAGTGTGCCTCCAAGCAGACAGAGACCCTTCGTCCTTTTGGAGATGCTCCACGTGAACTGAAGGCCAAGCTGGTGCGGGCATTTATCGCTGCTCGGGCATTTGTCCAGGGCCTTAATGTGGCTGGAGAGATTGTACGGAAGGTGTCACAGGTACAGTTGATTATATTTCTTTTGTAGGATGCTGTGTTGTATTGGTTAAGGCTCAGGGCTGGTAACCAGAAGGTTGCTGGTTTGATCCCCTCAAAAAGCATGCCATGTGCCAAGACTGTACTGCCCTTGAGTAAGGCAATTAATCCCAGGGTGCTCTAGGGTGACTGGCAGCATTCATGCATGAAAGTTAAAAACAAGCATTCTACTAAATAAGTTAAAAATAAAGACCACCTTTGGCAGTATTTCCAGTCCCTACCAGAGTTTAACATCTTTGAAGCTGGAAGATTTTCTTCTTTTCAAAATTGCTCAAGTTCCATCAAACAGGATTGGGACCATTTGGGAGCAAAAAAAATGTTAAGTTTAATGGTGCTCAACTGAATTAAGGTCTAATTTTCTTGTTTTTAAAACTCACCAAATTTCTTTTAAATCGTTGTTCTGTAGAAAGATGAGTCGTCTACCAATCATCCTCAATGCTCTTGCAAATCATATCATATTTTGCTCCAGAAACCATACTGTCATTGATATTTCCAAATGAGAATTCCAGTGTGAATTCTTGGGTTACATTTGCACAAAATATAGCACTTCACATCAAAGTCTTAAAGTTCAGTTAAGGTCTCATCAGACCAGGGATTCAAATCTTTGACAAGCCTTTTGGGCAAATACCAGCAAAGAAGTGATAACAAAGACGTCCTTCTTTCACCTTCGACCTTCCTTACGAGCCAGATTTATGAAGTGTTTCTGTTCTTGAAGTGCTATTGTTGATAGTTTCTCCCATTTTGTGTAGAAATTTAACTCTTTGGCATTGCCAAACTCTTGTCCAGACACCCAGTTCTGGAAGAAGTTCAATCATTTGCAGATGCACAGTTGTTTCATATTTTCTCACATTCATAATGACAAACCTCACAGTGCTTCAAGGTATATTTAATATGTCATGACTAGTATTTTTCAAGAACTTTGCCTCAGATCTGATTATAATGATCCTTGGGTTCTGCGGTAGGTTGTTGCCTTGGAAATGAAGTGTGTATTCTCCTAGAGACAGGTGTATTTGACATTAGAGTTCTACGGCAATAGGAAAAAATCTTCAATGAATCATTGTTCCATGGTGTAACACTGTGCAATTGAGAAAGTCCAAGGACACTGAAGACTTTTATATGTGGCTTAAACTCATATATGTTGTTTTTTGACTTAATGTGCCTAACTGTAAAAATCATGCATACCATTGAATGCCATACCCTTAGCAGGTGGTCTGTTTTCTCTAAAAGAGGGCAGTACCTTCAAGTGCCATAGTTGCCTAGAATGTCAATCAACGGATACTCCCAAATTCATCAATATTGGATCCATGACATCAGGACAAATGGCTACACTGCAGCTTTCCCAAAGATGTTTGCCTCAAACCCACACAAGGAAAATTAGTCCAAGTCCTTAGCGGCTACCCTACCCTTCCCTAGAACTCCCTGCTGCTTTGACAAATGAATGTAGGGCACAATGGTACTTCTCTATTCTTTAAGGGATTTCTTACAGAATTGGATTTAGTCTCCCGGTGCCAAACTCTCAGGAGATTCCTGCAAAGCAGACCTAAATTCTTGCTGATGTTGGGAATATATCAGTTCGGAATATTGCCTGTCTTCTGAAATGGCTTTTAGTAGTGTTATGTTGTCATATGTAAAAGCTGAATCCACTGGGATTAGCATTAAACATTAATATGTTTAGTCGTAGCTGTTTTCACATTTGCATTAGTAGCATGCAAGGCAGGTTCACACACGGTTGAAGTAAAACGATTAAACTAAAGTTGCCTTCGGCTAATATAAAGCATGATTACCTTGCTTTCCACACTTGTCTTTCCCAAACGACTTCAAAGTTTTTCTTGCAAAATACAGTAGTTGACTTGAATCCATATGCAGGTAATAAGCAGGTACTGTAACATTCAGGAAATCAAGCTGGCTCACAGCTAGCACTAATATTTACCAGTGTTCATTTGACATTTACTAATAAAAAACTGGTTTAGCTGATGATAAAAGGACTTAGAGAGCGATTATTATTGGAACAGTCCCCGAAGATGTTTCCCCCAAAGCAATACTGGGTTAACTGCCTTACAGTGTTGTTAGTTCATTGATAAATGGCAAGGCTTCAACCGAATATTGTTCATGTAAAAACAAGTGTGTGGCAACTAATGGCAACTTTTCCCACAGGTTCCTCTGAGCCCAGAGTGCAATCGTGCCATTATGAAGCTGGTGTACTGTCCTCATTGCCGAGGTCTGGGATCAGTCAAACCTTGCATCAACTACTGCAAGAACGTCATGAAGGGCTGCCTGGCTAATCAGGCTGACCTAGACACTGAGTGGCAGAGCCTTATAGGTAAAGCAGAGATTATACCACATGAACTCTTACTCTTTTGTTGATTGCTTGATTTCTATTTTTGTTGCATCACACTGGGTAGCTCCATCCCTTTTTTGTCACTTTGTTAAATATTTCACTTTTAGTCTTGATATAAATCTTACTTGGCACTGTTAATTTGATCACACACTCTGTTGTTCTCAATCAATCAGAAACCATGCTACAGGTGGCCACCAGTTTTGGTGCCGAGCCCAGTATGGACACGGTGATCTACTCAATTCCTGTGAGAATCTCAGAGGCAGTTCTTGCCATGCAGGAGAACATGGAGATCTATACCAGCAAGGTTAGGACATTGGAATTAAGCATCTACTTTAAATTTGTGTTAGTGGGTTAAATTGAATGCTCTTGAGGTACGAGTTTAAAGATTTATTGATCGCATAAGGACCATTTGTACAAATATACACATAAGTTTGTGTTGCGTTTCAGGTTTTCAAGACCTGTGGGGACCGTGGTGAGGAAGGCACACCAAGCTCAATATCCGAGGAGCCAAAAAAGAAAGGAAGTACAGTTACTGCCCTGGAATACAAACCCAGCCCCAAATCTGCAGCCAGACTGGAGGTGCAGGTGTGTGTGTGTGTGTGTGTGTGGCAGCATCAATTTCTGGCCTACTTTTATGAGTTTTATACACTGTTGTGTTTTTATACAGTTTCATACGAGTGTGTTTGTAATTCCCAGGTCACAGACGTGTCCAGTAAACTCAAGGAAATGCAATTTTACTGGATCCAACTCCCTTCGGCTCTGTGCAGTGGTAAAACAGCATCCACAACCGGTGGTGATAAATGCTGGAATGGCATCACCAAAGCCAGGTATTACATCTTGGGGCAAATCAAAAAATTTTCTCATTCTACAATGAGATGTGTCCATTCAGCTGGTCAGTTCGTGTAATTTGCAGTTAATTTTTATACTGTATATTCAATCAATTTACATGCTTCTCAAGCCTAAATAGATGTGCAGGATTTTGATGGATGACTTTTGGGATGAACGCACATTATGAATTTATAGATCGTTACGCATGGTCAGTGCTGGCGGACTTCTGAAAACTGCACCCCTCCCTCTTTTTGCGGCCAAAGTCGTTAAATTGATTGTTTAGCTATCACTGCCACACAACCGAACTCCAATTGCCCAGAGTCAACAGAAGTGATTAATCACTGGATGCGGTTTAGATGTGCATTCATTTGAGAAGATTTAAGATGTAAGTAAGTACGGGCAAACAAGCTTTATTTTTAGTCATCACTAATACCTTTTAGCTTTATATAACCAAATTTGCAATCTCGTGAGGTTAAATAATGTGTACCGGTATGTGATTATTGGTGTTTGCTAACGTAAGCATCTCTATTACTATTACTTGGTTCATATACTATACTATTACTTGGTATTATGGTTCATATACAGACAACAAAAAGTGGAAGAAAAAATCCCTACAGACTTGTGAGGGACTTGAGACAAATCTAAAGGCTAGAATATCATAGAGACTATGATATTTAGCGATATAGAGCTAAAACACAGTAGCAACCACAGCAAATCACTCAGAATACCATAGCAACCTACTAAAAACAGCTCAAAACATCACATAGCAACGATCCAGAACACTGTAGGAACATAGCAATGCATTAAAAATCACTCTCTTTAGTGACATGCTAAAAATCAGAACACATTTGTAAAACACTTAGTATTGTAGCAGCAAGTTTTGCTCACTCAAAAGGCACACTAGCCTAACACATTGTAATCAAGTTTGTATTACTGATGTGCAAATCTATTTTTTTATTTCAGTTTAAAGGGATAGTTCACCCAAAAATGAAAATTCTGTCATCATTTACTCACCCTCAAGTTGTTCCAAACCTGTATGAATTTCTTTCTTCTGCTGAACACAAAAGAAGATATTTTGAAGAATATGGGTAACCAAACAGTTGATGGCCCAGTTTGTGCACAGAAAAAGAAAGAAATTCATACAGGTTTGGAAAAACTTGAGGGTGAGTAAATGATGACAAAATTTTCATTTTTGGGTGAACTATCCCTTTAAGACCATAAATAATCAAAAATGTACTACAAGTGCCATTAACAAAATGTGCGTGATTGAAATGGTTCTGGAAAATTGATTTTTCTGCAGTTACCTCCCAGAGGTCATGGGCGATGGGCTGGCCAACCAGATTAATAACCCAGAGGTGGAGATCGACATCACCAAACCCGACAGGACAATACGTCAACAGATCATGCTGCTGAAGATCATGTCTAACCGCCTGAAAAATGCCCTCAACGGCAACGACGTGGATTTCCAAGACACAAGTATGTAGCTAAAAATGCTAAAATACTAATGTAATGGAGGCAAGCTAGTTAGAGCTGTGCGAGTAAACCTCACTCCCCTGGCCTCACGAGGTGCACTAGCGACTTGCACTAGAGACTGCGGTCTTTAGGTTCCTTGTTAGCGCGCCCGCCTCCCATGCTGGAAATGGCGGTTCAAATCCTGCTTGGAGTAGGGCGAGTACAACCGGAGGGGTTATATTTGGTGCCGTGACCCGGATGGGAGTGAGGTTTAGGAGGGTGAGTATAATGGAGGCCAGCTAGTAGGAGCCATTCGACTAAACTTCACTCCCCTGGACTCACGAGGTGCATTAGCGACTTATACTTGAGACCGCCTTCTTCAGAGTCCTTGTTAGCACGCCCACCTCCCACGCCAGAAACGCCAGTTCAAATCCCACTCGGAGTGGGTCGAGTAGGACCAGTTACACTAACTACACAACATGGTGAATGATAATCATACAGTGGACTTGAAAAATGAGCATTAAAACAAATTTGTTTAAATCATTTAGAATCAATTGAATTTATTCAATTCACAAGTTCAGTTTGTTCTATTAATGTTACATGAATGAGGCCCAAAGATGCTAAATTTGGCAGTATTTTGGCATGATTTTGTCTGCTTAAGTATTCATATTTCAAGTATTCATATTTCATTTCATATTAATTAGATATTGCCTATCAACCATTACTTCTGTGACCTATTTTACACCAGAGTAATCGTCATGTTTTTCCTATAATGTGTTTCTAGGTGATGATTTCAGTGGCTCAGGAAGCGGCATGTGTGCGGACCACCTGTGCATTCGTGGTAGACCTCCGGTTTTTGGGCCGAAAACGGACAGGCCCAAACTCTATGCCTATGGTCCTGAAAACAAAAGAGTCAAAGGATCCGGAAACCAGATTCAGCCTTCTGTCATCTTACTGGTTCTATTACTCACGAGTCTACTGCTTAGACGATAATGGAGACGCTTCATCTAACGCTGGGATCGAACTTTGGGATCTGGTTCAGGAAATTTGGGATAGGACAAGGAATGTTTAAAAAAAAAGAATAGCAAAAATGAGAAAAGGTGAGCTTAATAAAATTGCCAAAAGAAAAAAAGAAAACTTTTGAGTGTATGGACATTTTAATTCCTCTGGAATATGACAGAGACCATGAGAATTGGTGGAAAAGGAATTTTGTTTTTGTGTTTTTATGTTTTGTAATATATGTCAGATTTAAGTGCTGACTTGTTACATCAATTGACATCTTGTTTTTTTTACCTTTGAATGTAAAAAGAAGAACTGGTCAGGGAGAATGCCGGTTTAGATTTACAATATGAATTTCTCAGCCACCTAAGCGACTTACCCACAGTTCTTTGCTCTTAAAGTCACACAGTCACCAAATCACCTAGTGTTTCATTTCACCATGCTTGAGTTATGCAAGTTTGTCTTTGCACAACTGTCCATTTTGTCTTAAATATTTCACAGATGGACATAATTACAAAACACTACATTAGTCAAATCCCATTTAGATTACAAAATGTATGAACTTTGGCATGGACATGAATCAAAATACGGAATTGCTGAGTATCTAAGAAACTATGTAATAGTGTTTTTTTTTTAACTGTGTGTCATTTGGTTTAGTCCAGAATAATTTTGTATGATAACAAGTTGCAATAATGGGTCAATTTCATAAAAACTAACAAAAATGAAAAAAAAAAAAATTAAATTAAAAAAAAGAAACCAACATCAAAAGAATTTTGTTGCATAAAAGAAAATATAGCCTATTTTTTAGGACCATTAAGATTTATTGCATAATTACTTTCATAATTTTATTTTTATAATCATTTTTATTTAAACTTTTCTTAAGATTTTTTCTTAAAAAAGCTGAAATCTAATTTGTTAGATTTACAATTGAAATAAAATTAACTCAAAAATTATGAATAAAACAAAATATATTCTCTGAAAATGAAATGTATGCAATTTGATCTTGTTTATTTATTAATTTTGTTTTATGGATTAATTATTGGTATATTGATTTCAGAACTTTTATTTTCAGCAATTTTCATAATTTATCACATTCTGCAACAAAAAAAAAACAATGATTTTTAATAAAATGAGAATTATTTACTTTACATTAATGAACATTTAGTGAGAACTTGTACTTGTACTTAATTTACATGAAATTAATGTCACAATGCAAAAAAATCTTACCCCAAAAAATAGGCTTTATATTTAATGCAAAATATTTGTTTTTACTTTGATTTTGGTGTGAAATATGACCCGGATATGAGACACTCTTGTCTGAAATTGTACATGTAAAACAACAAACTTCCAAAAGACATGAATGCACAAAGTATTTGCTTCACCTCGATTCAGACCCGTAACTTGCATTTAGAAACTTATGGCTGCATTACTGCTCATTGCAGCACAAATTTGTATTCGTAATAAGTACTTTCAGCACCGATGGCAAGTAAAACAGAAGCATGTGTCAGTCTTGAATGGATTGATTTGCCTTGAATGGAATTGCATTATAGCCAAAGCCAATGGGAAGCAGTCATTTACAGAATGTACCGTTTTAAAATACCAACTGTCATTTATAATAAAAGCTCGTAATAAATTTGACGACTCAGAGCAATATGATTAATTTAGACTTGTGGCAGTGATGTTTTAAAACATCTCCAAGGAGCTGATTCAGAAGCGAGATATTTGTGAGGGTAACATGGTTTTTCTGAACTTTTGATCAGACAAACATGTAAAAAAAAAAAAAAAAAAAAAAAAAAACATTCCTACAAAATGTCTTGGACAATATCAGCATCTAGTTCCTAAATGTTGCATTTAAATGTGTCAAACTATCTTCATGTTTCTGATATTTGTTTCTAATGACTCCCTTTTTTTTTGATGCACAACTAGAGCTGAATCCACAAGGACCTGGTTTAAAAAGTTGTGGAATGTAAACACAGTTGAGAATGTACATGATGTAGTGTACAATCTCTGTCACAGGAAGGTTCGTTTTTGTACTTGGTTGTCCGGTAAATGAAAAGCACATTGTATACTCTTAGTCGATCGCATGACTCAATGAATGGACATTGAGAAGGGCTCAAACACAAGTGTAATGTGTTTCATGTGACAGTGACGGATTGAGCAAACGCTCATTTGAGAGAGACAGAGATGTGTGTAATTTGATATATTTCAGGACTAGCGTTTTATTTGAGGTTTGAATTTGTAAATTTGGTCTGTTTTACGTAATAAACATGCACAGTTGTTCAAACAAAATGGATGTTGTCTGTCTTTTCAAAGAATTTCTATTAATAGACCTTGACTTATGATTTTTTTTTTTTTTTTTAAATGTCATATTCTTGCTCAAGTTTTAAATCCTTGCTCTTTTCAGAAAATTTAAATGTGAAGCTGAAAACTTACGTAACTAATGTTCAATTGGCCTTTTAAATGCATTCTAAATAAAACTGTAATTTTCATTCAGGTCATACTCTTGTATTTCTGGGGTCACGCTCAGATGGAAGGTCTTGCCTTTTGCTTCTTTGGTCGACACAGGTGAACGTGGTCCGATGGATGCGCATTTATCTCTGCTGCTTTTTCCACTGACAACTGTAAAAACACAAAGTGTTATGCATTAGTTTATCATAGTAATAAAACAATATATTGGTCAATTAATCTGCTATTTTGCGATTATACTTCTCATTGTGTCAGATGCATTTTTTTTTTAAGTAATTTATAATTTCCTTTTTATTTAGCAAGGACGCATTAAACTGATCAAAAGTGACAGTAAAAACATTTATACAATTTATAAAGATTTCTATTTCAAATAAATGTTGTTCTTTTGAACTTTATATTTATCAAAGAATTCTTGAAAATATGTTTCATGGTTTCCACAACCACCACGTTTTACCACGTTTGATTGCTGTCAAATCAATTAATCACACACACGTATATATTTACAAACTTTTATGTTAGATGCGATTAATCACGATTAATTGATTTGACAGCACTAATAATAATAATAAATGTTTCTTGAGGAGCAAATCAACATATTAGAATGATTTCTGAAGGATCATGTGACACTGAGGACTGGGGTAATGATGCTGAAAATTCAGCTTTGCATCACAGGAATAAATTACATTTTAAATATATTCAAATTCAAACTTTTTTTTCAAAAGTGTAAAAATATTTCACAATATTATGTTTTTTAAAATTGTACCGAGCCCAAACTTTTGAACGGTAGTGTATTATATTTTATTACTATAGCAATTTTGTGTGTCTAATTTGCACCTATCAGTGTTATTTTAGTATTATAGAGATACTATTATATTTTTTCATCAATAGATTGAATTATTTTTCCATTTAAATTTTTTGTTAAATTTTTAGTATGAGTGTGTTTTGTAATTTTTATTAGTTTTTTTTTTTTTCCTGGAAACTAGCTAAAATAACATTTTTTTTTAATATTTTATTTTATTTCTCTTGTAGTTTATTTTATTGGTTTTTATGGTTTTAGTTTTACTTAACTTTAATGACCCAGGAGACTCAATTATAAAATGTTGCGTAGAAACTGTTCTACATTTGATCTTACGATCATTTCTCAAATGCGCTTACATGTGATTCAGAGAATGAACGTACGCACAAAAAACGTGTACACCTCTCTTCCAGATGTGAAATCTATAAATCGCAAATGATCTTGAAAGCAGCTGAATGGTTTTTCTAGAATAACACCCCCTAATTAATATCATTAGTATATAAAAGAACACCAGTCAATATCCAAATTCTTTACTTGAGAACGGCGAGCGGCAAGAATTGCTTAGATTTCCAAATACCTGCAGTACTCCGACTCTCTGCCACAAGGAAAAGTGCTGCTTAGAACCTGACGTGGCACTAAGCACTTTTCCACATCAAAGATATTTTATAAATATGAACGTTGGCATGGATTTTAGCGTACACACACTCTAATATCAAATCTGTGCGTCACACATTTTATAAATGAGGCCCCTGGCACCTATATATATAAAAAATGTTTTGGCCGTACAGCATTATTTGGTTCTACATCTTATGTAGAAACACTAGACAGACAAATCCTCCAGAGAAAAGCACACTGTGAACACCCTAAATATACAGCAATCAGGTTGTGCCAGGTTCCTCAATGTCCTGGTGAACCCTCTGCGTGATTCTCCGGCACTCAGATGCGCCCTCATTTGTTCTAGAAGTGTGGCCTTTATCTCACAATTGCTTTTTAAATAACACTGTTGTTACTGGAGACTGCATCTTGATTCAGTGCATTCTCACAGGAACGGACCGCTACAGGAGAGGGTCATTTCTCATTTCATACTTTAAATCCCATAAGACCTTCGTTCTGTTTTAAAAACAAATCCTCTGCTCACACACTACACGTCTGGTTTAATTTCAGAGTCCACTTCATATAGAGTATACCAACATTCCCACTGACTTCCATAGAATTGGAAAAAAAATACTATGTAATTCAATTGTGCCCATCAACTGTTTGGTTACCGACATTCTTCAAAATATCTTCTTTTGTGTTCAGCAGAAGAAAGAAATTCATACAGGTTTGGAACTACTTGAGGGTGAGTAGATGATGTTTAGATGATGAAAAATACTGATATAATACTGATCGACTTTTACAAATCAGTCAAGACTAGGGTTGGGAATCGTAAGAAATTTTCCAGTTTCTGATTTTTTCCGGTTCTGATTTTGCCTATGATTTTGGTTCCGATTCCATTAAAATTATTAAACAACCAATAAAAAATAGTAGTAAGGGAAAAAAGTGCACAATACTCAACTCAAACAGTCCGTTTGTGTTTATTATACTTGTAAAATGAGTTTAACAAATTCGGTAACACTTTACAATAAGGTTCATTAGTTAACATTAGTTAACTACATTAACATGAACTAATAATGAACTACAGCATTTATTAATCTTTGTTAATGTTAATTTCAACATTTACTAATAAATTATTAAAATCAAGAGTTGTATTTGTTAACATTAGTTAATGCACCCTTGAAGTAACATGAACAAACTATGAACAGCTGTATTTTTATTAGAGTGCTCAGCGTAAATGAGTACACCCCCTTTGAAAAGTAACATTTTAAACAATATCTCAATGAACACAAAAACAATTTCCAAAATGTTGACAAGACTAAGTTTTATATAATATCTGTTTAACTTATAACATGAAAGTAAGGTTAATAATATAACTTAGAGAACAAAATTTTCAGTTTTACTCAAATTAGGGTGATGCAAAAATGAGTACACCCCACTGAAAGTCTCTGGAGCAAAGCTAAATTTTAGACTACAAATGTCTAATTTAACAAGAATTCAACCACAGGTGAGTCTAATTATTCATTACACAGGTGTCCAGCAGAGAGTTGACTATAAAAGGGTGTTAAAACCCCTTCCCATTTCATGCTGTCAGCAATGGCACCACATGGAAGAGAAATGTCACAAGACCTGAGAAAGAAAATAATTTCTTTACACCAGAAAGGTGAAGGCTACAAGAAGATCAGCAAAGCTTTACTTATCAGTCAGAATACTGTAGCAAAACTGGTACAAAAATTTAAAAAAGATGGAACTGCAACCATCTCACAGAGACGTCCAGGTCATCCACGGAAGTTAACACCTCGACAGGAGCGTCTTCTGATGAGAAGCGTTGAAGAAAATCAGCATGCAAGTTCACTGCAGTTATCTAAAGAAGTAGAAAGCCAAACTGGGGTGACTATTTCCCGTGACACAATACGGCGTACACTGCAGAGGAATGGCATGCATGGGTGCTGTCCAGAAGCCTTTCCTAAAGCCCAGGCACAAAAAAGCCCGCCTAGAGTTTGCCAGGGCCCATGCTGACAAAGATGAAGAATACTGGGACTCTATACTCTGGAGTGATGAGACCAAGATAAATGTTTTTGGAACTGATGGCTTCAAAACTGTAAGGCGTCGCAAAGGTGAGGAATACAAAGAAAAATGCATGGTGCCTACAGTGAAACCTGGTGGTGGCAGTGTCCTTATGTGGGGCTGCATGAGTGCTGCTGGTGTCGGGGAGCTGCATTTCATTGATGGCATCATGAATTCACAGATGTACTGCTCTATACTGAAAGAGAAGATGCTTCCATCACTCCGTGCCCTTAGTCGTCGTGCACTTTTCCAACATGACAATGATCCTAAACACACATCTAAGGCCACTGTTGGATTTCTGAAGAAGAACAGGGTGAAAGTTAATCAGTGTCTCCTGATCTGAACCCAATCGAACGCCTATGGGGAATTCTGAAGAGACAAGTTGAGCATCACTCTCCATCCAGCATCCAGTCTCTAAAAGACGTCATTCTTGAAGAATGGATAAAGATAGATGTTGCAAAATGTCGCCAACTTGTTCATTCCATGCCTAGAAGACTTGGTGCTGTCATTAAAAATCATGGAGGCCATACAAAGTACTAGATGTAGTGGTTTTTGTTGTGGGGTGTACTCATTTTTGCATCACCCTAATTTGAGTAAAACTGAAAAATGTGTAATCTAAGTTATATTATTAACCTTACTTTCATGTTATAAGTTAAACAGATGTTATACAGAAGTAAAACTTAGTCTTGTCAACATTTTGGAAATTGTTTTTGTGTTCATTGAGATAATATTTAAAATGTTACTTTTCAAAGGGGGTGTACTCATTTACGCTGAGCACTGTAACTAAGGTTAACAAAGATTAACAAATACAGTAACAAATGTATTGCTCATGGTTAGTTTATGTTAGTTAATAACTAACATGAACTAACCATGGGCAATACATTTGTTACTGTATTTGTTAAATTATAAAATGTTACCACAAATTCAACACAAATAAGATGCTTAAACACACATGTAAGATCCAGACAGGAGAAACTAAATATTTTTGTAAGTTAGATTAATAAAGACTTCACTTGTTTCTGAAAGAATGATTCAGTGATAGATACATGTTTAACAGTAATTTGTTGCCACCCAGTGGCATAACAATGTAATCGATACAGTCGTTATTTGAAGCACCCAGTTGCTTTCAAAAGGTGATTATTATTCTATTTTAATCGGTAACGTAGACATCAGTGTTTATATCTGAATAATAAACTTTTGTATACTTCTGTGATAATTGGAATATTTATAATACAGAAATAATGATACTGTGTGTTTGAAAAGATTGTTCGTGAAGCTGTTTATATCTAAACATGACAACTGTTCTCTAGATCAACGGCAGCGCAAACGCAGATTTGAATGTCGCAATATTTTTGTCAAAGGTTTAATATACACAGGCAAATCGTTGACATTTAGGAATTAGAACACGTGGGTGATGAAATCGAGAACACGATCTTTTAAAGATTATTCGTACAGCTTTGTGCATCTCTCTCTCTCTTTCTCTGCATTGATATCTGATGTACATGTGTAGCGCGAGGGCTTTTCAGTGCTTTCATTGCTATAATATTCATGAGGTAAGACATCTCTATTAAAGGATACGCTCCCCACACTTTACCCACCCATCACACCAGAACCATTTTGGGAACCGAAACTTAGAAATTTTGCACGGTTCCGGTACTTTTTGAAAAACACTACTGGTTTTTGGATCCCAACCCTAATCAAGACCTGGTACTAACCTGGCAAACGGACACACTCGTCTCTGTGGCGTTCATCCCATGCATTAGTTTTGCAGGTCTTGCTACAGTAAAAGACCTCATGACAGCGGCTACAGGCCATAAGCTGCACACCCACCGAACGGCCGCACTGGTAGCAATATTTGAAGCGAGGCTTTCTGAAATAAAACCACAAATAGACACGGATTTGAGGTGTCACTCAAGTCCACAGCAGAAAAACACTTTGATTTGCTATAATGAAGTACCTCTGCACTCTCTGACCGATGCATTTGTTAAAGGAAGTCTTGCTGTTCTGTTCAGGAGAGCTCAGGAGACTCGGTGTCGCCCCTGCTCCAGTATACATAAACTTCTCTGAGGGACTGACACCTTAAACAACCAACCAACAAACACACACACATTAGCAACCTGTGATTTTCAATCACACTTTGAACAGATGCACAAAACCTGAAACCAGTGAGACAAAATTGATAAAGCATTGTGTATTTCTAGTAACGATCAGCCAGTCTCACTGAGTACGCCTTGGCTCCTTTCCTTCTCCATGCGGCGTGTTTCCATTCTGATTGCTGCCTGTCTCAGCAGATCTCCCATGAGGCCTAGCAACTGCCGGCGGGCATTATAGGCTTGTCTCTCATACTTGTTGAGAGCATGATATGGGGTGTGGGCCATGCGCTGGTTCTGGTGGGAAAGCAGAACCGGTCTGGTGAGCGGATTGATAAACGAGATTTCAGATGTTCTGCAACACAGGATGAACTGGCGATGAAAAGCTGCACCTGTTGGAATGTGCAGTGCGCATAATCCACGACTGTTCCCACAGCGCACCTGCGTCCCTCGCCCACCACGACAGGCATGAGGATGTCAGCGCCGGATTTGATCAACTTTTCCAGCTTAATGAAGCAAAACAGAAACAAAAAGAGCACAGTGATTAGGAATAACTATATTTATTTTCCCTATTTACTTGATTGACAAGTCTCTGAAGTACTAAATTGTTTCTGAACGTGAGTTGACTGATAATTCAACCTGATCTTGTGAGGAAAAACATGACTGGGCATATGTTTGCTGCCAAACATGCCCTATGTACCAGTGTCGGAAATTAACTTTTTTATTAAGAGACAATATTTGCCCCCTGGAGTTTTATCTTTAAAGCAGAAAATAAAATAAATTAAAATAAAATAATTATTATTATATTTTATAGTATTATATACATTATATATTATACATTATATATATAAATATTTATTATTATTCTAAACATATTACTGAATCATTTTGTTAAATCAATGAACAGAAGTACATACTGTATATATATATATATATATATATATATAATAGTGAATAGTACTTAAAAATAATTTTGAAAAAAGTATTTAAATTATTATATAGATAGAACAACCATACTTATTTTAATTTTTACAAAATCTACCTATGAAATATATTTATTCTATTTATATAATAATTTACATTGATTTTTTAAATTATTTTTATTTGTATTATTATATTATTAACTATAACTATTATTCTAAATATATTATTAATATAATTGGATTCTAAATTTAAATTCAATTTTACATTTGGTAAATTACATGTTATTTTGTAATGCATAGTGCAACCACAGAGCCACTATGCAGAAACATATTTCACACATGCACAGCCACATATTTTCCCATGAGACCAGGCAGGATAATTAGTTGAAGGGGCTCACCAGCTTGACTTGGTTGCGTGGATGAGGCCCACGGTTGTAGTTGATGTTGGCAAGGGCACAGAGGGCGCTGCCCACATGACGGGTGAGAGGAAGATTAGGATCAGCTCCTCCAGCCAGCAGTTCATCCACAGCCTGGGAAAACAACATTAACACACACTGCACGTCAGTGCAATGCCATAGAGTTTTCACACTCATCATTCAGTAATGACTTATTATTCCACAATCACTCTGTGTTTTGGAACAGACAGTATTTAATTATACCGTAAAAGATGATTCGTTGCAAATAGCTGCACTACAAATGATTTAGTCGGAAGAAGTGATGTCAGCACTGATTACGTACAAGGTCGTTGCCACTTGCGATGGCCAGAGACAGGGGTGAATGGCCACTCCACACATCATTGGGGCTTGCTTTGTGAGAAAGGAGAAGCGCAACCACATCTCTAGCATTCTGAAAGAAAAATAAGCATATATTAGATAGATAGATAGATAGATAGATAAATAGATAGAATACTCATTCTAATGAGTATCATGTTTCAGTGTATATATTGTGTTCTTACTGCATAATCGCTGTCTCTTTGGCAGGCCACATGTAGTGGTGTCCTCCCACCTTCTTGAGGAAACTCGACGGGGGCTTCGTTGAACTTAGCCAGGGGTCTAGAGGCCATGAAATGCTGATTCTCAAAGGCCTGGTGCTCAGACGTGTTCTGAGGGTTTATATTTCTTTCATTAGAGTCATTAAAAAAAGTTGTGGGGCATTAAATTTATACAAAACTTGAAAACTTGGTTTGCTCAGACCTTATCAAACTCGTAGACTTCATTGGCATCCTGAGCTTTGACGTCAGGGTCCGCTAGGGCGTGCAAGAGGAGCTGTGTGATTTCAGGACCCTCTGCTCCAGGCAAACCCGCTGCTATATGAAGGGGGTACAGACCTCTTTGCTGTCACAGACAGAAAAAGGAGAAATCAAATTAAATCGACCAGATAGATGTCTTGCTGTTAATATTCTAATAAAATTTTAAAAATTTGTTAGTAAGCAGAAAATCACCTTTTAAAATATTGTAAAATAACTTGATTATTCAGGAAAGGAATCTACTTTGTACATTAAATTAGATGAGTAAAGGTTGATGACAAACTTTGATGCTGACTTGACAAAGCCTGGTCTGAAAGTTTGAAATAACATTGAAAAGCTTGACGTTTGAAGATTTTACTCAAAGAAGCCAATAAAATGTTATTAACATGTTCTAGCACATTGCTAACATGTTTTAGCATGATTTAACACATTGCAGGCATGTTTCTTTCATGAATTAGCACATTGCTAGCATGATTTAACATGTTCCTAACATATTTAACACATTACAGTACTAACGTTTTAACAAGTTGCTAGCATGATTTAGCACATTGCTAGCATGTTTAACATGTTGCTAACATGATTTAGCATGTTGCTAGCATGTTTCTAGCATAAGATTAGCACATTGCTACCATGTTTTAACATTTTGCTAACAAGATTTAACACATTGCTAGCATGTTTCAGGCATGAATTAGCACATTTCTAGCATGAATTAGTATGGTGCTAACATGTTTCTAGCATGATTTAGCACACATTGCTAGCATGTTTTAACATGTTGCTAGCATGATTTAGCACATTGCTAACATGTTTTAACGTTGCTAACAATTGAACAGGTTGATGACATTTCTAGCATGTTTAGCACATTGCTAACATGGTTTAGCATTTGGCTAACATGCTTTAACACGTAACTCACATGTTTCTAGCATGATTACCACACATTGCTAACATGTTTTAACATGTTACTAACATAATTTAGCACATTGCTAGCATGTTGCTAACAAGTTAGCACGTTGATAACATGTTTCTAGCATGTTTTGCACATTGCTAACATGATTTAGCACCTCTTTTAATGCCTCTTCCAAAAGACATGAACGTGCACAGAAGAGTCTGCAAAGTGTCACGAGACCAATTTACCTCATGTCTCAAAGCACATAACATTACAATAATAATGAGCGTAAACAGGTTACAGAGCTCTGACCTGTACCACCTGACTGCTGCAGATTCATTTCGGCGTTGATAGTGTTGTCATAGAAACACAATAAATGTGAGTCTGAGGACGTGAACAACTCCGTCTGTCACAGACACACCAGGCTCCACCATCCACCAATCACAGCGCACACCATCCCCGGAGTACTAATCACCGCCACCTGCACCTCATCAGCCCATTCATCAGACTGCACTATTTAAGACACACACTCACACAGTCACATTGTCCGGTCTCGTTAGCATCTAAGGACTTACCTGCATGCTTACCTCAAGGACTCCCTGTGTTACTTACCTGCTATCTTGTCTCCGTGTTTCCCCGAACGTCTCCTCTCCGTGTGTGAAGTGTTGTCTGCAGTCATCGTCTCCAGTCAGCAAAACTCAGCATTCATCTGCACTCTGCAATTACAAGGACAGTATCACTCTCTATATCATTCCACGTTCTACATTCACTGCAAGATACTCACCTGTTGTCACCATATACTCTACTTGTGTTTCAATAAATACCTGTTTCACTATCTCCTGTCTCCTGGTCGGTCCTTCCGTAACAGAAGACCGGACCAAAACAGCGAAACACAAGTATGAGTCAGCCCGATCCATTCCAGGACCTGGTGGACGCTTTGCGTCGCACACTCTCCACTCCACCACCACCGTCAGCGCCCACCTTCACTTCCGCAAACACCGTCACTTCTCCTTCACCGCCAGTGTACGCCAGTCCTATGGCCAAACCAGCGCCCTACTCTGGTTCGGCGGAGGAGTGCAACGGATTCATCCTGCAATGTTCTCTGACCCTGGAGATGCAACCGCACTTATTCCCCACCGATTACTCCAAAGTGGCTTTTGTTATTTCCCAACTCTCCGGCAAAGCGCTGCAATGGGCTGATTCCATCTGGTCCCAAGACAACCCTGTGCTGCAATCTTACTCCAGTTTCATCGAGCACTTCCGAGAAGTTTTCGGAAAACCTTCATGGGATACATCTATTGGTGAGAAATTATATAATTTAAAACAAGGAAACATGTCTGTTAACGATTATGCCATTCAATTCAGAACCCTCGCTGCTCGAAGTGGATGGAATGAACGAGCGCTCATGACAACTTATCGCCAGGGTTTGGATCCTCGAGTGCGGTTGCATCTCGCTGCATACGAGGATACCATCGGCCTGGAACGGTTCATCCAACTCTCCATTCGTTTCGCCACTCGTATGCAGTCGTGTCTCGATGAGCACCAGGGTCAGCAACAGCTGAACACCTCCCTCTGCCGACCAGAATCCGTCAGCACCCCAGAACCAGCCCACGAACCTATGCAAGTGGAGTCAAATCGTCTGTCACCCGCTGAACGGCAGAGAAGGCTGACCCAGAAACTTTGTCTGTACTGTGGATCCCCTGGGCATGTACTCTCCACATGCCCAACACGTCCTCCTCGTCCTATGGTGAGTGCTATCCTCCCTCATACTAACACCTCTAAACCACTCACCACTATTGTGCAACTTACTGCTGCCGATATCTCCGTTCCAGTTACCGCCCTCCTCGATTCTGGGTCAGCGGGAAATTTCATCTCCGGCGCCCTCTGCCGTCAGCTTGGGATCAGGACCCAATGCACGCCATCCACCTACCAGATTCAGTCGATAACCGGTAAACCTGTGAGCAGAAGCCGCGTGAGCCGGAGCATTGGCCCCCTACAGCTTCGAGTTGGCATTCTGCATGTCGAGGAAATCCATCTGCTGGTTCTGGAGGGTTCCACCGCTGACGTGATACTAGGGCGTCCCTGGTTGGAGCAGCACAACCCCATCCTCTCATGGAAGACTGGAGAAGTCCTGAAGTGGGGCGACACCTGCTTTCCATCTTGTTTCTCCACACTTCCTGTTCCTCGGCAACCCGCCTCTCGTTGTCTCCGAGTCCAGGCCACGTCTATCGAGAGCCCCATAGAGAAGAGGTCAGTGGATGTTCCGTCGTGTTACGCCCCCTTCAGCGACGTTTTCTGCCCCATGAGAGCGTCCAAGCTGCCTCCACATCGGCCATGGGACTGCGCCATAGATCTGCTTCCGGGTGCGTCAGTGCCAAGGGGACGGATATACCCCCATCCGTCCCAGAGGAGAAGGCCATGGTGGAGTACATCGAGGAGGCTCTGGCTCAAGGATACATTCGACCGTCTACCTCCCCTGCTGCTTCCAGCTTCTTCTTCGTGGCCAAAAAGGACGGAGGCTTGCGGCCTTGCATTGACTACCGCTCACTCAATTCCGTTACAGTCAAGTTCCGATACCCCCTTCCTCTCGTCCCAGCGGCCCTGGAACATCTCCGTGGTGCCACTGTGTTCTCCAAGTTGGACCTCCGCAGCGCGTACAACCTCATCCGGATACGCGAGGGGGACGAGTGGAAGACCGCCTTCGTCACGCCCACCGGCCACTACGAATACCTCGTCATGCCGTATGGCCTGGTCAACGCCCCCTCCGTATTCCAGGATTTCATCCACGAGGTGCTCCGGGAGTTTCTCCACAAGTTCGTTCTGGTCTACATCGACGACATCTTGATCTACTCCCGGAGCATGGCCGAACACCGCCAACACGTTGCGGAGGTCCTGAAACGCCTGAGGGAGTACCAACTCTTCCTCAAAGCCGAGAAATGCTCATTCCATCAGACCTCAGTGCAGTTCCTTGGTTACCACATCGACCACAGTGGCATCCGGATGGATGAGGGGAAGGTGGAAGCCATTAAGAACTGGCCCACTCCTACCACCATCAAGGAACTCCAGCGATTCCTCGGCTTCGCTAACTTCTACCGAAGATTCATTCAAGACTACAGCTCCATCTCCAACCCCCTTACTGACCTCCTACACAACAAGCCCAAGTCTCTGTCCTGGACTCCAGCTGCCACGGAGGCCTTCAACCAACTTAAAGAAGCCTTCACCACCGCTCCACTCCTGGTACACCCAGATCCCCACAGACCATTCGTGGTAGAGGTCGACGCCTCCACGACCGGAGTTGGAGCGGTTCTGTCACAGCAGCAGGGGAATCCGAGCCGCCTCCATCCATGTGCCTTCTTCTCCCGCAAGCTCAACCCGGCGGAGAAGAATTACGACATCGGCAATCGAGAGCTACTGGCAGTCAAGTTGGCTCTCGAGGAGTGGAGGCATTGGTTGGAGGGAGCCAAACATCCCTTCCTGGTTCTCACCGACCACAAGAACCTTGAATATCTCCGATCCGCCAAGAGACTTAACCCTAGACAGGCCCGCTGGGCGCTGTTTTTTACTCGCTTTGATTTTACCATCTCCTATAGACCCGGTTCCAGAAACATCAAGGCCGACGCCCTTTCCAGACTCCATGCTCCCGAACCCGTCACAGAGGATCCTGAACCCATCCTTCCCGAGCGAGTTGTGGTCAGCCCCATCACCTGGTCGGCGGAGACTCTACCCTCCTCCAATGCCTCCACCAACACTCCGCCGGGTTGCCCACCGGGCTTGCTTTACATCACCCGCACACGGCGCACTCCTATCATCCACTCTGCACATACTTCGCTTGGCACTGGCCACCCGGGGGTCAATGAGACCCTCTCGCTGCTAAAAGAGCGCTTCTGGTGGCCCAATATGGCTGCCGATGTCAGAAGGTACGTGCAGGGATGCAGGGACTGCGCCATTTCGAAGAGCCCACGCCATCTACCATCCGGCAAACTCCTTCCTCTGCCCGTTCCCAACCGACCGTGGTCACACCTAGGAGTTGACTTTGTCTCCGACCTTCCTGCCTCCGACGGATACACCTGCATCCTGGTCGTGGTCGACCGATTCTCAAAGTCCTGTCGTCTTGTCCCTCTGAGAGGTCTTCCTACTGCCATGGAGACAGCAGAGATCATGTTTAACCAAGTATTCCGCTACTTTGGCATCCCTGAAGACATCGTATCCGATAGAGGACCACAGTTTATCTCACGGGTATGGAGAGCCTTCTTCTCACTCCTAGGTGTGACCGTCAGCCTCTCGTCTGGATACCACCCTCAGACGAACGGGCAGACGGAAAGAAAGATCCAGGAGATCGGCCGCTACCTCCGTACCTTCTGTCATGGCCACCAGGACTCTTGGAGCCAGTACCTGGGTTGGGCCGAGTACGCCCAAAACTCCCTTCGCCAGCCATCCACCGGACTCACACCCTTCCAGTGCGTACTCGGCTACCAACCTCCACTGTTCCCCTGGACCGGGGAACCATCTGACGTACCATCAGTGGACTACTGGTTCCGAGAGAGCGAGAGGGTCTGGGACTCAGCACACCATCAACTCCAACGAGCACTCCGGAGGCGCAGGATGACAGCCGACCTTCACCGTTCCGAAGCTCCCTCCTATCAACCGGGACAGAAGGTCTGGCTGTCCACCAAAGACATCAGGATGCGCCTCCCTTGCCGCAAGCTGAGTCCCAGGTTCATTGGCCCATTCACCATCCTGGAGCAGATCAATCCTGTTACCTATAAACTCCAACTACCTCCAGAGTATCGCATTCACCCCACTTTCCATGTTTCGTTGCTCAAGCCTCACCACCCTTCTGTTCCTCTCTCCACAGAGCCTGGTGTGGCCGAAGCCGAGCCCCCCCTTCCACTTCTACTAGAAGATGGAGCTGCTTACGAGGTGCACGAGATCTTGGACTCCCGGCGCCGTGGTGGTCAGCTCGAGTACCTCGTAGACTGGGAAGGTTATGGCCCAGAGGAACGCTCATGGATCCCACGTAACGACATCCTAGATCCCAACCTGCTGAACACTTTCCACGCTGCTCATCCTAACAGACCTGCCCCTCGTGGAAGAGGTAGACCACCACGACGTCGGGGTCCGCGGCCCTCAGGAGCGGGCCGTGGGGGGGGGGGGTACTGTCACAGACACACCAGGCTCCACCATCCACCAATCACAGCGCACACCATCCCCGGAGTACTAATCACCGCCACCTGCACCTCATCAGCCCATTCATCAGACTGCACTATTTAAGACACACACTCACACAGTCACATTGTCCGGTCTCGTTAGCATCTAAGGACTTACCTGCATGCTTACCTCAAGGACTCCCTGTGTTACTTACCTGCTATCTTGTCTCCGTGTTTCCCCGAACGTCTCCTCTCCGTGTGTGAAGTGTTGTCTGCAGTCATCGTCTCCAGTCAGCAAAACTCAGCATTCATCTGCACTCTGCAATTACAAGGACAGTATCACTCTCTATATCATTCCACGTTCTACATTCACTGCAAGATACTCACCTGTTGTCACCATATACTCTACTTGTGTTTCAATAAATACCTGTTTCACTATCTCCTGTCTCCTGGTCGGTCCTTCCGTAACACCGTCATGGGTTGCCATCTTGTAATTATGGTTATGACGTGTCATGAACGCAGCATAAGCTCGTTGTTTTGGTTCAGGGGGAGGATCTGTAAAAGGCGGCTGCTGTTTGTTTGTGGTGCTTGGTGACTGTCTGTCTACAACTCTGCATAGCCTTACTGAACGCGCTGATGACATGTGATGTCAACGCGAGCAGGGTGAGCGGAGGTATGGAAATACATGTTGACAGGCAGGGCAACATATGACTGAATGCAATGAGTGGAGGAACATTTTTTGGTCCTGAGACTTCCACATAAGAACTGGAAATGAAGAATTTAGTTTAAAATATTATTTATTTTAGTTTAAAATATTATTTATTTACTTCAAATGAATAATTATATGGTTTCATATGAATTAATTGTATTTTTTATGCATTTAAAAATATTAATAATATGAATTAAAGCTCAAAAAATAAAAGAAAAGAAAAGAAAAGAAATTGAGAAAGAAAATAAAATAAATTGTGAAATAAAATAAAATAAATTGAGGTACCTCTGGAAGTAGAGGTATGTCTGTACGAGCCCCGCACTCCAGTAGACGACGGACGCCCTTGACATGGGCAGCTTTGATAGCCAGGAAGATGACAGGCATTGGGACAGTAGAGGCATTTGGGTCTGCTCCTCTCTCCAACAGTAAATTAATTGTAATCCATCGATTCCGATGTCTATCAGACCAGACGATCACCAGTCACAAAACAACAATTTTTCATTAAAATCAATCTCATTACTGTAATACAAAAAAAAACATATAAATATATATAAAAGCACTATAATTATAGCATTCCTTTTGATCAAAAAAGTAGAGCATGGTACTAGCAACGCTAAAGTCATGGGTTTGATTCCCAGGGAATGCATGAACTGATCAAATGCAAACCTTGAAAGCAATGTAAGTCGCTTTGGATAAAAGTATCTGTCAAATGCATTCATGTAAATGTAAATAATATTGTACAACATTATTATATATTTTATATAATATTATATAATTTATTTTATATTATAAAATTATTGTTTTATTGTTTTTAATTAGTGTTATTATTATTATCATTTAAATAATTAGATTAATATTATTTTAACAATTAATTCATTTAATAATAATAAATACAATTATGTAAATTAATTAAATAATTTTGTATGTAATAATTGTATTATTATTATTATTATTATTATTGTAATATTATTAAAATATTTATTCACATCACATTAATAAGAATTTTTGGGGAAAATATGCTTAGCTGTCATATACATGCATAAAAAAATAAATAAATAAATAAATAAAATAAAATTAGATATGGCCCAGGAATATTTTTTGTGATATTCACCTAAATAAAATGAAATTTTATAGAAATTTACTCTGTTTTAAGAAGTGCAATTTTCCGGACCGTCTCTTTGGTGTCTGTCGGAGTCACTGTTCCTGTCTGGCACAGGATCTCAGCACTCTTTTGCAGGATCTCCTCTGTGACGTCAATGTGAAAACTAGCCAAAGAACATGCAGAATCAAAGGAAAGGTCATCGGATCTGATGCTCCTCTCTAGTTTTTCTTCAAACTCCAGATTTGTCACCTCTTCTTTAGAGTCAATAACACTCTTTGCTTTCCTCTCTTGCCACAACACAGAACCCACTGCAATTGTACCATCGAAGACTTGAATAGATCTTGAAATTATATCATGTGGTTCTACTGATGGTCTGTCTTGTTCATGTTCAGGCTGAAGAACTATCTTCTTGTTTGGGTCCTTATTTTCATTGATTTGATAATGAACTTGAGGTTCCTCAGAGTTGTTAAAGCCTTCTGGTTGGTCAAGTTGATCTTCATTTATGACCTCAATGACTTGCTCTTGAGCTTCGAGTTTCTCCAAGTTATTGAGGTTCTCTGGTTCAAGACTTTGGTCAACCCGGTTGGTTTGTCTTGGTGTCTCAAATGTCTCTTGGCCGCTTTCATCTTTGGGTGTTCCTGTCATTGGATCTGGAGAGGATTTATGGGAGACGTCTTCCAAAGGCTTGATCAGACAGCAAAAAGGGAGGAACAAGAAATGAAGGAGAAAAATGATCTGACTAACTATAAGCATACCAAAATACAGTGCAAATCTCAGTATTCTTACCTGTGGCTCTGGGCTGATATTCTGGGTCACTTTCTCAGCCAGTGTCTCTTGTAAAGACTGAAGTGGGTAGTAGAGGACATTACAGACAGCCAGAGCAGACATGCCTTCATCATTTAGCTTATTAACATCGGCCCCGCTGTCCAACAGCATGTGGATGACATCGTCATGACAATGCACCTACATAGACATGCAACAAACCTCATTTGCATATTGATCATCAGCAAACATGCAAGTTGTACTGTGTGTTGTTATTCAAGATCTGAAACCTGTTTTCCAAACCAATGCTGCCATCTTCTGGCAAATATTGCTTACTATTTATATGACAGGAAGGCTCAAAAAAAGAGTTTTGCTACAAAATGGACATTATGCAATGAAAAGAAAGCATATATACAATTTATATATATACAATAATATACTATATATATATATATATATATATATATATACAGTCAAACCAAAATTTATTCAGACACCTTGAACATTTCATTCATTAATACAGTTTATTCACTATAGTTTAAAAAAAGTTAAACTGTGTCAGAAAAAATTTATCTTAATTATGTCAGATAACACTTAAGCAAAACATGGTCAGGTCAAAGTGTCTGAATTATTTTTGGTTCCAAATTTTTATCAATTTTACTGGTAGTCCATTGTATGAAGAATTTTTGGGTATAATATGTCACAGTTTACTTTATTTTGCTATCCTCACTTACATAAATGAACTATAGTGTCCTGCACCCACTAGTAAAAATATATCAAAAATATCAAAAATGTCTGAATAATTTTTGGTTTGACTGTGTATATATATATATATATATATATATACACAATACTGTAAAATAATATAATGGGCATAATGCACTGAAATTATTTTTTTCAATGCATCATTTCCAATATATTATTTTTATTATTTATTTTATAAACATTTGTAAATACTATTAAAATAGAATATAATTATAAATATTTTCCCCATTAGTTTAGTGTGCTGTTTTTTAAAGTATTGCATATACGTATATGCATATATATATATACCTTTATAAGAACAACCATAAAAATATATTTAAAAATAAATATTATATAATATTGTATCATAATATCAAATTGAATATTCACATATGAAAAATATTATATTAATATATATCAAAATAAACATATAACAAATAACTAGTGGCTATTTTCTACTGAGTTAGATTTGTATCTTGTTAAAACAGAAGCTTACCGTGGCAGCTATGAGAGCTGTATGTCCCCGTGCGTCACTCACGTCGGGATGGACTTTTCCATCTCTGAGGATTCGATAAACATTCCTGCATTCACCATGTGAAGCTTCCTTGATCAGTTTCTCTGAGTTTAGTTCCAGGGGACCTTTGGGTCCAAACTGAGTCCTGTTCATATTCAGAACTGCAGTGACATCCCAGTCTAATGTTTCTGTCTCAAATCTGCAGGGAAAAAGGAAATGATATGGGTAAAATAAAAGTAAAACAAAATAAATTAATTTATTATCATTGTGATAATGTGATTAACGTAGATAATAAATATAAAATAAGTAAAAATGTAAAAAAAAAAAAAAAAAAAAACATCTGCCATCTTATGGCAAAAAAAAAAAAAAAAAAATATATATATATATATATATAGATAGATAGATAGATAGATAGACATAGATAGATATAGATATATATTCCCTTTTCAGCTCATTATATTAACATTAATATTAATGCATTTATTAAAAAATTTAATTAAATTCAATTAAACCCTTTGGTTACCTGTCCAGATTAATGCTAAGCAACAATCTTCTTACCTGTGTCTCTGAATGTGTGCATTCATGCGCTGCTGTAGCGTCAAGGCTGTCAATGGTGATCGCTGCTCTGTGCTGATGTCACTCCTACCAAAAAAATGAAGGTCCAGTTCCCGGCGTAGACACCTGGGGATGGGTAGATGGTCTGAGTCTGTGGAGTAGCTCTCAGTGTCTGGAGGCAGGATAAAACGTTCCTCGTCCTCTGATAACCCCTGATCGGACTCGAGGGGGCCGCCATCTGTACTCCACTCCACATCGGGAGGAAGGTGAGGTTGTTTCAGGTGTTTTTTAGGCAGTCTGGTCATGTGTTCTGGGAAGTCCTCCAGACTGAAGCCGTCCTCCAGTGTGGTGCACATTCGCAGTAACACCTCTCTGTGCCAAAGGCCCACATCCTGCCGCCCATCAAGGTATGTCATGATTCCAGGGCCAAAGCGTTCATCAGCATGATACAGACCCTGTAGATGGGGAGAAGAGATTTTGCTTTATTATACAATAAAAGTAAACATATTGTTAATGAACTATGGGAATTATGAAACCTCAAAGGTTGATCTGTCTGGGAAAACTTGCACTCCATATCCTTCTTTTCGGTTCAGATAAAAGTTTCCTGTGTATTTGGATCCATCCGGCCAGGAATACATGCCTTTGCCATGCCGATAATCCTTAAAAAATGAACCTTTATAAAACTGAATAAAACATGAAAATAATTTGGTGTCAAAGTGGGAAGTACTCTATGATGATTACAGTGGAGAGGGGAGCAATAAAAATTATTCAAAATAATTTTGAAAAAAAAAAAAAAAAATCAAAGGGTGTATTTTTTGGCACTTCCACAAATAGGGTACAAAAGGGCCTGGAAATAAATAAATGTATTCATTCATTCGTTCATTCTTTTTCAAATTTAAATACAACTAAATATTATCTGAGTTGATTTATTTTCTATTCATTTCCATTCATTGATTTTCTAGCAATATACAATATTTAATGTTCATTGGTAGAAAACTGAAAATAAATGGGTACGAAATAGGGTACGAAAAATGCATGGAAAGAAATAAACTCATTTTCACCTTCAACTACAGGCAAACCAAAAATTATTCAGACATTTTTTTATATTTTTGATATATTTTTACTAGTGGGTGCAGGACACTATAGTTCATTTATGTAAGTGAGGATAGCAAAATAAAGTAAACTGTGACATATTATACCCAAAAATTCTTCATACAATGGACTACCAGTAGAACTGATAAAAATTTGGAACCAAAAATAATTCAGACACTTTGACCTGGCCATGTTTTGCTTAAGTGTTATCTGACATAATTAAGATTCATTTTTTCTGATAGTTTCACTCTGAGATCTTGTCATATTTTATTACCCTTTCTTAAGCTATAGTGAATAAACTCTGTTAATGAATGAAATGTTCAAGGTGTCTGAATAAATTTTGGTTTGACTGTAAGTATTATATGAGCTGTTTTATTTTCTTTATTACAATAAACTGAATATTCAGTAGACTGTCAAAATTATGACACTATTGTATGATTTTAATTGTTAGATACAGGCAAGGTCTCTGATGAGAGATTGACCAAAATACACATTTTAAAGTGGAATACTGACATTTGATATCTTTTCATGATAATGTTACGTTTTATAATGCCAGTGTTTATTAATGACTTACATTTCGATACTTAAACTTTATCTTAGAACCAACAGACCTTTATATGGTATCTGTTACATATGATATGAAACATACCTCTCCATTTGCCCATGTGAAGACACCAGTGCCATGCTTCAGGTTATTTACGAATTCCCCCTCATATTTACATCCATCGGGCCATTCCTGGATTCCATGTCCATTTCTTTTGCAAGCAATATCCCTTCCCCACATTACTGTTCGATTCTTCTTATTCAGTTAATATCATGACTTTATAAACGTTTATTTACACAGCGCACGACTTCTGAGTGACTTTATTGTTTAACTTCGGATGGTTACCATGACGACGCGAGAATACCTAACTGCATGTCGTAAATTTACATCTGTCAAAGTAAAAAGCTGCACATCACGCAGAAAAAAAAAGTCCTCATTAAATTAACTGCAATTACTCCAGTTCCTCTGTGAGATAGCTGGTACTCCAGATGGTCTATTCACAACATAATATACATGACAAAGGCCGACGACCCTCTTGAAATAAACACGTGTTCCTCGTTGGTTTGTTTTTGCTTTTCAAGTGACCTGCTACAGTAGTTAAACACCGCGCAACTAAGCAACCGCAACGACCCAGGGGCAGTCGAGAGCGCGCGCGCTAGCTTTTCTCGCTCTTTCTCTCTCTCTCTCACAAGCCCACACACAACCATATCTGCGATAATAATGTGTTTCAATACATTACTAATTAATCTATGTTTTCTTGACTTATTTGACGGCTGTCAGGTGTGCACCAAAGCATCGCGAGCACAAAGCGCGTGCTCTTGAGCGCGCGACACATGATATGTGGTCACGAATAGGTTATTCATTACAAGTGGCCTTCCAAAGAGATGAACGTTTAATTAAGAGTCAATGATCTTCTGAGAACATTCGAATAAATAATTACAATGAAAACTAAGACACTTAAGATACTTTCCGCTTAAGAAAAATACTTAAGGTGGTTTGCTGGTCTTGGGTCTAGTTAGTTTTATAGGGGGGTTTGGGCACTTGTTACAAGGCTGGAACACCAGGTAAACCATCATAAACAAGCTTAAACCAGCAAAATGATGATCATAATCCTGCACAACATGGTATTTAAAGGTATTTTGAGAAAATTCTTGGGGTTTCTTGGATTGTCTGTACATTTATTGACCAACTGCAGTAAAAAGCAAATATTTACAGTGTGTGTTTCTCCCGATATGTACAGTGCTAGATTTTAGGAAGTAAAATCTGGAAGTATAAAGAAATTCATTCCCACGGGCACAACACATTCTGTCATTGTTATATTGAAATATTTTACCATGTCAAACAGGTTTTTCCAGATGACAAACCTCTGTTCAGAACATGATGTATCAGAAATTTAAATACATAGTGAAAAAGGACATCAAAACAAAGAGCTATTCACACTATTCAATGCCAATAAAAATTCGAATAAAAACACTCATCTTTATGTTTTTATCTAGTAACCAGGTGCAAAAGGAGGGGGATTTAGGTACTCAAATGGTAACTCTATATCTGCAAAGTTGGGAATACCATCAGATGACTGACATTCAGATAACTCCTGATACTCATTTTCCATCACTTGTTTAGGGTTCATGGTCCTGCTCTCCAAAACGGGAAAAGTCGGATCCTCCTGACACGCATTGTTAGTGATCTCCTCATACGTGTGCTCCTCTGAGTGCTTCTTTTTAAGCTTTTTCTTAATTTGCGCCAGGCTCAAGACCACAGGTTTCAACTGTTGTTGGATTTTCTGTTGGGTACGGCCTTCAACGGGTGAGTCGGCTGCGATTTGATGTCTGTCAGGGCTGACAGACATCAACCCTTGAGATCTGTCAGCCTCCGCTGTTGCTTGCGGGCGACTTGGCAAGCGCATTCTGGGTGGTAACTGTGGTGGCGTGTCATGAGTTGTGGAAGTATATACTGTTCTATGTTTTGGAACAGGCTTTGTTGGCTGATCCTGAAATTAAAAAAAAAAAAGTATTATTAGCCATTAGCCTGTTAACTGAACATAGATGTGAAAATGCACTATCCAAATATAAACAGTTGTAATTCATGAACGCTTTGAAATACAGACACATTTTATTATTGCTGAAAGCACTTAAAAAAAGAACGTGTAAAAAAGTTATAGAAGTTAAAGTGGTAAAATGAACAATACTTCTACAGCATTTATTCATCTTAGTTAATGTTAATTTCAATATTTACTAACACATGGAAATCAAAAGTTGTATTAACATTAGTTAATGCACTTAACTAACATGAACAAACAATGAACAGCTGGATTTTTATTAACTAACATTAACAAAGATTAATAAATACTGTAACTGTATTGCTCATTGTTAGTTAATACATTAATGAAACCTTATTGTAAAATGTTACTGTTTAAGTTTACTCTAAGCAAATGTACTGTACCAATCATTTATATTTCATTCAAAATATATATTTTACAAAATAGTTTGGACTCTAAAATTACTATAAAATTTATGTTCCAAATTTGAAGTTGGTATCACACAAACTGAGGTTCCTATGAGAGTTTGTTTAGGCGCTATACCAAAAATAGCCACCGGATGACACACATTCCATTGAATTTAGATTTTAATTTTGATAAATTCTCCTGTCACAAATTACTACATTTCTGTCACAATATCACTTCTATCACAAAGGAAATATCACTTCTATCACCAAACAAGAAACCTTGAGTCTCAGAACTTTCCGACAATACATGTTTTGTCAAGATTAGAAAAACATTTGATTATAAAAAAAACAGTGTAGTAAATTTTGAATATGAAACATGACACCATATGGAGAGGAGCCTGCTTAAAGGTTTTAAAGTACAGTTTCCATGATAACACATTGTCTAATTTGAAAACGTATTTCAAAGGTTGAATTTTGAGGGTTAAAGCTTTCGAATGATACCTAATTTATGATGATTACTAAAATATGTAATAGGAAAAAGGGCAAAATAAATGCTAGAGGGACACTTACAGTTAGCAGGTTAAACAACCTTAGTCAATAAATTCACAATATTAATATGTACATAATTAATATTTATGTAATTTATATAATAATATTTATATAATTATAATATTCAAAATATTATAAATAAAACATTTTGTCGTTTTAACCTCAAGGACATTATCATCTTGACAGTCTGTTGATGTCGTATTACCGTGCTCTGTAGATTCAAAGTGGTCAATTCCGTCTCCAAGCTTGGATACAGTCTAGCAGAAGGACTTGTAGGTTGCGCAGGCGATTCGTTTTGGAGCGGCAAAGTCGCGTTGTGTTCCAAGATATCTGAACGAGGCATATGTGCTTGTGGTGGAGAATTTATCCATTCAACCTGTCCAGTGTTTACATCTTTCTTTCGAGGAAATAACAACTCAGAGTAGTTATTTTTGCCACCCTGCACACAAGGGTCACAGACAGATAAACAAAAATTACGATTATTGTTGATGGTGGAAATAAACATTGCCTGTATCATGATGGGGTAAACAACAATTTTATACTATTTAACAATGAAAAAGTGTGCAAAACTTATACACACACACACACATAATATTTTAATACATAATTATACCATGTTTTCTATTAAAAAGAAGAAAAAAAATTATTTTCTTTCAATAGAAAAAAATGTTTAAAAATGATATTAAAAGGAATTTTATATTAGTTTTATGTTCCTGCTGGGCAAGTCACATCAACTTAAGGTGGTCAGGCTACTTATTGGAACATGACAGCTGGTTTGGTAGTGGTCCATGTTTGCCTACCAGCTCTAACTAGACTGATAGACTTCTGTCTGGTCGATCTTGACGGATGACCATAACTTATCTGTTTGTGGTGTAACCAACAACAATGCAATTGTAACTCTATACCTGTTCACAAGCCACAGTCAGCAATTCGTTGTAGGGCAAAATGGGGCTTCTGCGATGGAAGGCCACCAAGTCATGGAGGGAATGATAGTTTGTATTTTCTCCCACTATAATAAACTGGTTATCTGGCAAGACGTCAATCATGAAGTGTCTGCAGCGATCTTCAGCTCTAGGAGAAAGATATTTGTAGATGACCCTTGGATTAGTGGACTTGTTCATGTACAGTAATTATGTGAATCAAACTTCCTTATAGTGAGTATTCATAGTTGAAAACAATGGCCACATTTACACGGACTTACCGATAAGATAATGTATAACCCACTCTGCTCTCGCTAACACGAATGAGGAAGTAACCAGGAGGTTTGCAAATCAGCATATCCTCTGCAACCCTACAATACAGAACTTTTTTATCTGACTGGTATCAGGAACCTGAGTTTCTGCTCTTTGACATCATGATAAGATATAGTCTGAGCATTCAAGCACATATTACACTTTTTGTATGCTTATCTTTGTGACATAATACAGTGTTCGGTCTATTACTTCCTGGATATTATGCCGTGGAACCATTCTGGAACAATTCCATTCTTCAAAATGCAGTTGCGCTGGAATTCTGTGAACCACCCGAATGCTGCATCACTGCTGTCATGAGATAAAGGCACAGCCATGACATCCAGTGTGTCCTAAAGGAACAAATAATTTGATGTAATTTTATGGAAAAATATACAAATGTCTGATGTATTAAAATACTTAAAAATACATTAAAGTGCAATTCATTCAGACAATAACTTGTATACAATACTTCTATGATGAACGTTTTCAATATCAGATTTTTTTTTCAATATATGAAATTAATTTTAAATTGATTTTAAATAGATTTTAAATGTAGTTGAACTGTCCAGAGATTTTTAGAATGAAGAAAAAAGTGTGAACAAAAGGCTTAAAATTAATAAAACAAAGGACTAACTGTTAAAGTAAATTAAATTAAATCTGAGCACGTCATGTATAGGCAGCTATAAATATTTCGAATAGCCCACACAATATATTGACAGTCCACACATATATTTTTCATCGTAATGACTCACTAACTCGTTACTATTAAATTTCCAAACTTGTTTAATGCTGATTTTACACAACAAAAAAGGACGTTCCATTTCGCTTAGAAAACTTATTTACATATATTTCAATATTACAGTGTTGTATAAGTTACATATATCTGACAAGTGTCAAATATGTTACTTAAAAGATGCCTGTCACTATTACAAACAATAATACATAGGTAAAATGTAATGTTTTCATAACGCACTCACCTGCCGAAGCACACGGTACAGTGAGTGACGGTAGCTGACGTGACCTCACCTGTTTAAAAAATTGTTGTGTGGGGTGTGGTTTAAAAAAAAAGTAGCCGACACTATTTGAGATCATGAACTATATGAAATATCTACAGCTCTGTACTTTAAGTCTTCAGTCGGGCTCTCGTGAAAACATATAATCAGTTTACAGACGAGTACGGGACATACTACTGTGTGCGGGACATACTACTGTGGCGTATGACTTGATATAATGAATATTAATTACGTACTGTTCACCTTCCTGGAGAACAGCCTAATTAATATTCATGAGGCACGCCTCTACGTAAGCTGTATTTACCATTCAGCAAATCAGGTATGCCTGCTCGACAAACGTTACATTACGTAATTAATATTCATTAGACAAGACTTCCCGCTAGTTGTCCGGCGCTCGCTTAACGTTTGACTCAGCAAATCAGGTATGTCTGTTCTAAGAACGTCACATAACGTAATTAATATGTATGAGCAAAGCTGTAGTGGGATTCGTAGATTCACGTTATGGACAGGTCTGGACGATACAAATGTCATTGTTGTTCATAGTTTTATGTCTGGTAGTGATATACTGATACTTATTTACTTAAAGTACCACTTTTGTATGCGATGTTTCTCCTAAACTCCGTAGGAGAAATAAAAATAGGCATATTCTATAACGTCTGTAAAATCCATAAAATGTGGAACAATTGTTCATCTAATTGGACTGTTCTGGAAAATAATCAAACATCTACCCCACAAACATACTTTTTATAAAAATTTATTACACAGAAAATGGAAAAGAAACGTTTGAGGCATTTTGAAATAGTCATTTGACAGAAAAAAAGCGACAACGCATTCACAGAAAAAAAGGGAAGAGCTAATATTTCTTTGGTCTTTGTTTGGTCCCATTTCGTGGTGGTTCCACAAAAACACACAGGCACTCTGACAATTAGGCTACCGTGGTACTATGGTGCATGTCCAAAATACCATCGCATTATCAATGGAGTAATGTACTGCAGTGCATCATGTGGCCAGTAGATGGAGCGCATGATGTACTTATGAGAAACACGGCATTGAAAACGCCTTCATTGACGTCTTTATTTGACCGGGATACATTAATATCAAAACTTAAAATGCTGAGCACATAAACATATTCACTTTCCATGTGGTAAGTCATGTATTAAGCTACTTATAACGTTGTATCAGTGGGGAAATTAGCACCTCAGGTTGTTTGGCTAACTTTTGAAAGCAGCGATGTCGAGCCAACTTGGATAAAAGCGCAAAAGAAATACCTCAGACCAAAAAATTAAATTATTTTTTTTTTCTGTGAGAAAATAGGGCTCAATAGCTTGCGAGTTGGAATTAAGGAGAGTATTTGTGGAATGTTGTAAAAATGGACGTGGTTCTCTCTCATCGTCTCTTATAAGCTGTTCAGCTCCTGAAGTGTCTGATCCAGCACTTGATGCATTCCGAGGTTTTCTTCTTTTGCAGAAGATAATTTTTCTGTAAGCAAAAAGGGAAAGAATTAATTAAGATGCTAAGACTGTTTAATAAGTATTTATACTATATGAAAATTCAGTTTAGTGCCCTAGTTTATTGCACTTACTGTAGGGTTTTCCATCTGAACCACACAGTGTTATAAGAAAAAAATATTTAAAAAAAATATTTTCTTGCGCTTGGTCAGTCTGTCAGTAATAATATTAGATTAAAACTGCATTTATGTGAATGATTATAGAAGAATCTTCCAGCTGTTCTAGATTAGTAATGTATTTAATATTTGAGAAAGCGTAAAATCAGACAAAACTGAAATGTAACCTCACCTCTGTAGACATCAGAATATGAGAAGAGTATAGAAAACTGACAAATATTTAATATATTCTAATATATAATTTAACACATTTTTATATGTAATATATTTTGGTATATTTAATAGATGTATATTTAATACATGTCCCCCAGAAGATAATATATTACATATATTTTCCATATATCTTACATGTATATTTTCTTCTAAGTTTAATTTATTTTTCTTCTAAACTGCATTATAAGATCTGAGCTGAGAATTATTGAGAATATCAACAGTCTGATGTTGCTTTTGTGTAAAATTCCCAAATTTCAATGACCTTTCCAGTCATTCATGATTAATGGATAATCATAAAAAAAAAATCTATTTTATTCAAGAATGATTCACTAATGAATCATTCAGACAAATTTGTAAACAGATTTGAACAATTCATGAAAAAGGATGAGTCACGAGAACAATTCACTCACAAATCAGACATTTCTGCTATGTCTTACAAGCAAGTAAAATATTTAATCTAAGCCTAAAAACCTAATATTAAAATTCACTGATATTTCCAGGTTTTTCATGAATGTAGAACCTCTTACCAATCTTCATAATGAATCATTAACAAAGAAAACAGAAGATTGAGAGTGAAATGAAACAAGAGTGTTTTATTGAGACTAGCGAAGACGCACTGAAGAAAATGAAGCAAACATAAAGAAAGTGGCAAGAAAACTGAGAAAGCAGGAGATGCAGCAGAGCGGGACAGAGATGGATCTACAGGGAGGTCATGTCATTGAGAGCATGGTCCAGCTCCTCAGAGATGGCTTTATACTTCAGCTTCTGAGCATAGAGTTCATCTGAAGATCGGCGGGAAAAGCAGGAAAGCGAAGGATGAGAAGCAGCAATGGACAGAAACCAAAGGAAAAAGAGAAAGACAAGAAGTTAATGGATATATGAAGACTAAACATGCTATGAAGCTCACAGAGGTCATGTTCTACCAGTAACAATCTAAGCAAATTGTGTGCAAAACAACAATGACTGTAAAAATTTCCATCCGTCCCGAAGAAGATATGCTCCCTAGTTACTTTTACTAGTCATATATACTACTTTTATTAAGCAAATGCAGAGTTCGGTCTCATAGCTGACTGGCGCTGTAGGAAACAGACATACTTCATTTCTCTTGGGACAGAAGCAAAACCAGGCTTGTTCAAACCGATTTTATATACTGAGTCGAATATATCATCTTCCAGTGAAGGGTTCAAGCAATTGAAACATGAGCTTGCTGGAACTCTGACAAAATGGCTCTAAAACAATATGGTGTTGTGTGTTTCAAAAGATTTTATGGCCGTTATATAGACAGGGAGAATGACCCGCCTGTGACCTGTAAAAGCCCATCCTCTCAGGACTTTTCAATGTGTCCTGCTTCGCAACTAGTCATTTCTGAAGGTGAAAAGTTCATTTAGCCACTTCTTTACCTTCACTGAAGTTTTCATAAGTACAGTTTAGTCTGTAGTGTTGCTTGCCAAGTCAAACTATAGTCAAAAATTACCATTTTGAAAAGCTACATCATAGGTTACTAAGAAAAAAAAAAGCAAAGTAGGCTATATTAAATCTATTTAAGAAAAAAAAAGATTTTTTTAATGCTCTTCAGTATCATAGTATCCTTGTAAAATGGCTTTTGTGCACTCGGAATTGAATAATGATTTGTGAATCAGCAAATCAGTTTGAACCAGTTCATTCCATCAGAACACAGCAATTCGCTACAATGAACCACCCAAATCATTCAAATCTAGTTTTGGAGCTAGTTTGTGTCATCTGAATGAAGTGATTCACTAAAATGAACTCTCCAAACCAATTAAATCTAGTTTTTGAACCAGTTCATTCCATCAGAACGAAGCAATTCTCTAAAATGAACTACCCAAACCAATCAAATCTAGCTGATTCTGACTGAATGAAATTATTTGCTAAAAAAAACCATCCAAATTAACCGATTCACTAAAAATAATCAAATTTCCCAGCATTTTGTCATGCTGCACCACTAATTATTGGACAAATTATTAATTATTGTATATAACAAAATGACTAGTTTGATCTAACTGGTTAACTAAAATAATCTTTACCAATGTTTTTGCCACACTAACCTTGGAGAAAAGATCTAATTCCTGGAAAAGCAACAGTGTTTTGAAAACAGCTACTGTGAATATTTTTGAACAAGTTCACTGAAATAAACCATTTGAATGAAGTAATTCACTACAACAAATCATCCAAACGAACCAATTCACTAAAATGAATCAGCTTTGTCAATGTGTTGTCTTGCTATATGGTTACTACAGTAGTTAGGTCATCGCTTATTACTGGAAAAGCTACAGTGTTTTGAAAACAGCTACTCGCACTTCTGGAAAATGTAGTTAAGTTAGCAGAATCTCTATGTTCACTCCCCAATATTGCAAAACAGTTGAGCTTTTGGCTCCACCGAAAACTCAGATTAACCCATAAAACTAATGAATGTGTTCATACCTTCCAGGTCATCGATAGATTTTTCCAGTTTGGCCACCGACCTCTCTGCAAACTCTGCACGAGTCTCGGCCTGATAAACACAATAAGGGTGTTGAAGGAGTTGAAAAAAGACATTCGGTATGAGAAAGGGCAGCTTATCTTTGACCTTGTCTCATTTATTGACTTCTTTACCTCCTTCAGCTTGTCACTAAGAACTTTGATTTCCTCTTCATACTTGTCTTCTTTTTCCGAGTACTGAAACATGCAAAGACAAATACAGCAAATCCATTTCACTTTCCTGTCAACATTGAATAAACTTCGTATCACTCTCAGAGCTATTGTGTTGTGAGAACTTTAACCGCAAGTCCATAAATTACCATGTTTCAGTTTCAAAGCAATTATCAGGCTCTGAAGTTGAGTGATGATTATTATAGAGGTCTTAAATTGTGACTGAATATTAACAGAAAAAAGAGAGATGTTGACTTACTTTCTCTGCCTGAGCCTCTAGGGATTTAAGGTTGTTGGTAACGTTTTTCAATTCCTCCTCCAAATCACTAGCTTTGCTGGAAGTATTTGAGCAGAAAACAATGTTTTAACTGGTCAAGCAACAAACATTCACATTTTAGTCTATTTAAAGTGTGAGAATAAAAGTGTGAGAATAGGTTGACGATACCATTCAGCGACTTCGGCTCTCTCCTCGGCTCGCTCCAGCTCACCCTCGAGAATCACCAGTTTACGGGCCACCTGTAGCAAAGATGGCGTTCAAATGAAGAGCTTCAAAAGTCAAACATCTGGAAGTGGTGTTCCTCTAGGTGCTTGTAACTCACCTCTTCATATTTGCGGTCGGCCTCCTCTGCGATGTGTTTGGCCTCCTTCAGCTGCATCTCCTGGATCTCCATCTTCTCTTCGTCCTTCATGGCGCGGTTCTCAATTACCTTCATGCCTCTGGAGGTGAAACAAGCGGTTAGTGACTAGGTCATCACTAGGAGACAGCACTGATGACCTCTTCAGTTAATGTAGATCAACAAAATGGTCCTGAAATCTGGAAATGGGAAATGGCCAATGGAAATTCATTGGCCAATTCCCATTGCATTTCCATCACCTTTCCAGTCATGTGTGATTACTGAATAAGTTTTTTTTTTTTTTGCTAATGAATATTCAAAACTATTTGTCAACTGGTTTGACCAATTCATGGAATCTTCAACATTAGGGTGATTTCCAAGCATGGAATTTATGAAAATTCAAAATCATGTTAGTTTCCTGTTCGCTCAACTTAGCTTAATATGAATATCATTGGTTCTTAACATGTATTTAAATATTAAAATATTAATTAAAATAGTAAAAGGTGGGGTAAGTCTGTTTCCATGGGTAAAACCCTCTCCAACCATATTTTCTCTTAAAATTATATTTAAATTCCGTCACAATTTGTGGATTGTTTTCCAATGAGAAAAAGATGTTTTGGTCCACAGATGCCATGTAGTTTGCACCCAAAGAGCACAGCAATTCATTCCTTCCACCATTATTCATAAATTAATGGTTTCCATTGACCTCTCGCTCTCGTCTGCTGCTTTCTCCGCCTCTTCCAGTTTTTGCAGTGCAGTTCCCAGCCTCTCCTGAGCCCGATCCAGTTCCTCCTCCACCAGCTGAATTCTGCGGTTCAGGCCCGCCACATCACCCTCAGCCTGTTGACAAAGAAAATGTCAAAGGTTACTTATATACAATTACATACCGACTTTCAATGTAGCAACAATATACATTTACTATATAAAAAATAATGTCCTTGTGTTTTTTTTTGTTTTTTTTTTAGGTCTGTGGGGATTCTCCCAGTGATGGTGTGTAATTTTCAACAGTTTTTTGCACAAAGCACAATCAACTGCAAAAGAAAAAACATTTTTAGACCCTTTACAACCACCGCTACCACCCGTTGTGATTCAAACAAAGATTGGCCTCAGAATGAGCACAATGGTGCCTCTGTGACATTTCTCAGTTTTAAAGAGACCTCACAGCCAAACCGCCCACTTACTGCACTGATAATTGCAACTATAATTATAACAAATATCACTGTGGCTTTCGCACTGCAGACGCGCAACTGAACAAGCACACAGTTCTCTCAGGATGGTAGGAAAATCTCGCAGCCAGGAAACTGTATCTGGGTTTAAACTTTAAGAGGCATAGGGGAAAAGTCAAAGAGAGCAAATCGTCCATTTTCTAATCACATTTTTGTTTTGAGTCAGAGCTGCTGGTATTTACAGATTTCTACTGCTTTTGTAAGCTCTGGTGGAGCATGAATAGTAGTAAACAGATCATGGCTGACGTACCTCGGTACTTACATTGCTAATTCTCATAATTGCGAATTCTATTCTTCTAACTTTTTTCTCATAATGGTGACTTTATAACATGTCCAAATCAACTGTCAATGTAACTTTATGTCTAGAAGTACAACCTTGTATCTCACAATGTGACTTAAAGGGATAGTTCACCCAAAAATGAAAATCATTTACTCGCCCTCAAGTTTGTCCAAACCTGTATGAATTTCTGAACACAAAAGAAGATATTTTGAAGAATGTCGGTAACCAAACAGTTGACGGACCCCATTGACTTCTATACAATTTTTTTCTTTTTTTTTTTTTTACATACTATGGAAGTCAATGGGGTCCATCAACTGTTTGGTTACCGACATTCTTCAAAATATCTTCTTTTGTGTTCAGAAATTCATACAAATTTACTCGCCCTCAAGTTTGGACAAACTTGAGGGCGAGTAAATGATTTTCATTTTTCAAGATTCTTGAAATTGATTTTTTTTTTTTTAAATAAAAAAAAATTGCAACTTTTTTCTCATAGTTGTGACTTTATCTTGCAATGTGACTTAACTTGTCCAAACCAACTGTCAATGTGACTTTATATCCTAAAATATAACTTTATATCTCACAATTACAAGAAATAAAGTCATAACGTTTTATTTCAAGCTATAACGTTTCTTGTAATTGTGACTTTTTTCTCATAACTGCGACTTTATATCTCAAAATACGACTTTATATTTTGCATTGTGCAAGTTCTTGCAATATGACTTTCTATCTCACGAAACGCCAATGAATATGCTATTCAAGATTGACATCATTAAAGAACGGGTCAAATGAACATTTATTCATACATATTTCACCAACACATCACCAGAGTAGGAAGTTAACCCCCTTTCGAACAAAAAAGAGCCAGAGAGGGGAGGAGAAAAATGCACAGGAAATGGACACACTCCACATCCTCTCCCCTCCCAACATGCTCATTCAGTTCAGGGTCAGGATACTCCCTCATGAGCCATGCCCTTTCCTTAGTCACTGCGCTCCCTAGCTGCTTTAGATGCAAGCCTTATATGGTAAAACAAGCTCTGGAGAATGCAAGTGCTGAAGTGCCAAAAAGATTTAAAGGCTGAAGAATAGTAAAAAAAATAATAAAGCAATATGTTATCGAGAAGCGTCTGGACGCAGCCTTGAACATTTTATCATGTACATGACAAACCCAAACACGCATATGTGTGATATGAGATGGCGACATTACCAGATCTATGGATTTTCCAGGCCCATTTACACCACAATACACTCAGATCTTGTTAGAGATGCAGTGACGTCCATGTCCAATTATACGTTTAGAGTTGAAATGTGGGGCAGTCACCTGGGACTTCTGCTGTCGACTTCCTGAGGCACAGTACTATCGTACGTGACATTGAGCAAACACTTGAGACGAACACTATCAATGTAATAACCTTTTTATGGGCTGATATTATGAAAATAAGGCCTATCAGATGAAAACGGACAGTGGAAATGAAGTACAGGCTCCTTTTCAATCAATACAACTTAACATTCTAAGAGGTCTTACTGGTAAAACATTCAAAGAGAGAGTTACAGATGCAAATTTATTAGTTATTTCTAAACTAATGCAAAGAAAAGCAAAAGATTGTTGGAGTGTTTTGAAGTAAGCAACTACTTGGGTAAACTAAACATTGAAAAGATATGCAAAAGAGGTCTTGATATCATTTTTAACACCATTTGAACCTGTCAATGCAAATTTAAGGAGCATTTCTTTCTCTTCATTTACTTATTTGTATGAAACTGACACATTTCCAATTTCCAAATGTCTAATGGTCTTTGTACAGGCTTCACATATGTTCTTAGTCATGTTCTTGACTTTTAACCCCACTGTGAATTATGGCTTACATAAATTATGACCATCATGGAGAGGTCATTGGTCACGTCATGACCAAGTCCAGCAGCATTCTGTCACACTAAGGGTGGGAAAACTTCCACTTATGAAAGTAAAGTCAGCTAAATTTGTATTAGAAGCATCTGACTCAATGCAACACCCCAAAAGGAGATGATGTAGAAGAACGATGGGACCTTGTACCTCCCAAACATTTCTCCATCAAACGAAAAAGGCAACAGATCCTAGACAAAGACACACTATTGGTCTACAAACACTAAAGGAACAGGACTTTTCTTAAGCAGTGCCAGCTTCCTGCATAACTGCATGGTCATTTGAGTATGAAGAGGGACCACAGGAAACTCCAACGTGGAACAAGAGACAACATCCTGACTCAGTTCCTTTGGGAGCTCAGAATGGGACATCCTTTGGATCGTTCTTGAATGCAACAAAATCAAATTTTGAACTTCTACGAAAGATCTACAAACAATTATTCATTGATTATGCAGAAACAGGAGTTCAAATGAGAAGAAACAGACTAGGTTTCTGGCCATATTTCCCAGCTTCACAAGGGATGACTTAGAAAATTTTATAAAATTGAGCATCTAAATCCTCCAAGGACTGTGGGGGAGGGGGGCTTCCTTAAGCATCTTTGTATCAAGGAAAAATGTCCTCATATTCAACATTTTGTCATGTTCGTCATCTAAATTAATTGGTTTAATTCGAAATACTATTTAATATGACCCTATTACACCAACAGACAGAAATCAGTTTTACTGTCTGGTTGGATGGATGGACTGATGGTTTTATGGCTAAATACATTAGATTATGCCTAAGAAAGTCAATTTTAAAGTCAGATTAAGAAGAGATAGATAGATTGTCTTTATGTAATGTTTATGAATTATAAAAGTACCAAGCAGGTAAATTATAAAATACTAAGCTGGCAAATAATGCAGTTCTGTGTTAAACAAGACGCAAATGTAGCAACTGTTAGTTAAAACTAATAAATTGTTAATTGTGTAAATTAAAATGATTTTAAGAGTAAAATAACGGGTGGAAGTGTAATAAACTTGTATGAGAAATCAGTGAGGCCTAACAGCTGCCCAAAGGCAGATTTTGGGGTCGGACTGTCCCTTTGGACCAACGCCTTTCATTCCACAACCTCACGTCTGCATCCAGGTCTCACTGTTCACCTAAACATACAATTATAGTCTTCAAAGGAGCCCGGGAGCTTTTTATATATCAGCTCACAGAGGGAACGCGTAGAAGAATCCGGAGAGTGTAAATATGGTAAGTAAGAACAAAGAAATATGAAGATTTGTCTCACTTTCTCCCGGAGCTCGCGCTCATTGTCCAGCTCGCGCTGTAGAACCAAAGCTCGATCTTCTGCGTCATCCGCCTGCTGCTGCAAAGTCTGGATCTTTCTCTTCACTGCGTCCAAAGAAGTCACACCTGTCATTTTAGATACTTTATTATATTATATTTACAACTAGAAAACAAAACGAGCCGCGGCTTTGGACAAGAAAAATTAAACGCTGTGCGAATACAACGAAAAACTCAAAAAGCTATAAAAAAAATAAATACTTCAAAATTTAAAAGCCTAATATATATATAATCCCCAATATAGGGATTTTAAAAAATAACGGAATGGCGCTGTAGTTGGATGGCCAGTGTAAAGAAGAAAAAAAAAGGAGTGAAAACGACACGAAATGTGCAATCCAAATTCTTCCCAGTCCGGATCAATACAAAACGGTTCAATGAACAAAAAAAAAGTCTTCGCAGGAGGTTACTTCTTTTTCACGGAGTCATTGGAATGTGAGAGAATGTAAGGAGGCAGAACTTCTGCAGAAAAGTTTCAATGTAACTGTGGAAAAGTGAAGTCCCTGTGACGTAATTGTGGGCGGGGCTACCACTGAGTCACAATTCAGTCTCGTTTTATGTTAATTACTTCTTTCTCTTGTCAAAATGTATACAAAAACGTACTTTTAGCGTTTGACTTTATTAGTCTTATTATTGTTTGTTATTCTTTTTATATTGACTTTTTTATTTTACGTTTTTGTTAATATTTTTTTATTTTAAATATTAAATACACTGCCATATGTAACACTGTAAAAGCATTTTTAACCGACATTTAACTTGAAAATATATTTAAAATTAACCATAATTTCTTAATTTCAGACGTTTCAAAACTATATAGTAGCTAAGGGGTCAATTAAAAGATTTTCATGTTGTAGACCTTTATTTTATCAGTTTAGCTATCATTTTAATTAAGTTACATTATTGTAATATAGCTAACATCCTATAAATAACTTTACATCATCTCTTGTGAGTTTTCTGAGACCCCTTATTCGAGAAACACTCATTTTTAAGGTTCAGTTTAGGTAGAAATAACACTTCCGCTAATGTAACTTAATATATTCTGGTTGATTCAATCATATTAAAAAATATTTTTGAATAAAACCATGCAGTTTTAGATTTTTACGTTACCTAAAAAATAACAGTATGTCCATTTAATTTCTTTTAAGAAGAAAATATTTTGTGATATACACTGTAAAAATGATAATAATCATATCAATGTTTTGTTTTTTTACATCTCTTTTATTTGTCAATAATTTATATTTCAATTCAAAATGCTAAAATTTTAAATTCAATTTAGTCAAAAAGCATCTCACTGCGGGTTGTGACTTTGCCACCACTTTGATTTTACTTACATATTGAACGCAGCAAGTACACACAAGTTTTTAATTACAACCCCCACAATTAAAACCTCAAATCTTGACGTTGCGCACCACTTTGTCTGTCACACATTTTCCTCAGAAGTGTGCTTTTGTTCTAAAGACGAGCCAGCGATCTCAGAGCATTGATTTCATTAGTCACAGGAGTGTGGCCCTCTGTGTTTGCTTTTGCTACATTCTTGGGATTCCTGAGCTTCTACACAGCAACCGAAGTCCCAGTCTGCTGTTCCCCCCACCTTATCAGTAACAGGCCTCAAAAATCCCTCATTCATTGCGACTATCTTACCTACTTCTTTGGTGTTGTGAATGCAGATGTATAATTAGTTTACAGTTTCCTCTAATGCATGACATGTGGCTTGTCTGGAGCACATTTTCAGGGCAACGCTCCAGAGAACTCGAAAATGTGCTTGTATCCCCAGTTTCAGGCCTCTCAGTCTGGCTAAAAAAAAAGCTAGAACATTCTGAAAATGAATCTTACACAAAACGGCATTTGTACTACACTTATTGCATAAAGTTTGATGTTACAGTGTGTCCTGTAGAAGTATTTTGTGGTCAACAACAACATGAAGAACATCTCTCTTTCGCAAATGGATTTACCCCCATGCTGGAATCATTAAGGATTCACAAACAACCGATGTGCCCCTCCTCAGCTTCCTTCTGAAACTATGCAATCATTTCCTTTGAGGTCACATTGTGAGGAGTAACCTGAGCTTATCTGAGAGATGGACAGGATGGACCACTTCAGAACCATGCAGGTGTGATTACGGCAATTTTCTCACTCGTCCCGAGGCCAAACCCGTTCCTACAGGTGGAATGCATTGCGCTTTGATTCATTTCAACTTAAAAGTAACCGATTTGTGCAATTAAACCTTAAAATTATCTCTTTAATGAACAATGTGTTCGTTTCAAGGCATTGCAGAAGTAAACCTGAGGAAAGAGGTATTTTAAGATTCATGTCTTGTGTTGACATGTTTTATTGAGGTAAAGCTTTTTATTGCCCTATAAATCCCAATTTGAAACACTTTGAAATGGTGCCGTGACCCTGAAACGGACCAGCTGGGTTGAGAGCAGCGGGGACAGGAAGTGTAAGCATCATAACAAAGCCTGAATGACTCAAGTTGTTTGGGGAAAAGAAATCATGTCTGATTCTGTTTTATTGAACCCTAGTGGAATGCAATCACTTACGTCAGCAGCTTTTTTCTCAGACAGTTCAAGTTTCTCCTGAGCATCTTTCAGGGCCTCTGAGTACTTGTCCAGTTCATCTTCGGTTTGTTTGAGCTTTTTCTGCAAGCCGACCAGCTCATCCTCCAGCTGTATGAGGGAGAGTGAGTAAACATAGCACAGTTTAGCATAATTTAAGGGAATATCCCAGATAAAAAGGTGTCTAGTGTGGGTATGGTAATATTAAGAATATTATATCAACATCTATAATATTATCTCTCATAATATTATCAACCATTTTATCACAAAATAACTTACCTAACCCACAATATATCATAGGCCTACTCTCTTTAGTAGACAGCAGTAACTAATTTTAGTCTGAGGTAAGCTGTCATATGGCAGTAAGTGAGATAAACACTCACAAACACTTTGCTATCAGTTTGGCTGGGTTCTTGTGTTAAAGAGAGGATCTGTTAATCTACTGGGATTCCAGACAGCCTGACCTCTCTGTCCATTTATAACCTTAGGTGTTCTGAAAGGTAGAAGACATACTGATGGATTGACTTATAATATTCATTTACTGAGGTATCTGTCTGTTTGCAAAGAGCAATATGTTTTCCAAGTGTGTACACTTAAACACACACACCTATGCTCAATAAAACAAATATATTTTTACAAAATATATAATATCAGAAAATCACCCAAATTCACAATCTTTTACAGTTTATTATTTGTGATTAATGTTAAATTATAAATAATGTACATTGTTCCTTGAACTAATGTTAACATGCAAACATTTAATGTTAAAAATGTATTAGTATATGAAAGATTAATAAATGGCGTAAAAGTATTGTTCATCGTTAGGTCAGATTGTTACTTATTTTTTTATAGGATTCCTACATAATTGTGGAAAATAAGTAGCCACTGCTGTGAAAGACCCAGAATTGCAGCTCAAATGCATACTTGGTTTTCAAGTATGAGGTCTTGGCAAACTTCTCCTTGATTACAATCGTCGAGTCCAGCCTTGACAGATGCTATTGCCAGCACTTTTGTTAGGACCTTCTCATTTTATTCTCCTCTATCTGGATTCCTGAATTTGTGGATTCTTACCTGCTTGCATTTTTCCTCAGCAGCTTTCTGTTCCGTCTCGGCCTGCTCTGCCCGGTCGATGGCGTTCTCCTTGTCCAGTTTGAGCATCTGCATCTTCTTCTTGATGGCCTCCATGGTTGCAGTTTGATAGTGTCTGGGTTGAATATGAAATTCAAGGGAGCTACGAACGAAGTGCAGTTCTTGGTCCTTCAGCTGAAAGTGTGATCAGACTAATGGATGCGAGGAGATTTAGGAGAGGAGAAGAATGCAGCTGATGCTGCCTGCAAACAAGAGCTGCCAGCAATGCTGGAACGCTCTACATAACCCAACCAAAGTCTAAAACACCCCCCTTCACTCCCCCACCCGTCTCCCTATCTAACCACTTGTGAGAAGGAATGGCCTGGACCAAACAGTCAGAAGCACTTCTCCTTATTTGGAGTGGTGCATATTGTTTTTAAAAAAAGAATGAAGGGATGGAGAGGTGAGCAGATACTGAAGGCCCTGCATCCAGATTTAACCCCATTATGGTGAAACCGAGCTAATAAAATATGTTCTAAGAATGTTTCCCAACATTCCCATTAAGTTCTGAAATCATTATATCTGAATGTTCTGAACATTCAAAACATCCTGTTTTTAATTGTTTTAACACTCCATTTTGTCATTTTGCAAACATAATGAGAACATTATGAAACAAGTAGTAACATTTACAAAATGTTAGACAAACATCCAACTAAGGCATTTCAGGAAAAAAAAGTCCCATGAATGATTTATAAATGATGTTTTTGAGCTAACATTTTGAGAACATCATTAAAGACTAGATAACTTTGAACAAAAGTTCTATTAACATTACTGGAAGAACATTTGTTCATAACTTTTGAGAGAACCTTGCCAGAATTTTTGCTAAAGTGCTGAGAACGTTCCTTGAGAAGAACTTTCTTCTCAAGTCCATGTTAGGTGACATCCATCTAAATTGCCTTGTCCAAGGCAAGTATCAATACTATTATTGCTAATATTTATGGTAATGCACTTTTCAAAACCCATAACACTAAGCAGACATGAATAATTCCTCAAATTGAGCAGTTTCTTGAGGAGAGGAGCTTTTATTTTTCTTATTATGCAGCTCTCTGGAATACTGGATTATCAGTCAATCGCGGCATTTGGTCAGATATTATTAATATTCACCGTTGTCCATAGCAACACTGATCAAAACCACTCAATAAAAAACAGCGATATTCTCATTTAAAACAAACGCAACTGGTGCCATATTGCATCTCAGTTATCAGTAACAATTGGACCTAACAATGAGCAATACTTTTACTGCATTTATTAATCTTGCATATACTAATACATTTTTATACTATTGCAATGTTCTTCTTGTTGCTAGGCCAATTGTTTTGTACATTATGTACTTTTTTCTTAGTGAAAGCTTTAAAATCAAATGCAGGTAAAATAATTTCAAACTCAAACCAATATTTCATGTCCACTTTTTTTTTTTTTTTTTTTTGGTGAGTAGGTGTATATAAGCAGGATGATGTAATGCTCCACGCTGGTGTTTATTTTATGATACTGACCATTGATTATACATTATCCATTATAATTTGTACTTTTAATCTGCTGAACAATAAAAAGGCCAAAAAATCTCAAAGGCTTACATTAAAGGAGGGACTATTCAATGACAAGATTATTACAGAAACTTGAAGGTGGATCGATTTGACTTGGCAAAAATCCACTCAGAACACATTTGCAAACCCACACTCTGGCAACCATGGAAAATATAAAACAAGCAAACAAATAAATAAATCGTTGAATCAAAATATGAGTAAATCTTTAAATCCAACGGAGAACAAAAAGAAGGGTTAATCATACCTACATTAGAAAGCAAGCAAAGTCACTTTCTAGTCCTTTCACTGACTTGTTCAATCAAGTCTGACGTAAAGCAATTGCACACACTTGATTTAGAGTTGTTGAGACCCAAAGTGCTAAATGGCGAAACCGTTGGGTCTAAGTGTTTTGGCACTGAAAAACAGAGTTGAAGTGCAAACACTCTTTTCCAACTGGTTTTCTTAACTGCTGCTGGACACTAGCCCTTCCATTAAACATTTTGTGAATTACAACAAAAAGTGTTGTTTAGTTTTTTCTAAATAGGGTCTTAAGTTTTATGTTCTGTCATAAGCTCTCATTTTACACATTTTTAAGTAAACGAATGCTTAAATTCCCGCCATGCCAAAAACTACAACTTTAGCATCAAGGTGGTAAAACTGTGAGACATGTTCAGCATGTACCTCAGACATACTTATCTGTCAAATGGATGATTCACTCTCCATAACACCTGGATGAACATTCTGAGAAGAGTTTCCAAAAACACCTGTGCTCCAGACAAACAGTTCTCTGACGTCCTCCGCATGTCATCGTTACATATGACATCATAGCCATACACAGATGTTTGGCACCTGCAACCCACTCCAGTGTGCCCTGTCTTTGTTGGCCTCCCTTAGGCACTGTTGTAAGGAAAAGACGTAATGTGCTTTGGCATTCGTTCAACATTACTTACTCATGCCTGCCCTGCTGAGCTTTAAGGATGAAGGGAAGTATGAATGTGTGTCATGTAATTGAGCAATGCCCCATCGAGGAAGTAGTTTAACGGAAGAGTACAACACAAAGTGTACTTTGTAAACTCAACCAACGGACAAAAACATGCTATAGGAATTAATTTAATGCAGGCAGAATGATAAAAAAGTGCTTAGAGCAATTTACTCCCATTTACTCCCATTACTAGTTTTGTTTCTGTGGTAATTAACATGCCACAAATGCTATCAATAGAAATTAACTTACCTTTAAACTAAACTAAGGTGCCGTTTACACAACACCATTTTCAACTAAAAATGTTAAACTTTTTATGCATTTTGGCCATTCATTTACATGACAACTGCGTTTTGGGGGCCTGAAAACTAAAACTTTTGAAAACGATATCGTTATCGTCTCCATGTAAACAACAAAAACGTTATTTTTGTGAAAACAATGTGTTCAGCCTATAGGTGCGTAATAGTTCTTTATAAAGCGACATCGCCAACTACTGGCCTGCCATTAATAATACAGCGTTTTTAGTTGTTTTCGCGGATCCATGTGAATGGGGATCGTTTTGACAACGTTGGCCTCTGTACGTGAAAAAAATACAAATGAAAACCTTTTCCGTTTTTAGTACATTGTTGTCCTGTAAACACACCCTAAGCTAAATATGCTGGAATGGATATATCGTAGCATAACAAAGTATTACGCACAAAAAGTCCAATTTTTTGCTACTACTGTACTATTTGGCTGCTAATGCGCATAGTAATGATTGTGAATGTCACTAACGCTAAGAAGGTGTTCCATGTCATATCATTTTGACATTAAAGACCTGTTCACACCAAGAACGATAACTATTAGTGTCCACACCAACACACAATAACATTCTGTGAAACCAGTCGGTTTTGCATTCTGCCGCTTTAAATGCTTGAGCTTTTTAAAGCAGGATGGTTTCTGATTATGTCAATGTTTTTATCGTTCATCAGTTGGAAAAAATCACTCTGAAAGTGATTCAAAGTATAGCATTCCTCTCTGTCGTAACTGTTGTGGTGTGAACTCTGTTATTCTTTTAAATTTAGAACGATTTTTAAAACTAAATCTTTATCATTATCGTTATCGTTGATGTGAACTGTCCTTTTCAGTTTTCAATAAAAATTTACATTCTGAAGGGGAAAAGTAAATACCCTCATTGCTTTGTGCCCCTTAAGTAGCTTTAGTTCTAATTTTGTTAGCCAAGTACTTCCTTTAAAAGAGTAGCTTAACTATAGTTTAACTTCTTCACATTACATGCAGCTTATCAAGCCAGTGTAAAGTAGCTTCTCAAACACTAACATGCACATATGCTAAACACTCTCAACCCCAAACACACACAGACATTTGTTTTAACTTCCCTCTGAACTGTCGATGTATTTGTTGAGTGCATACTTTTAAGTGCAGAATGATCTGTTCTGTGGGAAGTGCAGGCATTCAGCTGGAGATAAGACGAGAGGAGATGACTGAGGGAGTAATTGTGAGTGAGAGAGAAACAGGCAGAATTTCACAGGCCACTCCCACAGGAAACCGTAGCTCAGCTCAGCATGACCTTTTATGGTAAAAATTCCCCAAACCTCTGGCTGCCTGTCTTGGGAATAGCGGTTAAAAGATATAACTCGATTTAAAGAAACAAGAGCACAGAAAGCACAGCCACAAGCCTGATTTTAACAGTAGCAAAAAGACAGATAAACAAAAGCATTTACCTAGTAAATAGTTCTGACTTTCTGGTATTTAATAGCATTTAAAATGTGACAGGATAAGCAACAGGGAAACAAGCTAGCTTTAAAACAATAATACAGCTACAACTCTATCTGGTTGACTAATCCCATTACTTGGTCACCAGTTTGCTTTACAAATCTACCTATAGGTTAAGGAATGTTCACCCAAAAATGAAAGTTCTGTCATCATTTCCTTGCCATCAAGTTGTTCCAAACCTGTATTTATTTCTTTGATGGGCCCCATTGACTTTTATAGTATGAAACAAAATACTATGGAAGTCCATCAACTGTTCGGTTACCAACATTCTTCAAAATATCTTCTTTTGTGTTCAGCAGAAGAAAGAAATTCATATATGTTTGGAAAAACTTAAGGGTGAGTAAATGATGACAGAATTTTCATTTTTGGGTGAACTATCCCTTTAAGTAGGCTATTATTAATTATAATGGACTATTTTATCATTATATTGAGGTTCAGCCTCAACTTTCCCACATACTAGTTCACATCAATAAAACACTTTAGCTTATTTGAAACGCTGTTTGTGCAGAAGTCTGCATTGAAAAGTTGTCACTAACAGTTAAGGCCTATGCAAATTTTGACGACTGATTCCATCTAACTGTAGCGCTAGCGAAACTAATGTGCCTCCTTGTGGTAGCTTTTTTAGCGGGCTAGCAGACACAGTCACACAGATGAATTGACTTGAGAGAGACGCTAAACTGCGGCAGGGTTGCCAGGTCAGTGTAACAAAACTAGCCCAAAAGACAATCAAAAATAGCCCAAAAGTATCCCAATGACCATATCCCAAATATCAAAACTCAAAATATGCTATTCTCATACCTAAAATACATTGTTATGCAAAATGAAAACCACTATTCCGTATAATGATCACAAAACGTAACATCTAGCACAGTTTTACCATTGGCAGAATTTAAAATATTTAAATACAAGCATTTGAGTCAAATATAATTTATGCAATATGTCAAACCGCAACAGTTTAAAAGTAGGCTATCCCACTTTCGCAGGGAAACCGCGGACTTGGCAACCATGATCGGCGGCTTGTTTTACCTCAGCTGCTCAACGCCTCAGATTCACATTTTCCAAGGCCAATCTCTCCATTTTCTGAATGTGAACAAAATAAATGTCTTGGCCTACATAATTTAATGCATTTAAAAATATTAAAATGAGATATTAGGACACTATATATATATATATATAAAAAAATGCAACATGACAAATAACTGAAATAATACAAAAATACAGCAACAACAACAGCATACAAGCAGCGAACAGTAAAACAATAAGTAATAATTAATTTTATATAATAAATAAATATTTAGGCTATATTAATATTTTAATTGTATTAAGAAAAATATGCAACCTGTTTCATAAAACGTAAAACCAAACAAAAGCATCTGGCAAACATTAGAGTCGGACATATTCATGAGGCCATTTTTATAACGTGTCCTCTTACGTTAATTTTCATAATGACCAGCAGAGGGAGCAATGACTCCAAGTATGCGTAAAATCTTGCTGCTTTGGCCCTTTTTGCAATAGGTGATCTCTCAGATTTTACACATTGCTTCATTGACACTTGTGTGTGTGTGTGTGTGTGTGTGTGTGTGTGTGTGTGTGTGTGTGTGTGTGATTAAAGGCGGTAATTAAGTAGCCTATGTAATGTTAAAATATTAATAATAATAATAATAACTTTTGCTGGTTAATTCCACTAAAGAGAGCTTGGGGGTCTGGCTACCTGTTTGTTCAACCAATGGCAGACAGGTACTTGCAGATGCATTCGGTGCAGCTGTTTAACACACTTTATAAAGAAGAACATGAATAACAAAACAACATAATCGAATGACTAACGGAACTGTTAATGTGGACTTGCCAACATAAATCACTTCCAAATCTATCAACCTAATTCCTGAAGTTAATCCATCCTACTCCCAACTGATTTCTCCGCTTGCATGAACAACATTCTTCCAGTTGCATCGAAAACAATCCACCTGCATCATGCACAGCACACATTCAAACAGAAAAACATCACCTGATGTTCTCGCTGCTGCTTAAACCAAACCTTCATACATTAGGTGACATGATGCACGTTATTAATGCAAAGTTGGATGTATTTTGCTGTGGCAGGCATCCAAATTGTTAAACATCAGAGAGTATTCTTGGACACAGCTATCCCAAGCTGTGAAAACATCCTTATTGTGTTTCTGTGGAATTCTTGGAAGGGACCACAGAAAGACATATAGCTTCAGATTAAATAATGCAGAACCACAAGTTTCAGCTTTCAACAGACAGAGAAAATGGCGCTTTTAAAATGGGCAGCATACCAGAAACAACACAAATCATCTGGAATTTAACTTGGCATGCTCTAATCAGAAGTATTGTGAAAGACGAGGAAGGAGAGATTGAGCTGCCATCTTCAGTATGATGCTCCTGGGAGCGAGGACTTGTGAAACATTGTTTGCAGTAGTCTTTGGTGAGGTCCCCGCTGAGCGGAAAACCTCCTGGGTGTTGTGTGCCAAGTGCATTTGAGTTCTGTGGCATGCATGGCCCATGAAAGCTGCTGCATCAGACATATCCAATGTTGCACGATTACTCACAAGATGTGCACACACACCCAAACAGACATGTAAGGACAAAATCACAGGCGAGGATATCTTCAGAAGCTCTCACTGTGTTATGGCTGCTCTGAAACTGTAACTTTACTGTAGATACACTAGAGGCTAACAAAATTGTTATTAGCTTGTACACACAAGAGCATCAAATTAGCATCAAAAGCAGGGCTCCCCTTCACTTCAAATTAGCATTAAATCAGGGCTCCCCATAACTTTTGGGGCTACTTTGAATCTGTAGGTTACAAGCTAATGCTACTCATAATTTCATGTTTTTCAATTACAAGCTATCCTGTAGAAAAAAATATGAATCAGTGAGTCGTTTTTATTCGGTTCATTTAAATGCACCGTGCAAGCAGCTAGCTAATAAGAACCAATGATAAGACTTTTAGTAATGACTCACTGCTTTCCCTCATACAAAGCTGACTTTAAAAGACTTCGAATAGCGTTCCAACTATTTTTATTGTACGTTTTTCTCCATTTGGAGTGTTTGACAGTGACATGGATACTATATTCTGTCATCCTTCATTTCTTTTTGTGTTCAAAACACGGTTTATTCAACAGTAGTAGGCCTATGTGTCAAATCAAAATGGCAACAACAACAGTACAAAATGGGTTATGATTCGCGCTGTTTTTCAATGGGGGACCGACGAAAACGATCCAAACAGCATTTTACAGATATTTTTTTCATTAGTAGTACACAGACGTTGCACTAATGTTGCAATTACATGAAGCGTTTCTCAAATTACAGAGAAATATTCGACATAGCACCGAGAGTTAAGGCAAAACATCCATGTGGTATTTTCTTCGCGTGCTTTACGTACATACAACATGTGGCATAACAGATGTGGCATATGGAACAGGTCTCTATGCTCTGGTGGGAACGAGGGAAATGTACGGCATATCGCTGACAAAAAAAAAAACTCAGAGACCCCTACTGACAGCCGTGTTATTCCATGAAACAACACTATGCTGCATTCAACGCCGCGTGACCTGATGTGTCGCATGTGCTGTTGTTCAATGAATAACCTTTAAAAGTCATAGGCTAGAACTGATTCATATCACAACTGGGATTAAAGTCAACTGTAGATGTCTTTTTCTGTTTCTTCCGCAACATCGCTTTCAATATCCTGAAAATAATTGTGTGCAAAGGGAATCACATGGGTTTTCTTCATCAAGGGCCAGCTGTCTAGGAAAGATTAAACACTTGGATTTCTCCCCCAGTTCTCTGAGAGCAGCGAGCTGACCAGCTGTTGCTCACTATGAAACCCTACATTTTGGACGTGTTCCTCTTTAACGAACCCCAAAAGAGCCACAACTGAATGTAGTAGGCTACTAATCCACTGCATTCGCTGAGCTTCGCCATTCGCAGTCATGCGCTTCAATGCAATCAAAACAATGAGGCTTATTTCACGCTGAGTAAAAGCCCTCGACAGCACGTGACTGGATTCAGCCGGAAGGATTATAGCCTATATTTGCTCTGTAAAAAAGTCTAAACATCCCAAGTCTAAATACATAGACATACATAAGGACATAAGAACATTAGGAATTTAAAATGTTAAGGTATAGCAAACATGCACATTTTGATGAAAAAAAAAAAAAAAGTATGGAGTCGAAAGCTGGTGTCTGGGCTATGTACAGTTGTGCTCAAAAGTTTACATACCCCTTGCAGAATCTGTAAAATGTTAATTATTTTAACAAAATAAGAGGGATCATGCCCAATGTGTGTTATTTTTTATTTAGTACTGTCCTGAATAAGATATTTTGCATAAAAGATGTTTACATATAGTCAAAAAATAGCTGAATTTATAAAAATGACCAGTTCAAAAATGTACCTTGATTCTTAATACTGTGTATGATTGCCTGGATGATCCACGACTGTTTTTATGTTTTGTGATGGTTGTTCATGAGTCTCTTGTTTGTCCTGAACATTTAAACTGACCAACGTTCTTAAGAAAAATCCTCCAGATCCTGCAAATTCTTCAGTTTTCCAGCATCTTTTGCATATTTGAACCCTTTCCAGCAGTGACTGTGTGATTTTGAGATCCATCTTTTCACACCGAGGACAACTGAGGGACTCAAACACAACTATTAAAAAAGGTTCAAACATTCACTGATGCTCCAGAAGGAAACGCAATGCATTAAGACCCGGGGAGTGAAAACTTTTTGAATTTGAAGATCAAGATAAATTTTATTTAATTTGTCTTTCGGGAAACATGTGAGTATCTTCTGTAGCTTCCGATGGGCAGTACTAAATGAAAAAAATGAGATATTTAAACAAAATAAGACAAATTTGGACATCATTCATCTTGTTCAAAAGTTTTCACCCCGTGGTTCTTAATGCATCATGTTTTCTTCTGGAGCATCAGTGAATGTTTGAACCTTTTTTAATAGTTGTGTTTGAGTCCCTCAGTTGTCCTCAGTGTGAAAAGATGGATCTCAAAATCACAGTCACTGCTGGAAAGGGTTCAAATATGCAAAAGATGCTGGAAAACTGAAGAATTTGCAGGACCTGAAGGATTTTTTTGAAGAATGTTGGGCAGTTTAACTGTTTGAACAACCATCACAAAACATGTCGTGGATCATCCAGGTAATCACACACAGTATTAAGAATCAAGGGTATGTAAATTTTTGAATGGGTCATTTTTATAAATTCAGCTATTTTTTGACTATATGTAAACATCTCTTATGCAAAATATCTTATTCAGGACAGTACTAAGTAAAAAATAACACATTTTGCATGATCCCTCTTATTTTGTTAAAATAATTAACATTTTGCAGATTCTGCAAGGGGTATGTAAACTTTTGAGCACAACTGTATGTAGGCTATGTATTCATTTATTTACTGCATTTAGCATTTCTTTTTTTTTTTTTTTTCTTAGGCGACATGTAGCCTACATTTCAATTTACTTAAAAGTCTTACTCAAAAGTCTTAAAAGTTGTCCCCAGTTATCCATCAACCCATCACCTTGGAAAAGGCACCTGTTTCATAGTATAACCCATATTACATTTTCATCTGTTCCAATGTATGAATAACAGCTGCCTGACGATTCATATTTATTCCACATATATGCTATTTGTCATAATTTGACATTTAGGAACTTCGTTATCCATTATTTCAAAATAACTTCCGATGAGTGACGTGAATGCTGACAAAATTAAACATTCTATTTAAAAAAAAAACAATGAATATAATAAGAAACCTCTTACAAAATGCACTGATTTTGAGAAGTGAGACTTTTGATTATTATTATAGACTCTTTCTCACATCCTCTTAATATACAATGGGTTAAATACTGTGGGCGAATAAAAATGACTAAATACGTCATTGCGTTCCTTAAAAAAATAACTGAATGCATTAAGCATTCAAAAAAATATATATTTAATAAAATATTTATTGATGTAATTATTTAAATACATTTTTATAAATATAATAATTAAATATTATTTATTTAAATTATGCAACATTTATTAAGATTTTTTACATTTATAGAATAAGTTTAGTACTTTTTTTTTTAATATGTTTTATAGGTTTAACAAAGTCATCAAATCTAAATCTTTCCAACTCCCACTTTTGAGGGTTTATAGGCAGACAGAGTTACAACATTCACAGCTGAAAGGGGCATTAGCTTCATGCCCACCGGGATCTGACTCTGCAATCCTAATGTTTCAACATGAAGCACAGTAGATGCAGCTCAAGAGACTTGTGCACTGGCCTCATTTCTGTAATCAAAAACCTTTGCTAAACTCGAGATGGGAATGAAGGATAAGACTAAAGAGATGAAAGCCTTGGAAGTTTGAGTCACAGCCTTGAGCAGATGGGTTTTATTTAGTGCTCTCACAAACATTTGGAATCACTGTTAACATAATTCCCCAAACTGTGTAAGATAAATGTGTTTTCAAAGTTTTTGATGCAAATTTGCAATGTGCTTCATACATGCAACAAAAATGTGTCTATTTAAATGGCAATTGTAGTTAAACATTACCATGCAAGTGCACGCAGATATTCTCAAAGCTTCAGAAATTAAATACGCATTTAAATATAAACACATTTGTGGAGGCTTGCATTGGAAATTTTATATACAAAGGAAACTACATGTCATTCCAACTACCAAATTTCAGTGTTGATTACTATGTGACTAAACCGTAACCATAAGTGGTTGTTAGGTGTTGTCTGCTTTGGAATTTCTGGGTTGGATCATTTAGGATCACCTAAGAATTCTTCATTCAAGACAAAATACTATTCTTAACAGAACGATGCGTGAATCTGTCATTGCAATGGTTTTCCATAAACTAAGCATCTCAGGAAACAGGTCTTCATATTTTAGCAAGACACATTTTTAAATTAAGAGGGTAAGTTAATTTCTATGTATTAGGAATGAAATAAGTGTCTCACATTCCTGAGAAAGTTATTGACATGATGTCTACTGAATGATAAAGGTTCCAAAAGGTTTTTTTTGCAGTGATGCAAAAGAGATTCTTTGGCATCGATGGTTCCGTGAAGAACCTTTATCATCAATGGAAACTTTCCAATTCACAAAAGGTTCTTTATCGGCTCCAATGGTTCCGTGAAGAACCTTTATCATCAATGGAAACTTTCCAATTCACAAAAGGTTCTTTATCGGCATCGATGGTTCCATGAAGAACCTTTATCATCAATGGAAGCTGTCCAATTCACAAAAGATTCTTTATCGGCATCGATGGTTCCGTGAAGAACCTTTATCATCAATGGAAGCTGTCCAATTCACAAAAGATTCTTTATCGGCATCAATGGTTCCGTGAAGAACCTTTATCATCAACGGAAACTTTCCAATTCACAAAAGGTTCTTTATCGGCATCGATGGTTCCGTGAAGAACCTTTATCCTAATGGAACCACAAAAGGTTCTTTATTGTGAAAAAAGGTTCTTCAATTCTTTTAAGAACTGTTCATTGAAAGGTTTTTTGGGGAACCCAAAATGGTTCTTCTACACTTTTAAAAAAAATGTTCCAAAAGGGTGTTTTCGCAGCGATGCCAAAGAAGAACCATTTCTGGTTTCTTTCCACTATAAAGAACCTTTTGTGGTTCCATGATGATAAAGGTTCTTCATGGAACAATCGATGCCACTAAAGAACCTTATTCGCATCACTGCAAAAGAAAACCCTTTTGGAACCTTTATATTTAAGAGTGTAATATTCAGCAGACATCCTGTCAGTATCTTTTGGAACCATTGATGCCAATAAAGAGCCTTTATTTCAAAGAAAAATGTGGAACTTAAAATTGTAAAACATTGAACATTGAACAAAATGACTTGTCAGGATCAGGATCATGTTTACATGTCAGGATCACTTCAGCTTTGATTTCAAGCACGTGGTTATGCGTAAACCGTAGTGCCAGAGCAATCGCATTCAATTTCATATCTTTGTGAGAACATTTTCTTGTGTAAATTCATGTATAAATTGAGTATAAATATTATACATGTGTAATCAAAGAGTGTAAATGTTTAGATATGCGCATGTAGCAGTGTGTTTATGAATGTGCATGTGTTTTCCTGTATTTATTTTTAGCATTAATTCCAAATAGTTGCATGTTTGTTTAGCACTTTCATAGATGAAGACAAACAAATCCAGAGAAGTGCCGCAATAAGACGTTTCAGAATTGCTTGTGGTTAGTAGAGATATATGTGAGACACCTACACCTATATATTTGTTCTCAAAAGCTAGTGATTTGCGTGAATTTTTTTTTAAACTGTCTGTCTGCTCACTGCTGTCTGGCCAATGAGACTCAGGGTGGCCAAACACTCCCATTGACCGTCTCCCTGAATGGAAATCACACTGATATTTGTGACCTGCCAAGAGCAAGTGATTGGCAAACATTATGTTGTTGGTTTTCAAGTTGACAAATAATGACACAGGCATGTTTTAGTTTAGAAGGAGGCATTCTGTGTGAATATAGTGTACAATGTTTCGATTTAAAGTAACATTTTAATTTGGTGCAAAGCGCTGATCAAACAATGATTTAGACTGTGGCCGATTTTATCAGCTGGTTGTGATAACCTTGGGTAGACTGTGATGATCAAAAAGGAATTATTTACAGGGTTGCCAGGTTTTCACAACAAAATCCGCCCAATTGCTACTCAAAACTACCCCAAAACTAGCCCAATCGCGTTTCACGGGGGGTCCCATGGTAAAAATCGCGTTCCGGGGGGTAAAATCTGCATTTTTGGTGGAGCTTCCCAGGTAAAAGTCGCATTCCATGGGCTAAATATCATGTTATTTTGAGGTCACTTCAACCCGCGGACATGAAAAACAACCTGCGGCAACAGTGTAAAAGTAGCCTAATTCCGCAGGAAAAACCAGACTTGGCAACACTGATTATTTATGAATGTAAATCAGATCTAGGCATAGCACCAACATTATATATATATATATATGTGTGTGTGTGTGTGTGTGTGTGTGTGTGTGTGTGCGTGTGCGAGTGTGTGAATTTTTATGTTATAATAGCTTACCACACGACTTTGTCCAAAGTTTTTTTTTAAATAATATTTTTTGATTATTCTTATTAAGAATTAATTAAAAATAAAAGATTATGCCTATATATAGATAGCCTTGTAATTCAGTTTTTTAATATTTATTTCAAGCTTTTAAATGTTTTTTAAGAATCTTACACCACTTAGACGTGACTTTTTTTTTTAATGACCTAATTACATTTAAAGGTTAACAATTAAAACTTTAATTTAATTAATTAAATAATATATATATATATTTGTATTAAATGTGTATACTATGTGTATTGCGTTTTTTGCATTTGTAATGTTAAGGGCGTCATGACTTTGACCCCCAAAATAAGAAGGAACTGAAAGAAAGACCTTGAGAAATTGATTTGCTTGTAGACTCTCAGGGGCCTCACAACTTTACAGATTTGTAATTGTAAGTGATGAGTCAGTGTGGGGGTTCTTGGTTTTTTATTGGTCACATCAGGCCTTACCCTGCCTCTTTCGACAAATAGAATTTCGCCAATTTGCATACGGTCCGTCAGTGCAAGATAAAGACACGCTTGTAGCGGTACTGATTTAAACTCTTGAGAGAAACTCTGGACATAACACATCCAAAGCAGCTGCTACCCCCAACTGGAATATTAATCTGCTGTAACATTATAAATACCCGGATCTCAACGGCTTCTAATACAAATTAATAAGTTGCTGCATCCGTGATTATTATAATTCTGTTAAAATGGGGAGAGTAAGCAGCGCTTGTTTTATATCATGGATGTATTTCGCCTACATTTGCTCGGGTTTTGAAACCACAACTGAGCCAACGAGTGAATCTACCGCTTTTAGTAAGTATAAAGCTTATTTGTTTCATAAAATCATAGAATGAAACTTGTGTTTATAAAGTTTAAAAAGTGTTAAAAGTTCACTTTTCCGGCGCCTAGCTGACTGTGAATATTTTTGATGAGGCAGTCGCATAATAATATAATTATGCATAAAAATGCACAAGAGATCTTATTGGACCAGTGATCGCAGGAGTCAGGAGGAATGTGTTTATTTTTCCTGCATGAGTTTTTTTTTCTTTATATAAATGCATACCTTTATATTTACACAGTGTGTATATATATATATATATATATATATATATACACCATGTTTGGTGGTGCAAAAATATTAAGATTCTATAAAACCCCATTTTTCTTGTCTTTTGTATTTTTAAGTACCATCTATTATTAATATATTTATGAAACATACCATTTACTAAACATAATTTATAAAACTTAATATCTTAAAAACAAGTACAATTTGTTGACTTTTAACGATACGCATAGTAATTATCTGTTAAAGGTAGGTCAAATGGTTGTTTGGGGCTTTGTTTACATGTATTTGACATGCTAGAACAGTGAGTTATGGAGACATACTGAAGGTCATTATAGCAAAGCATTTTTTATGTATAGTCAGTCAAGCACTGGGAAAGGATCCAGGCTTTCCATTTGGAAATAATTCCTCATATACAAAAAAAAAGGGAAAAAGTATAAGCACATGCAAGATAAGCTTCTTTAAAACGTTAATTTAAATAATTATAAGCAGCTTACAAGTAAAAGCATTTAATATAAGCAGCACTTAGTGTGTTGTATATTGCTGGCTGGAAAACTTATTGTTACTGATTTCGGACAGGTAACTTAATGGAAAATGCCACAGAATGGATCATGGACCTCACCGACATTGAGTCCAAGTTTTCCTTTAGGATTAGCGAAGAACCCGAAGAAGATCTGTGCTACATAGTTCCAGGTCAACCCCAAACAATCAAAGAGTGTAACTTCAATCCAGACTCCAAGACTTTCATAGTTATTCATGGATGGTCGGTAAGTGCTTCTGCTACACTTGTTGAAGACATTATTAAATGAACGTGCAAAGCATGACGTGAATGATTTCATCTCAGGTCACCGGTATGTTTGAGAGCTGGGTTCCCAAACTGGTAACAGCCCTGTATGAACGAGAGCCAACAGCCAATGTGATTGTGGTGGACTGGTTGTCCCGAGCGCAACAACATTACCCAACGTCAGCCGCCTACACCAAACTAGTGGGCAAGGATGTGGCCATGTTTGTCAATTGGTTACAGGTATGTCAAACACTCTGAGATGTTTTGTGCTCTGTCAAGGTGACAAGAAAGAGCATTTGATGAAGATATAGAGTTTGTTTTCTGCAGTAAACTTTATCTTGCATGTCTCATTTCTTAATCCAGGCTGAGCTTGACTATCCTTGGGAGAAACTGCATCTGTTGGGCTTCAGTCTTGGCGCTCATGTAGCAGGAATCGCTGGCCTTCTCACCAAACATAAGGTTAACAGAATCACAGGTAACTTGATTTTGTTTTTTAAGGCCCCATTATACTCACGGCGAAGTTCTTTTTCGTTCTTTGCTTAGGGGTAAGAAGAAGTCTAAAATTGTGAGCAGCGGTATACTGTTAGTGAACATCCCGGTGTCGCCCACAATGCTGAGAGAGGCGTTTAGATGAATATGTAAATGTCTGCTGCACGCTTTCCTTAAAGAAATTACAGATCATAGTGACGTAAATATGTTTGCACCAGTTCTGCAGTTTGGCTCTCCAATCAAGTAACGTCACATTGATTTATATACTTCATATAATAGACTGCTTAAAATCAAGCAGTTTAGAGGTATTAAACATGAACAATTTGTGTCAGTGTCGCTTTCAATTAGAAGTACAACTTCAATTTCTGCTATAAAGTAGCTCTCCAGTGTGATCATGTTTTTACTCGCATCTGACCTTGAGGGACCTAACGGAAGAAATGAACCAGAGAAGATTTCCACATCAAAGAAAGCAAAGCCTCAGAACCACGCCTACCAATTTCGTAATCGCTACGGACCAATGGTAGTTCAGAGGTGTTTACCAGCCGTAGTAAACTCTTCCTGTAAAGTTTGCTTTGGCAATCTGTTACAAACTCCCGAAACAAACTCCAAACAAACTTCATTTTGGCCTGATTTTGTTCGAAATGACATCACAGCAGTTTGTTCTTCGATTTTGCTTGAAGTATATTGGGGACTTTAGGGTGTCAAGTTTCGATTTTAACATTCAAACCCTTAAAAATGCATTAAAATTAAAATGGGTCAATCTTCTTGGATTTTCAGGCATGGATCCCGCTGGCCCTAGCTTTGAGTACGCAGATGCCCAAAGCACTCTTTCCCCAGATGATGCCCTTTTCGTGGACGTTCTTCACACCAACACTCGCGGCTCTCCAGATCGCAGTATTGGGATTCAGAGGCCAGTGGGCCACATAGACATCTACCCCAATGGTGGAACCTTCCAACCTGGCTGTGACCTCCAGAACACTATGTTGATGGTGGCCACTACTGGTTTAAGAAGTGCGTTTGTCCTCCCATTGTCCTCCTTAGACGTTCTTAGAATTCAAAATCACAAAGCTTACTTTTTTTTTCTCTGTTCTCCGCAGACATGGATCAGATCGTGAAGTGCTCCCATGAGCGCGCCATCCACCTGTTCATCGACTCACTGGTGAACCAGGAGCAACAAAGCTTGGCTTACCGCTGCAGCTCCAAAGAGAGCTTCAACAAAGGCATGTGCCTCAGCTGCCGTAAGAATCGCTGCAACAAGGTGGGATATGGTGTGAACAAAATTCGCACACGCAGGAGCAGCAGAATGTATATGAAGACCAGAGACATGATGCCATATAAAGGTGAGGAGCACCAAAGTTTTATTTATTTACTTGTGTGTGTGTGTGTGTGTATATATATATATATATATATATATATATCCTTTCTTAATATAACCATCTTCCCACAGTTTTCCATTATCAAGTGAAGGTCCACTTCTTCAGCAAGAGCACAATAAGCTACACCGACCAGCCCATGAAGATCTCATTGTATGGAATCCACGGCGAGAAGGAGAATATCCCTTACATTATGTAAGTTAACAGCAGGTTCTGAATGAACTACCAAAAGCCTAAAAATGCAATGTTAAGATGTTTACTAAGATCCAGAGATTTTTTCCTTGGTTTCACTGATTTCAGTGACCTTAAGTACCAAAAAAAAAAAGGTCATGATGTTACAGATGGTTTTTGATTCCACAGGCCTGCTTTAAACACAAACTCCACCGTGTCCTTCCTTTTGACCACGGATACAGACATCGGAGAGCTGCTGATGGTAAAACTTCTCTGGGAGAAAGACTCCCTCATCAGCTGGCCCTGGTGGAACCCTGATACCTTTCACATTCGCAAATTACGCATCAAATCAGGAGAGACACAATCTAAGTAAGCAAAGAGACTTTTTCTATTATATTACTACTGTGCATTTTATTGCATTTATTTTTATTTTATACCTTTAATACTTAAGATTACCTCAAAATGTAAACTTCATGTCTTTTTTGATCCAGGGTCATCTTCAGTGCAAAAGAAGGTGAATTTTCCTACCTTTCCCGTGGAGGTGAGGCCGCCATCTTCGTGAAAGACAAAGAAGCCCAGTCGAGCCGCAAAAACCAGAGGTAAATTTCCATCCGCCATCCATCTGATCTATTGATACAGCTCCATAAAATGACCTTCCCCGTTCAGTTGTTATGTTCTTGTTTTATTTGTTGTGGTGGGTTTTGTTTGACTAAACCCTCTGCACTTTACTCTGGCAGATTGCACAAGTTGAAGATGCACGGAAGTTTGTTCAAACAGAACACAGAGTAAAGGCACACTTCGAAATCCACCTCTGCTGGGATCTGGCACAGAATCTGCCAGGGAAACTGGAATGGTAGAAACTGACTTCTCCCATATATTCGGACTTGTAACCTTCACCTGACCCAAATCCCGAAACACATCCTGCAAGAAACCGCATCTTGAAAATGTTACTGCTGTGCAGTTTTAAAACAAAAAATTACTTCGGATACTGCTCAAGACACATTGCAGGTCTTGTGAGACAATCTTTAATGAAATCATTTAATCCATAAAATGATAATCATGTCTCTATGCAATATATTTATACAAGTAATCAGTTTTAGTCTGAAAGGACTTGCACTTAGTTAACAGGGTTTGCTAGTTGTCCACCAAAGAGACTTTCCTTTCTGGAGAAAGATGCCATTCGAAACATGTTACTATTCATTTGGTTTATCAGTATTACTCTTGAAATTCCACTTAGAGACTAAACATCTAGGTTATTTAGCTGTTTGTTTGGTTGTACTGTGAATTAGGTTGTACCAAAGCGGTTTCCTAGCTATGCTAATCCTCTTTGCCTCAGTTCTGAAAGCAAAACTTTCAGATTTGCCTTTGTTGCAGCCTTCAGTCAGTCTCAATGAAATGCTTTAGCAAAAAATGGGACCAGATTCTCTCTCTACTGAATGAAGATGAAATGATTACTGTAAATATTTGTAATTGTCATTATATATACTTAAAAACAGCTCTTCAAATGTCTACCTTTCATTTCTTGGGTTATTGGGTCTGGCACAGGTCACTTTAAAGGCTTTGCCTCCATTTGATTCAGTTTTGTTTGGTGAAACGAACAAAATCAACAAACAATTCTGCCACTTTTGTTTTGCTTCTCATCACCCCTTTCAAAGCACCTCAAAGGTTGTTTTCGTATGGATTTTGTTAAAAGTAATGAGACATGAAACTACTTTCGTTCACACAGCCAAGAAGTAAAACAAGCATTTAATCTAAAAAATAACGGTCACAGTTTTCCAAGCCTGACAGGGTTGACTGCCCCACATAATAGCCACAAATACATCAAAAATGTACCTTTTCCCTATTTAATGAATGTATATATTTGTATATTAAGCACATAATATATGTATTACATGTTTCTGGAGTGCTCTTTTGAGTCATGTAGACTCTATTTTTATAAACAAACATTGACTGGATGAAGTTACTGTAACTGATCAGTATTTGGTCACCTGTTGTGATCATATGAATCTATAAGCCGTGCACTGTATGATGTCATTTTAATAAACATTACATCACGCTATGTATGAGCACTTAAGATTTTTAATTTAAAACTTCACGTTCTTTATTTTATGTGCAAATGCCATGTCTGTATTAAAGGGTTAGTTCACCCAAAAATGACAATTCTGACATTAAAGGTGGGATCAGTAGATTTTGAAAAACGCTGTTGGACATTGTTGATATTTGAAATCAACCCAAACAAACCCACCCCTCTCTTCATTGCTCCGCCTCCAAAACTCACACTCCAATCCTAACCACCCTGCTCTGAGTCAGTCTCAAACCCCGGACCATCCGCTGCTGGCAGGCGAGGCGAGTGCACTACTAATGACGCTAAGCACTGCATTCTGTAGCAGTCGTCAGTGTGCAGTGGTTTACCTGCACAACTCTCACTATCTGGCCACTGTTACAGACGCAATGCGAGTGGATGTCTGTTTATCACAGCTGATGCGCAACAAAATGCTTCACAAAAAATAAAGCGCAGTTGATGAACGAACGACAAGGAAGCACAAAAAATGAACGTACAGTACACAAGAGTAAATACAAACAAGTGTTCGTTGTTAGTCGCAAACAGCACAGCAGCTCCAGACAATCAAATCCGTGTTACTCACATGAGAAGGAATCAAAGCAGCCTCTGCGTCTGTTTTCAGGCCTTCCCACTTAGCTCTCTCCAGCGCTGGAAAGCTTTTCTAATATTAATGCACTTTCCCATTCATAACCCTTCATTCCAGTGATATTCTTTTGAGCTCTTTTGTATTGTGTCCCATCTCTCGTTCTGCAGTTTTTTTTTCTTATTTTCAAATCTCCCTCTTGCTCGTTCTCTCTCCTCGACCGTTATACGCCCCCTAATGCTGATTGGTTACACGTTTGTTGTTGGTGTCGGCCCGACTAACTTCCAAACAGTGTATTTGAAATTCTACTGAGTCCACCTTTAATTACTCACCCTCATGCCTCAGAAAGGTAGGAAAGACATCATAAAAGTAATCCATGTGACTCCAGTGGTTTAACCTCAATTTTATAAAATGTTGATGCGAGAGCAGGCGTTGTTGCATGAATGCGCATTGGAGATATAATATTTTGTAAATAAAGTGGTAAATTATGTTTTTTGCACAAACAAAACACTTGCGTGTCTTCATAAAATTGAGGTTAAACCACTGTAGTCACATGAATTACTTATATGATGTCTTTACTACCTTTCTAGGGCTTGAAAGTGGTAGTTGCGTAGGCTGTCAATGGAGGGACAGAAAGCGCTCAGATTTCATCAGAAAGATCTTCATTTGTGTTCTGAAGATGAACAAAAGTCTCACGGGTTTGGAACGACATGAGGGTGAGTAATTAATGACAGAATTTTCATTTTTGGGTCAACTAACCCTTTAAAATTCACCTAAATGCTTTAATAGTGACACTGAATCTCATTTTAAATGAGTGTTTTAGATATTTTAAATCTCAAACTAATTAAAACTATTTTGAAATTGGCTGTTAATTTCAGAGCATCAACAGAAATCTGGGAAAGCTTGACTTTTTTGGCAAGGCCTCAATCTCTACAGATGTTGTTTAAATATATATAATCTAATAAAATTAAATTTCATTTAAATTAATCTAATCTAATAAAAAGTCATTAAAATGACTACTACCTGTAATTGTTTTGTTTACGTTAGCTCCATTCATATAAGATGTTATGTGAGTCATCCATTCAAATAACAACGTGTGTGTAAAACACTCAAATGACTCACATTGTTTAGTGAGAGAGCGACTCGCGTGTAGTAACCTCGAATCAAAACACAAGGAGCTTGTTTTTCAAGATACCCACCCCTTTTCGTGGAATGGAGTTCTTGGAATGAAAATACAACATTCCGATACTTTCAATAGTCAGAACCTTCTGCAAGGAGACTTCAGTGTTGAATTTTTGGTATATACTCTACTTCTGGCAACATTTCACGAATAGGGGAAAAAATGTTAGATATGGAGATTTAAATCTCATTTTGGCTTATCACACTCGAATTCTTCTGGGAAATCATATTCAACCTCTGAGTTCATGTATGGTGGACAGTGATTTCTAGAACTGTTTCCATCTGCTAAAGAGCATGTGACAGGTCATTAGTTATGTTTTTGTTCTTGAAGAACATTTTTGATGATAGCAGCAACTCTAGTGTCTGGTCCTTGTTACGTTATAACAAACGGAAGGAATGACCACAACGCAGTTGTCATTGAGAGTTTTGGCAGGGTCCAAGTGTTATGATGTGATTGACACAATGTGTGCAAAGAGCATTTAAGGTACTGCCACATAATGAGTTATAAATCTTTATTGTCTCAAATGACAAGGAAAGAGAAAATTTTAAGTAAAACTGTATTTTTGTATTTGTTTTTTTTTTATTTCATTTTTTTATTTATCACTCTTTATAATATTTTGCATGAATATTGACATAACCTGTTATCTGACCCATTTAGTTATTCAACCTTAGATACAAACTACTAAGTGCAGTTTCTGGGCCCCGTTCCCATATACACACTACTGGTCAAAGGTTTTGAATAATTAAGATTTTTTCGTTTATGAAAGAAGTCTCTAATGCTAGCCAAGGCTGCATTTATTTGATCAAATATACAGTAAAAATGGAAATATTGTGAAACATTTTAAATGTATTTATATTAAGTAAGAAAGAAAGAAATAAAGAAAAGTTACTTCAAGGTGACAACTGCATGTTTTATTATGGTAAAACTTCGACATCGACAGCTCCTGACTAACAACAAATGTGTGACCGTATTACCCCGCCTGTGGGCTGAGACCAATGGTGCTATTAGTAGTGCTATTTCGGAACTTAACTGAAGTCTGAGGCTCAGATTTCATTTGCCAGGTTTTCAAACAGCACCAGGAGTTTGGGAATATTTTATTTTCTCAGTTTATATCAGCCTGCGCGCGCGATAGGAATTGGCGAAGGTCACAAGTGCACAAAGTTTACGCAGAAAAGATATGAACATTTTCTCATTCCAATGCGTTTCGTGGCTCGTATTAAGCTTCATTGGTCTGTTCGTCGCTGCTCTGGAGGAAGAAAACTTCTCGAACAGAGTCTTTGGTAAGATGTTTGTTGATGCTGCATGAGAAAGGAATTCGGAAAACCTGAGGCGTTATTTTGTTTGGACGCGGTGCGTTTCTTTAATTTTTAATGTCTGCGTTTTTAACTCCTACAAATCCTGCGTTTTCATGGGAAATCTTTAATATCCGGCATCTGTCTGAGGTATTAAATCCATGAATTAGCATGTAGAAGACGTCGGTCCATTTACTTGACATTTCTTGGAGTCAACCAGATGTTAGTTGATGTTTTAATTAGAGGATTAAAGCATCGATTAAAGCTGTGATAATAGTGTATAGTAAATATACTATGGCTCCACCCACTTTGTATGTCAGCTGAGTTGAACTATGGAAATATTTACTGTCCTCTTGTAACCTGTTTTATGAAACATGCAAGTATGTTACATCTGAAGCATAAATATTTAATATTTTTTATTTTATGTTTTATTATTTAATTTAATTTAATGACATTGTCAATTGCTAATGCCTTTTTATTTAAAATGTTTTATTATTAAATATTTTATTATATATATTATTTATTATTTAATAATTATTATATATTTTATAATTATAATATAGATTTTTCATAACATACTTTTTATAATTATAAAAAACTAACATTTTTTATTTGATATTACATTTTAATTTGACTTTTTGACTGTTATATTTCATTATTTTATTGTATTATTTTACATTTTTAATTTGATTATATATATTTTTTCAATGGCTATTACCTTTACATAGATAATTTCCTGGAAGATCTAAGGGGCCTGTCAGATGTCAACAAAGCCAATGTCAAGTTTTCTCTGAGAAACCCGTCCCAACCAGATGATGATGTGTGTTACATTGTACTTGGCAAACCAGAGACTCTCAAGAGCTGCAACTTCAACAACACTTCAAAAACCTTTCTAGTCATTCATGGGTGGACGGTAAATCAACACTTTTACATACATTTAATAAATTCATCTGATTTTTTTAGAGTCGTCCCATGTATGTTAGTGTTAATTTAGCGCTTTCCCTTTAGGTAAGTGGATTGTTTGAGAGCTGGGTTGAGAAACTGGTTGCCGCACTTTATGACCGGGAGAAAAACGCTAATGTCATTGTCGTGGACTGGTTGGACATGGCGCAGAACCATTATGTGGTGGCAGCACAAAACACAAAGATGGTGGGACAAGAGATTGGACTCTTCATAGACTGGCTAGAGGTTTGTGTTAGCAAATCAAATCAGGCAAATTATCATAATCATACTCACGTTGCGCATATTGTTATTGTGGATTGCTAATTTGTATTATTGTATTCATACATAATTCATAAGGAGACTGCCAACATTCCTCTGGAGAAGTTGCACCTCATTGGCTACAGTCTTGGCGCCCACGTTGCGGGTTTTGCAGGAAGTCATGCAAAGAATAAAGTTGGTAGAATCACAGGTAGGTTCACTGGCTTTCTTTTGGAAATAAATCTTACGACAAGTCTTAAATGCACCGTATATAGGCCAACGATTTGGGGTTTTTGCAGGTCTAGACCCTGCTGGGCCGGACTTTGAAGGGGTCCACGCCCACAGACGGCTGTCTCCAGATGATGCCCATTTTGTAGATGTCCTTCACACATTCACCCGAGGTTCTCTGGGTCTCAGTATCGGTATCGAGCAGCCGGTCGGCCATGTAGATATATACCCTAATGGAGGAAACTTCCAGCCTGGCTGCAATTTGAGAGGAGCTCTGGAGAAAATTGCCAGTTATGGAATACTTGGTAAAGACCCCGATCTGGGATATTTAAATGTTTGATAACCATTTACCTAAATATTTCACCAAAATTGATTGAAAATATATATGATGAGTAAGCATACATGCACATGGGGCCATTGGTTCTTGAATTGTTGATTGTTGAAAAGTTGTTTGTAGCATCGTAGCAATTTGACACATAAAAATATATTTATTTAAAAAGATTACTATTTTTTACATTTGAAAAATTATTAAATATTAAACATTTTTTTTAATATAAAATACTTAAATATGACAATTAATATGATACATTTTCTTATTTTTATAATAAATTCTAAATACTGATTTATCATAAATCCTAAAACCAATATTATTTAAAATATTTTTATATATTACATGTTGTGAGATTTTAATAAAATGTATAATTTATTTAAAATAATGTATTTTTTTTGTTTTAAAATAACAATTTATGCTGACCATAAATCCTAATAACAGAAAATAAAATATTATTTTGTAAAATATTCACACACACACACAAATTATATATAAAAAGACAATTTAATATAAATTATAAAAATGTAAAATAAATGACTTTTTATTTATTAAGAATTCAATTTTTAATTAATAATAAATGCTGATTTATCATAGCAATGCTATTTTTTTCCCAAATAAAATGTTTGTTTATTTTTTTTAGCATTTTTAGCCATGATACTCATTTTCTAGAAATGCTTGTTATTTGTAACTTTCCCAAAGATGGAAAGAGATTAGTTATGTATCAGGAGGTTGTGACAGCATTTCATAATCACATTTTTCATAATCTGGCTTTCTAATTTGTTTTGGCAACTTACAACAAACCTTTGCTACAAGTGATGCAACCTTTCGACAATGGAATCATTCATCTCTGCTAAGAACCAAGATATTTACTTGTGTGACTATAAAGTTTAAAATCATATCATTTATGTTTCATTAATACCCTTAGCCATGAATAATGCCATCAGATGCGAGCATGAGAGGTCCATCCATCTGTTCATCGATTCCCTGCTGAACGAGGAGGAAGCTAGCAGGGCGTACAGCTGCGGGAGCAATGACATGTTCGACCGCGGCATGTGCCTCCAGTGTCGCAAAAACCGCTGCAACACCGTGGGCTACAAAGTCAGCAAAGTCCGGAAGGCACGGAGTGTCAAGATGTTCACCAAGACACGAGGCTCCATGCCGTTCAGAGGTGAGTGTCAAGTTATATTTTAGATTTTACTTTTATATTTTATATTTTATTTTCAAGTTTTAGTTTTGTTTTTTTTTTGTTTTGTTTTTTTTTGTTTTTATTGTTTTTTAAATGTCTATACAGTTTAGTTTTTATTAAGTTTTAATTTATTTAGTTTTAGTTATTTTAGTGCTTCAACTTTAAGCAAAATAGAGAAATGTTGCGATGGCAACTAGCTGAAATACAAAATAAGTTTACATTTTTATATATATTTCATTTTATTAAATGTTTAGTAAATGTTTTATTTCAAGTAATGAATGTTTTTTATGGTTTTATTTAAAGTGCCCCAGTTATGCTTTTTCGGATATTACCTTTTGTGTAATAAACCTATTTGTGAATATAAAAGGTCTACAAAAAAGTTTAAAAAAATCAAAGTGTATCAAAAATCAAAGAAAGAACCAATTCTGAACTGCCAGAAATGAGACATAATTTAACGGTAAAAAACATAAACAGTAATTTCAGTCTCACATCCAAAAAGGTTTGTAACAGGATGTGAGTTACAAACTTGTAACCCTGCAAATGTGTAAAAAACCTACATAGGTTTGTATCAGGATGTGTTACAAACCTGTAACACTGCAAATGTTACAAACCTTCGTAGGTTTGTTACAGGATGTAAGTTACGAACTTGTAACCCTGCAAATGTATTACAAACCTACGTAGGTTTGTATCAGGATGTAAGTTACAAACTTGTAACCCTGAAAATGTGTTACAAACCTACGTAGGTTTGTATCAGGATGCGTTACAAATCTGTAACACTGCAAATATTTGTAACACAATGTTAGGGTTTGTAACATTTGCATAATGCCAGCCTGTGGTCTTCATTGGCTGGAATATATTAGTTCATGTTGTCGACACATCAAGAAGTCATGATTTTCTGCTTAACGAATGCAAATCCACTTTGCATTCATTTCCAAAGGATGAGGACTCGGCTCGAATTGATACAGTAAAACCGCAGCCATCGTAACATCTCTTATCACTATAAGTGCTGAGGAAGATTCTGTGCTGAAATTCAGATATGGTAATAGGCATTTTGTTTCCGACATGCGCTGTAAGCGGTAAACCAATCACAACAGACTGAGCCATCTGACCAATCAGAGCAGAGTAGGCTCTCGGAAAGGAGGGGTTTAGAGAGACCCCTAAGACCTTTATCGAACCGTTTCAGACATTGTGAGAAAAGAGGTAATGCTGCAATGTATATTATGAGAAAATGAAAGTGATTTTTGACCTTGGATGCATGTAAACCTATTGTAGGAGACCTCTAAGATAAAATAAGGAACCTTTAAAATAGCATATTAGGGGCACTTTAGTTAACAACAATGACCCTGGTTGTGGGTGCTACAATATTTGGTCATTTTTTATTTTCATAGTTTTTCACTATCAGCTGAAAATCAACTTCCTTGGAAATATAAATCAAGTAGAGATGGAACCAGCCCTGACAGTCTTACTTTACGGTACCAATGGTGAAGCAGAAGATCTCAAGTTGAATGTGTGAGTAATCAATCTTATATCTTATAAAGACAACTATATAGTGTTCACACCAATCAAATGTCATTGCTAACTATCTTTAAATTATTTCAACAAGCAGACAGGAGAAGATCACTGCCAATAAGACTCATTCATTCCTCGTGGTAACCGAGAAGGACATTGGGGATATTCTGATGCTGAAGTTTAAATGGGAGGAGTCCAGTTCCTCTTTACTCACTCTACTCTCCTCGTGGTGGTATGGAGATTCCACAAATTCTGACGTACAGATCCATAAAGTCAGAGTCAGAGCTGGGGAGACACAAAAAAAGTATGTTCCTACTTTCTACTTTCTAGATATAATGAAACTAAAAAGCTTTCGGACACATTTCTGAGCCACTTTTGCTCAGTGACTTGAATGAATTGGTCTCAAGGAAGTCAGTTTTCCTCAGTTCGAACAGGTGTTCTAACAGAGTAACTCCAGGTGTAATTCATCACATTAACTATGAAACACTTCGCAACCAGAAAATGTCACAATATGTCTTCATTTTGAACTTATCTACTGTTTTATCATTTCAAAGCTAACAAAGTTCAATTTTGCGAAATGCTTTGTTTGAAAAGTTTGCTTTCTTTACATTAAATGCCACCTGATGTGATGTTTTATCTAACAACGTGATATTCACTGATTTTTAAGTGTCTAACAACTTTCATTCTTCGTTTTTTTTTTTTTTTTTTTTAAGGATTGTGTTGTGTTTGAAAGATCCCCAAACAGGAGGTTCGGTTCAGGAAGTTATATTCGTGAAATGCAGGGAACCATGGAGGTCTTTATCTAAAAGGTAATAATAGCATACTATAATTAAAATCTTCACATTTAATCTAAAATAATTAATATATACAATTTTCTTTGTTCCAACACAGGCCTAAATTGAAGAGCCAATGAAATGATTAGCAAGAGATTTTGATGAAGCACTTCAACAAATGTATTTATACAGATGTTATTTATTAAGGTTGCAACTGCACTGAGACTGTACTGTATTGAATAATGTATTGCTATGAATGTGATTCATGCAGATGGATTGTGGACTTTTGTACTATCATATGGAATAGGCTTAAAAAGCCTTGAAATGTGATTGATTTCATTGAATAGCATGGATTTGTGTTTGAATTAGGTCATTAATTCACTTTATCATTATAAGTGATGCTGATTCTTCTGGCTACAAACACTGTCCAAGAAAACATTATACTACATTACTTATCTGTCTGTTCTGTGTTAAACTTTTTTTGTAATAAATTATACTCTAGAAGTTTTATGTTAAAGGTGCGGTCACGTTTACCGTTGTTGGGCGAATTTTCGCAGGCGAAATTCAGTCATTTCAGTAGGAATCCATGCGACTAGGAATATCGTGTGGGGCGACAGATTTCCACACCAACAAAAGAAAGATGATTGGTTTGATAGTGACTTCTGTGATCTGTGCTTCATACATCGCTATACTTTTGACAATAAATCTTTTCACCCGCAAAATTGTCACTAATGTGACTGCACCTTATAAGAATTCCAGTGGTTCTGGACCCCTTCCGGATAAAATATTATTAGATAAAATCATAAAGAAACAACTCTAAAGTCAGTGTTCTTGGGAGAATTTTGGTTTACTTCTGACTAACCTGTCTGTAAACACAGAAAACTTTTTGATGGTACGTTTCCACTGAGGAAAATTTAAACAAATAGCCTACATTAATATCATCACTTGAAATATTGAATGTTTAGCATGAGCAACAATTTGAGCAAAAGCAACAATTACATCCAGAAAACACATTTTAAAGTCCAATAAATCAACTCCAGTAAGTTAATCTAAAAAGTCATAAGGAAATTATGAACATAAATGAAAATCTATTGTGTTGAATGTGTTTTATTATTGGTACAAGTTTCTTTTTTTTCCTCTTTTGCACTTTATATAGGTAATCGACATTCATAAGCAGGAAAAATATTCCATAAAAATACTGGAACTGACATTTACTCTGTATACTACATCATACAAACTGCTACAACATTTTATACATTTTTTTTCATGAAAAATGATGTACATCAATAAAATGAACTGTACACTGTGAAAAAATATTAAAAAATTCTCTCTTTGAGCTAAATGTATGCCTTTTTTAATGTCTGAACTCTAATTTTGCATATGTATTTTTTTTTTTTAAATTTCTTGGAGCACATACTAATACAAATTAGCCTCGCTATTTTAATTATTTACACTTTCATATCAGTTGAACATGCAAAAAAAAAAAACTATTATTCCTATTAAATAGTTCTTGACCTTTTTTTTTTACCCCATTCAAGCTTAAATGTCACAGTTCTCTATGCTTATCTTGGTAACCACCCCAAGGATGACACAAAGAGATAAAATCGTGAAAGCAAATCCAGCAACTCAAACAAACTGGTGTCGCGATATTGCTCATCATAGCCAAAAGATTGCAAAACACGAAATTTTGACCTTGCTGATATTGTTTTGAACCTGGGATTTCCGGAGGAACCAAATAAGCAGAGACAACCAAAAGTAAGCCATTTGCAGGTTGACACATACTGTATTTTATTGTAGCATTCCCAAAAACCTGTTGTTTATGCTAGCTTTCCATGAAACTACAGCCATCTGTTGTGTATGTTGAGATTATTTGGCTTTCTCAAAATCAGAATGTCATGTTCTTGGATTTCTCTGAAATAAATGTAGGTGACATTGTGTACAAAGTTAATGAGATCAATGATTTATAGTTAAAAGCTGGACAGTATTCAATCCTCAAAACAGCACTGGAGATAAAATAACTTTGTAAAGACCAATGGTGTGAGACATGAGTGAAAGAGGCAAATCATGTTTGGACAGATGCTGTACATGACTCTCAGCTGTGTATCTGTCTATGTGTTCAGACAGATGTTTTGAACATTCATATGTTTTCTCAAAAATAATATTTTCTTGCTTGCAGGGGTTTCTTGCCAGTTGGAAGGCCCCAAGTGGAGAGATATTTAACTGTCATCAATCTCAAGAGGCTGTCCAAAAACACAGATAACCCCAGCCATTACTGCTGAAATGGTGAGAATAGCCAGAAGAATTGCCCACCAATGTGCCTACGAAAGAGAAGAGAGAAGTTTTAAATGATATAAAGTAAACTGAGTGAAGTAAAAAAACAAACAAACAAACAAACAGATTTTTACGTATTCTGAAGAAAATCACAACCACGATGCTAGGATCATGTGGATGCTTGAATACTGTTATATAGCTGCTAATGTGTTCTGAGTGTTTTTAGCATGTTGCTAGTTGGTTCCTTATTGGTCCAAGTCAAAAGAGCCCACCCATACCTCCAACACAACTCTCCTCAATATGCCATATGATTTGAGGTACTACTGGCCTTAGAAACAACCACTAAAACACAAGTCAACTCACAGTATTGTGGATGAAAGGTCCGTAAACAACTTAAAACAGTTATTTTAAGTAGTACTAGTAGCCTATTTTGTATTAGTGCCCAATTTGACAAATGTTAAAGCTACATACTATTTTACACCAGACTGGCAAGGTCGTCTCATAAGGAAATACAAAAAACAGCCCATGGAAAATGCTAGCATGCTACATTAGACTGTTTCAAATGCTAACAACAAACCTTCATCCAACCGGCCAGGTCATTGAACTCATCCAATTTGAGGAAAGAATTTTTGAGCCTTGCAATTGGGCCGTCAGCATCTAGGATTCGGCAGAATTTAAACTTGTCGCAGTAGCCTCTGTTTCCAGAGCAGGGCGATCCAGGAACCAAAGCCACACGTTTCCCACCAAAGTAGTCCAAAAGAACCGAAGAAGCGGTGCTTGCGCAGGTATTAGGTTTGTCTATGGAGAAGAAAAAGAATAATGCCAAAGAAGGAAAATAAAAGTCGGATACAAGAACATATGTGCTTAATTTACGTTTTTATAAAGCAGTAATGTCAGCGCAAACAGCTGTTTATGCATCTAATTTATTTGGAGCAGTAAACACGTTCTGTTGTGGCGGGACATTGTGGTTACCTCTCTGCTGGCAGCACATGTGGCATTTCTCTGTCTTGTTCTCTCCCGGACAGTCACATTGCACCATGTCGTATAATGCGCAGAGAGACATGCCACATTCCTGCGACATCAAGCCACAAGACATTGGTTATAGAGGACGTCACATTGTATAATAGGATAATACACAAAAATACACCCAATTTGCATCATTACTATGCACATTAAGCCTAAATGATTCCATGTTCAGCTTGCAACCACAAATTTTGATCAGAAGACAAAAAAAGCAATAATTTAGATTTCTCGTCTTTTTATTCCCTAATGCCTACCCAATCTTCTTCATGCAAACAGATATTATTGTTTTTGACAATATGATGTTTTTAATGACTTTGGCCCAAGAAAAGGGGCTGTTTTCAATAAAATCACAAATTTGTATCACATACTGTATGTCCTCAAGACTATGCTCTGATTTTGTATAGTATCCAACTCAAAGACATTGTTTTTTGTATTCTGAATAGCTAAAAATGGATGAAATCTGATGCTAACAAATGTGATCCAAACTACACCCATATGTGGTTTGAAACTGGATTAAAATCTGGATGTATTTCAGTCTGAATGGTCTGATCAGATATCAATGTAAATATGCAGATACCCTGAATATGGACTTAACTGAATTGAAACAGACGAGATTTCATTACTTGCAAAATGTGGACAGCAAGTAGAAATCCAGATTGTATTTGAAATCCAAATCGGATTAGTACAGTGTGAACACAGCCAAAAAGAAGATATAAGAATATAAGATTGTACCCCACTGAAACAGATACGTGTGCCATCACTGCATATTGTCATGTCTGGCTTGGCGGGAGGTTCTGGACAAACAGCAGAGGAACCGGAGCATACACTTTGGTTGCGACACTCAGAGTGGCGTTCACACATCAGCCCAGCTTCCTTGAAGACACAATGGGAGCTGCAGCACAGACCCTGGCTAGGACTGAGATAGTTATAACTGTAAGGTAAATATTTACCAATGATTGACTTCAAGAAGGCAGGTTTGGTGGACCTGAAAAACTATGATAAGTTCAGACATTCTTAGAACCTATCCCAAATGGTGCTGTTGATGTAGCCTTTATTTGCACATTTCCATGTAGTCCACAAGACCCTACGGAAGGGGTGTCCAACCCAGATCCTGCAGGGCCACCTTCCTGAAGAGTTTAGCTCCAACCCTCCAAGACATTTCGAGTAATTCTGAAGACCTTGATTTTGTGGTTCAGGTGTTTAACTAGAGTTGGAGCTAAACTTTACAGGAAGATAGTCCTCCAAAAGCATGACTAGACACCCTTGCCCTACGGCAGGGTGTCTCAAATTAGTTTCAAATTATCCAGAAGACCTTGATTAGCTGGTTCAGCTGTCAAATTAAGATTGGAACTAAACCTTCCAGGAAGGTGGCAACTCCAGGAGCAGGACCAGACACTCCTGGTGTAAGGTCTGCCATTTGTCATTTTATCAAAAGGGAGCTTAAAGGGATAGTTCACCCAAAAATGAAAATTCTGTCATCATTTACTCACCCTCAGGTTGTTCCAAACCTGTATAAATCTCTTTGTTCTGTTGAACACAAAGGAAAATATTTTGAAGAATGTGGGAAACTGAACAGTTTTGGGGCACCATTGACTTCCATAGTATTTTTTTTCCTATATGGAAGTCAATGGTGCCCCAAAGCGGCCTGGTTACAAACTTTCTTCAATATATCTTCCTTTGTGTTCAGCAGAACAAAGAAATTTATACAGGTTTGGAACAACTTGAGGGTGAGTAAATGATGACAGAATTTTCATTTTTGGGTGAACTATCCCTTTAATATCACCCCAGCACCACTGATACATCCTTTTGGAAAGCCCCCTCTGTGGCGGTGGTCTGTTATCCAACAGTCGATGTGACTTCACATCACCAAGGCAGGGTCTTGTGGACCGCAAGGGTTGACTAAGGGTTGCTATTTTGGGACCTTAGAGTAAAGAAATTTAATTTGTCCAAAAAGTCCACAGGTCATCCTTCTGACACAAAATGGACTGATGCAAACCTGCATTGTTTTTCAGGCTTCAGTCGACATTCAATGCCTGAAGGTTCCTTCGAGCTGTAGCAGCATGGGTCATTTTCATCATGGCCCACGTCACACTCCTCACCCTCTTCTACGATGCGGTTCCCACAAATGGGCTGCTCACTAACTGACAAGACAAAACCGGTACATCTCCAGTCAGTTAGGTTTACCTCACGCCATGAAGCCATGGAGATAAGCCCCATTGTAGGAATGATTTAGGACTGAGACAAGCTAACATTCTTTAGCATATCCATCCCATCCCAGAATTTAGTCACGCGTCTTACCTACAAAGCATCTGTCCTTCTTTTCATTCAGAATGTGACTCATGTGCCGCAGGCTGCAAGGGGAGAACTTGTCACTGTTCTCCTCAATCTTGCTGGTGGCTTGAGGGAACATCAAGAACCTTCCTTTGCCACCAGTGATCTCCAGGCCTCCACAGTCAGAACCCTCATCGTGCTGCCACAGACAAAACACAAAGTAAAATGTAAACGTTATAGATGCACCGGCTGGCCGGCCATAAATGGTTTTTAGTTTTATTTTGGCCAATCTCTATTCCCGGACTTGCACACAAACTGCATTGCAATCATTTCCCAAAAAAAGTCTGTAAACAGGACTTTAACACAGGCCAGAGACGTGACACGCTGTAGACGGACACAAAGAAGAGAACACAGATGCACCAGAAGGGCAAGGCACAGCAAGCGCACTGTTTGCGATGCTCGAAATATAGGAAGAAAAATATAAATATTGAATTGGGGGTGGGGGTTTATATGAATGTAACTCAGGAGGGAAATGTCTTCAGAAAAGTTTCGATGGCATTTTCTTTTGCTCTTACCTCGGTATAAAGTAGTGTTTATAAGTGCAGTACTGCTTTGTGTACAGCAGTAATTGGAATCAGAATCAGAATCAGTGCATCACTAGTAAAATGTTCTAGATCAGGAGTCTCAAACTCAAATTACCTACAAGTTAGTTGCCATTCTCAATTGGGGAACAGTTAAACAGTTGCAACAACAGATGTACAAGCATTATTTTTTTTAATACTATATAGTTATTGGCCCAACTTATACAGTTTTTATACATATTTGACTGCAGACAATACTTATTAACTAGCCTACAATTGCATTTACATGAGTTTCAGTCCTGTAATAAGCCATGTAAAAAATAATGTAAATTGTCTTAAAAAAAAAAAAAAATACATTTAAGGATACTTTTTACTGATGATTTAAATATATATATATATATATATAAATATTACTATATATAATATTCATATTATTTTTTACATGATTGGCATTGATTAATTTATATATTTCCATGACTATAAAGTAGTTACAGGTATACAAATTAAGCACACACTATAGTGTTGTGTTGCTTGTTATTTTTTTTTAATATTTATTATTAGTAGTAGCAGAAGTTGTAGAAGTAATTTTTTAAATAACATAAAATATTATTATGTATAATATTAAATTTATTTTTACTTGATTGCTGTTGATAATATCTACATTTCCATACAACTACTTCCAGGTCTACAAATTAAGCTTTTCATTCACACAAGCTCTGTGGCTCCAGGAATGAAATGAGATAGCTGGGCCAAAGGGCATTGGCCCCTTTCCCAGGCCTCCCATAAATCACAGGTGATGTGGATTCTCTGATTTGCTCTGCATCCCAAATTCAGTCTGGAAACAATGAGCCATGCTTGTCAGCCCTCTGCTTTCAAATGTGACTTGGACAGCCGGAGAAGCGCAGAACTAATCTGCCAAAGAGCCCTAAGTGTGAAGAACATGGCTGCTACAGATGGAAAAGTTCACCAATCATTAAAAGGCATTTAGATATGCAGCATGCCGATAATGTTCTTTAGTGTGACATGCTATGCTAAAGCCTGCAATCAAACAAAAATCAGCTAGCATTTGGCAAAAGCGTAGCAGCATGCATTTTCAAAACAAAACAAACAAAGCCAATGAAGATTGCAGCCATATTTGATGTGCAAATCTGGTGTTAACATTGATTTTAACTATTAATTAAACTGACAGAGGTTTGTCGGTGATATCAACCAGCTGGTGGTGAAAGCAAAGGCAGACATAGGACTCACAGGAGCTCCAAGACTATGGCCCAACTCATGGGCAAAGGTCAGGTGCACGAGTTTGGGAGAAAGGTATGAGCCGTAGTTCTGAAGGGTGATTAAACCAGTGTTATGGCTGGAATTGTGACCATCCTTCATGATCATCTCAGAGCAGATTCCTCCCCAGTCATCTGAGAATCAGAGAAAGTAAGATTTAAACTAAAAAAAAATCAATCCACAATAATGAATATGCTAACTTCAGGCACATGTGTTTAAGCAGGGGTGTCCAATCCTGCTTCTGGAGGGCCACTATCCTGCAAAGTTTAGCTCCAACCCCAATTAAACACCAGCTAATCAAGGTCTTACTAGGCATACTAGAAACTTCCAGGCAGATGTGTTGAGGCATGTTAGAGGTAAACTCTGCAGGACAGTGGCCCTCCAGGACCGAGTTTGGATACCCCAATATTAAAGCAAATATTAGATTGACGCAGGACATTTTTCTTGAGTTTGAATTTGTGTTTTAGCGCCCCAAACTCTAAGTTCATGTGTTTCTTGGAAATCAATGTGTCGGTGGAGTTTAGGTTGGCTAAATATCTTCTGTCATGATTTACATACTGTAGAGAATGACAAGAAACCCCTAGCAGAGTTGCTTTTCTCATATGAGCTACCCTGTGTTTCAAACTTATATAAAGCCAACAGACAATTTTACTGCTGATCACAAACAGCTGGTCTTTTTCGCACAGGACTAACCAATTACATCATCACTGACTAAAGTCTGCTGGTGGGTGGTAAGAGGGGTTAGACTTGTAGTTGGTCAAGATCAGCTGGTCCATCAATGTCCCAAGTCCTGGATTGTTTTAATCCAGACTGTGAACTTTTAGTCTGGCAAAATCAAAGGTCAAGCTTACGACTTCCTCAGATGTTGTTAGATTTGTGTTCACACCCAGGCTGCTGGGTTTTTTTTTTTTTTTGCGCCTGTCGGGGAGAATTTACAAGGACCATACATTGTGGCTGGATAAACTGGCTAAACATAAAACTTATGTGAACTGTGGGTTTATAGAGGTTTTACGGTCGTCATCTGTATCTCATGTATGCCACACTTCTCACATGAGGAATAGGTCTTCATTTAAATTGCTGAGTCATTTGTCACTGGTTCTAATTAAGAGAAACACAGGAGTTTTAAAATGTTTTAAAATAAAACTTTCAAATGTAATGTCTAAAAATTCCTAATGGCAGCTAAATCAACTGACTGAGAATAGGATGTATTATTATATAATAGTTTATTATAAATCATTATTATTTTTGTATGTCTGGATTATTAAACTTTATATGTTATTACTATAAGAAATAATCTACGCTTTGAAATTTTAAGGTCTTGCAGACCATGTCTAACCAGCAATAGTGCTAATAGAAGGACAATGGTGTGGTCCGGATAAACACATTAAACCAACTATGTGAGCTATATTCAATTAGATAATGGAATATGAATGCAGTGCATGGTTGCAGAGCTTACTCATCCCAACTGACTAAGAACAGGGCCAAATGAAATGAAGGTGAACTGTACTCTAGTTCACAGGCAGCTTTACAGAATGATGAACTCATTCAACATGTAAGGTGACCAGGATGGTGCCTCAGGGACGTTGCTGCCTTTCACAGTTGCTATATCAGGCTCTTTTTCCACTGGACTTGCAAGGAGCCATTTTTGTCACAAGGTTTTTAGGACACAAGGCTGTTGATTGGCACCACAACACAGTCACTTGAGAGAAGCCATCATGATCTAGGGTTATACAATCAGTAAAAAGCCCAAACCAACTACAAGGTAGTATTTAAAAGTTGCAAAAGTAGGACTTGATACCAGAGGACTAAGGGAATATTTATATCTTTAGGGTTTATTGTACTAGGCCAATAGAGTGCTGCAGTGATGATGTATTTTTGAAGGCCAACCCGGAGGTTAGCATCACTACGGTTCCATTGACAAAAACGCAATGGGATTTTTCCATTGGCTTTAGGATTATTGCAGAAAATAATCTCCCTTGGCCAACAAAACTTTACGATTGTTAAGGTATGGTCACATTTACCTTTGTACGGTGAAATTCCGTGGGCGAAATGCAGTCATCTTTAAAGGAATCCACACGATCTGCAATTTTGCACGACGGGCACGTGAGGTGAAAATTTCCAAGTGGATTTCACATCGGACTTAAGTTTGTTGAACTCTTAAAGCCCGATTTTGCAGTGTTTATCTATATAAAGCTGTTTGTTTTAGAAGTGACCTCTGAGTAAGCATTCGCAGCACTATTGACAATGGACTTTAAATTTTGCTGAAGTTTCGCTAATGTGACCACACCATTAAACATTTTGTTCATCATAATCTTCGCAAATGAATAAAACTTTTATGAAATTTTAAACTTAAATACAATCACCAGTAGTAAAAGCTAATGTAGACTATGAATGAATTACACCATGGTCGCATGACTACAACATCACCTTAAGCTATTAAACTCTTTCAGTCTTTATTTAAAAAACATTTTCCCTGAAACTTTGAGTTAGAATAGTTTGCAAGAGTGATTATTAACACAACGAGGCTGTGGAAGCATACTAGAGAGTAGATGAGTTTACCTGTTCAGATGTTTAATGTCCCTGAAAACTTCTGTAGTCCCATTTAGTCACTTGTTAGCAACTGCCTTTTTCAAGACAAGACTTTAAATGAGGTATTACTGATGTATTTTATGTTGTAGAATAAAACATGAAAATATCTTGAGCTTGTGTTAACCACACACCTTATTTCAGGAATTTAGCCAAAAACCCATTAAAAAAAAAAAAAACATTGACTTGGGCGAAAATGCTCGTTTGGGCTAAAAACTCGTTTCTGGGTTTTGGCCTACAAAAATATGTAATCCCAGCAGCACTCTATACAACAAACAATACTACATTTGTTAAAAGTAGACTTGGATTAAAGTAGATCCAAGTCCAAGGTCCAAGTCATAATGCATTAAAATACTATAAGAACCACCCATCTATCAAAAACATTGACTCTACAACATCCCAAGCTGCTACAGTAGAGTAATGCACCTTTGTTTGGTAAGTATGATTGACAGAAAGCAACCCCTGCAGCTTACTCCATCATAGAGTAAATTTGTGTCAAAACAAGGCCAAAAGACTAGGACTCGCAGATGTCTTGATTAAATTTTCTAGATCTGAGCATTAGCATCCATCAAGTTTCCTAACATGTTTGGATGCTAAAGCACTACAAAGTAACATCAAAGTCATCACCGCTGTGAAGTTTGTCCAAAAAAGCCTGAATTAACAAGTTTACACATGAGGCTCATCCCATATGGAATTGAAGGCAACTTGATACTGGATTTGCATGGTGTTTAGACGCTAATATGCGTGTCTAATGAAATCTCCTCACGTGAGGGCTTTGCCATTGAGGCACATGTGGTAAAAGGAATGTGGTTAGCCTAGTTTTTGTGTCAGGGGCAGAGGTCTAGTGCGCATAGCTCTCTGGTCACATGTCACCATTGCCGTGGACTCACACCCCCTTTCTCAGCCAATCACAGCGGGCGCTGTGGTCAATCTCATGGCAACATTCTAGGATCTCAGCTGGTGGCCTGCACCTCCAACCACAACAATAATAATCAAAACAATGACTACTCAGTTTGCTGGCCATATGAGATCCCAGTGACATTCAGATAATGTACCCAGTTGAGGCCAGTGTACATTTACAAAGCACTACCTCTGTGAAAGCATCCGCTCAGAGAGATCTGAGAGCCATTGAAGGTCAAAATGTAAGGAATGTGTTGGAATATGAGTGAATACCTTGCTGAAAAGACCAACACTGGACCAGTGGGATGATCGTTTGCTCGGTTGGGTTACACCAGACCTGTTTGTTAGGTCTTACTTAAACTGGGAAATAACATGCACACAAATTTGTAAACAAAGGTTTTGTTAAAAAGTTTCAGGTTTATCATGTTATGGTTGATATTTCAAACTTTTTTGACAAAAAATATTTTCAATTAAATATGATACGTAAATAATCATGACATAAAATTAGTAGTATATCATTAATTAGTAGTATATAAGTTATCAAAATTAAAAGGTAATATATAAATACTATAAAAACTGAAAAATAAATATTATGAAAATATGTGAAATTAAGAGGCAAAAATACTATAAAACAGAAAGATAAATAAAAACTAAAATGGGTAAAAAATAAATATATTATGAAATTATGTAGAATTAAGTAGCAATGAATAAATAAATTATATATAACAATCATCTAAAATTATGAGGCAATAAATAAATACTAAAAAATATGCATGAACATTGAGTATCATGTAAGTTGTAACTGTTGTCACACAACTATGCTAAGATGTATCTTAGCTGGTGCAACTGGCCCCTGATGTCTCCAGCAGGCTTCTTAACTTCTTAACCAACCAGCTTAACCAGCAAGAGTTTCATGGTCAAGCTGGACCATGTTGCTTGACTGCATGTTTATGCTAGTTCAACAGCTAGACCAGTATGAACTATGGAAATTCATGCTGTTCTTTTCAGCAAGGTAGATGAATGAATTGATCATTGAAGATAAGAGATGTCCCATTTATGAAATTCAGGATCTTGTTGATGATGTCCAGATTAAAGGGAGCGACAGCTAAGGTCAAGTCCTGTCATGTAGAGGAAGTTGCTAATGTGGAATGAATGCAGCATTGATTGTGTTGTGAAGAGGAATATTAAGGTCAGTTTAGCGGTGCTACAAACAATGAACAAACAACACAGTTATTGCTTTGGTTAAAATGGATTCAACTGATATACTATAAGATGGTTTTTTACTTCCTTGCATTATACTGTATGTTGGTCTGCTTGTATTGTGTCTGCTCGTACAATTATGAGTGTCACTGAAATCAAATCCTTGACCAGGGAGTCTTTAAGTTTCTTATTAGTAAATCTGTCCATCTGTTTCTCATAAAATTCTCAAAACTGCACATGCAATTACGTAAAAACTCCCAGGAAGGTTGTTTCTCTGAATTTTACATGAGAGTACATTCTTTCCTAGAAGTACTTGACAAAGACCACCACTCCCCACCCAGACCCCCACCATCTGCACTGCAATTTTTCAATAGGGTGTCTAGGGTTTGAGTGATGTTATCAGATAACTTCTTTTCAATATCACGTTGCGTCAAGGACAACTGTGGATAGAGGTCACATACCAAAGGCATAAATGCCATTCAAGCCCAGTTGGCCACCATTGAGTATAATAATATTCCTTCACGTGACATTTGTTGTAGGCGTCAATGAGGTGGCTTGTGTTACCGAAGCTGTCTAGAGCGGAGGGGCTGAAATATTACCTTCTTTTCCTTCCCAGGCCAGGCCAAGAACCCCGCTGAAGTCTCTGTCGGTCAAGAGATAAGACAGGCAGTAGTCGCTCCAGTTCATCTTGGAAAACAGACTCAACAGCTTCTCAGGTCCAATGTGAGTCTTGTCCAAAGGACTGTTGGGATCATCTTCTGTGATCACCTGAAATTATCAACCTGTTTTATGTCAATGCAGACCACTGTTGCCAACTATTTTCAATGGAAAGTAGCTAAAGCCTGCTTGAATGTTGCTAGATGAAGCCATAGAACTTAGTTAGGTTAGATGCCATATCGAATTTAAAGGGTTAGTTCACCCAAAAATGAAATTTCTGTCGTTCCAAACTCATAAGACCTTCATTTATCTTCAGAACACAAATTAAGATATTTTTGATGAAATCCAAGAGGTTTTTCATCCCCCATAGAAGCAACGTAATTACCACATTCAAGATCCAGTGACTACAGTGGTTAAACCTTAATGTTATGAAGCGTCGAGAATACTTTTTGTGTGCAAAAACAAAACAAAAATAATGACTTTATTCAACAATTTAGTCTCTCCCCTGTCATTCTCCTTTGTTATTTACTAGAGCTGTCAAAAGTACCAACTTCGGTACCAAGTCGGTACAGAAATTTTAAAAATGTGACGCTTTGAGCACTGTTGAGCAGATTTGTAAACACCTCTGATTGGCTATTGTGTTCACGTGCTCAACAGATATGTCTGTGATTGGCTACAATGATCAACGCTTCAAAAACATGTTGTAAATAATCATCAGTGACACTCTTCACCGAGCGCTTACACAGATACACACGGGAGCGTTTGAAAGCAGGCGTCTAACGCGGACCAGTCTGCAGATTCCGTGTGCTTTCAAACGCTCCTGTGCGTTGATCATTGTAGCTAATCACAGACATATCCGTTGAGCGCATGAACACAAAGGCCAATCAGAGGTGTCCACGAATCCGCTCAACAGCACTCAAAGCGTCAAATTTTTAAAAAACTTGGTACTCAATAAATATTACTAAGTACCAAGTCGGTACTTTTGACAACTCTACTATTTACGTTGCAGCGCTTCCAGGTTCTACATCAGAACACCGACTCCTATTGTATTGGCCGACTGCTATGTCAACATCACACGCATGTGTCGTGCTGCTCACATGAGCAGCATTGGCCAATACTGAGTCCGCCTTCTGACATAGAACCTGCAGGTGTTTTATTACTTTTCTGGACCTTGAATGTTGTAATTATGTTGCTTCTATGGGGGATAAAAAAAACCTCTTGGATTTCATCAAAAATATCTTAATTTGTGTTCCGATGATGAACGAAGGTCTTACAGGTTTGGAATGACATGAGGGTGTGTAGTTAATGACGGAAATTTCATTTTTGGGTGAACTAACCCATTAAAGCGGATGAAAACGAGGCTGTGAGGGATAGTCTTTACAATGGTACTGTATAAAGGTCCTAGATCACGTAATTTTTACAACTCACAACTTTTAAAATGGAGTTTTTGTCTACTAAACATTTTTTTTTCAGAAAGACGTTTCATGAGCTGAACAATCGGTATGTTATTAAACAACAGTACAATCTACTGAACACACTGTATTCTGTCCCCACAGCCTCGTTTTCATTCCTGACTAAAGACTTTGCATCAATTAGTATATTTGTGACATCATTGCATCGTATTTTCATTCTGCCTAATGTCGGCACTTTACATCTGTTTTCTTCTCCTAATCCATGCTTACATACTGGATTTTTATACTATATATATATATCTAAATGTCCAATAAAGCATTTCTCATTTACATATTTTCTGTCAGACAATGGAACAAGTATGACATGCTAACCAGAAACAAAAAGTTGCAAGATTTGTCGTCAAGTCTGACAACATTGATCCAGACTTTAAATCTTGGACATGGATGAAGCATTAAGTCATGAGGACAGTGAAAATAACTCTTTATGGCTGAAATGATATGTGAAAAAGGAAGCTTACGGTAAGGAATTTCACTTTGAAGTTGACCAGCTTTATGCCATCAAAGTCAGCTTTGTCATAAATGTCATTTACTGCTTTCATGTAGGAGGCGACCTGCAAAACATGTTGCATTAAGTTTATGATTAACTGATTTCATCATCTACTCTTGACACCTTTTTAGAAAGAAAGAGCAACAGGCCAATAGACAGAACAACAGATTATTTTGCCACATGCAGCAATCTTATCAAATTATTTGATCAGTTGAGACACTGTTCTTAAGAGCTTCAGTTGCAACAGTGAATTCTCCAGACCGTCTCTTGCCCCAGTCACTCTCAGTGGAATGAGGCACATATCGCCTCTGAGGGAATGAAACCACTCTGGGGTAAAGTGTCTGGTAAGGAATATGAGTGACAATCTGGCCGATGTGCCTTACAATGAGCAGGCCAAGACCAACATATTAGCACACAGCACTGGGTGAACACGGTAATGTGGAAGAACACTGTGACATGGCACACAGCCGGAGTACCTACACCCCTTTACACAAACACTTCTGAATCTGTTATAAAAAACAATCACAACTCAAGATATTACAGTTTATCTAAATGTATATAAATGTAATATTATGATTATACTTGTGGAATTTTATTATAATTTGATATTTACATTTTAATATTAATTATATTTAATATTTAAAAGTACACTATTGCCAAAAGTTTTGGGACATCTGCCTTTACATGCACATGAACTTTAATGACACCCCATTCTTAATCTGTAGAGTTTAATATGGAGTTGGCCCACCTTTTGCAGCTATAACAGCTTCAACTCTTCTGGGAAGGCTTTCCACAAGGTTTAGGAGTGTGTTTATGGGAATTTTTGACCATTCTTCAAGAAGCACATTTGTGAGGTCAGGCACTGATGTTGGCGAGAAGGCCTGGCTCGCAGTCTCTGCTCTAATTCATCCCAAAGGTGTTCTGTCGGGTTGAGGTCAGGACTCTGTGCAGACCAGTCAAGTTCCTCCACACCAAACTCGCTCATCCATGTCTTTATGGACCTTGCTTTGTGCACTGGTGCGCAGTCATGTTGGAACAGGAAGGGGCCATCCCCAAACTGTTCCCACAAAGTTGAGAGCATGAAATTGTCTAAAATGTCTTGGTATGCTGAAGCATTAAGAGTTCCTTTCACTGGAACTAAGGGGCCAAGCCCAACCCCTTAAAAACCTCCTGGCAACCCCCAAACCCAGACTCGTCCATTGGATTGCCAGACAGAGTGTGATTCGTCACTCCAGAGAACATGTCTCCACTACTCTAGAGTCCAGTGGCAGCATGCTTTACACCACTGAATCAGATGCTTTGCATTGCACTTGGTGATGTAAGGCTTGGATGCAGCTGCTCGGCCATGGAAACCCATTCCATGAAGCTCTCTACGCATTGTTCTTGATCTAAACTGAAGGCCACACGAAGTTCAGAGGTCTGTAGCTATTGACTCTGCAGAAAGTTGGCGACTTCTGCGCACTGTGCGCCTCAGCATGCGCTGACCCCGCTCTGTGATTTTACGTGGCATACCACTTCGTGGCTGAGTTGCTGTTGTTCCCAATTGCTTCCACTTTGTTATGATACCACTAACAGTTGACCGTGGAATATTTAGTAGTGAGGAAATTTCACGAATGGACTTATTGCACAGGTGGCAACCTATCACGGTACCACGCTTGAATTCACTGAGCTCCTGAGAGCGACCCATTCTTTCACAAATGTTTGTAGAAGCAGTCTGCATGCCTAGGTGCTTGATTTTATACACCTGTGGCCATGGAAGTGATTGGAATACCTGAATTAAATGATTTGGAGGGGTGTCCCAATACTTTTGGCAAAATAGTGTATATTGTTACTATATACTTTTAAATATTCAACACTATTATTGATTAGACTGCATTGACTGTTGTATGAGAACTGAACTGAGCTGGACGATGACATCCCTGTTTTCTCCAGAGCTGCTGTATAAATGAACTAAATGAATATCTAATGATTTTTACAACAGAAATGAATCAACACTGAACTTACTTAAGCTGGAGTCATTCATTTATTTTAAGGACATTAATAATTTTATTCAGCAACAACACATTAAATTGATCAAAAGTGACAGCAAAGACATTTATAATCAAAAATTATAAATGTCTTATTGCTATCAACATTGATAATAATAATAAGAAATGTTTTATGAGCAGCAAATCAGCATATTAGAATGATTTCTGAAGGATCACGTGACACTGAAGACTGGAGTAATGATGCTGAAAATTCAGCTTTGCCATCACATGTAAACTAAATGTTTACAAATAAACTAAATGTTAAAATATATTAAAATAATAATAATAATTAAAAAAAAACAGCTATTTAAATTGTAATAATATTTCAAAATATTACTGTCTACTGTATTTTGATCAAATAAATGCAGCCTTGGTGACCAGAAGAAACTTCTTTTAAAAACATTTTTAAAATCTTACTGACCCCAAACTTTTGAAAGGTTGTTTTTTTTTTTTTCTTTCTGCTAAGCACTGATCATTCATGCTGTGCACAAACATATGGAACATATGGAAAACATGTAACAGTTTTGTCCAGCTCACAAACCAGCAAATTAAAAAAAAAGCAACAAAATAAAACATAACAAAGAGGCATTTTCATTAAAGGGTGTTTCTCAGTTATTCTTTTGGCAGAAACATTCCTTTTCAGGAATACTGTACATGCAGTGATTTGGTAAAACAATAAAAATCACCAGCTGTGGACAGTAAAACAAAAACATTGCGTAACCTTCAAAAATAATATGCAGACAATGGGAACTACCCCCAAAGTAAAAGCTCAGTGATCTCAGGCATAAAGCAGGCGTCCCAGGCCCCAGAACACAACAATCTGGAAAACTCGTCAGATAAAAGATAACAAATGGCTACTTTAACTTGTGGAAATCCTGTCTTCTATCTTCAGCATACAAAAGTTACATAACATTAAGTTGTACCAAAACAGATTCAAGACCTTTGTTTTTCACAGCCATAGTAAAGAATTTGGCTTTGGTCCTTTGGTGACAAACAACACCACAATTTCACAGAAGTCTCCAGAGGGATCGAGGAAGGAACATACTGTGAATCCCAATTCAGGGAGATTGTGTACCAAAGAGGGGCAAAACTCAAGAGTCAACAGGAAAAAGTCAACAGGAAAAATATCGTGCTTATCACCCTATAGACATTGAATCAAGGTTGAATGAATCTTTTGAGCACTATGGGAACTCACCTGAGCCACAACAGCCTCAACACTTCCAAATCGTTTGTAAAAGCGGTGGTCTGCGTGGAGGTGCAGAAGACAGCTGGTTTTGGACTGGTCGACCTTCCGCTTTGACCTGGAGACTGGTACCTGTTGTGGGTCACAAGATGGAAAACTTTGAGAAGGCGTGAAGGCAGAATGTAAAGAGAAAGTTCACATCTGGTTTTTCAATTCTGCCACCAAATAAGTGGAAATGATGTGTTGTAGTAAATATGAGCTTAAAATATAACAGAAGCATGTTATCTGATTTAAAAACACGGCAGGTTGTCCTTGCACCCATTTTGGGTAAATGACAACATGGCTTTAACCCAACCAGGACCTTAAAACAATAGATAGACCGGACAGATAATACTCTTTTCCAAGCAGTAGCTTGGGTTGCCTCTTAAAAACAGGACCAGGTGGTAGAGCGAAACAATCATTGAGTGACATTATGAACCGTTGATGTAATGTCGGCTGATTTCTACTAGCAATCTTCTCAGAAAGCTCTGAACATCTGATTTCAGAATTATTTCCAGACTTAGTGTACCTCTTAAAGAAATTATTTGGGAATGTATGGACACACTGTATGGGGCTGAACTGGAAATGAGGTGAGGTCATGTCTGACCTCTTGGTGGTTTTGGACAAGATGCTGCAGCCGCTCGGCACCACAGAAGCCAACATGACTGCCTCTCAAGGGAGTGCTGTCTGTGGAAAAAAGAAAAATCTCATTAAAGGGTTACAATATGGGAGTCGACTACTAAGGGGATGTAAACGGGATAAAAATGCTATAATTAACAGTGTTGTTAATGTTATCTAAAACTATTAAAAATTATTTTCATTAATTGAAATAAAGCTGAAATAAGATAAAACATGTAGATAATAAAAAACTGCCCTAAGTTCAACATTTTTTAGATAATTATTCAGTCCCGAGAATTGTGCTGCAGTGGTTTTATCGAGGTGGAGCCAAAAACCTAGGACTAGTTCGCCAAAGTTGTTATATGAAATAATCTCCAATATTTAACGAACGATTTGATGGACAGAGGCAGTCCTAGAGGCAAAGTTGCTCAAAATGAGGAGTTCTACCATGTGGTATCAATGTTGAATGGGCGTGTGTGAAAAATCGCGTGATACACAATACTTTATGCAAAAACGCGCCCACGCCCCCCGGTGGCCGATTTCTCAGGCCTCTAGAGCCATAAGTCAAACAGGCCCCGCGAGTTACGTTCCGATCGGCCTCCATTAACCTTATCTGATAGCTGCTAAAACTTCATTGGCCGCTGCCGGCCGCATTTTTAGAGTTACGCGAATGTCCTCAAAAGCAGTCTTGCACCTTGGACAAAGACACCACATGCCAATTTTCAAGTTAATCAGACTTTGGGTTGCATATATAGTAGTTATATTTTGACAATCGAATCCGACATGAGACCGGCATGCATTTTGTCCGTCTTGAGCCAAGGATTCCAACAATATAAGACACGTGAGCATACACCTAGTGGTTTAGAAGTTATGAGCGATTTCATACTTTTGACCACTGTAGCGCCCCTGTCAGGCCGATCGGGGCAAGCCTTGGTGACGTTGTAGACTGAGTACAACCATCCCTCAAAGTTTTAAGATGCGTTTTAGTGGTTTCTGGCACCATCCTGATTTTCTTTTAGAGATTCTTCTCAGATAATAAATATAATAAGTTTTCAAAAATAACATTCATGAAAACACAGAGCAAATGTGTAAATTGCTCATGAAATGTTAGAAATGTCCTCATTAAACGTAAGATTTAAGTAAAAATGGTTTAATGAACAGTTTGCACATCATGAATGAGGCCCAGTATATTTTGTATTGGTGTCCTAAGAAATGCAGGACTAGATGATACACAGACATTCTGACAAAGATTGCAAAAATCTTGGACCCACTTGTACAGTCTTGAAATAATAAATTCATTGCAAAACCGACATGCTTGCTCAAGTGAGACTTGAGCGATTGTATCTTTTCTGACCTCTGTCGAAAACCCTCATTGTGACATAATAACTAACTGTACTAAACTTTGGTAGATGTGACGCTAACCTAATAAAAGAAAAAGTAAAAAAATGTGCAAGGAAGAACAGGATTTGTACATTTACTGAAGAAAGCATGAGTGGGGCTGGCTGGACCATGCAAAAGTGTTGTGGGTGGTTGCTAGGGTGTTGCTAAGGTGTTCTGGTGGTTTTAGCGCATTGCAGATTCGTTGCTAGGGTGTTCTGCGTGGTTTCTAGGTGGTTTCCTAACGGTTTCTAACTGGCCCAACTCCAAAGTGCTCAGCCCCAAATCTACCCTACAGTAAGTCAATTGTTTGTTTGTTTGTTTTTTCACCCATTTTATCATCTGCCAGACAGAAAAAAAATCTGAACGATTAGAAACATAAAAGCAAATGGGTGTACAGTATGGGCCTTAAGGCCTGTTCACAACAAGGATGATAACTATAAAGTTTTAATAATCTTTTTAATTCTATAAGAATAATGTCTCTCTCATAGAGTCCACACCACAACTATAACGACATAGAGGAACAATATTGTTGGAATCACTTTCAGAACTATTTTTTCTTCCAGCTGATAAACAATAAATCATTGACAGCCAATCATCCTGCTTTAAAGAGCTTGAACATTTGAAGCGGCAGACCACATAACTGCAGCGCATACTTACAATAAACAGAACGTTATTGTGTACTGGTGTGCTAATATAGTTATCACTTTAGTCATCGTTCTTGGTGTGAACTGGCCTTTTATACCAAGTATGAGCAGTAGTAACTGCAAGCACCAAATTTCAATTAAATACACACAACAAAAAAGTAATATTCCATTATATTTGATGTTTTTAAATTCTGACACTGAAAGTTGAACCTTCTTCAAAGTTACATTGTTGTTGTTAAAAATATTTCACTTGAAAGTCTCCAACAAAGCCATCAGAGAAAAAAACACATTGATAATGCTGTTATATTATTATACCTAAAGAATAACCTAAAAACATTCACATGGAAACTTCAATCAATTACAAAAAATAACAAGGCGCTGTTTGGTCTTATGCTGCACTGATTGTTTGTGATAGCGGTGCATCATGACCCCAACCAGACATAACAATAGTGTTATGACCTTAAAACTCAAGGTAACCGACTTTCAGACTTCAATAAAAAGGTTTTACATTATGAATTCAGGACGGTCCCAAGAATAACACAAATCAGATTAAACATTAATTTAAAATAAGTTGAGAAAGCTCATGCAAAGTCAGGTGGTTGACATCCACCATCCACAACAGCCTGGTTAAGTTTTACCTACAGTGTAAAATGACTGTGAGTTTAGCTGGGAGTAAATGTCAGGATGTTTCTTGACTCTAACTAGAGAAGCAACGTGATTGGATCACACCATCCTGGTGTGCAAGAATCAACCAATAAGGATTCTGTAATGTAAATGAGGTGGACAGCCAGGTCCCACCGCTGGTCTCAGATCACGCTTTGGAACATGATCATAGTTTCTATAAACAATAAGGTTAGTAGAGTCATTCCTGGATCAGTGCGTTTGGGTAGAGAGAAATGGAACATGTGAGAAGGAAGGGTAAATGTCGGACATTGACCCATTGATGGAATTACTTCCAGACTTTGGCTTCATCCTGCGAGCCTCTCTTTCAAGTAGTTGTGCATGTGGAGAACAGGGCAGAAAGGTTTCAGGAGTTGTTTGGGGAAAATATGCCTAAATTTATTTCTGAAACAATCCGCACCAGAGGGGAGCGGAAATTAAAAGGAATGTTTATCCAAGAACACTTGCAGAATCAAAAACTAATCTGGAGATCAGATTTTTTTTGTTTGTTTGTTTGTTTTTGTAACTCCAACCAGAGTGCAATATATTAAATTACATTTACATTACGTTATTGCAATTTATTAGCATGCAAGTTCCCAGGGAATTAAACCCAAGATGTTGGTGTTGCTAAAATTAGGATTTTAAAGCTGCTATGTGGATTGTGAAAAGTGCTATACAAACAAATTTGACTTGACTTAAGATTTGACAATAAATTGATAATGAAATTCAACTGGGAAATCATCCTAAATCTGTTTATATCTATGTTTCTCATGCACTGGTTCTGATTGGTTGTTGCCTTTATTCAGCCAGCTGCAGTGAAATCTAATCAAAGCTGCTCCTCTTCCTGTTAGTTTTAACTTCCAGATGGCAGACAAACCACGCCATTGTCCAAAAATGAGATGAATCGGTATATAAATAACAGATCTGTACAATCAGCTTCAGTCATCAAGTGGCTCAAACAGGAAATCCGTTACTTAAAACTGCTGCAAATTACAGTGCAAATTAGTACACTGTTTAAAAAAACCCTTTATAAAACATAGTCACATTTTCAGAATTTGCAATGGCAAATATATTTTTGCAATGAATTTGCAATGGTGCATATATTTGAAATTTTTCTAGCACATTATTTTACTGGTCTTTTACTGCTTTACTGTAAATTATGAGGAGAATTATGCTTTTAAATATTTTAATTTTGTACTGTAAAAATACATGGATAGTTTAGTTTTGATAGATTTTCACATTAATTATATGTCATCAAAGACTTTAGATATTCAAACACGGTGCACTCAGATAACTATGAATGGGAGAAAGTGCAACGCACAATATGGCGGAACAAGACCCGCCTTCTAAATAAAAGAGCCAATTGCCAATTGGTAAAGTCGTTGCGTCACTGCAACTGTATTTAGAAGCTCCGGTTGCTATAGAAACAGTCAGTGTTCTGGGACTAGCGCCTAGGACTGCATATGCGCATTGGCTGGTCCAGCTTGAAAAATGCATTTTTTTTTTTTATCATGATTGGAGCGTTCAGAAACAAAATTTATGAGACAGACTTCATTGGTGATTTCAAATATGAAATTTAATCATAAGATTTTGGTGAACAGCTTTGGAGAATTTGATGTTTCACCATTCAAAGTGATAGGAGCTGCACTTGCATGACTGAAACAGCCGCCCGAGAGTCGTTTCAAAGATGGCCGCCTTGACCTAAAAGGACTTTAACAGTATTTAACACTAAAAATTATTCAATTCAATATCCAATTTAATCCAAAAAAAAAAAAAAGTATTTCGCAATGGTAAACAAATAAACAGCTTTTTTAATGTAGCATTATTTTAATTTTTTTTTTTAGTTCATATTACAAACATTTTTAAAACTGATTCATCTTATGCCGATTATGTTCATATTTCTTACACATTGTGACGTTCCTGGCGTACTATATGGTTTCTAAAAATAGTCGACAAGATACATGGTGCACTTTTAAAAACATATCCAAAGCTTTAAATATATGAAAAACTAGCCCCTGGACCGATGGGAAACCTTGAAACCTTGTAACCTTGAAACCACATGGGCATGGTGTGACTTCAACCACGAGATCACATGACCACCAATATCCACAGACTATACATTCACTTGTCTCTCTGCCAATGTTTACCTCCTGCTATACAAAGACAGGAACACGTGTTTTTTTTATTATTTTTTTTTAACCACCCCAGTGAAGGAAGTACACAGACAGAAATGTAAATTCCAGAAATTACATCAAAAACAGTTCGGGATACAAAAGTCTGGGACCACTAATGAAAATGCATCTATTGACTTCCTGTAAAATTTCATATTGAGCATATTGAGCTTCTGACATTTAAGCAAATCTGACATTTTGTACAAAAGAGTTTGCAAAAAAAATAAGGGGGGTATGGGGGATAATATTTTTAATGTGGTCTCAGACTGACACATTGAGTAAATGTCAGTCTATTACTTTACAGTATATGGCAGATATCTTTAATCCTTGTTAACTGGTTCTGCTCTCCAGGCCTGCTACTTAAAACAATCATTTCCATGTCAGTTGGCAGAGAAAGAAGACTACTAAATGGCTTGGCTGAACAATAAATGCATTAAGGTCATTATCAACCTTCTCTAGTACATTTATCATGGTAGTTTCAGATATAAATATACTAATTTGTGAGATTTATAATATTTATATTTTTTGAAGAATCAATAAAATGTGCAACACGTGCATCTCCCGCGTGCATATTGACAGGGCATTGAACTGCAGTAAAATACCCCACGCAGTTCATTGAATTCATGTTTGCACAAAGAGAAATCAAATACAATAACAACAGCACATGAAACAAAAGTCTCACTTTTAAAACTAACTTTGTAAAATAATATGTTAGTTTATCTCCAAAAGTAGTAAAATTGCATTGCATTAAGTTCAAAGGTAAATTGCTTAAACTAAGTGAAGAAAGAAATAAGTTTTATAATCACTTACCCACATCATCCTCGTGATAAATGATGGAATGGTGGTCAGAGTTGGAGGTGGAGTATCTGTCAGTGGGCTCGACGTAAAACGTCCCATTGGCTGTTGTGATGGAGCCTTCAAACTGACCCTCAACAACAGAACCTTGACATGAGGATTCACTGTCATCTTTGAGACAGAAAACAGTTTTAACTTAGTAACATTAATTACAGATAACAAGCTGTGTGGCTGCCAAAACAAAATGTCCTACCTTCTAGTACTCCTGAGAATATGTGAGAGAGATCCACCATCTGAGTTTCATCTTCTGACTGGACCTTGAAATCTTCTGTGAAGCCATTTATATCTGGCTTGAGACGCAGGTGGAATGCTCTAAAAAGAAGTCAGTGCTGCTTAATAAAAGTTTGTAAGTGCATATTCAAGTATGGTGGGATAATGCAGATGTCTCGACGTCTGAAAAGTCATAGGTACCTTTGAAAGGCGTTGAAGTCTAGATGAAGCTCTTGATTGTTTAGATGTGTCTCGCGTCTGATACGCTGGTGTTGTTGTTTTAAGATCTCTCGGTCATAAGACAGGCCTTCATAGTGTTTTATGTACTTGCTAATGTCTTGTAAAGCTTCTGAAATATTTGGAACAAGATATAGTGGGTTCAGTTTGAGACCAATTTATTTATTTACCACAAATCTACAGACATCTAAACCCCAACGTAGTTTTGTATTATATTGAGTAAATCACTCAGTATATTGATAATATATTGAGTAAATCAAAATACGTGTTTTTGCGTTTCAACCGCACTATTTTCTTAATTGTTTTTCAATGTAAATAACATTCTCTAGACTAGACAGGCATCTTTGTGCTGCTGTCATGAGAAATCGAGTCCACCCAGGCGCTAAAAATACTACCCATTAAAAGTCCGTCGAATTAATAGAGTACCTCAGGGATGACGTGTTTTTGTAGGCAAAACCCGGTAGCGAGTTAGCATTTTAGGACTTCCGGTTCCATCGCCCTTAAGTCTATGGGTTTTTTGAATGGGTTTTTGCTAAATCGCCTGAAATAAGGTCTGTGGTTAACAAAGCCTCTAAATATTTTCACTTTTTGATCTATGACATAAAACACACCACACCAGTTATAACCCGCTTGTGATTTTTTAAACCTTTATTGTGTCTTAAAAACTTAAAAAATTGCTAACAAATTGCTAAAAGGGACTACTTCCTTTGGCGGGGACTTTAGATGTCATCATGACAAACAGGACATTTGGACAGCATTTCTCATGAAAAAGTGGATAAGTATTCATACACAGCACAGATCATAATCAGCGAGCATGTTTTTAAATAAAGTTGTTTTCTAAATAAAGTTTGAGGAAGCTTGGTGGTGGTGACGTTGATCCGCGACCATGGTGTGCTGTAGTCCGTTTATAGCCTACTGTTAGCTTTTTATATCTGACGACTTTATTTAGGCTTCAAAATGTATAAATGTTGTGTTAACTTGTAAAGATTATCTTGATAGACAAAACGTGTAAGTGTCATAACCCTTTGTTAAACACAGAGCTTATTTTTTGCGATTTTCCAAAAGTCTATGGGAAAAATGCATAGGCTTTCGATCGAGGGAACCCGTGTGCCGCTAACTTCCGGGTTGGCCTACAATACATAGTAAAGTGTCCATCGTATGCACACTTCAGAATCTCGCCGGGAGACGTAGGTCATCCGGGTACATTTCGCCTACTCATTTATGAGTATACTGTGAATTCAGACATACTTCTTTTGTTACATACTGTTTTTCGCCTACTATATAGTAGGAAAGTATGCGATTTCGGATGCAGCCATTATCTATGTTTAGTGTACATATTCTTATGCATAAGTACTCATAAGAAAAAAAATCAATATAAAAATCAATATAAAAGAAACAATCAAAAATTCAAACATTAAGGGAGGCTGAAATAATACAGTGGGCCAGTCAGAAAAAGTCGGGGGTGGGGCAAGCATCACAAGCGCGTTTTAAAATCTAACCTAAAGTGGATTTGCTGGTCTGTTGACTGGTTTTTGAGAGGTTTGGGGCACTTTTCAGCTGGTTAAGCTGGGAGACCATGCTCGCCCCCAGCTAAACACCACCTGGGGCAGCCTGGGAGACCAGCAAAACAGCTTAGGCTTGTTTAAGCATTTGTTGTTGTTGTTTGTTTTTTTAGGAACTCTAAGTTTGTCGGCCATTTCTGCTATTTACGTTTTTTTTTTTTTTTCTTGTATTTTAAATACAAGAACGCATTCTGTGTAAACAGCTCCTAATGCTCACATAATGCTATAGTGTTTTGAGTGGCTCAAGTTAAAAGAACTTACCTGTGTTGATAATAATCTTTGGACCAAAATCTTTATAACAGTAAGTGACAAAAGAGTAATAGCATACCTCACCACTACAAGCCGTAGCATAAACGGTGCAGGTCAAGTTACGTGCCAAAGTATATTACTTTGGGGTTTGTTCAAATCTCTAAACCTAAGTATGAACAACAATAGTGTTGCTTACTTTAAGACCACTAACTATGATTTGTTTTCTTACAGCTGAGTAAGAAAGAACATCTTATTTTGATGCAGACAAGTTGAGGCAAACTACAATGACAGAGGCCAAAAAAACTAGTAATCTAGACAAAATGTCCTTACATTGACCTCAGATAAACCCACCACCTGCACACAAAGCATAAAGAGATATCTTACCTATAAAATGTCCTCTAGATAAAATACAAATAAGCAGACAAATCTTGGAAGCACTCAAAAGTGTGGCTACCATGTCTTCTTAGCTCACTAGATGCTTGAAACCTAGGAATGTTTCTGGTTTCACATGCCTGAACTAGACTAACTAGGCATATTCAGACTTGTTTATCTGTTTTGAAGGAGGGCCGCAATTCAGTTTCAAAAGTATAATGGGAATCTTTAATGAGGTTTTGGTCTACACAATGACATGTTGGGCTCCCACATTCATGTTCTTCTAAGGCTTTTAAAATGATTTTTTTTTCTTTTGGGAAATGTCCAGAAATCATTGTATAGTTGACTGCAGGGGAGAACAGAAATTCTCATGGGTGTGTGGTACAGTAATTGAATTTCCAGCTCTGCTCAGGTTCTGCTCCAAATGGCTCGGTCCACATGTCGATGTATTTGCAGAAGGAAACCGTTGCCAGTTCAAACATTGTTCAGACCTGAAACAATGGACAATATCATTTTGGACTGAGGACAACCAGCAGTTCTTGGATAATAGTTCAGACAGTACTGAAGAGAGCACAAATTTATGAAGAATTTCTTGGCACATTTAAGCAGCATGATATATAATGAAAGTTTTATGGCCTCCAGGCTTTCCTAGAAATGAAAGTCTGTTTCTGGCTCCACCTCCAAAACCTCCAGCCAGGATGTGATTGGCCACCAATGCACGACCTGATCTAAGTTAGTGACATCATTCAAGATGCATCCCCAGAAGGCATCAGTTTAGACAGAGGTTACTTTAGGACATTGTGGAACTGAAACACCATACACCAACTTCACCTCCCAGGACGTCGTCTGTTACAAGTCACTGGAGTCAAACCAAAGGTTCTCCTCAGTTCCTTTGAACTTTATTTGTTGCTAATTACTCTAAAACAGTTAATCATATGGAATGACCATCACAATCATGAATTCCCAACCCCAACTAAAATTTGCACTGCAGTGGTTTGTATCGGAGAGTGAAACGACACCCCACATTACCATGGCTAATTTCAAGCTAGCAATGCACAACATCGCCCGTGGAGTCAGTTTGTTGTCATGATGATTAACTGAAAACAGATTCAGAAGTGAATGCAGAGCCTCAGTTTTGGGACAACGCCACCCCCTGACTTATAAATTAAATTCTGAGAACATCTGAACTATAAGGAACTACCACATGGGTTCAGAAAATACACCAAAATAAAATATTCAGGAAACAGTTTTCTCTTGGCCATAAGGTTTAGTGACACATGGTAACTTAAGGGTTATTATTAGATACATTAGTGATCTAATACTGCAGTGAACAGACTTGCACAATATGACCTCTTGATCTTCTAACATGACATTTAAAATCATGTAAAAAGTTCATTTATTTTTAACAGTTTATTAGATTAAAAGCCACAGTCCTCCTAAGACATGGAAGTCAAGCTCTGAATAATCAAGATGCATTGAGCAATTGGCTGGTGGTCATGATGGTAATTCAGCGTTTCAATATGCCAATATAACATCTCAACCTGTAACCAAGACTACAGAGATGCCACATATTATCTGTGTTTGCGAAGGCAACCATCACTATTACCAAATTAACCCCAAGTACTAAATGAACCTGTTCAGATTGGATGATATGAAACATTCTAGCATGGAATGAAAAAAAAAAAAAAAAAGAAAAAAAAAAAGTTGAAAGTTAAAAAAAGTTAAAATCTACTTCACAGCTCTGCCAGCATTCTTCAATTCCTCCAATATAGCTTAGACTAAGAGTGCCACCTAGTGGCAACACAATACTAGCGTGTGCATTTTAAGAAAATCAGAGTACCTCCTTTATGTAAAGAAAACTCCACATTTTATTGAAACATCAAAAACAATTGAACAACATGTTCATGGTTTCAAAGACAGGTTTCATTTTAGCAAAACATTCCTGAGCATTCAACAAGTGAAAAACAGAAAAGCCTAAAATCTTAAGATGTGGAATGGGGGGGGGGGGATCAAAATAAAAAATGTCAATCTTTACACAATGTAACCAATTATCTGTTTTTGTCTTTACACCATGAAAATAAAAGTGGACTTAAAAAATACAATTACAAAGCAAGATTGGCAATGTACAAGCTGCAAAGTTTCTTTTCACATAACAGATAAACAAGGGAAGAGGTTTTAAGTTAATAGCGTCGACCAAAGGCTCCGCCACCCTGTATTCCACTACCCTGCATCATCTGATTCGGTCGATTTAAGGCTCCAGAGAGTGACTGGGACGTCCCTGTCTGGATGTATCCACCTCGGCTATGGAGTAGACAAATATTAGTGTCATGTGCAACAAAAGAAAACTAGCATTATTTTACCATGATACTCAATTTACACAGTTAAGTCTAGCCATGACAAAGAAAAGCCTAAATCTTGATACCTTGCCATTCCACCTCGTGCCATGTGACCCTGTCCTGGGACACCTCGATCTGCTCCTAAAAAGAAAGGTAGTAAGTCAGATGGGAGGATAACAAGCGACTTCTTTTGAACTTAACAGAAAAAACACTTGACAAACCTTGCCAGTTTCTGTCCCCGTCCATTTTACGTCCAGGTTCCCAGTCCCTGTTGTCACGACTTTAAACAAAAAGCAAAGCAAAGCAAAACAAATGTGTGAAGAGAATTTGCGACCATTTAAAGAAGCGGCACATCTGACTAGATGAGACAAAATGACTTACCTGCCTGGCACCGGCCTCATAGGATTTATTCCACGCTTGTCGAAGCCACCACCCCAGTTGTCACGACTGTCCCTGCCATGTCTGTCCCGATCTGAAAAGTGCTGTAAATTGAGAAGGGAGGATGAGATGCTTTCCAATCCGAGGATCAAATCTAATGAAGGGCTTTTCTGTGAAGAGAATTTTCTTACCTGGTTGTCTCGGTCTCCTGACAAACCACCTCGGTTGTCTCTCCTGTTCGTAAAAGGAATATAGATCAGTACAATATAGTAGCAAAATCTATAGACAAATATCTAGATGGTTGGCTGCTGTTAAACATGTTAGACAGAACTGGCATTACCTGTCCATCATCATATCATCCTGATAGCGGCTGCGGTCTCTGTGGTCAAAGTCTTGGTAGCGGTCTTGGCGTCCAAAATCCGACCGTCCATAGCGATCATCCATTGTCATTCTCTTCATCTGCCAGTCATCTTTTCTGTATATTTGAGAAAAAAAAAAAAAAAAATTTGGAATACAGACATTTTGCATCCCACAATCTAGGGCTGCACAATATATCGAAATATCGTAAATGTACATATTGTGATATGCATATTGCAATTGCTTACAGAATGATTTTAATACTTCAAAAGATTATGAAAGATTATGAGTCCATGTGACTACAATGGTTCAACCTTAATGTTATGAAGCGACCAGAATACTTTGTGTGCAAAAACAATAATAATGACTTTATTCAACAATTTCTTCTTTTCCTTGTCAGAACGCTGGCTCAGTATTGGCCGACGCTGTTCATGTGAGCAGCACGACGCATGAGTGTGATGCTGACGCAAGAGCCGGTCAATACTGAGCCGCAGTTCTGACGTAGGTGCAATATGTGAAGTACACGCGCACACAGGAAGCTGCCTCTCGGACAGTGTGTAATCATGATTTCAGTTCTCTTACACAGCTTATATGGGCAAATACACACAAAATTATGTCAAAATGCCCATCTTTGCGAGTATTCACGTAAACACAGCCAGATAAGTCTTAAGTGGAGTAAACAGTTGAGAAAGAAAGCGCGCATGTAACAATATATTGGATCTGTGCAGCTCTTTAAGTAGCTTTTATTGCTTTTGTAGCTTTGATAAGAATCAGTGTATATTTAATTCATGCAGTGAAGACTAAGCAGTGTTTTATTTGATTATTCAATTTCTGTTGTTAAATAAAGCTAATATAGGCCTACAAACCCTAAACCCCCTGGTTTACACTGATGTTAAAATGACATTTTTTTAATGTAGCTAATGCTACAGTAAAACACTGCTGTTCACTTTCAGAAGTTTTAGGGATGCTTTCTCTTATTAAAAAAAAAAAAAAAAAAAAAAAAAAGAATGTGAAACGTATGTTGGTTATATCATTTTCAGTTTTTAAATGTATTTCAATATAATTTAAATTTATTGTACACACTTAAAGCATTATCGTATCGCATAGTGAATATCACATTACTTAAGTTATCGCATATTTCTTCAATATGGTGCAGCCCTACCACAGTCAAAGCTGACAAATCAAGATGCTCCAGCTTAGTGGACTTACCCAAGGAATCAAGTAGAGTTGCAAGTGGGTGCTTTTACTGGTTTGGCAAAACTGTTACTGGGACTTCGGCAACCCTACTTTATGCATACCTGCCATCCATGTCGTAAGGCCTCTTGATGGGACGTCGGTCCTGTTCAAAGCGTAGCTGATCCTGTTGCCGTCTCAGCTCCTCCCTCTCCCGATGAATGCGTTCCTGCTCGCGCCGCCGCTCATACTCTATTCTGAGACGTTCACGCTCCAGGAACTCACGCTCTCTGCGGTCAGCATCCAGCCGCTGTTTCTCCACCTCCAGCCAGTTGCGCTTCCTCATCAGTCTCTCCCTCTCCTCCCGCTCCCGAAAGAGGCGGATGCGCTCGCGCTCCGAACGGCTGTCACGGTCTCGCTCACTGCATCGCAAATAAACACCAGTTGGAAAATTGCTAGATTGATTTTAGATCAAGAATAGACCAGGGCCTAAGGACAGAAGCATCAAATTTACCCAGAGTGCCTGCGTCTCTCCACCTCTCTAATCTCTCGTTCCCTCTGCCTCTGACGCTCTCTCTCTCTCTGCTCTTTAATTTGGTCAAAGGACAAAATGTCCTTCCTATCCTTGCTGGAGGATTTACGATCACGACTCTTAGTGCTCTGAAACAAAGATTATAGTGTCATTTTAACACTTGCAAAACAATACAAGGCAGTCAGAATCATAAAGGTTACAACCACAAAACATACTCGTTCTTTGCTTTTTGTCTTCACGCTGATGACTGGCTCTCCTTTTGACTTGTCCATCACGACAGTCCTCTCTCCTCCTTGCTCTGTCATGGCAAGATTGAAGCATTAAGATCTGGATACCTTTGCATATTACTTAAGGTAGTAACAAATGTGTATGCAAGCTATTCTTATTACCTTTTCCATCAGAGCTTTCAGTCTTCTCATCCTTGTTCTCAGATCTGCAAGGATGAAGGCATGTGATGAAACCGTTACAGTTGTTTGGCATGCAGAGATGTCTGTAAATACCATTGATCTACAACTTACTTCTCAGTCTTAGAGTCAGAGGAGTGTCTTCTCTCACTGCCAGACTTTTTGGTTTCGTTTTTGTCAGCAGGCTTCTTTCCAGCAGGCTCGTTCTTGGCCTAAATACAAATACAGATCAATCAATTAGCTTTGATTCCACACCTCACATCAATAATGCTGTCAGCCACCTAATTCTGATATAAAAGAGTTTAGAAAAAAGGGCATTTGTACACTAGACAAAGCTTTTTGATGAAGATGCATTTTAAGGGAGTGAAGAGTCAATTTTAAATAAAATTGGAATACAATGAATAGGATCTCCAAAAGCAAAAATTGTCATTGGAGAATAAGAGGCACCAATGGGCACTCGCAATGATCTCTGGCAAACTCTAGTGTGTTAGCACCCACAATAATAATAAACAAAAATCACATACCCTTTCAACTGAAATCATCCGGCCATGCAGTTCGGTTCTGTGCAGATGGCTGATGCACTTTGTGGCCTCCTCAGTAGAGCACATCGTAACAAACCCATAGCAGCGAGCGCCTGGGCTTCGGGCGTTTGTTACTACTTTCGCGCCAACAACCTGCAAGTAGTAGCAAGCATGGATCAAGACACCGTCCAACCTAAGAACTTCATTTCCAATGTGCAGTTTTCTTTAACATGCAGACCTTGCCATATTTGCTGAACAAATTCTTTAGATCTGTCGCTCTAGTGGTTGAAGAGAGTCCACTGACCCACAGGTTCTTTCCGCTAGCAGCAGCACTACCTGATGGGGCACAAGATCAATTTACAAAGTCTAGAAACAATTTCTTGGTCAAAAGTAGTTCATCGCACACCCACCTTTATCATCTTTCGACTCAGGCTTGGTTGATGTATCCTCATCACCGCTAGAGAAAAAGAAAATAGTATTATGAGAAATTGAATGGGAATTTTGAATGGGATCATCAGTGTTGATTAACAAATACCCACCTAGTGAAAACACACAACCTCAGTCAATGAACAAAGATTTGGATATTACAACTTGAATAGTCATGTGAAGCCCAATTACGTTAAACATACCTTGGACTAAAATGGCAAACCAAATTTCTGGTACATTACTTTTTGAAGGTAGAAAAAAAAAAAAAAAAAAAAGACAAAATGGTAGACGAAATGCGCAGTCGTTTACACCTCCCAAGAGCACCCATACTTGTTAACAAAGGAGCCAATGAAACAGAGAAAGCCATTGTTCTAGTAGACAGAAAACAACAAACCTCTTTTTCTGATCATCACCACCACCCTGTACAGAGGACTCTTTGACTTCTGAAGACTCAGCAGGTTCAGTCTTCTTGCATTCCTCATCCGCTTCTCCTTTAGACGCCATTTCCGAATCAACTGTGCTTTCGATATCGCGCAGACATGTTTCGCTAGCATTAGCGGCCTGAGTAGAAGTGCTCTCAGAGTCCACCAAATTGTCCTGAACATTTTCTTGGTCCTTGTTTGTCGAATCGACTTCACTTTGCTTTGATGCGTCAACGTCCACTTCGCAGGCTGACGATTCTGCTTCCAAATTGGCGGCCTCCTCTGTGTTAGCGAGGTCGTGCACATTGTCTTCCTCTTTGTGAGAATCCCAGACTGAAGATTTCTCGTCTTCAGTCGGCTCTTCAGTGAAGTCTTCCTTAAGCGGCTCTGATATACAAGACCCGGCTACTTTCTCACTTTCTACGGATTTAACAGGAATAGAATGGCACAGAGTTTAATCACTTCTGAGACATTGCAATGTTATCGTGGAACTGGAATAGGACGTGGCCCTCTGCTTTCTCATACACAAGCAAAGGCAAGCTACCCTAAGAAGAGACTGGAAAAACCAAAGCGAGAACAAGCAACAAGCTTCCAGACAACAGGCCATTTCTTTTCAGTTCACCTGCACCCCGAAGCAGAGGGCGCACTGTTGACTAGGGAAAGCCACAAGACCTGCACCACATCCGAGTGTCCATCGTCGACTTTAGTACTTGAAGTGTCCATGATAAGGAAGAAGCAGCTTGTGCTGTCTTTACAGGAAATGGGTTTCTTTTCAAACAAGCAAATGGTCCATTAGTGCAATCTCCAATTAACAAACTTTGAGTCCTACAGTGATTTTGCTTCAGCATGATCCAGGTCTTCTTGTCTTCTCTTTGTTGTCTTCTTTAAGCAACCTAGAAACACTAAATTGCATCTGCAACAACCATTTAAACCAACCAATGTACTAACTGAAACAGGTTACTGGCTCTCTGCATTTCTGCACCTTCCAAAAAAAAAAAAAAAAAAAAAAAAAGCATGCGAGTGACTATAACGTGGTTCTAAATTAATATAAATGCCCATTGTCAGCAATGCAGAAAGCCAGTAATCAACTTTGGATTTCCAGTCTCTTTTTCCTGAGTAACCTGATACATTTACACTAAAGGACCTTAAGGCTTCACCCTGACTTTAACAGCAATCCCAGAGCCCCATACAGTACCTTTTTCATTTTTTGTATCCTCGCATCCATGCTCTTCATCATCCTCCTGCTAAAGATAGAAAATGAGTGAAGATGAACAGAATAAGCCAACCATAGGCATAATTTGTGGGTCGGACATGTCCCCACCACTTTTTGCCAGGGTCAATATTGTCCCCACCACGAAGTTCTATGTCAATAAATTAAACAAAGTAATACTGGAATTGATTTCTGGACATTGTAATATTATTATTTGAGCATTAATATAATTGTACATTTTTATTGTAACCAGCAATCACCAAGTTTTTGGCCGAAAGAGAAAAACGGCTGAAAATATGAGCCGAAAATATTTGCCGTCTCAGTGGTCAGCACTCAGGTTTCACTTTTGTGATGCAGCGCTAAATATTCCGCTCTACGCACGTGCACTTGCTCAGTTGCTCACGGCCCATGTGAACGCTCCACTCATGTGCCACTCATGCACATCGGAAAAGCAAAGTCTTCTAAAATAAAGTGCCGACATGAAATTTATATGTAGTAGTATACTGGTTTCTGTTTGCATTAGCCCTACTGTGCTGTGCGTTGTGGTATAGACGTAATGGGCAATGCTGGTAAAATGATGCTAACCTCTCGTTCACTGATCCGCTACCCGCTCCACTCTGCTCACATGCTCTGATAATAATAGCTTTGTAGGACTATACATTATTTGGATAATTGGTCAAAATATAAATCTGTTAAATCTGATTGTGTTGCATAACTGAAAACTGAATAAAAGAATAATATATCTGTTTAATATTAACATTTTCTGTCCAATTTTACTGTTGGCTTTTTTAAATTCAGTATCATTAAAATTACTACATTTCATTAAAAAGTCTAATATTAACACAATTGTACAAAAAAAAGCTAATTTAAAATAAAAAAAAATATAGCTGCAAGCAGCAATTATCGGGGTTTAAGCATTTTAAGGCCTTTAAGCACTTGTGCAAAAAGATTTTACATTTTATTTAATAAGCATGTAACCACTTAAATTATAAAAGGAAAAGATCATTTACAGCCAATACCGGCAATTTACCATTGAAAATATGGTTTTTAAAGCTTTTTTAGAGGTTCTTGAAGTTGAGCCAAAAACCTAAGACTAGTTTGCAAAAGTTTATTTCAAAAGTTTTTGAAATAATCTCCAATATTTAACGAATGATTCGATGGACAGCGGCAGCCCTAGAGGCAAAGTTGCTCAGAGTGAGGAGTTCTACCATGTGGTATGAATGTCGTGGGCGTACGCGAAAAATCGTGCGAGACAATGCTTTATGCACGTGAAAAACACAATAGCGCCCCGGTGGCAGATTTCTTTAGAATTTCTCACAGGCCTCTAGGGTCGCGAGTCAAACAGGCCCAGCGAGTTTCGTTCTGATTGGCCTCCATTAACCTTGTCTGATAGCTGCTCAAACTTCAGTGGTTGACGGGATGTTTTTCGAGATGCCTTAATGTCCTCATAGACAATAGTGGCCCCTCGGACGAAGACGCTAGACGGCAATTTTCTCGGACTAACGGTGAAGTAGTTATAGCCGTTTTCATGTTTTTTTCCTGTTATAGCGCCACCAAGTGGCCAGTCGCCGCTTCCCTTTTCACGCGAGCTCTTACATAGGTGTGCTGAGGTTGGTGAAAATCTCTTTATCTTTTAGTAAAAGTGGCTCCACCCACCTCAAACGTTTTGGCAGCCCTTAGGGACCGTGAGTCGGAATTTCAACTTTTTTGGATAACTCTTGACAATCAGACTCCAGAGAATCTCGCTGCATTGGTTTGGTTCTGATCGGGTCAAAAACCTAGGACTAGTTCGCAAAAGTAGTTTTTAAAAAAAATCCAAAATACCCGGACATTTCGCCAGGGCGACAAGCAAATCCGAGGCATGTATCTTGTCCGCCTTGAGCCAGGGATTCCAATGATATAAGACACGAGCCTAGGCCTAACGGTTCAGGAGTTATGAGCCATTTTGTACTTTTGACTACAGTAGCGTCCCCTTCAGGCCGATCAGGGCGAGCCTTGGTGACGTCGTAGGCGGTAGGAGTACTACTAGCCCTCAAAGTTTCAAGTCTCTATGACGTACGGTTTGGTCTGCCCGATCACTTTTAGGGGAGAATGCTGATCCTTGGAAAATTTAACAATTATAATAGGGTTTCAGCGCTACGCGCTTGAACCCCTAAAAAGCATTTTCGGTTTCTGCTATATTCTCATAGCAAGAAAAAAAGACTGCTTTAAATGAAAATGTGATCTATAAAATCATCGTACATCACAGAAAGACTTGTGTCCATATATTGTCAAAAAGATTTTAAAGACCTCCTGTAGCAAAAATCAAGTTTTTAATGTTGTTTATATGTCTGTTTGGTGTTTTTAATATGCTTTAAGACAAACCATGTGCAAATTCATAAGTCAACAACATAGGCCTGGGCGATAAATATCAATACCGTTTTATCGACGGTACATCTTAATCGATAACGATAGAAAAAATGTTCGATATAACTCTCAATATAGTTTCATTGCGTTAAAATGTAAACAGACATGAAGTTTGGTTGCATGAACAACTCTCAAGCTTGCTCCGTCCCAGAGTGACAAGCCAACAAGTTGCTGTGGAGTTCAGTTGTGCAATCGCCACGTGAAATCAGAACACACAAACACACAAATGAGTGCTGTACCTGCCAGCGACGAGGAGATTGTGAATAAAAAAAGGACATATTGATAAGCTGATGTGGCAGTTTCATGGTTTCCTTACATCTTACAGTTGATCTATTTCAAAGTTCATCTTAAGAGATATAAAAAGCTGCACAGACATTGAATCTTCATTCAACGGATTCTTTCAAATTCACTGATTCATCCAGTAATGAAACAAGAGTATTTATGAGGGAGTCATTGAATCATACATCCAAACAGATTTTTAAAAATAATTCAAATAAATCAAAAATTTTAAAATAGACTGCAGCAATTAATATTTTGTCAGAACCTCTAGTAATAAATTACATTATTTCGTTTAGTTGTCATTCAGAATCGTGATCTTAGTTTGACCAAACAAAAAAGTTTCTCAATTTATCCAGAATTGTGCAGCTCTAAGTTTCTTTAACGCTTATTTATTTAATCTTCATAAAATATAAGAAAGATTTGTTCATTTTATTTTTTTTTTTATTTAAAATTATTTGTTGTTTGCCTTAATTAAAAATGCATTGGTTAAATTCAAACTTTTTTTCTACTGTCTTTTTTTTGAAAAAAGTTTAAATGTTTTTCGATTATTATCGATACAGAACAATATGAAACATTATATCGTGATACAGCTAAAAAAAAAAAATATATCGCCAAGCCCTACAACAACACCACTGATGAGTATTTTCTCCTTAAATACTGCAGTGAAAAGAAAAAACAAAAACAAAAAAACAACTCAAAACCGTGGTTTGAAATTGCCGGTGTTCTCTATGTCACAAACTACATTGTAACCAATCACGTCAATGTGCTGGCGGGCTTTAGCATATCATTAATTATGCAGCGAAGCAGGGGAGTCTCAAGAGAAGCCAGGTTCTCCCGGAATATTTTCCTGCTGATATGAAAAATTAGGTACATTTAGCAATATAGTGGGTGAATTATGTATGTTTGTATATTACGACGTTATGATGAACTATATGCCTTTCTCACCTGATGTTCTAAATTGTTCAAAGCATTTCTAAGGATACTGATTTTTAGAAGGCAGACTGAGATAGCGAACGGGAACATAGTTTGTGTAACGTAGCTTCAAAGCTTTACAAATCTTGTTTCGAATCAGTGGTTCGGAGCACGTATCAAACTGCCAAAGTCACGTGATTTCAGTAAACGAGGCTTAGTTACATCATAAGCGTTTCGAAATTTCAATGGTTCACTACTGATTTGAAACAAAAGATTCGTAAAGCTTTGAAGCTTCATGAAGCAGTGTTTTGAAATCGTCCATCACTAGATATTGTTGAATAAAGTCGTTATTTTGTTTTTTGGCAGACAAAAAGTATTCTCGTCGCTTCATAACATTAAGGTTGAACCACTGTAGTCACATGAAATGTTTTAAATACATCTTTAGTAGCTAACATTTAAAGTGTTAAATCCTCACTGAGCCATCGGATTTCATCAAAAATATCTTAATTTGTGTTCCAAAGATGAACGAAGGTCTTACGGGTGTAGAACGACATGAGGGTGAGTAATTATTAATTTTTGAGTGAACTAACCCTTTAAATGACCATTGATATGTTTGATTAATTAAATTATTAACAACAATTAATCAATTGTTGATTCATTGTTAGCATCCCTACATTGAACCCAATGGAACAAACCTGCTCCCTCCCCAAAATGTTAATTTCCTTGAATACCTGACACGGTGCTTCCTGGTTTTCATCCATGTCTGCGTCATTAGCCTTTATTTCCTGAAAGCCAAAGAAAGCATCACTTAGTGTGCAATAAGAACTAGGGTTATTTTAGTTAACTAAAACTAATATACATATAAAATATAAATTAGATGGAAAACTTAAACTAAAAAATTAGAAAAGTTGCCTGGCAATAAACTGAAATGTTTAAGTCAAAGCACTATCATTATTAAAAGGAAATAAATAACTAAACCTAAACTAAAACTGAAATATAAATAAATTAAACTTAAATAGCAAAAAAACGAGAAGACAAAAGCACATAACGAAATTACTAAGAATTAAACTAAAATTAACATGAAAACAAAAAATAAACCAAAAGCTCAAAATATTAAAGTTCAAAATATTAATAAACTAAAACAACACTGATAAGAACAGAGCATTAGTATCATTGGCCAAATTTAAAACCTCACCTCCTCCACCTCAGATTTACTCATGACGGCATCATCAGCATCCTCCGCATCGTGGTTATTTGCAGCATCCTCCCTCAGGCTGCCTGTGTTCTCTTCGTTTGACAAAGTGTCTAGGACCTCCTCGTCATATTCATCTCCATCAGGCCCATCTCCATTACCCATTTCGGCTTCATCCAGAACATTCATGTCCATGATATCCATCTCATGAAGGTTATCTGGGATAGCATCTGGGTCCTCCTGAAGGAGGTAAAGAATGCTGTTAGTTTTGATAAACCTATGCAAAATAACTCAACCCAGTTCAGATCATATCCTTCAACAACTTTATATTACAGAGCACCTGGCCATCAACAGAGTCCTCCTCAATGGTGCAATCTTCAGGCTCATCAGGTTCATCTTTGCTCTTTCCTATAGACAGAAACAAATAAACACCACTGATTTCAAACCAACTTAAAATCACCATGAAATCAAAACTGACAATTTTTGTTTTTTTATGGAATACTGCAGAATTGATTATAAATGATTAATCGGTGCACATCAAAATATTTTTTAAAATTCATGTACCCTCTTAATCTTTCATCAAAATATCTGGATGGCGACAATTTGTATTGAGTACAGATCACCCAAAATTAAAGTTTAGAGAAGTTTAATTTAGCATCAAATATGTTGAACCCAGAAGGTCACACATTTGAACTTCCATGTTTAATAATTACTATTAATAAATGAAAAAATAAAATACATTAAGGCTTTTTAAATGTATATATGCAGGTGCACGCATATGTCTAACGTAATTCTGTTTTTAGCCAAGCAGAATTCTATTCTGGTGTCATCACTGCCCTGTATACAGGAGAGAAAGACCTCATGCTATCCCAAATTTAGCATTTTAATGAACGGTACTTTTTGTTAACCGTTTAAAATAAATAAAAAAGCCTTCAACCTATAGGTGTACACACACTGAATCACACAATGAAAGTGAAAGTGACGTGAGGCCAAGTATGCTGTCCCATACTCGGAATTTGTGCTCTGCATTTCATGCACTCAGTGAGTAATGACACCTGGAGCAGTGGGCTACCATTTTTGCTGTGGCATCCAGGGAGTGATTGGGGGTTAGGTGCCTTGCTCAAGGTCACCTCAGTTGTGGGTAATGAGAGTGGAAGAGAGCGCTGTTCATTCAGAAACATACCAGTTTAACTTTATTTTGGCTTCAAAGTATCATGAGATCAGTATTGTGTATAGAACCAAATCGAGACATGAGTGCATTGTTACACCTTTAATATTTAACTGAAAAACATTAAAACACAAATATCAGTACATCAACGTGAATACATCTCTCTTTTACCTTTTGGAGTTCGTCGAGGTGTTTTCTTAGGCGTTATCTCAAGGTGTACAACAATCTCATCTGGATTTCCGCCCTCTTCTTCAATTGCCTGAAAACGAAAGTATGATACAGTCAAATAAAATCATGATTGTCATCCATTACCTATTGTTTACAGCGTCACAACCATTTTTTATTCACACTGACAACCTACACTTCGCTGCATATTACGTAAGCCTTGAATTCAAAACATCTTGCAAAGCCAGTTTGAAGTCTGAAACGGACAGAGAGTCGTGCATAACAAAATGCGTCATATACATGAACTTATAGGGCTTGCATAACAGTAATAATCCAAAACATAACAATAAAAGCAGAGTTCGAATATAACCGCACATGTACTGCAGTAAGAATCCACCCCAGTAAGACGATGCAAATCATGTGTGTTCCTATGTAGTATCGAGTAGTTGCAAAATTATGAGATATGGATATATCTAGGGGTCCACTTGCCTTTTTGAGTCTCTCTGAAAGTAGGCTCTTATTGCCGCTGATGTCGAGATTTCGGCGCTTCAGCTCGGCCTTCAAATCGATCACTCTCAGCTCCGATAATTTACGAACCCCCGCCTCCACAGGGCCCACATCTGCTGTCGAAGAGTCTGACATGTTTTCAGATTGTGAATGTTACCGTGGAAATAGACCAATGAGTCTTTTTATTTATCCCGCGCGCACTCACTGGATTTTATATTGAGCACGATAAACAGCGTTTCTCGCTCGAAGCAAAATGGCGCAGTCCCCCAGTGCCCTGCGCATGCGTCTGCCTTGAGCTTTTGGCGCATGCGCATAGACGTCATCATAGCAGGGCGCCAGCGCAGGAACGTGAGAATATATTGCAAGAATATTGTTTTAGTGGATAAAATACATTCCAGGTGGGAGTAGATATAGAATATTATAGGTGCACTATCGATTTTGGCCGTTTTGGAACAGCTGAGAATTGTTTTAAAATAGCCTATTTAATGAACTAGTTTAATATAATTTGGCAGATGTGATAGATTACAATCACACATGCAATATTATTTAAGGACAATATGACAGGAGTGCGGGAGGCTAATATAATATTTTAACTTTTATTCCAAAATAAAAGTTATAGTGGGTAAAAAAACATTCTATTAGTAATTTGTATTTTATTCTTAGAAATGTATGTTTTTACCATGTCGAAATTCAAGCGATAGATACATTACAATCATTACCACAGACAGATTCATTTGTGGTGTACTTTAATGAAAAACCAAACAAATCCACGATAAGATCATTTAATGCACTGGTAGATTTATAAGCTGTAACAGTACATCAACTTTCTCAGTTATAATACATTCTTAGGCTTTTGTAACATATGGCAGGTAAAGTGGGAAAATTACACTGTAACATAACCATAGTTTGTAATGTATCAGACACACAGCATTGAACACTTTCCTGCTAAATAGAATTTGGTAAGTTGCTAAATTTAAATGGGAGTTCCTCAGAAGAAGCACTAGGCAAACTCTTGATGGCGGGAGGTTCTTCAGACTCAAGAAACTCTGGACTTATGGTTTCCTCAGGTTCATTCTTTAAGCCAGTGCATGTGGGTGATTCCCTAGGTCCCTGATAGTAGGACCAGGATGTAGATGCAGATCCAATGGAGGAAAGGTTCGAGTCAGACAGGTTAGCTCTGAAGCTTTCACTGAAGGATGAATATTCCATCATACTGGACATTTGTAGGTCAGTGGAGGAAGCGGGAGAGAGTCGTGGCTCGTGAAGGTTGAGTTTTGACACTAGAGGTTTGCCTACAGTGACCCTTTGCTCTTCCAAGAGCTCTTCATCCAGATTAGCATACTTGTAGTGTAGACAGACAGTAAATGAGAGCTCTTTCTGTGAGGGGAAAAGCAAGTAAGATATGCTTATAATATACATTCCATATAAATAATAATAGATTAGATATATTATACTGTGCACATATTGCACAAAAATGAGTCACGATACCTTCAGCCTTTGCAGGGCACTAATACGAGTAAAGAGCCGAGGTTGTTCCAAAGGCTGTAGATCATCCAGGGTCAGTAGTAAGCTGCCAGCCTCGCGGAGACTCTCCTGATTGCTGTGCTTCAGGTCTACTTCGGGGCCCTGAAATAATATCAGTCGAAACTGAATACAAAACAATGCATCTTGGGCTATGTTTTTGACAATCTACCAAAGATACACAAGTTAAAGTGTGACATGAAAAGGTAATCAATCTTATTCACAGGCAAGCAATTAATGAAACATCTCTATGTTATATTTTCTCAGGACTAACTCCATAAAGTATTTGCAGATCTACAAGAACGTCACTTTACCTCTGTAAAGTCTGAGAGCTGAGCAGAGCATGACTCAATGTCTTTAGGAGTCTCCAATATCCGAGTGTAGATTATCATGATATTGGAGAACTCTGCAGCGAAACCGAGCTGTACCTTGACACCACAATCAAACTGAAGACAACGGCTCTCTGGGATGACTGGAACCATTTACACAAGATCATTATGTTTCTACATTTTATCTACAGCCATTGTACTTTGCAAAAGGATATAAACTAAGGGGGTTTTATTATGAACAGGTCCCACCATGCGCGATGGCCCACTGTAAGTTCCGCGTTGACGCTGTGACTTGGCACGCTGGGGCCTGAATACTGTCCGTCAGGGCACGTCGCTCCGAGAGATTACTGCGCAGCTCCAGAGCCTGCCGGCCACGAGTGATTTCACACCTTCCCATGTCTGCAATGGACACAGACTCTGTACAACTGTGCGGTCACACTTGACATTCAAGACTTGCATGTAGTAATTCTATCTGCTAGCTAGAGCAGTTCAAATGTAAGCATTTTCAAAAATGACCAAAAATATCAATTTGAGAGACGTTTATGACATAGATGTGGCTTAAAAATATTTACATATTCTGTAAAACATTTTCTTGTCTAAAAAGTAGTTCCAACAAAACACTGATACCGACAATGAATTGTGGATAACTAGGGAACATCTTTAGCCCCAAACCTTCTGCTACTTTGTCAAGTATGACCGTGACCTTCTCTGGCTCCATCAGTCTCTTCTTAAGGAAGCGCATGAAGATTCCATTAGAAAGATCGTCTTTATTTACTTCAAATGCTTCGGCATCAACACACCTGGATCCAGAATGCAAAGATTGTAATCACAATTTTTGAGAGGCTGCTCACTGCAGAGCCATAGGTGGAACGTGAAGCCCCCCACCTCCCCACCCCGAATGTAATTTGTGTGTACTGGGTGGAGCTAGAAGGTCCAACCACACCTTAACCCTACCCATAACTCTATCCCATAACTCTATCCCTATACAGAGAGGTGGAGCTGGACTAGGTCAAGATCAACCCATGACGTCCAGAGAGGTGGAGCTGAACGTCATTTGGCTCTGCAGTGAGCACAACTTGCAATTTCTGGACATCATTAAAATTACTTGTCATTGCATTGGACTCACGTTGCGTAGCCAAACACTATGTTTGCGGTCACTCTCAAGGGGCCAGGTTGTGGGATGCTCTCATCGTTTGGGTTTCTGTATGAACAACACAACTTGCAGTCAGGTTAAGTACAATAATTCAGAACTAATGAATCACTAATGAATCAAACCACACCGTTTCCGACACATGTCCAAAAGAAAGACGTTAAGTCCCGTCTGGCGCTCTTGCATGCGTTGCAACACGTCCTGCACCCAGAGACAGTGCTTGAAGGTATAAGAGGCTGGAGCATCTATGGGTACCATGAAACTGTTCCCATAGTTCTCATAGCCATGACCAGCAAAGTACAACAGCCCTTGAAATGGAAAAGAGAGATCAGATGATTCAGATATTTAATAAACAAACAATCAGGATGTTTAAGACTTTGTAAATTGGTGTAACATTCTATAGCTACAGAAATTCAACTGATGCAACAAGGAACTAACCATAAACACCTCGATCCAACAGCAGCAGGAACTCAGTAACAGCGCTATGCATCTCCTGCCAGTTGAGGTCCAGCAGAGAGACGACTTTAAAGTCTAACTGGCGTAGAAGGTTTGTCAACTCATGCACATCTGCCATGGGAGCTCTCAGCTGCCGGTGATGCAGGTAGTTCATATTCCCCATAAGCAGTGCTACCTTGTCAGTGGCTATAAATTCATGAAGCGACGAGATTAACATAGTAGATCCTATGAATACGAGAAATATCAAGAGTAATCTTCTTATCACTTACCGCAGCAATCACCCATTTGCCTTGGACCCGCATCAGGAGTACCTGTAAAACATAAGGTGCATGTGAGTGACAAAAAAGCATCAGTGGATGTGTTAAAATCATACAATTTAAAGATTCTTACCCACTTCAGATGTTTCCCATGAGACATCAGAAGAAGAACCAGGACCTGAGTGAAAATAGGCCATGCTATAAAGAAAAATCTTTGGTCGATTTATTTAATTTATATTTAATTGAATGATTATGGATCATGTTGTCTCAAGCGCCTTACCGATGTTTACTTGGACCTGATCACTCCACATTTCATGATAGAGGTTGTAAACCCTGCAAGTATATGTACCTCTGTCCGCTGTGGTTATGCATGGAATCTGTGGAAAAGCCCATGTAGATGCACAATTAAGTACACTAATGAAATATTAAGTAGCACCAAATTTTGGCATTACCCTTTGCATTTTCTAAAGAATTATTCTACACATTCAACTGTGAGACTTAAAATTCAACTTGATGAGTACCTTTAAGAAGCTCCTAGTACACTTTGGCATTGGCAGTTTGTTTAGATACCACTGGAACTGTGGAGGTGGGTTGGCCTGAGCAACACATTCGAGATAGAGAGTGTCTCCCTCCATCAACACTTGAGGTCTGGGTTGCTGAATTATATTCAACCCACTAGTTGAAGAAGGGAAGTAGCTACCACTGGGACCTGCAAATGATGCAGTTTATCAGTGTTGAAAGATCCTCCAAGTCTAAAGTAAGTTTTAAGCTGAAAATTTTCACATGCCTGCACTTGAGCCTCCAGACCTCAGTAGACGTACATGGGCCCAGTTGGAGAAGATATACTTGTCCCCAGAACTTACACGGCAGATGTAGTGGCCCTGTTGAGCTGGACTTACAGGATTTAGCACCAGCTCTGGGCCACTGCCTCCTGGCACCTACCAAAAACGTAAAGAATAAGACTAAGGATGACATTTCATATCAGTAGGTTTAGTTACAAAATTTAGTGCAGCAGACCTCATCTTTGCCCTTGAACCACTGGTAGGTGAGCTCCACAGGTCCAACTGCTCTGCAGCTCAGAACCACAGGACTCCCCTCTGGTACCCCCTGACTCTGTGGCTGCAGTGTGATGCCAATCTGCTCAATCACTACCCAAAAACACAAATAACACCTGGGTGATATGACCCATACCTTTGGGTTACTACCTCGGATTAGATTAAATCATCATGTTTTTCTATGTATATTTAGCTACCATGTGTAGTAAGAAATCCAACAGCCTCTCTATGCTCAATTTTCTTCAGGCACTGAAGCAAGAAAGCCAAAGTACACCCTCTATCTGCAAGGAGGGCAAGCAGGTATCGACCAGGACTGCCATGTGGACTTAGCACTTTGAGTGAGCAGTCAGTCAGCTCTTTGTCACTGCAAAAAAGTAGATTCTGTAATTGTGAATTGGTCATAAACATGCCCAATAACAGCTAGTTATTACACACAAATTAGACTATAACAGACTTACCTATAGCAGAATTGTGGCTGCTCAGCCACTGCCTTTGCCAGCTGTTTCCAACCACACTCTAGATTGTCTAGCATGTAACCAAGTCTGTTTAGTGCTGCCTCACTCAGGGTTTCACCCAAATTCTTGTCCTCCATAATCTGATAAATGACTATCTGGGAAATAAATGACAAGAGGTTTATTTAAATTTATCATCAGAGAGGAACATTTTTCAAGATTCAGTTTTCAGTTATTCAATAAAATGTTGGGGCATGAATATCATTTTTACTCTACGTATCAGTGGGCTCATCTTTTGTAATTTTTCATTTTTCAGTAAAAATTTCAAAATAAACTATAAATAAACTTTCCAAACCAAATCTTTACAGAACTTCGTCCCAGTGATTGAATTTCCTAACAAATGTGTTGTTCCTGTAACACCAAACCCTACCACAAAAGGGGAAGATTTGAAGAATGTCTAGCCTTTTAACCCACATAACAAACATCAAAACCAAATTAAAAAACTTACTCCATACTGTTAGTTTTTGGGGTGCTTAAAGTCCAAAAAATTCTAGGTGCATGGTGTAATTGTCCAAAATTCCCATTTTAAGACTGCAATTCTTGAAAAAACTTATTTTGTATTATGCATAATAGCCTATTTAATTTTGAGTTGAGTAATTATGTTTTAAAAATATTACTCATATTTATATTTATATTACTAACTTTTGACCGCCAAATTAAGATGGTATGATATAACCAATAATAGCCTAATAATAACCTTGAAACAAGTTAAAATCTTAAAATCTTTTTAGCTACTTGAGGTTACGTTGCTTGACATTCTTAAAGTAGGTCTAATTAAATCCAAATTTTGTAGACAATACTATAAAGGTTTTTAAAAAATTATTGAATCAACATGAATATAAAGATTACATTTCTCCAATTTGGCACACGTGTTTTAATCTAGATTTGTGAACAACTTCTCTTTTTTATCATCTCAGAAATCCTTATTTGTTATTATTCCAAATATTTCATTTTTAAAAAATCAAATTAACACAGTAATCTCAATCAACACAAGAAATCTCAATACGTCTCTTATCTAAACTTTATTCCTGTACGTAAATAAAACACTGAAAACCAACCAACATATAGGCTAGTAACGTGAAAATGCGGAACCGAATATTTTTCAATTTACAACAACTGGCAGTGCTCCAAGAAATGTAAGTTTAAATAACCAATCGTGAAGGTAATTAATTAAAACTTTTAGATCGCAATGATATCATTGCAACGCATGATCAGAAAAACTCGATACAGATGATTGCTTTTAACATTATATATAGTAGGCCTAATATAATGTTCGATTTCATTTCATTAGAAAAATAAATATGTAAAAATATTAAATATTTAATCTATTTAATCTTAACAGGCAAACAAAAGTAAATTTACCTGTTATACGGTAATTTAAACTCCAGGAAGTGAGTTTATCCCGGCTTCGTAAAACGTAGGTTATCAAGTGACCGCAGCACAAATACTGATAATTCACTGTATTCACTCTGATTTACCAATAAACAGTCAATCGGACTCTAACTATCCGTTTAACTTACTTTGAATCTAATTTACTGCGACTAATCAGAATCCGCAAATCAATATGGTAAACATCCGCATCAGTTCTATCTTTTTCAGTCAGTAGTTCCTCTTTCTAACATGTATTTGCATGCACACCCCCACCACGCGCAGCAAGAGCTTTTTACTTTCACCTTCTCTCGACCTATAGCAGCAAGGCATCAAAGTCACTCCTGCTGAAGAGGTGCAACCCTCAGACATAAACTCACATAAACTACATAGATAAATAGATAGATAGACGGACAGACACACATTCGGATAGACAGATAGATAGATGCAGACCATAACTAGAAAATATATTATAGAAAATAATTTTTCCACAATTTTATTGAAAAAGACACTTTTTGACATTGTGCATTGATGGCGTTATAATTTTATTTTTTCATGTGACTGAAATGAGACCAATAACACAACAACAACAATAGTTATACAAAGAATTACAACAAAACTAACAAAAATTCAACCACTTGATCCTCAGAAAAAGGAGAACCAACACACCAGCAAAACTGGCAATGTCCGCTGTGCCTGCTGGGAAAGCAAAGGTTCATCCAGGCCTTGCTCTCAAAGATGCATGATTCTGTCCATAACCTCTACATCTTTTTGCCTTTATGCAGTTTATTATGTCTCCAAATATACTCCTTCCTTAAAAGCTTACAGTATTCCCAACTGTCTGGTTCCAGTTCATTGAGTTTCTTGGGTGGGCCGAGGTTCAACTGAAATAGCCTGAAGGTATGGGACAACAAATTGCAACTTGAGTTACAAGCATGTTATTTTTCTAGCTAATTGGAGATGCAATGAATGCATTACAAAGCACAAAGGAAAATACAACTCATACCATTCTGGATACTCCTCCTTGGGTTTAATAAGAGGGTCCTCACCCTGTTTGAATATGTTGACACCAACTGCATGCGTGCAAAGTTTCACTGGATCCTTGCAGATTTCTGGACCCTTTAAAACTTCCTTTACCATTCCTTTACCTTTTCCTTTCATTACTACAAGAGACAAAAATAATATTTTATTAAGAAAATATATATAAAAAAATACGAATATAAATAAAATATAATATAAATATAATAATATTATATAAAAAGACAAATGTTTTGAAAATTGGTCCCCCAAGGTCAGAAGTTAGCTAATGCCGACATGTATGGAGGGTACCTTACCTGGTTTCTTAGCATAACTACGGGACTGAATCAAAATAGTGTTCACAATAAGCTTGTTATAAGCATTCAGAACAGGCAAGTCTATCCTCTTCAAAGAATGTAGTATAATATGCGCCATTGTGCCTCCTCGGATCTTCCACCATGCTGTCTGAAGTGTACTACGTGAGACGTACTTCCGGATGAATCTGTAACACGCATGCGCGTTTTGTGTACAGTCTAGTCTAGAAACTTCACTGTTTCTAAATAGCTCTCTTCCAAACAGTATAAATAACATGCAGCGTAACATAACATAAACTACGAAGGTGCAAATATAAAATAATTAGAATTAAAACCATATTATTAATCTAAACCTTTCACTCCTGTCCGGTAGACGGCAGTAAAACCGAGGAGAATTTATAAACACCACCGACCGTCGTCTGTTTACGAAAGCTGGTCTGATACAGAAGGAAGCCAACATGTCGGAGTACAAGTCTGTTCAGAAAGGCACTTTAAAACTAAAAGGAGTCTCTATAGCAAGTAAAAAGTATGTATTGCTGTATTTTCATGCTTTTCTAAATGTCAAAACATTTTTAGCTCATATTTGTGGGAAAATGTTGGCGTTGCCTGTCACGACAGCCGTTAGCTGTTATGCTACCTTTGTGTTGATGTCTTTTCAGTATATAATATCAATGTTATTAGTTTGTATTATAACTCTTCTGTTACTTTTTTTCTATAGGAAAAAGAAGAAGGACAAGGAAAGGAAGCATTTAGAGGAGCAGGTTATGACCACTCAAAATGAAAAAGGAACCAAGAAAGTTTATGTTGACAAAAGGACGCCAGCACAGATTTCATTCGACAAAATACAAGAAAAAAGGGTATTTATAACATTTTATATCTGTCTTCGATTGTTTTCATGCCATATACAGAATATTATGTATATCTTCTAAATATTTTGAATGCTAAGTAATAAAATGTCAATTTTACTTAATGAAATTGCTTTTATATTGGATTGTAAAATGATAGGCCTGTTCATTCTTTCTTTGCCACTTTTGTTTTTAGCAAATGGAAAGAATTTTGAAGAAGGCCTCTAAAACGCACAAGAGAAGAGTTGAGGTAAGCCTCAATGATGTTGATATTCATATTTTAAGTAACCTGTGTGTTAGTTTTTATTAATACGTTAATAATGTTTCGTTGTCGCGTTACAGGATTTCAACAGACACCTGGACTCATTGACAGAGCATTATGACATTCCCAAAGTCAGCTGGACAAAATAAATGTTGATGGCTTTTCAGCTAGATGCTTTCAGAGCAGAATCGCCTGCCGTGATGCTTTTTTTTTTTTTTTCTAACAATGAGTACTGAAAAAAAAAAAAAAAAAAATCGAGCTATTTTAATGTGTTGCTGTTATACTCTTTGATATATTTTTCTTTTTAAGTTCAATTTTCAGACCACTATATGTTAAGTTTGATTTCATCCCTACCTTTCTTTAGTAAGGTCCATATGTCTGCCTGCAGTGATGATCATATTTGGTAACTTTTGGTTAAACTATTTGAAAAAACTCTTTACCTAGCATATAAGTACAGTATGTTATTTTGCATCAATTGCATGCTGTGATTAGTAATAGTTGTTGGTTTAAGAGTGACTCAGCTGAGACCAGTGGATTTTACACTGTTACTTGTTTTACATTGCATAGTGACAGCTTTAACTTTTTTTATGACTCAAACTTGTGGATGACATTTTTTTTTTTTTTCATAAGACATTCATTCTGTATTCATTAAATGTCTCAGATTGGCCAATCAGAGTTGTGTAATAATTTCAAATAAAGATTATTAGTTTAATGAAGACTATAAAACAATTTTTTTCCTTTTAATAAAAATATTGCATCAAACAATACATCCTGAGCCCAAGTCTAACTTGCCTGTAAACGAAGACAATGTTGTGCAAAGTGCAACTTGAGTTCATATATAATACACTATCTCCCAGTTTGACAGACAAGGCTTAAGCCTAGTCCAGACTAAAATGCATGTTTGAGCTGTTTCAATTGTAGGCAACTTGTACTGACATCTTAAAATATGTCGGTGTCATTGTTTTGTCTCAAGATGCACACCAGTAATGTTTTTTTTTTTTCTAAGGCACATTTATAAAAGCTACTTACATGTCCTAATTGAATTAAGGCCTAATCCTTGCTTAATCTAAGCCCTGTCTGAGAAACCGGGCCTAAAAACCTTAGTCAGGATAGCGCCATATTTAATTTTTGACGAATCACGAATGAAAAAGAGGCTGTGAAGGACAGAATGCAGTGTGGTCAGTGGATTGTACTGTTGTTTAACAACAATCCGATTGTTCATCTAAAGAAACGTTTTTAGAAAAAAAAAATAGTCGAAAACTCATGAAACAGTTTTAAAAGTTGTGAAAATTACGCGATCTAGAACTTTTATACAGTGCGTGCCATTGTAAAGACTGTACGTCTAACCCTCAGCCTCGTTTTCATCTGTGTTAAATTCAATATGGCGTCTAACCTGACACAAAGATCTATATCTGGAGTATTTATATTATCGTTGTTGTCGTTATTTAATTTCATAAATGCTTTTGTAATAATTATAATGTAACTTTATGTACAATCAAAGTATAATGGCACAGAAAACCAAATTCTGTTTGTTACGTGGCCCAAAAGCCACGTTGCAATACAGACCACTTCCAGCAGAAGGCGCTCTTGGTTTAGTTGTGACTGAACAAACAAACAAAAAAATCACTTTATCACGTATTGACGTTTCAAAAGTGTCTTCATGTGGCAGGAAAAGGTGAGACTTGTGAAATCTAAAGTTTATTTTATATGTAATATAAAATATGTGGCATATAAAATATGATCTTTATCCAGAGCAACTTAAGTATGTTCAATATAAACAATTTTTTTTTTTTTTTTTTTTATGCGTTCCAAAGGAATCGAACCTTGACCTTGGCGTTGCAAGCCAGTCGAGCAGGTAGGCAAAATCATAATTTAACACGCAAAAGCTGACACACAAAAAGCTTCGAAAGAGCCTCACATTATGTATTGTAATTATTGTTTAACCTATTAGTAAGTTTGACATTTTGATGATTTTAGATACTCAGCCTGTCAAATATTTGTCTTGCATGTCTACTCAGCCCAGGTTATTGCTGTTTAATGGCTCTTTAATGTATCATAATAAGCGGCTAAATAATCTGCCACATTGCAAAATAACTCTCATTCATGTTAGTTAAATATTTGTTTGATGCTTTGGACACGTCATGCTGATCTGTGATTATACCCTGTGATGCAGCTTTGATACTCAGTTTATGAGGGTGTAATTAACAAGGTGATTATGTGGTTTTCCGTGTTTTATGTTTGTTCATCCCGTGTGTGTTCAGAGAACGTGCACGCACACAAGTGGCCTGACCCCTGTAATTAAAAGCACAATACGTAAGATTTTTGGATTAAAATATCCAAAAACCACTAGAACAGTGTTGTATATTTAGTTGATTTGTGTACTTACATTATCCCAGATGTTTCAAGAATGTTTAAATCCAGAGAAATAATCAATTTTAACCAGGACACGGAACATGCGCCACCTATCAGTGACGTCACACCTGCGTTACCCTCGATTTCCGGTTTTATTTTGTAGAAACCATGAAAACACCAAAGACGCTTTAATATATTACATGTTTTATTAGACAAGGGAACAACTGTTTGGTTACATTTATAGACAATAATCTAATTATTGTTATATAGCTCAACCCGTTTAGTCTTATTGTTTAAATCTCGTTTTCTTGATTTTCCGCGACTGCGTGTTTTCACCATGCCTCGGAGAAAAACACTATTTTGTCAAGTGGCTAACATAGCATAATCAGATGCAGCTTTATTTTTATAGTAACAGTAATACAGCATTTTCTCTGTCATACATGTTTTAAAATGAATTGCATGCTCTTTATGAACACAAGCCATCCAGCATTTAATAATATTATGATATTCTAATATCGATCTAGCTTACTGCAGTATGCAACAAGTGTCTCATAGCAGCCGCCGAGCGAACGCTCAGAGTATAACACCATTTTCAACACACTCAAATGTATCTAATATGATAAAACAGCGCTGTGTTACCCCACATACGCTTGACTGGAGGAAGGGGAAACGGCGACTGTGGCATAATTAAAGTTCCCGCTCTGCTTCATACTACAGTAACCTTAATAATATCTCATCCATGAACATGATTTCTGCCCGAGTCCCGTCCCGATTCTTTTCCACCGGCTGTGAGGTGAAGAGGACATCTCCCATGATTCCGCTCTCAATCTTTGTTTTGAATAGGCGACCTCTAGTGGCGAAAATTTACATAGTGTGCCTTTAAAGCATATGGCTGGTAAGAAGATCCTTGTGACATGAGGTTTCATTCACTGTATACGACACCTAATGGATTAGGGTGTATAGTTTAATTTTTTTTATCGAAAGAGTAAAATGAAGCCCGAATTGCGAATAAATATATTAGATATTATGTCAGATCAAGTTCACTAGAAACTAAAAGAAATGGCATGTTGACAAATCCTTAATCACTGGAAAATTATAGAAAAAGAAATGTCACTGTTTCCATGGCAACTGTAATCATTTTCCAATTCCATTAAGCTCTACAAATCATGTATATTTATATAAGGCAGTAGTTTATGACAAGGTTGTAAGGTGTAGTGTCTGCAGTTTATAGATGAATAAAATGTAGTGCATAACAAAATTACTAATAAATATTATTTTTGTGAGAGTATTTACGTTCTATCTCATTTTTTTCAAATAGTATTAATATATAAAAAAGTAAATATTATAGTTGTGTATAGACTACTACTGTATATGTATATATACTATATAACATGTATACATATATATATATATATATAAAATGAGTATATATCTGTGTATATATTATGTGCTTATTATATTAATATATTATATAATTATATTTAAATATATATATATATATATATATACATATATAAAATGAGTATATATTAGTGTATATATTATATTTTCATTCGGGTTGAGGTCTGGACTTTGACTGGGCCATTGAAAACCTTGATTCTTTTCTTTTTCAGATATTCTGTTGTAGATTTGCTGGTGTGCCTGTGATCATTGTCCTGTTGCATGGCCCAATTTCGGCCAAGCTTTAGCTGTTGAATGGATGGCCTCACATATGACTCTAGAATACTGTGGTATACAGAAGAGTTCTTGGTCGACTCAATGACTGCAAGGTGCCCAGGTCCTGTGGCTGCAAAACAAGCCCAAATCATCACCCCTCCACCAGCGTGATGGGCAGTTGTTATGAGGTGTTTGTGCTGATATGCTGTTTCTGGTTTTCGTGCTGTGCATTATGGCCAAACATCTCCACTTTGGTCTTGTCCAAAGGACATTGTTCCAGAAGTCTTGTGGTTTGTTCAGATGCAGCTTTGCAAACCTAAGCCGTGCTGCTATGTTCTTTTTAGAGAGAAGAAGCCTTCCCCTGGTAACCCTTCCAACGTGCAATACTTGCTCAGTCTTTTTCTAATTGTACTGCCATGAACTTTATCATTTAACATGTTAACTGAGGCCTGTAGAGTCTGAGATCAAGTTCTTGGGTGTTTTGCAGTTTCTCTGAGCATTGCACGGTCTGACCTTGGGGTGAACTTGCTGGGACGAACTTGAACTTGTTTGTCCTGAGCAGTTAAACTGCCCAATGTTCTTCAGAAAAATCCTCCATGTCCTGCAAATTCTTTGATTTTCCAGCATCTTTTGCGTATTTTAACCCTTTCTAGCAGTGACTGTATGATGAGATCCATCTTTTCACACTGAGGACAACTGAGGGACTCAAACACAAGTATAAAAAAAGGTTCAAACATTCACTGATGCTCCAGAAGGAAACACGTTGCATTAAGATCCAGGAGGTGTAAACTTTTGAACAGGATGAAATTTTATTTTGTTTAAATATCATATTTTTTCATTTAGTACTGCCCTTCAGAAGCAACAGAAGATATGTACATGTTTCCCGGAAGACAATTAAGTACAATTTACCTTGATCTTCAAATTCAAAAAGTCTACACCCCCGGATTTTAATGCATCGTGTTTCACTTTTAAATAATTTTAGCTATTTTTTTTGTCTTGTGGACTATATGCAAACATCTTTTATGTAAAATATCTTATTCAGGACAGTACTAAATAAAAAATAACATGCATTTTGTATGATCTCTTATTTTGTTAAAATAATTAACATTTTGCAGATTCTGAAAAGGGTTCACAAACTTTCAAGCAGCACTGTACACAAACACACACACACTCTCTCTCTCTCACACACACACACACACACACACACACACACACACACTACATTTCCCTTTCTTGAGTCAATACAAAACCTTAGACACTACACCTTAATTAGATGCTTGACATAAATTACTGTATATAAATCAATTACATAATTTGTGATGCTTTATTTTAGTTTTAAGCTTTTTCATGCACTAAATCTCCCCTGAGCCAATATTCACAAAAACCCAGACGCTGCACCTTAATTAGACACTAGTCATAAATTTAGGATTCTCTGTGTCTAGGACACAGGAATGATGTCACATATGGTTCTGATGAGAACGTAAAATTTTGATGTTATCTAGCATCTGACAAGGTTCAACTGCTATGCTGATGTAATTCTTAGTCCTATATTGTACTCATCTTATCTTTAAGATTTAATACACAGGTTACCTTTTAGCTAGTACAGTTTGTGGTGTTTTAATTTTCAATTCAATTAAATACTTCAAAGATCTGAAGGCAGCTTGGGAGGGCTGCAATTATTTCAGTTATTACTAAATTATGCAATCTACTCAAGTCATATTGTCTAGAACATCAAAATGGAAATTCTCATTTGAAACTGGCATTTTTTTTAGCGAGCTAGCGAAACTGCATATATATATATATATATATATATATATATATATATAGGTAGTTAGTTAGTTATATATTGTACAACCCCAAGCTGTTTGTTACCTTCACAACTGCTGTGAAAACCAATAAAAATGCTGTTATACATTACTAAAAATGTCAGATATACTATTCTATTTGGGTTGAAGGGGGTACTTGTTCTGTCCAACTGTTGCCATACAAGGATTAATCTTAACCCCCGATGAACCCACAAAACTCATCACCCAAGATGGTCTCTAATCATGAGCGCACTGCCTGCACGGGCCACATGGGCTAAACGCAGAGCTGCAACCCACAGACATAATGAAAGTGCTGGAACTGAGATACGAGCCTCAATGAAAAACAGAAGGGCTTCAGAGCAGGATCCACATCTGAGTCAGGGTGCCGCAGTCTGATTTTAGTATAGTTTAAACAATATACTGCACCCAGAGTGCTCCGTATGCAAAGCCATTTTGATGCATTCTCAACTGGTGAAAGTTGTATACCAGAGGCTTAAACAAATCTGAAGAAAAAAAAAAGTATTATGTAGTGGAGTACCAGTTGTTTTTTTTTTTTGGACTTTGACTTTTTGACTAAGGTTTATAGTGGTACACAGCAGGAGAACTGTGTAAAATACAAAACAAACAAAAAACATTAGTAAATAAAAGTAAAAATAAAAGTAAATAAATCTATTATAATAAAAATAAAGTTATATATATATATATATATATATATATATATATATATATATATAAAATATATAATATATATATATATATATTAAAAAATAATACGTGCTATTTTGTTATAAATAAGAATTGAATACATTGATTTATAAATGTATTATTTATTGATAAATGATGTTTATTTAAAGATAAAAATGATAAAAACCTTTATAAATGTATTATTTATTGATAAATAATCAATACGTTTATCTTGTTATAGATAAAATGTATAAATAATTTTTATACATTTATTATTTACTTAATGATAAATATTGATAAATGATATTTTTCTTATAAAAATAAAGCAATAATAAAAAATATTAAATGTTATTTGAAATACATTTAGTTATAAATGTATTATTTACTGATAAATAAATAATAAGTAAAAATATCAATGCATACAATAATATATTTTATTATAAATAAATGTATTTTATTTATAATAAAATAAAAAATGTAAAATTTTAATATACCGACATTTTAACTTCTATTTCAATTATACTACATGGACAGCACATAAGACAGACTGCTGCGCGGCTTGTTATTTCTCTTTTTTTTCCTGACAAAATAATCCCAATGGAATTCCTGTCAGTGTCCAACCTTGATAAAAGTTGATTTAAGTGACCGGAGAGGGAAGTCCCGGTGAGTTACGGACATAATTCATAACCGGAGTCGACGTTAACCCTGTGACATCGAGCGAGGGGTCAGGACTGTAGCCTATCGAACAGACCACATTAATGCAGAAAACGAAAGCACTAGAAAAGCAGACGTTGATGTTATCTCTTGCAATAACTATTAAGCGAAGAAAACAATAGGGAGAAAACACAGAAAGCTCAGGGGGAATAAGGGCGTGATATTGCCAGCCCCCTCGCGCAGACGGAGCTGTCTGCCAATAGTACTGAACTTTACAACTTAAGGGTCATTGATGACGAACGTTACGCTGCCCTGTGGGACTCCAAACACACGGCTAGATGTTGTTGTTACAGATTCATGCCTCGAGGTTGCTGAAATTGTGATATCATAATGCACATATGAGCAAGACACTCACTGAAAAGTTCTGGCACAAACGCAAAGCAATTAAAGTTAACGTTCTTCGATTTACGGCAAACCTCCTGCGCATAATAGTTCAACATGCAACAATCAAACAACAGCTTGTGGCTCAAATTGCTTTTAATTTACTATATCAGCTCTAAATGAAAATGAGGACAACTGCCACATGTTCTCAAATCTTTTGCAGACCTAGAAGAGCTAGAGGAGGACAGAACTTGATTTAATGTAATCCGCTGCACTGTATTGGTTTTGTCGCATTCTGGTGCTAAAATCTAAATCTTAGCCATTTCGTGTTAAAGAGCTTCCAGTTGTTTGCATTAAAGGAATAGGTCCCCCAAAAAAGTTCAGTCATTATGTACTCACTTTTTCAGTGAGTCAAAGTCAAGAACCAGATCAATCAATGAACAAATCTGAACAGGTTCATTTCAACGATCAGTGGTACGGAGCGTGTATCAAACTGCCAAAGTCATGCCCCCCAGTGGTGAACCATTGAAATTTCGAAACACTTATGACGTAATGAAGCCTCGTTTACTGAAATCACGTGACTTTGGAGCTCCGAACCACCGGCGCACAAAAAGTATTCTCGTCGCTTCATAACATTAAGTTTCACCACTGTAGTCACATGAACTGTTTTAAATATTATAAATATTTATTATAAATATTAAACTGTTTTAAATAATATTATTTAAAAATTATAGTCTTTAGTAGCTTTCTGGGCATCTGAAAGTGTTAATTATCTTGCTGGCAATTGAGGCCTCACTGAGCCATCGGATTTCATCAAAAATATCTTAATTTGTGTTCCGAAGATGAACAAAGGTCTTACGGGTGTGGAACGACATGAGGGTGAGTAATTAATGACATAATTTTCATTTTTGGGTGAACTAACCCTTTAACAGCATGTGGAAAAGAACTGATTAAAAAAAACAAAAACAAAAAAAAAAACAGAAGTCAGTCATACAAGTGTGGAACGACAAATAAGTAAATAATGACAAAATTTTAATTTTTATGCAACCACCCCTTTAGACGTATTTACGCCAATGATACCCAACTTTATAAAACGTTTAAATGATTTTACATATAATGAAAACACAACATGCATAGATCTGGACCAAAATATCATCATCTGCATGTGCATTTTCTGACCCAGCTCTCATTTTCCCCATAAAAGCTTTGTAATAGGTTGAGGGGAGGGTTGTGGTCCTGGGCCAAATTACAAACCTTCCTCCATCATCTAGTTGAGGCTGCTAAACTCTACCTACCAATTACAGCTACAAACCCCCTGAACGCTAAACCATCCTGTTTCAGCCTTTTTAATGTTCTTGTCTCACAACCCCTCCAGGAAGCCGGATTGTTTGATGGCTCAGCAGACAGTCATTTCAGAGGATCCTTTGGGAAAGAGGAAACAGCAATTTAGACCCATTGTCTAGACATAAATGAGGAGAAATACCTAGTTTAAAATCAATCCTTTTTGTACGCAGTCACTGATGTAATTCTACGAACTTGATGAATATATGAATATATAATGAAGTCGTTTTTAAAATCTCCATTGCATTAGTATACACATATGCCCTTAATTGTTCTGGAACACATGTTTTGAAAGCAAACGAGAGACAGTTATCCTTAAGCCTATAAGGGAATGGCTAACTGTCAACACAATCCTCCACACTACAACGCTAATAAAACCTAATGGCAACCTTTCGTTGTTATTGTTATACAGAAATCGTCACATTCTTGAAGTATAACCTTCTCCATATGGTCTCCTCCAACAGCTGGATTGTTCTCGCTGTGACAAATCCAACTGCAAACATGCGCACGCGGCCCATTGTTTGAGCATGGGCCGGACATGAGGTTCACCTCCACTGCTGGTCTCCAGATCCCAGTGCAGATAGAGCTAACGACTTGGCTCGAATGTAAAGCCTGAAACTCAATACAGCTGTTCCTTCCAAGCTCTTACGAGCAGATATTGCTAACATGTCCTCAAGTATGATTACAAGATGATACAAAACAAAAGCAGTCTTTGAAAAGTCTCCAGACATGGTTTACGTTGTTAGCCAGATAAGTTTATGCTAAGAAAACGTAAAACATGGATACTGTAGGCCTACACTCTTAAAAATGAAGGTTCTTTATTGGCATTGATGGTTCCTTTAACATTAACATCCATGGCACCTTTCCATTGTACAAAAGGTGCTTTATAGTGGAACAAGGTTCTTTGGAGTATTAAAATGTTCTTCACACCATGCAAGAAAAAAAAAAAAAAAAGGTTCTTTTTAAGAACTGTTCACTGAAATGTTCTTTGTGGAAACAAAATGGTTCTTCTGTGGCAGGGGTGTCCAATCCTGCTCCTGGAGGGCCACTGTCCTGCAAAATTTAGCTCCAACCCCAATTAAACACACCTGAACCAGCTAATCAAGGTCTTACTAGGCATACTAGAAACAGGCATACTACAGGCAGGTGTGTTGAGGCAAGTTGGAGCTAAACTCTGCAAGACAGTGGCCCTTCAGGACCGAGTTTGGACACCTCTGTTCTATGGCATCACTGAAAACCCCGTTTCGAAACCTTTATTTTTAAGAGTGTATCTAAGGCCCCGTTTACACTCCTTGCCTACACTGGCATTTCCACAGCGTTTCAGAAATGATCTCCGTCTATACTACATGCCCGAAAACGCATGTGACGTGACCGTTCATGCACACTGGGCATGCGTGTACAAGTGTAAACAGTTGCCTCTTGCTCATGTAGGTAGCTGCAGTATTAAAAAAAATGCAGAGTTTAACTGCACAATGGCTGGTTAAAATGACAACAAAGCCAGCAAAGATTGCAGTTCAGTCTCTTTGTTATTGTTTACACAGTCGTCAAGGATACGTAGAGCGAACATGGTCATCCACGGCATCGTTTTCAAAAGTTTCCGTTCTGGTCCGTTTATACTGAAACACAACCCGGCGTTTTCAAATTAAAACGGGGTCTGCAGCGTCTTCGAAAGTCTCCGTTTTCGAGGTTCAAAAACGCACTAGTGTAAACGGGGCCTAACTAGACTGATTAGCCTGCTAGTGAGCATTATTGATGGATACACTACCATTGAAAAACGGAAAGTACTAGGTATCCTAAAACCAACCCAGGCGCTTTTATGCAAATTGATATTACGTTGCTTCTTTCAGAGTGAAATGTCAGTTTTATCCGAAACAGATGAACGTGAATCTGGCAACACTTGGTTCTTGTATGTGTCGCGAAAGTCTGGTGAGTGTGGCGCTAAAAGATTAAAGGCCCACTGAAGTGCCTCGAAACACGCAGCATTATTCAATGGCCCTGTCCCAATTGGCACCTGTCAGGAAGAAATCTGCTGCGGAGCTTGCTTCAGCAAGGGCTCGGCAAAATGTGCATCGAGGGCGCATATCGACCACAAAGGGGGCACTCACGAGTACCCTTCTGAAACTTAAAATGACAAATGGGACACCCTACAGTCTCATGGACTTAGTGGACACACACACGAGGCAGCCATTGTAAATCCACAAGACCAAAAGTGCATATGAAGTGTGCCATTTGGGACAGGGCCAATGTGTTGACGTAATTTCCACTGAAAAAGGAAGACAGGGTGGGACATATCGAACAGCTCCTCCCCTTTTTAAAAATAGCCAATAGAGGGTATGCACGTGACGTCACGGTCGGACGGAGCAACTGCGGTTACGCCCACTGAATGGCAAAAAGAGTGGCAGCATAGGTTTTCAGCGTGAATGCCACGGAAAACACACAAAACACATTCAAAACGGTAAGAGCTTTGCGACTGACTGTACAGATAGATTTGACAAGAAATCTGAGGTGTATTTTTACAGACCGCCGAAAGCTAAAGAAAAGAGAAGCAAATGGATCGCTGCAATTCACAGAAACAACTGGACTCCAGGCAGAGAAACGATTTGCAGTTATCATTTTGTCAATATGTTGAATTTTGGGGTAAAATCATACCCTATATATTGTATTGACAACTCATCAATTAAAAATTTACCATCTTATATTCTGCATAATTTTAAACAAACACTGACAAAAACTATACAAGTTTTAGGACTGGATGATATATATAACATTGATAAAAGTGATCACCCAGATTTAGACCTACTTTGTATTTATATAAAGCGTTCATGGGCAAATTTTCTTTATGTATTTCCCCTGGCATCGAAATCAGGCACATAAAAGTCTGGAAACACGATTCCTGGCTACATGTCAATATCCATGGATTACTGGATCTTTGGTCAGTTCTAACAGAAACACTATCGAGTCCAACCTTTAGATTAATCGTTTGTTTTACTCGTGTTTTACATGCGATGTGAAACAGCCTATTACATTATCCCATATAATAATTATGCAATATATATATATATATATATTCTCTTTCTCTGTAATTTCTCAAATGAGAATAATTGTGATTATAATTTTTGAGCAAAATAATTGTGATTATCAGTTTAACCATTATCATGCAGCCCTATGTGATGCTACATCATAATGTACTCATTTACAAATTATGCATTATAGTAAAAGTGTTATGAGGTCATATAGTATTGTGCAAGAAACGGCATGAAAATCAGTCTATTTATTCATTGAAAGGTTTAAAAGGATTAAAAGTTGTTGGTCTTTTACTGCCACTAGTGTGCATTTCAGCTGGAAACTGCAGTGAATTGTATTTATAGGTACGTTTTTTGAGTTGTACAAAAATGTATAGGTAGAGGCACCAGCCTATGTTGCCTGAAATGTTTCCTAAAGGTTATCTGGTTGACCAAGTAAGCAACATTTTGCAAAGAGGTTTTGGATTGGGGTTCTGCTTAAATAAAAAAAAAAAAAAAAAAGACATCTTCAGGTAGACAAAGGTAGTTTAATGTTTTTAGGTAGTTTAGCTAGCTGCTGTTAAGTTGGTTGGCCTAAAATAAGTAAACAATAATAAAAAAAAAAAGTGCCTAAAATCCCTTTACAACCATCAAACTAGACAAGCCTGACCAACTTGGCAGAAGATCTTCCAACTTCCTTTGTTTAAAGTTATTCAAAATTCATATAAATTTAATATCCTAACTAATTACTACCAAAAAATGTTGCATTTAAGTGTATTTAAAGCTGTTCAAGTTGTTTTGATGCTTCCAGCTATTGTCTCTGCTAATGACAAGTTTGGATTTTAATTATGATGAATACCCTGTGCTAAGCTCCATCTGGGCCTTGTTTCATCTTGGCTTGATTGCTGAGAGATTGATTGTTGCTTTGGGCTCTGAGGAGGTGCTGTACACACTAATTTCTTATTTACATATGTTTTGGATCCAAAATAACATTCTGATTCTCCCTAATCTATCCTTCCACTGCAATTCACACTGCATCCAAAAGCGTTAGCTAGCCAGCCGTGCAAGATGTCGCCAAGACCATAAAGTGATCATAAGCGAGTTAATCTGTTGATTATGATTAAGCACATATTTTTTCCCCCCAATAAAAATATTTTCTGTATTGGCAAATCGGCTAAAGGATAGCACCCGTAAGTTGGTAAGGATCCGTAAGTTGGTTTGCTTTAGTCCAAAGTGAGAGAATCCAAACTGAAATATGTAAGGATGAATTGGGGGAAAATGACCTACAAGCGCCTTTCCTTCCAGCTAACCATGGAAGGCTATTTCAGGAGCTGAGGTCAGCAGGCCGCATTCAGTTGATGTCACCTCCTGCGCTCTGAAGTGGCGTATTTAGGAGCACTGGAATGTGGTTGAGGAAGCGGTTTAAAGCTACTGTCTACCAGGCTCTTCTCAGACACAAAATAAGGACAGGACACAGAATGGGAGAGTTCTACTGTCCAGACACAAAGGGGTTGAAATTAGCAAGTTTCTGTGTGAATTCATCTTCTGCACATGGTATTGTGAACAAATTAAACTTCTTTCTTCTATAAATATTGTATCATTTTTGACAATTTCCAAGAGTTTGGTTCTATCATGCTCTTTAAAAGGAACAGCACACTAAAAATAAACATTTTACTCACGATTCACTGACAATTTACCCACCTTCATGTCGTTCCAAAACACATGGTATATTTTCTGTGAAAGAAAGAAATTTTAAAGCACAGAGCTATTTTACATATGACAGTTGTGAAGCACCAAAAATCAGAGAAAACACCAAAAATAACCAATAAATTTCGACATTAAAATGTATTTATTTAATTTATTAATTCTAAAATATAAATATAAAAATAGGGAAAATTATTATGCAATTAATTATCTAATATTGATTTAAAAATCAGTAATATAAATCTGCACCACAAAAAAAAAAAAAGCATGTTATGACTAATAACCAATGAACCAAGAGATTTGAAACGCATTAAAATTTATTTTTACATTTTATTTATTTATTCATTATAAAATCTAAATATATATATAAAAAATTAAAACATTAACAACTAAAATCAATTTAACACGAGTGTTAATGACGGCAAAGTAAATCTAAATGTAAAAATAGGGAAAATGATTATGCAATTAAATATCTAATATTGACAGATACCGATAAATTCTAAAAAATATATAATATAAAAATAAATGTATGTAATATAAATGTATGTAATATAAATATAAATCTATTTATATTATTTATTCATTTTATGTATTCATTCCAAAGCCTAAATAAATAAAAATTAAACACAAACAACTTGATTTCAAATGCTGCACGTTTTACATGCTAAAAGTGAATTTAGCCATCACAACATTATAACATACAGTAATAAAAATGGATATTCATTTTGATGTATGCCTTAAGTTAGCATTAGAACCAATCTAAATGTGAAAACGGGAAATTACTATCAAATTACATAATCAATATTGAGAGTTACTGATAAACTAAAATCCATAATCCATTTTTGGCTGAACTAGCAGCCGAAGTTGCACTTGACGCTTTGAACTTGTGAAAATATTCCCCAAGGAGCAGAACTGAAGAAATCTCAGAAGTCAGGACCCGGTGTTTGCCTGTCTGATACTGGTATTATGATTGTTTGAGTAGAACTTTGTCAAGCAGACGTTTCCCCCAAGTATTGTGTGGTTATCTAATCTCAGCGGCTCACTTCGGTATGTGAGGTGCTTGTGGTCAATGCGGCTGTAGCGCACATGCACAGATAGCCTTATTTCTTCACAAGAAAGACAGGATGAGGAGATTTCAGTAAACACCTTGTCTGATACTTTGGAGTAATGAGAGGATTACTGTGAGACACATTTAGTTTCCCAACTCCAAGTTGCCCACACATAAGACAATGGCATTGTGTCTTGTCGTTTTGGGTAGTAAACAAAGTGGTAGCCTTACTTTAGCATGGAAAGGTTAGGGTTTGTGCACTTTATGTACAATATCAGAGAAGACAAACTGCAAAAGAAGTATTTGGAATAACATGCCATAACCAAAACTATCCTGTAGAGATCACTGTTCCCCACACACTACTTGAAATCTCCCTCCAATTCCGGTTGCTGAGAGACAAGCAACTAGCGGCAAGATTAGCCTTTTAAGAAAAGGCACATTAGACCCCAAGAAAAATGTTTATATGAATGAAATGACTGAAAACACTAAACACTCTGGCCTAAATTACGGCTTTCCTAGTGTAGCCCAAACAAATGAGATTAGCACAAACGACCAAATGAATGAGCTGGAGAAGCTAAAGCAGTCTGCTTATTTCTTAATTTATATTGCATTGCAGCACACTTAGCTTAGTAAGCCAAGCATAACATTTGTATTATTATATTACTAGCATGTTAGCATTACGTTAGGCCTTGAGCTAGATGCTAGATTGGGTGTTTACAATGAGATGGTTATAATTGCCATAAAATGTTTTTTTTTATGTCCATTTTATTACAGTATCCTTTTTGTTTCTTTACATTTAAGGTAATCATACAAAAGCAACAATTTTTGCAGTTATCAGCTTTCATTGTTTTTGTTAGCATATAATTTGGGCTAGCTGATGTAACCCTGCCCTATAGAAAACACCAGTCTGTTTTAGAAACCAAAAAAAAAAATAAAATACCAATTACGAATGTGCTGGTATTTCTCGTGGCTTTGTGTTTGCTTTTGACGTGATATAATTACTTACGTATTGAGTTGCACAGGACATCGAGTACCTCTCGGCTCTCTATAGGTGTGTTGCATGCTTGCGAGTTCTGTTTGTTATTCTCTGACGTTGTCGCCTAGCAACCAGCTTTTTTTTTAGGGAAATCCTTGCGTGTGTGAGCACACCTGGTTTTGTGACGTGAGCAGGCAGTCCTCGGCGAGAGCAGCACAGTGGTATTGAGTGATGTGGGACTGTTGGATGCCAGCCACAAACATATATAAGTAATAAGCAGAGAGGCTTTAGTTTATGGAGTGTAGGGTTGGTGAAAAGATTTTAAACAGATCCTATATGAATACCTCGTCCATGACATAGATCTGTGTATGACTCTACAATGTACTGTAAAGGAAAAGGCTAGAGACTTTGCTCATAATTCAGTCTGAAGTAGGACTTTAGCCTCAAGCTCATTGCTGAGAAATATCTGTGCATGTCCCAAGCTTCCTGTGCCCTTGGGTTTCATACTGTTGCACGTTCGCTTGCAGGTGTCATGGCAGTGAGATGAGGTGATCATAAACTGCATTCTATGCGTCACAGCACTAATGACGCATTCTCAGACACAGTCAAGTTATACCATCAGTCATTGACTTTTTCACCTCGGATGACTGCAACAGATGTGCACCTGTGACAAGAAAACACTTGAAGTCAAGAGTATCAATAAACAAATAGAATAAAATAATGTTATTAAACATTAAAACAATTAGGCCTAATTTTAACATGTGCTCCAAAGTACAATTTAGGTCTTGTATGCAAATATGTGAATACAAACGCTTCTAGCTACACAAGCTCGATTTTATCTGTCATTGACAAATTTATGCTCTGCCTCAGTGTTGCTACAAGAGGCAGTATTAAGTCAACTAATTAAGGCAACAGGTTGAAGCAAATATAGCACCTTTAGCACAGCCACATGCTAGAAACCACTAGAAACCACCTGATCACCCACAACGCTCAGGCAATATTCTAGCAAACATCAAGAACATCCTTAGCATAGGCCTTTGGAATAGGCTACTCTAGCAACCATATATACAGTAGATGCCACATTCGACCACTCCAGATACGTCGACACATCCGCCATCTTGGAACGGTCAACAATTCAGATCTGTCGTCTCTCACAGTAAAAATCAATGAGTTTTCCAAGATGCCAAAACATTGCGCAGCCTCTGCTTGTAAAAACCGCTGAGATTTAAATTCCAGAAGAAATGGGATAACCTTCCACAGGAGAGAATGTGTTGGTTTGTGTTTTTTATATGTATTAACTCAATATTACAGGTTTTACTGAAAAGTTACTATGGTATTGTTGTGTTACGTCTCCGTCTTGTTGTATTGTGGTAATGATATACTTAATATGAAAATCATCTGCTGAAGTCTATTGCAGATTATATATATATATATATATATATATATATATATATATGTTCACATGCGTCTAACTCATAGACTGTAAAAAAAGATGTACGGCGCACCTTCACTCTCCTCCATTGTAGTAAGTGAAGCCGCCAGTGTGCCAATATGGGGCTGACATCTTGAGTCTCGAGTCTGCACAGTAGTGAGCGCGAAGTGGAGCCACGATATCAAGATCCCGCAGAATTAGTTATTACAGTTTACTGCAGAACAACTCATTATGTTGGTGTGAAACAAACAGTTCTGGAAATGTAGAAATTAAAGTTAAAGCTCCAATCTCCTCCTGAAGATCCAGAAAAAAATTCTGTTGGTGCTTCATTGACTACTTTGCTCAGAGAAGCTGTCAGTCTCAGCTGTCAATCATGACGTCAAATAACTAACTAAAACCAAACTTATTTAACCCTCTGGTCCTCTTCGTTTAGGAGTCACACTTGGCTTCTTCACGGTCAAAAATGACCGGAGCCTTAAAATGTAACTTTTTAGACATAAAAACTTATTTTTATTGAGTTGTGGATTTGGATTTATACTTAAGACATTCTCAAAGATTACTTTTTGTCAAGGTTTAGATTTTTTTTGTTTGAAAAGTTGATTTCAAGTGTCAGTTTTTGCATTAATTTTACACCAGTCAAACCTGAACACAGAGGTGGAAATTTTGTTACACTTAACAGCAAAATTCAATAAAAATGTAACAAAAATGATCAGGTATGTTTTTATCACAGGTTAATAAATCTGGGTCTGATCTGATTTCAACCTCTTATTTGAGTCTTTTGGCTCAATTTTACCATATTGTTACAACCACACCAGTTCATTTGTATGTATAATAGTGTGTTGTGTGTGTTTGTGTCTCTGCATGTGTGTAAGTGAGTTTGTGTTTGGGTGGGTGTGTCTTTTTTGTACTCTCGATGTTTTGTGAGTGTAACCTCTTCCTTGGTGTTCGTTTTTTTACTGCTTTGTGGCTGAATTATTGTTTTTATTTCACAATTTTGCAAAAACTTGCTCTGTGTTATAGTCAGGCTAGTTGTGTGTGTGGGGAGTAGTTGTGTCTATTTTGCACTCTTGACATTTTAGAGTGTCCCCCCTTCATTGCTGTGCACTTTTTTTCTGCACAGTGGCTGATTTGTAGATTGTACCACCGAAAGTTTCTCTGAGTTTTAGTATTTTTTTGTATTTCCCATTCATTTCCTATGGCGGTCATTTTTGACCACGAAGGAGCCAAGTGTGACTATTTTTTTTACGACCCTTTAACATATTCGAATCATGTCCTTGATTTTTTTTTTTTTTTTTGTGTTCACATAGCTAATGCGACAAAAGTCACCAAGTTTCATCCCATTCCGATGAAGCAAAAGAAATTTAAATTCCAAAATGTAAAAGTTTTCGGTCATTTTTGACCGAAGAGGACCAGAGGGTTAAAGAACGAACACTTGAACTAACATCAGCATGATTACAAACTGCCTAAAATGACAGAAACCATCTTTGGAAAAATATTTGAGGTGTAATTTGATTGTTTAGTTTGTCTCACATCCCATTACATTACATGGAGAGGGCGGGGTTTATAACCTATACTGCATCCAGCCACCTAGGGGGCGATCGAGGCGCTTCACTTTTCACTTGGCATGCTTGGTCTAACTATGGTTGCAGATGCAGAGTCAACTTGCTCTTGTGTGTTCACAGACTGTTCCAATATGGCAGACAGCTTATGTATAGAGGGTATGAACGTGACGCCACCGTCGGCCGTTGTGTCTGCGGTTCCGCCCACTGAGTGGCAAAAAGCATTGGTTTTCAGCGTGAATGCCGCAAAAAACACACAAAACACATCCAAACCAGGAAAGACCTTTGCGACTGACTGTAAAAATAGATTTGACAAGAAATCTGAAGGATATTTTTGCAGACCGCCGAAAGCTACAGAAAAAAGAAGCAAATGTATCGCTGCAATTCACAGAAACAACTGGACTCCAGGCAGAGAAACGTGGATTTGCAGTTATCATTTTGTGTCAAAATGTTGGATTTTAGGGTAAAATCATACCCTATATATCGTGTATTGTTATATTTTGTATTGACAACTCATCAATTAAATATTTATCATCTTATATTCTGCATAATTGGGGTTTCTTAAATAAACACTGACAAAAACTATACAAGTTTTAGGGCTGGACGATATGACGATAAATATAACATTGATATAAGTGATCACTCGGATTTAGACCTACCTATATTGTATTTATAAAAAGTGTTCACAGGCAGATTTGCTTTATGCATTTCCCCGGCGTCGAAATCAGGCACATCTAAATGTCAGGAAACATGATTCCTGGCTGCATGTCAGTATCCATGGATTAGGTTTCTTTGACAAGTTGTAAGGAACACTATTAAATCCAGTCATGCAGCATGCTCTTTTGCCACTCAGTCCAGCTGAGGGGGCGTGTTCCGGCGCAAAAGTGACGTCAGTGCATACCCTCTATAGCGGCCTATAGACACAGCTGCTAATAAGGAATCTATATATATATATATATGCTAGTAACCACCTAGCGATCACCCAGAATACACTAGCAAACACAAAGCTCCTTATCAACCACTTAGCAGTTACACACTAGCAAACACAAAGAACACCCATAGAATAGCAACATGCTAAAAAACTCAAACTCCTTATCAACACCCTAGTAAACATCAAGAACTCCCTTAGCATAAGCAGCATGCTAATAACCATTCAAAACGCCTTATCAACCACCTAGCGAATACCCAAAAAACAGTAAACGGCAAGAAAATACCCTTTGCATATTAACATGCTAAAAAGACTCAGAACATCTTAGCAATCACACTTGGTCAGCAAGTTAGTTAAAGCCAACAAGTTTTAAGTTAGCCTAGTAAAAACACACAGCGGCGTAATTTAATGGCACAGACATTTAAAGGAAACTCTATTGGCTTCTTGAATACCGAGGTTTATGACCACCAGATCAAAGTAGTAGCATCTGCATTTACACATATGAATTAAGTACGTCTCTTAGGGTTATGTCTGATAAATGCTTTCATTTTTATCAAACGAGAAGTTAAAAGCAATTACAGCTTGTACAGCTCGTACAGCCTGCTTTTAATAGCTGGTAAACATGGTGTCCTTTAACCAAAGGTACATTCAATTGAGCCTTGAAGTTTTGGAAATGTGTCTCATGTGCTGGAGATTAGCATCATTATGCGGCGTATCAATTATCATTTGATGTTGTGTAATCATAAAATGTACAATGCCCTACAGCGACTGCTGTTCTGTTAACAGATAAATGGGTTTATTTTGAGACATGAAAAGGTTTGACAGCAAGCATTATTTTGCAGAAATAGATGAATGTCATTGCATTCTAGGAATGTTTGAAGCCAATCTTTATTGTCTATTTCTAAGCAGCCAGAAAGCTGTGTTCTGTGTGACTGCAATTTACATAGCTTGGCTCAGGTAAAAGGTCACAGTCCAGTTGCACACCTGGAGGATGTCGCTAATGCTAACCCTCATGCTTATGTGGCTCCACGTCCCCATCTGCCTTCTTTAATACTTCCCTCGGTGGAATGCAGGAAAACCGCCAGGGTGACGTGCTCTCTGTCCCATAATTTCGTCCCCTCTGCGTAGCGACCACTCTCCTTTAAAGCCATGAAGTGGTTTCTAGGCCTTCTAACTGCTTTAAAGGGGAGTAAAAATAAACCCTGGAGACACATGTGCTTTCCATTTGACTTAAAGGAGGAGGTATGGGGGGGGGGGTTAAAGAAAGAAAGAAGCACTCATTGTGACCTATTTACTTTGAGTTGTTATGATTAAGTCTAAACCAGCATGCAATTTACAGATTATTCCCTTTAAATAAGAGGGTACGCTCAACACAAGAAAGGGCCCGAGATGAGTGAATGAGGGGGGGAGAGGCTTTTTTTTTTTTCAATGAAAGAAAAGTTAAATATAACATATGCCACATGAAGATAGACCAAAATAGTGTATATAAACCAATGGTATAGCACATCAGATGGAAGGCATACATATGTTTAACTTCTGTCAAAAGACTGAAATGACATGCTAATTGAAACGCACCCTCTCTGCATCCCTATAAATATCACACACATGATATAGAATATAACCATAATTAAAATTTTAAAATAAACCCCCCACTAAGTATAAAAAAAATTTATTTACATTTTCAGAAAAAAATAAGTGCTTGCCTGTGCAAAATTCACCACCAAAATGCTAGTGCGTTTTGAAGTTGTGTCCCAAATGACGCACTACATGCAGTTATACTATGCACTATGTACTCAACCATCGAGTGTATGAATGTTTTAAGGTTATTTTGTCATCCAACAAAATGGTATAATAGCCCCCCCCACTCGTAAATAAAGTGCATGAATTGTCCAACATTCCACACTTCGTTTTTCGGTTAATGAAGTGCACTTCTTCTGGTTGGAATTTCCAGTCTAAACACACTAATCGCACTATTTATACTACAAAAAGGCAGAGGATAGTGCATATAGCAAATTGGGATGCACCTTGAGTGTTTTTTAGCATGTTGTTATGCTAAGGATGTACTTGGTGTTTGCTAGAGTGTTGTTAGGGTGTTCTGAACAATTGCTAGGTGATTGCTAAGGGGTTCTGAGTGTTTTTAGCACATTTGTGATAGTGTTGCTAGCATGTTCTGAGGGTGGTTGATAAATTCAGATTGTTTTTAGCACATTATTATGCCAAAGGTATTCTTGATATTTGCTATATAGTGTTTTGGTTGATTGCTCTAGAATATTCTGTGTGGTTTTTAGCATGTTGCTATGCTAAGTGTCTTCTGTTGTTTGCTAAAGTTTAGCAAAGGTGTTCTGAGTGATTGCTAGGTGGTTTCTAAGATGTTCTGAGTGTTTTTAGCACATTATTATACTAAAAGGCCGTTTACACGACACCGTTTTCAACTAAAAACGGAAAACTTTACGCGTTTTGGCCGCTCATTTATACGACAACAGCGTTTTGGTGGCCTGAAAACGCAAACTTTTGAAAATGGGTTTCAAAGTGCAAGTTTTTGAAAACGGTCTCCGTGTAAACAACAAAAACCCCAATCTGTGAAAAGATGACATCATGCACATGCGCATTACATTCAATCTATAGTGTTTCATCGCCATCTAATGGCCTGCCAGCAGAATACAGTGTTTTTAGTCATTTTCACGGACTCGTATGAATGGAGATTGTTTTGACTACGGTGTCATCTGTACACGGAAAACTCAAAGGAAAAAATTTTCCGTTTTAAGCATATTGTTGTCGTGTAAACATACCCTCAGGCCATTCTTGATATTACTCCACTGCAAGTGGATTTTTTCACCTGTTTTATCATCCGCCACACGAAAACCTTAAGTCACAACAAGAGTTACAACCTTAAGAGTTACACAACAAAGTTTAGCACTCTAAGTGTCAACAACACTATTAGCGCATTAGCAAGCGCCAATTATGATAGGATTCTATAAAATGCCATTAGGGATTGCTAATCGATTCATCTTTCAAAACACTGCTATCTCATGTTCAAGTCAAATGTTGCTGTGCATATAGACATTGTTGCTTTAAACATTTATCTTGGCCATGGGTGACTCAGTGTTCAAATAAAGAAACTAAGTGTTTAATCAATATCCTTGGACTAAGGAGGGAACATGCCTTATCTTTAAGCTATACGCCAACTAGGGGATTTAGAGATAATATTTAAGACAACACAGTGATAGTAGCTTCTACTAACTACTAAAGATTAATCTTTATGGGATTCTAAGGGAAGACACTGTTTCCCATCTGATGCACTACAATAAATGTGATTACCATTCAACAAATGGTGTGTAAACATAACCTCTCAAAAATGCTGTGTACTGACATATGGCCAGGGGTTAAATTAGGCCAGAATAATCCGGAATGATGTTCCGGCATCTTCAATTCACAGAAAGTTTGTTTGTTAAACTACTACACACATTTAATAAGTTATTCTCTTTTAAAAATGTACAAATGCTAGCATAAAGGAGCAAAGTAGAACTGGACGTTTGGCATGCAAACTCCAAAATATGCAGACTACAAAAGATCAGGACAAAACTAGATGAACTTGTTCGCATAACGTCTGACATGTTCATTCATGTAATCGGCCTAAAGAAAGCAGGGACATCCTGTTCCATGCAGTTTGTGTTTTAAGCAGAGATCATGCGAGGCCGTGCCACGGATGCCACAGGGCATTGTGGAATCTGCGTACAGACAGTTCTTACCTGAGACAGGTAATCGCAGTGGCCGTGTGCCAATTCCTCTTCTAATCTTAACTCAGCCTCTTGCCAAACAAGTTTTAAGAGGCTGGGAAAAATCAAAAGACAAAGTGTGTAGTTCATTGAAGGTGCAGCTTTTCAATGATCCACATGCTTAGCAATAGAGTGGAAACACTGTCCAGCTTGGACAACCAGTCGCCTTCCCTTATAGTAGCTGAAAGCAGACTTCGGCGGTTAAAGGATTAGTTCACACAAAAATTAAAATTGTGTCATCATTTATTACTAACCTTCATGTGGTTCCAAACCCCTAATGACATTCTTTATTCTGTGGGAAACAAAAGGAGATATTTTAAAGTTGTTCCAGCAGCTTTTGTCCAAAATGGACAAAAAGATTAATTCATAATCTTACACTTTGACTTTGTATCTAGTAATTGCAACTTGCAACTCAGTGTGACATGAAAAGGCATATTTAGTTGTATAAATTTATATTTACACATGTAAACTTTTACTTGTAATATTTGCAACTTTATATCTCGTAAAATTCAACTTTATTTCTCACAGTATGACTTTTTTTTTCTTCTTATTTTAAACTTTCTCTCTTCTTATTTATGTTTTACTTTGAGGTGAAAACAGTCTTCCATAGGTTTGTATTTCATTTTTGGGGTAAATGTCCCTTTAGAGCTTCTGTGAGCTGGATTCCAGATATCAAGATCGGGAACTGCTACAAATAAGCCCTTGGCAAGGATTAACGGCTTGCGTTTTCACACTGTTTTCCCACTAAACTGGGACAGTTGAGAACAAGAGCATCTTCCCTCAGGCCCGATTTGTTTTAAACCCCCAATTTGAATAAGAGTTTGAGATTGGATGTGATAAACTGTGATGTAGGCCGACTCTCGACCAAAACAGATTAGAACTAAGGCTTGTTTTAATCCAAACATGCTGTGTTAAACATCCTGATAACGTTAAGGGAACGTCTGTTCCAAAATATCATGGGAGAAATGGGTCTCCTCAGCTATTTAACAGACACCACGGGTTTAAGAGCCAAACCAGTGTTCACTGTTAAGTTTGCCCTTGTGGTCCATATGTTTTGCTTGCACAGCATTTAGGAAAACCTCTGGTGCTGTATAACTCAGAAATGACAAATAAACCAGATAGTTATACCATTATAAATAGCACCAGACTTATTGTTCAAAAAACACCTGTTAGAAAATACAGCCTTAAACAGACTGTTTTTAATAGATTCTGGATTAAAAATCTCCAAAAGTTCTTCAATTATTCTGTTCCCAAAAAGAAAGGGAGAAAGAAAAAAAGAGCACATGTGAAACTAATCATGGCATATTACCTTATATGAGGTCAAAAGTACAACCTCCTGCTTGGAAGACAAATTTCTAGGATTCTCTGAAGCAAAACCAATACTGTAAACATTACGGGGCTTTATTACATTACGAAAAGGGTCAGGTGAACATCCATGGATGAAAGCAGGTCTTTCCCTCCCTCTGGGCGAGCAGCTGTCAAAGCTGTAAGGTGCACAAAACAATATCAGCCTGAATTCATACGACAAAACTCTCACGGTTCACTGTCGTCTGGGAATGACGAATCTGAAAAAATGAGCAGAAAATACCATTTTTTTAACAGTGTTTCTGACAAATCTTAAAAGTGGTGCATTAATGTTTTCAGTTTTTTTTGTGGTGTAGTAAAACTAAAATTTTTTTTTAATTATATATATTTTGCATAAATAAATATACACAAACATTTATATAAATTTATAAATGTAATGTAATATTAATAAATGCACATACACATTTTAAATATGCTTTTTTACATAAACATTCAAAATTATATATTTAATATTTAAATTATATTAATAATAATATATTTAATACTTAAATTAATCTATTAGAAATAAAGATACAAACATAATGGCCTATGTATATATATATATATATATATATATATATATATATATATATATATAGTATATACATGTGTGTGTATGTGTATATATTTACACATTTAATTTCATATTCATCAGTAATATTAATATTTAGTAAAAATATATAATATTAATGTAAATTATTAAGTACAAATAATATATATTATTATAGTTAACTAAAACCAAAACCATAAAATTGTTACTTGAAATAAAATTAGCTGAAATAAAATAAAATATACAATAAAATAAAAATATAGAAAAATAAAAAAAGCTAGTGGCCAAGGCAAGATTTGTTATTTTCATTTAGTTTAACTTGATGAAAAATAACTAAAACTACAACAGAAATAAAAATGAATAAAAACTATATCGACATACTTAAAAAATATATTTAAAACTACTAAATATGTCAAAAACATACAACAGAATGACTAAAACTCTAACTAAAATTAAAATGAAATCAGAATATATAAAATTAAAAACTAATTCAAAATATGACTAAAAACTATATCAATGATACTAAAAAAAAAAAAAATACTGGACTTCTCAATTATGTTGAGAAAATGTTAAGTAGCGTGAGCAAGAGCACAGGCCCATATGAAAAATCATGTTTTTGTGGTTGGTAACTCGGTTAATAATCAAGTTCATACACACAGCTGGCTTTGCAAAATCAGAGAAAGGCAAACTCTCAAATATTGCAAATTGATGTTCCCCGTGGAGCTTTGTCTCGGATTAGTTTTGTTTACCAGATGTCTTCGCGTCAGCTTGGAATGCCGTCTTCTTTTTATACACCATAATCAATCTCAGACATCAAAAAAGATAAAATCATGTTGACATTGAGTAATCCAGTTAGCATGTTTTCCGTCTTTCCTGTAATAGCTGCGATCTGCCTTTGTTTCTCACCAGAAACCAGGGCGAGTGGGTGCAGGCTGCCGAAAATAAATGGATGTTGAAGATGGACACATCTTGCACCTGTATGTCGGAGGCCTGTTACTTCTACAGTTACAGCAACAACACAAAGCCCTCAACATCCAGCGGCTCTCAGTGGGCATTTGACCTGCTACCAGGAATATAACAGTAGGTATGAGGGGGCCTGAATACGTTCTGTTTGTTTTTTCAAATTCTGCTACGATCTGAAGCTGCGAATTAGCTCCAGTTTGATCTACACATGAGCTCTCGCTAAGAAGATCGAAAAAATAACACGGCCCGGCGAGGAGCATTCCGCGCGTGTTTGATTTTCCCTCAGAAAATTGCGCGCTTCAAAGGAACGCTCTACAATGAACGGGACATAATCTTACCGAAAAGACCTCACCTTACATCACTGAAATAACAAACTGATTTTTATTGAGCCAAAAAACTAATATTATTCCCTCAGCACAAACCAATAACTGTATTAGTACAATTTTCAACTGAGAGAACAGACCAGAACTTACTGCCGCCGTGTTGAAGATTCCCACGAGAAACTGTTTGTTTGTTCTTGTTCTGGTTCTTCCAGTTAAAGTCTACATTAATCACACGGGCCACCGACCAAAACATACATTTACAAATATTCATACCATTTCGCTTGTTTTATCATCCTGTTGACTTTTGTCACGCTATTAGGCTACAGAGCACCTCAGTACGTCAAACACCTGGTCTGGAATTCCTCCAGGCATGTTAGCTTATCACAAATTAACACGTGATCCGTAAAGTATTTTTACACAAATGCCTCGAATCAAGTGTGTAGCAGATATCAGCTTTCAGTGAAGTGCAACAACCCAGAACCCAGTTTCCGATTTGAAAAAGAATCTATATGCAGAATTTACTTCATGAAAGTACCAAACTTCAAACTGCTTTGTGGTTCTACCGTAAATTGAATAGTTGGACAGCGGCGAACGTGTCCATTTTTGCTGCGTTCACGCCATGCAGTAATTACCATAATTTCGAGATGACAACACGTGACGTTCCACTTAGAGCTGTTCATGTTTTCAGACTGGGAATTTATGCGTTTTCATGGCAACACTATCAACGAATCTGTAATGGTCAGGTGGTACAGCGGTCACATGGTACTCTGAAAATTCCCAGTTTACAAGTTGTAATTACGAGTTTTACGAGGACGTGAATGCTTTTGACAAGTTGAGATCTCGCAATTACGGTAATTACGACATGGTGTGCCGTGAACACCCTTTTAGTTACACCATGTCTACACCGGACGCGACAGTTGACGCGTCGCATCACGCCGCAACAGCTAGAAGCTGTCTACACTGCAAATCCATTTGAGAAGTATTGCGAGTGCTTGGAGTACGTCAAAAATAGAACAAGGCATCAGTTTACTGTTGGGATTTGTCATGCCACGTCGCATCCAATGTAGACAACATCACTGATTATAATGGGTTCTATTCTCTTTTGTCGCGTCGCGCCGCTCATGTCCAGTGTGACACCGTGTTATGCAGTTCAGACTTTGTAACACCAAAGTCAATATTCGATGGCCCCACTACACGTGATTTCTCCTCTTGTACGTCTGTGGAAATGACAAAAACATTGTTTTCAAACTTTTTTATTAGCATAAACTTCATGTTTTTAACATCAATGCGTTACAAAAACAAAGTACACTCTTCTAACTTAAACATGCTAACATATTCTGCTCTGTAGTTAGCAACTAGCTTACATCTTTTTGAAGTAAACATGGGTAAATAACTCTGATGAATAAATAAAGAACAAAAAATCTAATAAAAATGAATATAAAATGAGACATTTTAGATTCGCTGAAACTGTCAATTTTGTTGTCCGCACTTCAAGAGTAAATGTGATATACAATATGTTGCACTAATATATTTTTTCCCCAAAGGCGACAATTTAATTCGTTTCAATATAAAATAAGTTGATATTAATAAAAAAAAAAAGAATATTGAATAAATATATAATGTATATATAATATATAATGAATCAAAAAATGAATAAATAAGTTTTCATATAATTTTAAAGGCATTTTGTTGCTCCTATTAAAGTTCCAGTGTAAGACATGCCGCATGTTAACCTTTTAGCTATTTTAATTTAAAATAAATTAATTTTAAAATTAATATTAATTTAAAATAAATATAAAATAATTAAAAAAATAAATGAATTAATTTTTACATAATTTTAAAGCCTTTGCAGCCCTCTATAAAATACATTTATTATTAATTAAATTAATTTAAAAATGAATAAATTAAGTTTGGTTTTATATAATTTTAAAGGCATTTTGTGGTCCCTAGTAAAGTTCCAGCATAAGAAATATGCTGCACATGTAAATTTTTTTAAATTTAAAATGATATTTTTTTAAATATGAAATAATGTAAAATAATTAAAAATACATTTTAATTTAAAATAAATATAAAATGAATGAATTTAAAAATGAATTAATTTTTAACAATTTTAAAGCCATTGCAGCCCCCTAGTAAAGTTCCAGAGTAAAGCCCTGGGTATACTTCGTTTTTTTACATGTACGCACACAGTCGAACGCACAACCTTGGAAAGTATAATTCATTCGACTCGTACGCGTACACAGGTGTGTACAAGTATGCTCAGTTACAAAAATCTGGCGGTGAGTGTACAGTACGCACGTACTCTTCTCATGACGAAATCTGCGTCACGCGCACTGTACGCTGACCCTCGCGTACGCGTAAACAGTGAACTATACTTTGGGCTTAAGACATATGCCGCACGTTAACCTTTTAGCCAATTTATTTTAATTTAAAATAAATTAATTTAAAAATAAATTTTAGTTTAAAATAAATTAATATAAAATATATTCAATACAAAATAATCAAAAATGAAGAAACTCAGTTTAACATACTTTTAAATTATTTTAAAGATATTTTGCGCCCCCCTTGAGGCCTGCTAGTGGGTCCCAATCTTAGCTATAGGCTGTAATAATCTACACCTGTCTGTGAGCCCTTGGAGGATAGAGCTGACCCAGGAATGGAAGCCTTGCAGGAGATCTGGGAAAGCAGCAGACGTGGGATCAGCAGAACCTAGCGTCTAGACGAAGGTGCCGTACCTGCATTCCTTCCAGAGCGACTCATCCCAGCCAGCTTAAGGTCACTGTTGAGCAAGACATGTGGGAGTGAATCAGAGCTTCGACACGAGCGCTCTCGCTCCGGCAGGCCATGGCAGATGGTCGCTCTTTACACTGGAGCGCCACATGTCAACATCAGCCGACCACAAACCCCCAGCATCCCCCTCTATCCTGTCACACTCATAGGCCACACATTAAACAACACACGCAAACCCCCCAATCATCTAATTACACTATTTGAGACAAGCATGTCATTTTAGGTTAGTAACTCGCCATTGAAGAGTTGACGGAGTCTGCAATTTGAAGGAAAATCACATACGATCGCTGCTGTCGGTGCATTTAGGCTGTGCTGCGCTAGGCTAAAATGAAAAGGCTAGCTGACGTCACAGGCGCGAGTTGAGGGCCGTCGTGAGGCAAGAAATGAAAAGCTTGGCCTGCGTTGGGGCTTTGAAAAAAATGCTCTTGAAAAAGATGAGTTTAAAGCAGGTCAGGAGCGGAGATGAAAAGGCTGGCTGTTTAACTGAGGGTAATTATTCATGTGTCGCTTTTACAAATGTTAGGTGAAGTCTTTCGATCTTATTTGGAGATCGAGCAGCACTTTAAACTCCTCAGAGCCAAGAAACAGCAGGCTGTTCCTTCTAAACGTGAGCTTTGCGCAACATTTGTGCAGGATAAATGCCGATATAACTCACCTTGCCTTGCCAACCATCTTTATCACACCAGTATTTTATTAGGACGAGCCGGTCCCTGATGAGCAGTTACCTTGTACATGATTTGCGAAGTTTTTAACCTTTCACAATTGCAAAACATTGCATCACAAAGGAGTAAATCACAATGAAACAGTAAAACCATCCATTTTGCAAAGGTTAACAGTAACTGCTTAATACATCGGGAACATATGAAGGGGTTTGGGGAGATTTATAGGCCAGCGGATGACTCTGGAGATAAATCTGAAACGATGGTGGTCCAAACGATTTAATCAAAGCTGTTTTGGGTTATTTTCAGTCATCGCAGAGATTCAGCGATTGCTTTTGGAGTAAGAAGCTTCTCGGTCACACACACAAATAAAACATTTAATGAATGTTAATATACAGGGAAAAAATAAAATGAATAAACAAAATAACAATGATTGCTTTAGAGAAAAAAGACTTCTAGATTACACTAAATAAAAATATTAATTAAATATAATTATAAAAAATAATTGAGACTTCTCAGCATAAAAACTTATAAGTCATCACCATTGCTGAGTATTTTGCGGGCGGGAGTGGGACAAAACATGAATGGGACAATATAACATTTTTTTGCAGGAGCAGGACAGAATCCTGTGGGAGCAGGCGGGCGCGTGACGAAAAAATCCGTCCCGCGCGGGTCTCTACTTCGAAGCTTTACGAATCTTTTGTTTCGAATCAGTGGTTCGGATCGCGTATCAAACTGCCAAAGTCACGAGAACTATTGAAATTTCGAAACACTTATGACGTAACGAAGCCTCGTTTACTGAAATCACGTGACTTTGGCGTTCCGAACTACTGATTTGAAACAAAAGATTCGTAAAGCTTCGAAGCAGTGTTTTGAAATCGCTAGATATTGTTGAAAAGTATCGGATTTCATCAAAAATATCTTAATTTGTGTTCTGAAGATGAACGAAGGTTAATAAAAACTGAAGAAAAAAAATGTTATTCAGACTTTAACAACAAACAAATTAAAAAATAAATAAAATAACAGCAGATTTGTTCTAGTTTCCAGCTTTATTGTACAAACCTTATTTTAAAAAGGGGAAAAAAACTATTTAGTAATACATTGAAAATGGGATGAAAATAAAAATGACTAAGGTGGACTATTCAAAGATCACAAATAAACTTATATAACAACTATAAACAAAAAAACAAAGCCCCAAGCATTTTGAGATCTATGTTATTATTTGATTTGTCTTGCTTTTGTTGCAACCAAGAATATGAGCGCTCTACCAATACTAGCATTGTCATGCAAGTCCAGACTTTGATTTAGCCAGATAAACATTTGCTGGGAAACAAAGAGTGTGTTTGTTTATCCCCAAACACACACCTGAGACAGGCGCTCTGCAGGGGATTGTGGGAGTCCTAGTCATTCGTTCCACGTGTCTTTTACTATGTATTATCTTCAGTAAGACCCAGACGCACCTGAATACACCTTGGCGGCCCCCTGTTGCTGGCAGTAGCAGAGATTTGTGTGTGTGTGTGTAGGGGTCAATAGAGCAACAGGTTTGTTGTGTTAGTAGCTGTGAGTCCATCTGCCTGTGACTCAGTGGAATAAAAGCTGGCTCTTCAGCAACAATAGCGCTCCGCTTGGTTACCGTGAGAAAATCTGTGACATAACTGTGACAGATCGCTGGAAGAGACTCGCTCACCTTTCAGCAAGAGCTTTGATGGATGAATTCAGAAATAAACATTCAGCTTTCATCTCTTTGGTGGTTGGCGTAAGATAGAAAAGGTTTGTGTTCATTTGTACGACTTTGAATCATCTCTTGCAGCTCTTGTCAGTGGTTTAATTGAGTGGTAATAATGTGATATGTAAATTACATCGCCTGCGGAGCTTTTTATGCAATGATTCTCACAAAACGAGCACAACTTGAGCGTGTAAATAACAGTACCTCCTGTCAACATCACATCTTCACACCCTGACAGATGGCATCATCTATTCATCATCTATTTATCATCTGTCTGTCTGCTTATCTATCCATCAGTTTATCCATCCATCCATCCATCATCCATCCATCCATCATCCATCCATCCATCTGTTTATCCATCATCCATCTGTTTATCCGTCCATCCATCCATCCATTTATCCATCCATCTGTTTATCTATCCATCATCCATCCATCCATCTATCTGTTTATCCATCCATCCATCCATCCGTTTATCCATCCATCCGTTTATCCAGCCATCATCCATTCATCCATCTGTTTATCCATCCATCCATCCATTTATCTATCCATCCATAGGTTTATCTATCCATCCATATGTTTATCCATCCATCCATCCATCCATGCATCCATCTGTTTATCCATCCATCCATCCATCCGTTTATCCATCCATCCGTTTATGCATCCATACATCAGTTTATCCATCCATCAATCTGTTTATCTATCATCCATCTGTTTATCCATCCGTTTATCCATCCATCCATCCATCCGTTTATCCATCCATCCGTTTATCCATCCATCTGTTTATCCATCCATCCATTTATCCATCCATTCGTTTATCTATCCATCCATCAGTTTATCCATCCATCCATCCGTTTATCCATCCATCCATCCGTTTATCCATCCATCCGTTTATGCATCCATACATCAGTTTATCCATCCATCCTTTTGTTTATTCATCCATCCATCTGTTTATCTATCCATCCATGTTTATCCATCCATCCGTTTATCCATCCATCTTCCATTTATCCATCCATCCATCTGTTTATCCATCCATCCATCATCCATCCATCCATCTATCTGTTTATCCATCCATCCATCATCCATCTATCTGTTTATCCATCCATCCATCCATCCGATTATCCATCCGTCCATTTATCCATCCATCCGTTTATCCATCCATCTGTTTATCCATCCATCCATCCGTTTATCCATCCATCCATCCGTTTTTCCATCCATCCATCCGTTTTTCCATCCATCCATCCATCTGTTTATCCATCCATCCATCATCCATCTATCTGTTTATCCATCCATCCATCCATCCGTTTATCCATCCATCCATTTATCCATCCATCCGTTTATCCATCCATCCATCCGTTTATCCATCCATCCATCCATCCATCCGTTTATCCATCTATCATCCATCCGTTTATCCATCTATCATCCGTTTATCATCCATCATCCGTTTATCCATCCATCCATCCATCCATTTATCCATCCATCCGTTTATCCATCCATCCATCCATCCATCCATCCATCCATCCATCCATCCATCCATCCATTTATCCATCCATCCATTTATCCATCCATCCATCCATCCGTCCGTTTATCCATCCATCCGTTTATCCATCCATCCATCCATTTATCCATTCATCTATCCATCCGTTTATCCATCCATCCATTTATCCATCCATCCGTTTATCCATCCATCCATCCATCCATCCGTTTATCCATCCATCCATTTATCCATCCATCCATTTATCCATCCATCCATTTATCCATCCATCCATTTATCCATCCATCCATCAGTTTATCCATCCATCCGTTTATGCATCCATCCATCAGTTTATCCATCCATCCATCAGTTTATCCATCCATCCATCCATCCATACATTTATCAATCCATCCATCCATCCATCCGTCCGTTTATCCATCCATCCATCCATCCATCCATCCATCATTTTTATTGGGTAAGCCTAAAAACCATAGAAAGCTACATTAAACTGTACTGAATTAAAATATGCTTACTAGTTACATTTAGTTGGATTAAACTTCAATTTAATCAATTTCAACTAAGCAAAACAAAGCTATTAAAATATAAATACTGCCCCAAAAAATGAAGGTGGACGAACTTCCGAAAATATTTCCTGGCTGTTGTCGCTATTTTATAAAAGCAACACGCCACTCCAAGTTGTACATTACAGTGATTTTGCCTTGATTTCACACTATTTTATTTTAAAAAAATATAGATTAAACTTAGATGACATTCTGTTTCCATCTGCTTTCTAAAATAACTCAGTTGAATTTTATTTTCAGCATGGCTCGCATGCTCAAAAACTTGCAGGCAATGAAAATCAAATCAGTGTGTCAGAACAAAGTACATTTGAGATACATTCGTGCCTGACTTAAAAAAAGGACTAATACAGAATAAACTTCAGCTATGCAAAGCACTTGCACGCAAAGACTCACAAGAACCTCATGCCGAATGCAGATTTTGGCACCGTTCTTCTCTTAGAGCTGTAAATGCACTGCACTCCTCCAAGCAGGTCCTGTCTCACATCTGTTTGCTAAAATGCACAAAGAGGATATGTATTCATCATAATACCATGCTAAAGATCATACAGCCACTAGCATATTGAACTGTTAGAGGAAACAGGCAGCTGTCACGCTAAATGGTCTCACTGCATTCGCTATACAGCGTCAGGCTTACCTGCATTGAGACACATTAACATCAAATGCCGTCACACCTGCTAGCCTGTACAATGAAGATTACTGTCTGTTTACTTTGTGGTAAACTTTAAAATGGAGTGCATATGCCTATCCTGTTGTACCTCATTTTAAAATGCTTTGTGATGTTGCCATGGAAATTAGATAAACTTTGAAATATGGAGCCTTGGATCCAACAAGAAAGTTACTGGGTCTGTATCAAGTTAAATCAGGTTTCACTTTATTTTAAGGTGTCATTGTTACAGTGTAATTACATATTTAAGTACTGAGTAATATTAATTAACTGCATGTACGTACTATAGGGTTATGATTAGGGTTAGTTACATGTAATTATGCATAATTTATAGTTATTAATCTAGTAACTATGCAACATGTGTAACAAGGATACTGTAAAATAAAATGTTACCAAAAGTTATAATGGAGTTCATTGCATCATTTGAAATATTCTGATATACAGTATGTGTGCCAGGACATCAAGACTTAATTGCAGAAAGTGTGGTAGCAGTTAAAGACGGTTAAATAACAAACAGCTAGTCAAACAAATGTAAAACCCAGTTATATGCTTGAAGGGAAATTAATTATGTTAAAAAGGTACATGATTTTGGCCAAATTTCAAGGCAGCTTCACATATATACTTTGTGGAGAAGAAAACCCCCAGATTACACTGCAACACGCCCTGAAAAAGAATGCAATTAAGATGGAAGATGAGAAATGTAGACTGTAAATAAACATTTTATTCTATACTGAACTGGTAGTGATAAAGTAGCTAGTGTATTTAAGACAGATCGTTTTACCCAATATTTGTTTCTTATGCTTGCATAGTACTACGTTAGCTTAGCGCCACGCAAATGAGCGAGGTGAGTCTCAGCGGAGCACATGTAGATAAATAGCTAAAAAAACTTGTTAAATCTCTGTAGTTCTCTTGTTTATGAGTCATTTGTACCTGGGTTTGAATCTAGGATCTTTGAGTTATAAGCCCACATCCTGAACCACTGCCACACCTTATTAACATCTTGTGGCTTCTAAAACACACATCAGACATGCAAATCACATCACACACACACGCATTATATATACACTATATTGCCAAAAGTATTGGGACACCCCTCCAAATCACTGAATTCAGGTGTTACAATTAGTTCCATGGCCACAGGTGTATAAAATCAAGCACCTAGGCATGCAGACTGCTTCTACAAACATTTGTGAAAGAATGGGTCGCTCTCAGGAGCTCAGTGAATTCAAGCGTGGTACCGTGATAGGTTGCCACCTGTGCAATAAGTCCATTTGTGAAATTTCCTCACTACTAAATATTCCACGGTCAACTGTTAGTGGTATTATAACAAAGTGGAAGCAATTGGGAACAACAGCAACTCAGCCACGAAGTGGTATGCCACGTAAAATCACAGAGAGTCAGAGAATCACAGCGCATGCTGAGGCGCACAGTGCGCAGAAGTCGCCAACTTTCTGCAGAGTCAATAGCTACAGACCTCCAAACTTCATGTGTCCTCCAGATTAGCTCAAGAACAGTGCGTAGAGAGCTTCATGGAATGGGTTTCCATGGCCGAGCAGCTGCATCCATGCCTTACATCACCAAGTGCAATGCAAAGCGTGGCATGCCGCCACTGGACTCTAGAGCAGTGGAGACGTGTTCTCTGGAGTGACGAATCACACTTCTCTGTCTGGCAATCCGATGGACGAGTCTGGGTTTGGGGGTTGCCATGAGAACGGTACTTGCCTGACTGCATTGTGCCAAGTGTAAAGTTTGGTGGAGGGGGATTATGGTGTGGGGTTGTTTTTCAGGGGTTGGGCTTGGCCCCTTAGTTCCAGTGAAAGGAACTCTTAATGCTTCATCATACCAAGACATTTTGGACAATTTCATGCTCCCAACTTTGTGGGAACAGTTTGGGGATGACCCCTTCCTGTTCCAACATGACTGCGCACCAGTGCACAAAGCAAGGTCCATAAAGACATGGATGAGCGAGTTTGGTGTGGAGGAACTTGACTGGCCTGCACAGAGTCCTGACCTCAACCCGACAGAACACCTTTGGGATGAATTAGAGCAGAGACTGCGAGCCAGGCCTTCTCGCCAACATCAGTGCCTGACCTCACAAATGTGCTTCTAGAAGAATGGTCAAAAATTCCCATAAACACACTCCTAAACCTTGTGGAAAGCCTTCCCAGAAGAGTTGAAGCTGTTATAGCTGCAAAGGGTGGGCCAACTCCATATTAAACCCTACGGATTAAAAATGGGATGTCATTAAAGTTCACGTGCACGTAAAGGCAGGTGTCCCAAAACTTTTGGTAATATAGTGTGTGTATATGTAATATGTGTGTGTGTGTGTGTGTGTGTGTGTGTGTATTAATAAGTTTAATTCAACTAAATTTAACTGGTAAGTTTATTTTAATATAGTTAGTACAGTTTAATTTAGCTTTTCATGACTTTTAGGCTTATCAAGGAAGGATGGATGGATGGACAAATTAGTATGTGGATGGATGGATAGATAGCGAACGGATAGGTAGGTGGATGGATGGATGGATGGATGGATGGATGGACAAATTAGTATGTGGATGGATGGATAGATAGTGAACGGATAGGTGGGTGGATGGATGGATGGATGGATGGACAAATTAGTATGTGGATGGATGGATAGATAGTGAACGGATAGGTGGGTGGATGGATGGATGGATGGATGGATGGACAAATTAGTATGTGGATGGATGGATAGATAGCGAACGGATAGGTAGGTGGGTGGATGGATGGATGGACAAATTAGTATGTGGATAGATGGATGGATAGATAGATAAATGGATAGATTTGCATCTCTGAATATTTCACAATACTGCTGTTTTACTGTATTTTTGATTAAAAAAAAAATGCAGCCTTGGTGAAAAATCTTACAGAAGCTAAACCTTTGAATGGTAGTGTATATATTTCTCAAATCACATTTTATACATGACATAATATTTGTAAAAAAATAAAGAAAAAAAAACAAATATATTTAAGAAATATATATTCTTAAATAATTACTTTTTATAAAGTAATTTAAGATGATTTCTCCAAAAAATGATGGTGTCCCATTAACCAACCATTTTAAAATGAGCATTTTTAGCATGACCTCTTAGATCATGGCATTATGACCTCTCTGAAATGTAATAATAGTTGTTGTGATATGAAATCATTAATAATTGGGCCGCAAGAACAGCATGAACAGTGAGCCAAGGCTCTCCATAAGGTGCTTATTAGATGTTAAAGCTTGTTATTACCTGATAGCAGCCTGAAGCTCATTTACTGTAATCCAACTAAAGCAAACAGGCAGCCAACAGGGATTATATTAAAGGGGGTATTAAGAACCATATCCCAGTTTTTGGCAAGCCACACTTTTTTGAAGATGCAAAGCTCTTGTTAGACATGGAAAAAAAGGTTTTGAATTACTTTTAGGAGTCCAGTTGAAATGATACTCTTGCGCATTAAAATGACAGGATTTTAACGATGGCCTATCAAGCGCATCACGTCACTTAAGTCGCAGGAAGTTTTATTGCCACGGATCTAGTGAGGGGATTTCGCTGTCTTGTATAGCGATAGCAATTGCCGAGCAACGGACAGAACAGTACAATAACATTTAAGTTTAAGTGCCCAAACAGACCACCTGAAAACAATTCTGAATGGTGGCTCGTCAAGTCTTTCTGTCTTTTATTAATGTCTCACGTCATCCATGAAACAAGGGGCTGGAATAAAATTGGCCAGTGCTCGGCATCTGCTGCAATTGTTTATTGAAATATGCCCATATTTTTCCATTACTCCCCCAGGACCCATATTCAGGAACGATACATTCCAGAGAAAGAAAAGGAGCGATTCCTCCGGCAGGACTTATGATTGTATTCCTGGAAGAGAGCCTGGTAAGAGACGAGGTTAGTTAACGTCAATTACAGAACGGACTTGCTATGCCGACTTACTCTGCAAGGTTGGTTGTACGTGGAGTTGGAGAAACATTCACAATGATTTTCAGTGTTGACTTTTGGACAATTTTATACAGGCACACAGGTTCTGTTCACAGAATTCAGTTTTCACGACTTCAGGTTTGAGGTGAATGAGTTGAGTTTGGATTGGAATTTGAAGCTCTTGAAGGCTACGGAAATCTGCTAAGTTTGGATAGAAATAATGACAATTGCAGTTCCCATCGTACGTTTCGGGATGGTGGGACAATAATTTTACTTGTCCAAGTCATTCATATATATATATATATATATATATATATATATATATGAAAAATTAATTAAAAAAAAATAGATTTGGACAAATAAAATTGTCCAAAAAAATCTCTGTCTCTCTCTCTCTCTCTCTCTCTCTCAAAACAGGAAGTGACATCATAGGACCCCTGCAGACCCTCATGACTGTTTCAGTGTCAAAAAGTATCATAAAATATTATTTGACCTTTTTTATGACAAAGTTCTGGTTGTAAAATGTCATGTGGTGCACCTCCCCAAACACGTTTTGATTTTTATAAATTAATAATTCATGACATTTGTAAAAAAAAAAAAAAAAAAAAAAAAAATAATTGCACCAAAAAAACCAAAATAACGACTTTTCAACAATATCTAGTAATGGCCGGTTTCAAAACACTGCTTTGGATCTTTATGAATCAAATCAGTGGTTCGGAGCGCCAAAGTCACGTGATTTCAGCAGTTTAGCCGTTTGATACGCGCTCCGAATCACTAATTCGAAAAAAAAAGATTCGTAAAGCTAAGAAGCAGTGTTTTGAAATCGGCCATCACTAGATATTGTTGAAAAGTAGTTATTTTGTTTTTGGCGCACAAAAAGTATTCTCGTCGCTTTATAATATTAAGGTAGAACCACTGTAGTCACATGATCTGTTTTAAATATGTTTTTAGTACCTTTATGGATCTTGAGAGGTTCGGTGGCTTTGCTCTCAATAGAGGCAATACATGACGACAAAATTACATTTCTGTAGTTTACACGGATATGATAACGGTATCGTTTTCAAAAACTTGCACTTTGAAACACGATTTCAAAAGTTTGCATTTTCAGGTCTCTAAAACGCCACTGTCGTGTAAATGAATGGCCAAAATGTATAAAACGTTTAATGTTTTTAGTTGTGTAAATGGCCCCTAAGACATCTGTGAGATGAGACAGGAAGTGATGTATTTTCTAAGAGGACTCTTGCTGCATTGGAGAGGTGAGGTAAAGATAATTGCTCTCAGCAGCCTGACAGAAAGGGGAAAGAAGAGAAAGCCAGAGAGAAAAAAAAATATAGGGATAGCTGCCAATTTGATCAAGATGCTTGTGGCATCCACATATGGGCTTCATTACGGCATTCGGCTGACTGTGGTGACCCCCATTGGACTAGATCGGCGGTTTCTTGCTGATGGGGGTGGGTGACCTACAGTCCCACTGCGCCCTAAAGACCATGAGGGAAACCTACAGGTGGACTTTGGCAACCCTCTGGTGTGGTCACCATCCAAACACATTCCCGCATTCTCCACCACGTTGTACACCAGTTTGGAGCTCTGCGCCAGGCCTGGAGTGTCTCCAAATGAGCCTCAGTCATCTTGACGACACTCCACATGCATAAAGACGCGCGCCAAGGTTACGCCATCACTGACGTCCGTCAGGCGGGAATCCTCTCCCTGTTTTCTTTCTTGATCAGCCGGAGTGTTTTCTCTGCGGTTCAGAAGACAGAAATCCGAACATGCCAGTGATTATTGCTGGCCCATAACAAGCTCTAAATTCATTTGCTGTCGACTCTGCTGTCGTCAGGCCAAGTTAACATGGCGGCTGGAAAATACCCTGGAAGAGAGTCACGGACACGCCTGTCCTTCGCAAGACGTCCGCTCGAAAGCGCGCCCCTGTTGAGGAGGGAGATGCGAGCTGGAGAAAATAAACGTGTATCGAATCACATCTCCTCTGTTTGGGCCCCTCTCTCCGTGGCAACCATGAAACAAGCTTGTTTTCCCATCCGACTGAAACACCCGAGATTATAAGAAAGGAGCTGAAGGGAAATGTGTTCTATATGTTTCCTGATGGTAATTTATAGCACGTTCACTGAAAAAAAAATTGGTGTAGGTAGGATTTACTTTGAAACAATTTTCAATATAATTACAAAGAAATGGCAAGTAACAATGACATTTTCTTGTAAAATGTTGAAATTACATATGAATGTGCAAATAATTGCCACTTAAAGGAATATTTCGGGTTCAATACAAGTTAAACTCAGTTGACAGCATGTGTTGAGCTGTAAAGCAGTTGTTTTAGAGTTTACAGTGTAAAGGTTAGAAAGTAATTTAACATTAAAATCATTTTAACACTCATATTGTTTACATCTTGTGGCTACACTATTGAATCATTGAGTATTTTAATGTTTAAGTGCCATTGTAAGTGTCTCACTGTAAACCAGATGTTTGTTTGTTTGTTTGTTTTTTAAAAGAAAAGGAGGGACAAGTGGAAATGAATTTTTGTGGTAATCAACAACATTATGTGAAAAGTGCTGTCGATTGATCTTAACCCAGAATATCGATTTTTAACTTGGAAAGGTAGATAAAAATAACTCGCCTTAAACTGCTAGATGAGCTGCTGTAAAGCTTTCATTTTCCCTTCGCATGATTCAACTCAATGACAGTCATCAGAGTTCATTTCCGGCGACATTTGTTTGGGTTTGAGGGTGCCAGGGACAGACAGTGCCATCTACCCTCCATGCCCAGACCTGATGGTTCCCCTATCAGCTGATTACACATATCCTGTGTTGACGGCCCAGTCGCTCTCCAAGACCCCAAGGCCAGGCAGTAGACGGGAGGAAATGGCAGCCACTTACTATGGACTGAGCAGAGACCGAAGTTCCTGTAGGCCATGATAGCCAGGAAATCAGAGTCTCATCAAGAGATGACTCAGGACTAGACACGCCATCCTACAGCTGTGGGAAGCTAAACGGAAACTGTAAAGAACTTGAAGTTTACATTGAAATTTATCAGCCATGTAAGGAATTTGAGGTGAATTACTCTATGCTAAAAACATCGTTTGAATACACAATGTGAAATATAAACAATAAAGTGAAATATGACATAATATACATAGTATACAACACAATACAGCTTAAATGGTGTCATACTGTCAGGTGCCATGGTGGATAAACACTCACGAAGAGGAGGAATGCTGAACGGAAGACTTTAATTTACAATCCAGGAAACAAGAGTAACACCATCAAACACAAATGTAAAACACTGACGAGAACCGACAAAGACTGAGGGAGAACACAGGGAATATATACAGGGCAAACAGAGGGGCAAACGAGGCTAATTAACAAGACACAGCTGGGACTAATGAACTCAATCAGAGTAACCAAGGGAACAAACTAGTGGCAGGAAAACTGAGAACAAAGGAACATGTGACACGGAAAACATAAACAGAACCCTGACACATACAGCCCTCAACTGTTTATCTCTAAAAGATTAGTTCACTTCAGAATGAAAATTTCCTGATAATTTACTCACCCCCATGTCATCCAAGATGTTTGTGTCTTTCTTTCTTCAGTCGAAAAGAAATTAAGGTTTTTGAGGGAAACATTCCAGGATTTTTCTCCATATAGTGGACTTCACTGGGGTATGAGTGGAAGGTCCAAAATGCAGTTTCAGTGTAGCTTCAAAGGGCTCTACGTGATCCCAGACAAGGAATAAGGGTCTTATCTAGCGAAACGATTGGTCATTTTCTAAAAAAAAAAAAATACAAATTTATACATTTTTTAATCACAAATGCTTGTCTTGCACTGCTCTGCGATACGCCATGAAAGGTCACGCATGACATAGGCGGAAGTAGGGTGAAAACCTTCATCTAATTTTCTCCAACTTCAAAATCGTCCGATATCGTTTGTTTTACCTATTTTTCTGTAAAGGCCCTTTGGCTTAGTCTTTGCACGTTCGCTTTGTAGACACTGGATCGGTACTTCATCACGCATGACCTTTGTAACGTGATTACGTCATGTGTGCGGATCGCAGAGCAGTGGTTAAAAAGTATATAATTTTTTTTTCACTAGATAAGACCCTTATTCCTCGTCTGGGATCGCGTAGAGTCCTTTGAAGCTGCACTGAAACTGCAATTTGGACCTTCAACCCGTTGAACCCCAGTGAAGTCCACTATATGGGAAGAACTATGGAATGTTTTCCTCAAAAACCTTAATTTCTTTTGGACTTTAAATCTGGCTCACAAATAAATTAATAAAAGTAATTTTAATATTTAATTAAATAATAATAATGAAATAAATAATCCAAAAATAATAATAATAAAAAAATAATTATTCAATAAAATACCCAACTGATGTAATATAAATAAATTAATTTATATACATTTTTATTTTTTATAAATTATTTTTTATAAAATTATTAAAATATATCTATTTATATCCATTTCATACAGTTAAAATAAAAATATAAAATACATTTATGCATATTACATTTATCGATAAATTATGCTTTTTATTTTAGTTTGATAAAACATTAAATTATAAACAGTGTATATTAAATTATAACATTAATTTTAATTTAATGTCAAATTTAATTTAATTTTTATAACTTAGTTTTTTTTTATTATTTTTAAATTTACATTTTTATCATTTAAATTAAATTAATGTTTTATTTAATTTAATTTTTATAATTTAATATTTTATTTACACAACACTCTTATAATGCCTGATCTCCAAAGAAAATAATTACTAGCATACATGCAAAGCATCTGCGGGGTATAAGAAAGATATGAGTTGAAAACTTCAACAAGATCTGTACATGATGCATCAATAGCTATACAGTTTAACAAAGGCACTTGGACAAGAATAGCCGCACTCAGTAAAACATAATCTTGTATAAATATGACATATCTCGCATGGCTCACACATTAAACATTTAAACCACAACTACGCTCAAATAAATTCATCGCATTACTCTACTTGTGTAACAACATCTCATGAAACAATAATACAGTCCTGTGTACATCACTTGGATGACTCAAACATGTGAAGACAATTGTTTTCCATAAACAATATAGGAAAATTCAACTACATCGTTTGAGGTTAACTAAATCTTCCTCATTAAATCTTTTGCAATGAGGTTTGTAAAGCTATAGTCAATCCCCAAGAGTCACTGATGCAACATCTCCAGACGTAAGGAATGAGATGAACTGTGCTTTGCCGAAATAATATCGCTGCTATTCAATGGGGGAGGATTCGGGCAGCGTTTCAAAACCATCTGTAGACCTCACACAGAAAATAAGTGCAACCTGAGACCATCAGACTGCCAAAACACTTCAGTGTAGACTGCCAGCAAACAAGCGTCAACAGCAGGAAAGTTGTCGTAATGGATTCGGGCCTCACACCCGTCACCGCTCAGCCACACTTGAGCTCTGGATGCTGTTTCAGGTCCCATCACTGGAGGCTTATTGAAATTAATGGAATATTTCATTTATTTCAAAGTCAAATGCTATGATTTTTTTCTTCAACTTGACTTCCAACTTCAAATTGAAATCCAAGATGACATGAACAAACATTAAATATAAAACACACAACAATGGGTTTGGAAAACAGCCAAGAGCTTGGTCCCAAAGAAAGGTCTATTCAAATCTCTTACGGCAGAAAACAATAGGATTCCTTTAGAGCTACATGGGAATCATGGGGTGTAAATTTTAAGCTGAGTAGGTCAGAACTAAAAGAAGCGATTCCATTCGTCTGTGATCTAAATAAGTTCTTTTGTCAAAGCCGTTGGAATTCCATTGTTGCAGCTGTGAAGCACCTGTCTGCTCCTGAGGTCCACAGGGAATGAATTCCTCAGACACACATCCTCTGATATACAACTGGACATATTAATAATCAGCAGGGGCTTGTGCCGTATGCAATGTTTTGGCACAGAGTTTAATTGGGGTCTCATGGCTGAAATTAGACGCTGACAGATTTAAGAAGAGTCCTCAGTTACACTCTTAAACGGACAGTCTCAAACATTCCCAAATGTTTTTCCTTAACTCTGAGAGGGGAAAATAAGAAGGATGATAAAGAATACAGACCTTGCACTCTCAGCAATTCTTCTGCTTGGAAGAGTGAATCTACAGAATGGAACAGGGGGGAAAAAGCAGAGAACGGTCAGTGAAAAATATAGGCTGGAGGGGAAATCAAAAAGAATTGTTATCTTTTAGTGGTGATAATCTGGATTATCAACATAAAGTGAAATCAAATTGGTCTCCATTTACTTTCTCAAAACACATTCCTGGCCTTATTTGAAAAAATTCATCAGTAGTGTTTGACCAATGCAATCTCAAAATGGCCAAATATTGTGTAAATACTGTGTAATTGAAAATATTATCAACCTCAACATGCCTAAATACTGTACAAATGCGGTTTTCTGACCAGTATATCAGTCTACTACACATCACTACACATATAAATAAATAAATGTGTCATTTTTGCACTACTGGGATCATCAAAAACAATAGATTTTCTAAATTAGGTGGAATTTTTTTCATTTCTGGTCAAACCTACACTCTTAAAAATAATGGTTCTTTATTGGCATCAATGGTTCCATGAAGAACCTTTTACATCCATGAAGCCTTTCCATTGGACAAAAGGTTCTTTATAGTGGAAAAAGTTTCTTTAGATTACAAAAATGTTCTTCACACTGGTTCTTTAAAGAACCGTTAAGTAAAAGGTTCTTTGGGGATCCAAAAATGGCTCTTCTATGGCATCACTTCAAAAACCCTCTTATTTTTAAGAGTGTAGTGTTGCTCTTTTAGACTGGTCGCGACAACCAAACAGAGCAACATTTTGATACTAACACTCTTTTTGAGAAAAGTCTATGATTGTCTTATTTTCTAATGCTAAATCCTTTTTGCATCACTTCTTGTAGTGTATTAATTAAAGAAAAGGGATAAACACAGATGTCAGGGCGCTGATTTTATTAGCAGCTGGGTGCACTTTCCACCAGCCTGCTTATTCCACAAGGTCTAATTAGCTTAATAAAAGAAGGCTTCAGCTCAACAGAGGCATTTTTAGTGAGCGCTGTCTCCAGCATGTCTGAATGCCTTCTTCAGGGAAGCAGCACAATGTTAAAGCTCTGAGACAGTTTGAAGGTCCATGGCGGAGGGAGATGTTATCAATGCGTTGGGGGTGGACAAAAAGGAAAGGGGGGTTGCATTTGTACCTGCAGTAGTCGCAGGGGTAATTAACCAGGTCAAACTCTTGCTTGCTAATCTCCATTAGGATTCTTTGAAGAACCCTGGATCCACATAAACCTAATTTATGTGCCGAGGTTAAGGGGGAGTCATGGATCGTAGACTCCGGTGACCCCGCACCTGACCGTCAACAAGCTTTCACAATGTTTTCCAGCTCACTTGCAAACCATTTCTTCTCCAAATCTCAGGAGGACTGATGAGAAACGGTTGCTCCATGTAATAGAAGACAAACCAGTAGCTGGTGTTCTTGAAATATGATGCACAAGAACTGAACCGGTTGACTCTATAAAAGAACGTCCAATTGACCTACTTTCGGCCCTTACACTTTTTTTACACACAAAAATTATGCCTTTAGGAGTACAACAGCTTGTCTCTGAGGCAGTACCCTTTAAAAGGATACCTTTATACCTTATCTACCCCTATAGTGCATATCAGTACCTTAGAGTAGTAATACGTATACCCTTAAGGTACTACTATAAATCTCTTTAGGCTAAATAAGGTACCTTTTTAAGGTTACTGCCCTAGTGAAAAGCTGTTGTACCCCTAAAAGGTGCACATTAGTACCTTAGAGTAATAATTTGTACCTTTAAGGTACTACTATGACACTTCTAGTGGTAAAAAAAGTAAAATGAAGTTTCTTTACTGCCCCAGTGACAAACTGTTGGGCCCTAAAAGGTGCATATTACTACCTTAGAGTACTAATATGAATACTCAGGGTACTACTATGAATTCTTTAGGGGTAAATAAGATACAATGATATGTTTTTAAGGGTACTGCCCCAGTGACAAGCTGCTGTACCCTAAAAAGGTACAATGTTTGCACATTTTTTTTTGTACAGTAGCTAAACCTTGTGAAACAACTGTCAAAGTGTACAGGGAAATTGTGTGGGAATACCAAAACTCCTGTGATTCACCCTCCTGGCCTTCATATTCCTGTAACAACTCAGTTCTGGTCAACTTTCTGGCCATTTTTGTGTGGAAAACCGGCTTACTAGAGTTTCACCGTACCTTATTAAGTTACTCCAGTCGGCATGCTGACGGTGCGGCCGGAATGTCAGGTCAGGCTCCAGACCCTCTCGCGTACCGTAGCAACCGTCTGTCGGCGTCTCCGCCTCCACCTTCCCAACTGTAGTCATCATACGTGCGGTTTAGCTTGGCCTGCATTCGCTGCCGTGTGAACCTCCAAGCTAAATATTTTCCCCTCCGCAGGTTTTCAGTGGGAGCCTGTGGGAAACTGCCGGAGCTTACAGCAGCAGGAATGCGCTGCCTGCTCTCTCGTCTTTCTTCAGTTTATTGTCTTAACCTGAACATGCAACAATAACCCATCTCCCTCTCTGTTCTCCCCAGGCCTTAGCATTAGCATTCAAATCCTGCTCACCCTAGCCGCCGACGGGCCAAGATCTACAGGGGCAGAAATGGAGAAGCTTGGGGAATTTTTCTTCCCCATCAGCAAAACATTGCCTTGTGAGTGCAGGTGGGCATCAGGAGAGGCTCCAAGGTAGATACAGACCCCCAGGTGCTGTCGCTGATCTTGTAATAATAACCACATTGCGGAGCAAATGGGGTGGCTGTGTGATCGATCATGAGACCCGGATGCTATGCTAAATGAAGTTGCTCATGTATATGCAAATATAGTTGGCACAGATTTTGGGGGCTGGCAAGCAAAGGAGGTTCTCACATGCTAGCTAACATCATTTTCATCTCTTGAAACCTGTTCCCACAGTTAGCAAGGCTCTCGAAAGGTAAAACAACCACTGCTGACCACATGAAAAGGAAACTCTGACTTGTAGTTTTAGCACCTTTTGCCCTGCTCTACTAATATCTCAAAACCAATTCTCTTTTATGTGTGATTACAAATGATAATAGTCATAATTACGATATTTTACTACATGTACACCCTTGCACAAATGCTCAAAGACAGGTGTTTGAGCTTTTTTTCACTATCCCTCAGACGTCTTTGGTGCCTCTGCATGTACTTTTAGTGCCCGTTTCCCCAACTGTAATTGCTAATTGCTTTAACCTTAGTACACCTTGTGTTTGTTTTTTATTCTTAACAACTCCGGTGTACTTTCTTCGAAGTTCATTCGAGACAAAACCAGAGACATATTGTGCATGGGATCACTGTGTTCCCATGCAACTAAACTTCCCCTCAGGGTCAACTTTCAGTCAATATGATTATTACAGGATCTCTGCATCTGGGCTGGCGTTCAACACACTGAAAGAACAAGTTATTAGCAACATAAAAGGCTGTCATATATTATCTTAATTTTTTTTTTAAACTTTTGGTTTAAATGCAGGATTATTAGAAGAATGTTGACAGTTGCTGACGTTGGGAGCATGCATTTAAAGGCATGTCATTTTTATAAACCCAAAATAATTTGGTTAAACCAAACTATTAAAACAAAATGACTAAGATGTTGCATAGATATTGTGTACTGGGTCAGGAGCCTTAGTTGTCCTCATTCCCATGAAACTCAACTCCTGTGGTGTTTCTGTCATATTCATAATACTAAAGTTTTCTTTTACTGCTACATGAGCAGAAAAACTCCCTAACAAAAACTTATTAGTCATAGGTCTTGCACTCTTAAGGAAGAATGGCTGAGAAACAAATAAAACCAAGGCAGGTTGATTCAAGGCAAAACAATGTATTTTTTTTTTCAATGTTTCTTAGCAATCCTTTAAAGTGCAGTTTTTTTTTAAGTATATGCTTTTTTTTTTTACAGTATGTTAGTCAGAAAATATTGAAGCCCGACATTTATTCATCCAAACCATCAAAATACCAGGTTCATGAATGAATACTAAAGTTTATTGAAAGCATATTAGCAGGAGATTTAGAAACTACATTATAAGACAGGATAGTTTCAAATGCTGAGAAATTGGACAAATGCTTTGAGTTAAGGTACATACCATATTCCTGACTGATGTCGATCTTGTCTGAATGCATTATCTTCATGAAATCCAACCTGTATTAAAACAATATCACTAATATTGTGTAAAAACCTAAAGTTACTTAAAGGGTTAGTTCACCCAAAAATGAAAATTACCCCATGATTTACTCACCCTCAAGCCATCCTATGTGTATATGACTTTCTTCTTACAGATGAATACAATTGAGTTATATTAAATGTCTTGGATCTTCCAAGATTCATAATGGAAGAAAATAGAGGATGAGATTTTGAAGCCCAAAAATGTGCAACCATCCATCATAAAATATATCCATACGGCTCTTGGGGTTAATAAAGGCCTTCTGAAGTGAAGCGATGTGTTTGTGTAATTAAAATATCCACACTTAAAACTTTAAAAACTAACATAACTAGCTTCTGACAGACAGCCGTACGCATCGTTTTACGGTGAAAGCGTGAACTTTGACCTGACACATGACGCAATGACGAACGCAGAAGCGCAAAGGAGAGAGCAAAGCAAAACACCGATCACGAATTGTAAGTCTAAAATGAGAATTTTTAAAGAGAAATGTCGGAGGATTTCGATATAAGAGAAGAGGAGCTTGAGTTTGTTGCACAGCCCGATTTGTTTGAACAGCGAGAGGCGTCAAAGCTTACGATACTCCTACATCGCGTCAGGGGTTACTCTTTTGGCGCAAGTCGGCCGACGTTCAGCCGTCTGCCGAAAGCCAGTTATTTAAGTTTTTAAAGTTTTAAATATGGATATTTTCCCTTACACATATGCATAGCTTCACTTCAGAAGGCCTTTATTAACCCTCTGAGCCATGTGGATATCTTTTATGACGGATGGTTGCACTTTTTTGGGCTTCAAAATCTCATCCTCTTTTCACTGCCATTATAAAGCTTGGAAGATCCAGGACATTATTTAATATAACTCCGATTGTATTCGTCTGAAAGAAGAAAGTCATATACACATAGGATGGCTTGAGGGTGAGTAAATCATGGGGTAATTTTTATTTTTGAGTGAACTATCACTTTAAGACCACTCCATGAGAAACATGTTATCCAAGACCATGATGACTGACGGATTTGCACCTGCACTTTTCTGAATTTCTGCATCTTTTTGTGGTTAAGAACATTTATTCAGCACATCTGTTTTTATTGAACTGTAAATTTCATGAAAGATTGCACACTATTCAAATAGGCTGTTATACTTTTCAGAAGTCATCCAATCATGGCATATTGTCTACCTGCTCTTTGTTCCTGTCAGATGACTGTCATTTCACAGTCTGTTTTACCCCGGGTCAAGTTGCTTTTTCAACCCACTTGCAGATGCAAACGGTAAAAACACCAACAGCTTCTGAACGTCCATTTCAACTCTGAAAATTGGGCCTGTATTAAAGGCCTGAATGAAGCACATAATTATGCGTCTACACCTGACTTGAAAGAGAAACAGAGGACAGTGTGTGTGTGTTTGCATGCGTGCGTGTGCTTCAGGAGCCCACCAAAGTTGCGGCTGAAAGCAACAAGTCGAACTGACAGAGAATTCACCGCAACAGATCAATTGAATGGAAATGTTTGCTCAGCGCTCAGTTTGGAGAACAAAACATCTTCGAGTTAGACATAACAGTCGTAATTATGCACTAGGTGATCTTCTGAACTTTACCTTCAGAAATTAGAGGTTCAACAATGTGAAAAGGAAGGTCTGAAAACAACAGAATGACAAGCATTACCTCTGATGAGAAAACGAAAAGTCAGCAAATACCTATAGCTCACTTTGCGCTTCTTTTGACTTGGGTTGACTGTCATTTTAGTTCGTTTTAAAAGGATAGTTCACCCAAAATGAACATTCTGTCATCATTTACTTACTCTCATGTCATACCAAACCTGTATGACTTACTTCTGTGAAAAAATTAACGAAGATACTTTAAAGAATTGTACTAGTTACTCTTTCAATGGAATTAAATAAAAACTAAAAAAAGATTTAAACGTCAAAACGGATGAAAAAGCAGCATAAAAGTGATCCATATTACTGCAAATCACAAAAAAATAAAAATTGTGTGAGGCACAGACCCAATTTTAGTCATTATTCTGTAATAATCTTTCCCCCACTAAGCTGTTAACTGCTACAACTAAATCAAGTAAATCATTTAGTTCATTTTGTGAACTGAATCTATCAAACTGACACACTGAAAAGATTCAAAAGACTCAAGACTCAAAAGAACGATTCATTCGTGAGTCGCTATTTAACACCACAACAGATCATTGATTCAGTGAGCTGAACTTGAGAACCAAATTAGTTCGAAAGATAAACAAATCACGAATGATTCATTTAAGAATTGGACATCATTATTTCTCTCAAAGATTTTCAGTGACAACATCTTAAATTTCAAACTGTTTTTCACACAAAGCAATTGTCTGGCTTTAGTACGTTATTGTATGTATAAAAGTACCATAATTGTGGACAATTTTATAGTACTTTTATGATGTTTTTCCATACTTGGAGCATTAAAGCCTCAGCCTCCATTCATTGTAATTGCATGGAAATGAGCAGTCAGAACATTCTTCAAAATATCTTCTTTTCTGCTCCACACAAGAAAGTAAGTCATACAGGTTGGAGTGACATGAATTTTGATTTTTTTTGCTGAAAAATCCTTTTAATTAAACAACATAACATGTAGCTTGCATAAATACTTCGCTAAATACTAAAAGTCATGCAATGCAGTGAACTTTTCTTGACACAGTTTTCATCAAGTGGTCGTGAAACTGTAATTAGGTGAGCCGTATTTGCCCGATGCAATATCTTTCTTAAATGACCAAGGCAAACAAAGGAGGGGAAACAAACTAAGCTCACTATCTAAAAGGGTGTTGGATCTCTTTTTGAATGATCTTGTTTACACACACGGCCTCTGACACATTTACACGTTTACTCTACCTGGGCCGCACGATGTAGAGAGTGTGAAAAAGGTGCTATTAACGAAACTCAATGAGATTGTCAGAACAAGCAGATAGAAGAAGATCAATCAACTTCATGAGTTTCTGCGTTTCCTCTTATGAAGCAATACTTGAGATCAAAACACCAACTGCAACATCCAAGGCTATACTTGAGATTTTCTACAAAACGTTAAACTCTAAAGTGCGGTTAAGCGTAGTAGGATGATTAAAGCAAAGGGGTTTACCAGAATTTGAAGACATGTCATGTGTGTCTGAGGGGGGAATCTAGTAAAGTCCTGGTGGTCTAAAGTAACTGAAAGCATTGGCGCGAGGAACTTGAAATCAAATAGGTTTCAATGTGAAGCATTACATGAACATGTAGACTTTCTTTTTGGACTTACACACCATGCAGACCTTGTTAGACGCAATTGCAACTGCATCGCCGTATCGTATATCAGCACCGTAATCCGCTTCCAGCTCAATCACTCATTCGGGGATCTAAAAATGTTTCACAGAGCATTAAATTATTTACACAGCAAATACAAGAGAACAACGTTCTTTGAATTCAAACTCCTGGAAGAACCGAGAGCCATATTTTACAGCGCAAACCCATAAAATGCTTAACAGTAGTTTTTTATGGTAAAATTAACTGTAACTTTAGGCTAATTTCCAATGATTTCTTTTCATCCTGTGGGCTATCAAATTTACAGGTACATCACAGATTTTCCACAGCTCCCAAAAGTACTAATAAACTGCGGGGAAAAGTTGTTTTTTATAAGTAGATGGTTGAAACTCGTTTGGGGGGAGGGGGGTTTAAACAAAGATTAACTGTGGGGTTGCACTCCGGAGACACTCAAAGACAAGTCGCGGAGGCTTCTTCCATAAATATTCAACTACTATGTGCTCCAGACATTCGTCTAGGTGATAAGACCTCCTACGTCATCCATTCAGTTGATCTACTATCACTTTATCTGTGCCCAACTTGAGTCAAAACAGGTAACTCACACTTGACATGTGGGCACTGCGCACATGAATGGCCCATTTACTGATGTATTATGACAATGTAAACACGTTCATTCCATTAGTGCTTTTAGAAGGCTTTCCCCGGGTGCTTATAAATATAACCACCTACGAAAACAGTCGTGAGATGGGGGTGAAAAAAATCAGATAAACAAAGATGTATCTTTCACTAGAGGAAAAAATTCAGTCCGAACACACCCTCAGTCCATGTTAATGCGCAAAAGGAATAAGTGTTTCAGCTCCAACACAATAAACCTAGCTGCGTCTTACGTTTTATGGCCTATAACTATACCTCAAAGGCTTTGCGTAGCGACGGTCTCGAAAATTGTTGACTTGGCACAGGGATAACACTGTAATTTAAGGCAAAAACAGCGTTTACAGTTGATGACGGCTGTAGCCAGACAAAAGTGTATCCTTTGCATACTCCATTAAACTAGCATGCACGGTTAAGCTTGCAATGGTTGCCTTTTGTTGTTGATGAGTAGGTAAACACGTGCAGCCCATCAGGCTCCTACCCTCATGGTGACCTTCACACATCCGTCAGCTCCTTAAACTTGTTTGAATGGAACCAAAGACACTCTCGGTTAAACACAAAGACCCCAAATGCCATTTCCAAAGCACATAAGTTATTCCTAACTTGTGACAATGAATCCCAGGATATTTGACAGCAAGGAATGTTGTTTTTCACTTTGCAGCAATGCCATAGAAGAACCATTTTAGGTTCCCTAAAGAACCTTCAGCGAACAGTTCTTAAAACAACCATTTTTTCTTAGTATGAACATCATTTTAAAAATCTAAAGAACCTTTTTCCATTATAAAGAACCTTGTGTGCAGTGGAAAGGTTCTATGGATCCATCAATGCCAATAAAGAACCTTTATTTTTAAGAGCATAGATTTTTAAATGAATGAATGAATGAATGAATGAATTCAAATTTAGGCAAACACTGCCATATGGCAGCTCTGTACCACTATGGACAATGGAACAAAAATGCTAATTTTATCTTTCAATTAATTAAAGAAATATTATTTTATTCATGCATTTATATACACAAATTATATCCATTTACAGAACATTGAGAAATGCCATATTACAATGCTGTACCACAAAGCAATGCAACTAAAAAGTATTTCTAATTCCAATTTATACATTTGGAACTTTTAGATGAAGTGGATCAATTAACAAAAATATATAATTTACATCTAATCGCAAATTTCGATGTGACCTAGAAATAGAGAAAATTCTTAAATATTTCATATGCATTTTAAGTTAAATCATAACTTAAAAATGAACATTTTTCAGAAACTGTTTATTTCCTCCCACCATCAGGTCATCATATAATAAACTGCTGCTCTGTTTGTGCCAGAACTCCCTATGTGCAAAGGTTCCTGCTGGGCTTCCTGTTCAGCCTGTCACTCGCACTGTTGTCATTATGAGACCTTTTACAAATATGTACCCACACCGCAAATGACTCATTCAGCAAACACTTGCAAGTAAGAGCCCTTTTTTTTCTCCCACTGAGTGGTTCTCATCAAACGATCTGAAGGAATGCAGCAGGGATGGTGAAATACATTTCCAAGCTCACAGTCCATCGCTCCTTTTTTTCCTTATTGATTGTGCTTCAGATCAAAACCCAAACAAACACATGGTTGCCATGCAACAAGTTAGATATTAAAAACTCGATATGGCTTTCGCAGTTTTGATCGTTTTATTGACCGACATGGTCTTTAATCATGTTCAAGTCATACTGTAGTTGCGCAGGACTAATTCAGGACCATAACATTTTACACTCATTCAAGTTCAGGTTAACCCAAATGCCTCTGTTGTGAACGGTATAAAGTTCACATCATCATTCTTTCATCAAGGAACTCGAAGTATCTTCACATGCAAAAGAAGCAGCAGCAAGCGCCCCAGGCGCATAACACAGATCAGCCAATTACATGTTGTTAGAACAAACAGTTCAAAGCACGGATACATTCTGTTAACGCAGACATGGCCAAGATTACTTAGAACTGCATTCACCAAACCTGTCATAATGTACAGTACAGTATGTCTTATCTAGGTTAGGTTATTTGAGGTCTAAAGACGCAAGATAGACAATGTGCACAAGCTAGACAGACTGACAATGCTGCGAAATGTCAATGTTTTTGAAAATAAAGGTCCAAAGACCACCAAAGATGAATTTCTGGTCTTAGCTGATTTTGCAGTCTGGTCTAGTTTGCTGGTTTTAGATGGGGTTTAGGCAAAAGCTAAGACCAGAATAACATCTTAGGCTGTTTATTTTTCCCACCAGAACAGACAAACATTAGAGCAACAAATGGTATGAGTATGGGGAAGAACAATCTGTTGGAATTACAATACTCCAAAAATGTAAAAATTCTGAGAATAAATGTGTAAAAATATAATAATTGGATACATTCTTATCCTGTACTCTGTGATGACCTGGAATGCCTGGAACTGTTCACCAAACTGGTCCTAAAGCCCAGGACACACCAAGACACGCCAATGAACTAGTGGCGACGAAAGCAGGCTGTGGGGTTGGCTCACGTCGGCAGCATCTGGGTCCAAAGTTGGCCTGACGCACCAAACCGACGCTCGACACCTGACGGCCAAGTAGCATGTCCATTCTGCGCCTGCGTAAGAAGAAATGCCTTTCCGTACCAGCAGGTGGCAGCAGCTGAACAGCCAATCAGAATGATCAGATGGCCCGACTGACCGACGAGCTCCGACGCCGATTCCACATGTCGAATTGGCCAAAAAAAAGCCGACGAGGACCAACTTCAGCCGATGGTGCGGTACACACTGAGAAAATTTAGTCAGCTGACGAACAAAAACTGCCCGACGGCTGACCGTCGGCTTGGTGTGTTCCGGGCTTAACAGACAAACATTAGAGCAACAAATGGTATGAGTATGGGGAAGAACAATCTGTTGGAATTACAATATTCCAAAAAATTTAAAAATTCAGAGAATAAATGTGTAAATAATAATAATAATATGATACATTCTTATCCTGTACTTTATGATGACCTGGAATGCCTGAAACTGCATTCACCAAACTGGTCCTAATGTACAGTAGAGTGACTTATTTAGGTTATTACCTAAAGTGCACAGGCTAAACAGACTGGCAATGCTGCAAAATGTCAATATATTTGACAATAAAGGTTATTCTATTGCATCGCTATGAAACCCCCTTTCGGAACCTTTATTTTTAAGAGTGTACGAAGGGTTTCTGGTCTAAGTTGATCTTGCAGTTTGACCTAATGGACAAATATTGGAGGACATCTTTAAGAATAAACATCTACAAAATAATTGTCCTACAAGATGGTCTTCTTAGCATAGAGTAACATAGATTGGCCAAGGCTCAGATACACATTGTGATCCTGTGCTCTGTGATGACCTGGAATCCCTACAAATGCATTCTTCAAACCTGTCGTAATGTACAGTAGGTGCAGTACAGTATGTCTTTAGGTTATTTAAGGTTGATTTAAGATGCCAGATAAATCACACGACGTTAAGCAAAACAGAATGATAATGCTGCAAAATGTCAACGTTTTTGAAAATAAAGATCCAAAAGGTATCTTGAAACCACCTAAGATCAGTTCTACTCTAGTTGATCTTGCTATGTGGTCTAGGTAGCTGAAAGCCAGAAAGCCATCTTAGGCTGGTTTAAGCCTTTTTTTTTTTTTTTTTTTTTTTTTTTTTTTTTTTTTTTTTTTATTGGTCAAACATTCTGTGAGAAACCAGTGGCAAGGGTTTGGAACAGGACAATCTGTTGGAATTACAATGCTTCAAATACGTCAAAACTCTGAGAACAAACGTTCACAAAATAATTGATACCTTCTTATACTGTACTCTGTGATTACTTGGAATGTCTGGAACTGCACTCACTAAACTGGTCCTAATGTAGAGTACAGTATGTCTTATTTAGGTTAGGTTATTTGAGGTCTAATGACGCAAGATGTTCACAGGCTTAATGGACTGACAATGTTGCAAAATGTCGGTGGTTTTTTTTTTAGGAATAAAGGCTTAAACCAATGGTTTTCTAGTCTTTAACTGATCTTGCATTCTGGTCTGTTTTGCTGGTTTTAGGCAAAAAAAAACACAAAACCATATTGATTTAAGCTGAGTTTTTTCTACACAATGGAAAAAGATTGATGGAAGTGGAAAGATTGCATAAGTTTGGGACAGGACAATCTGTTGGACTGACAATGCTCCAAAACATCAACATTTTAAGAATAAACGTCTACAAAATAAGGGTCCTACAAGATGGTCTTAGTAACATAGATTTGCCAAGGCACAGATACATTGTGATCCTGTACTCTGTGATTACCTGGAATCCCTAGAAATGCATTCTCCATTAATGTGTGGTACAGTATGTCTTTAGGTTATTTAAGGTTGAAAGATGCATATTTTTTCTCAGCATAATAGCGGAAGTGGAGAAACCAATGGTAAGAGTTTGGGACAGGACAATCTGTTGGAATTACAATGCTCAAATTCTGAGAATATACGTCTACAAAATAACTGATACATTCTGATCCTGTACTCTGTGATTAATGCCAGGAACTGCATTCACCAAACCAGTCTTAATGTACACTACAGTATGTCTTATTTAGGTTAGGTTATTTGAGGTCTAAATACACAAGACAGATGATATACAGGCTAAATGGACTGACACTGCTTCAAAATATCTTTTCTTTAAAGAAATTATTACTTTTATTGAGAAAGGATGCATTAAGGACAGCAAAGACATTTGTGTTACAAAAGATTTCTATTTCAAATAAATGCTTTTTTCCCCTTTCTTTCTATTTCATCAAAAAGGTATCATGGTTTCCACAAAAATATTAAGCAGCACAACCGTTTCCAACATTGAAAATAGTACGAAATTTTTCTTGAGCACCAAATAAGCATATTAGAATGATTTCGGAAGGATTCAAAATATATCAAAATACAGTTATTTTAAATGGTAATAATATTTTACAATATTACGTTTGATCAAATAAATGTAGCCTTGGTGAGCATAAGAGACTTCTTTTAGAAACAATAAAACAATTAAAAAAAAAAAAAAACCCTCACTAACCCCTACCCCAAACTTTTTTTAGCCATTTAGCAGGACACAACTAGGGTAAACACAACCCTTTACTTCTACTGTGATTAATGTTACCAAATAACTGTAAAGCTAGGTAAAGGTGCAAGAAAAGCTCTGAAGCTTTTGTTTTCAACACAAAGGACTATTTTATGGCACATATACTCACCCAAAGAGCCTTTATGTAGTGTGGGTCAACAGTACAGGTATGTTTACAATATAGCAATCCTTCCCTCTCAAAGGCCTATTTGATACTTCACTTACCATCTGTCACTTTTAGTAGCGGTGTGGGTTTGTGTACAGTCAGTTACTAGTGCCATCAAAGGTTAATTTGCACAGGGATGCCACTATTACTGCCAATTATCTGATATTCCACCACGTAAGCTCTCTAGAAAACCAAGAAGTATTGTACTGCAAGCCAAAGTTAGCCATGATGTCAATGTTCGGTCTTGGTTTCAATGCAACAAACATCAAACGTGCTGCTGTGCTGAGGATATTACCTCACCGCCAGAGTTCAATACACACTCAAACATCGACACAATGTGAGAACGTCAAGCCAAGGCCCTGGTAGTAATCAGCCATTGTTTGAGGAAAAAAGAAAAGGCCTGTGTGTGTGATTCCTGTGAACATGATTAAAAAAAGGAAGGCCCATTGTACTTACTGTAACATTTTCGTGAATACTCTGCCTTCTTCAATGACTAATGCTAGTTTGGCTTCATATCAGAACAGTTCTTGGCACACAAAGAAAGGACGTCATCGCTTAACGCAATCCCATGTCAACCTGCGGCGTGAAAATAAAAGGAGACCATTTCATTCATATTCGCCCCATTTGCAGGTAAGCTAACCATAAAGTAGCATGGAACGAGTTCATTGTCCTATAGTGTGACATGCATGCAACAAATACTCTACTGCAAAAATGTGATTAAACATTTTAAAATTTAAACGAAAAAAGACATTATACTCACAATCTAAAATGTATAAAAAAAAATTACAAAAATAACAAAATCACGTATGAAGAATAAAAACTCAACAGAGTTTTAATTTTGCAACACAAAATGCTACATAATTATTATGCATTCATGTAGTCATAGTTGAAGCTGCAAACACATTGCATGCATGCTTAGGACATGGTTGTGTGCGCAACTATGTACATATATGTGTGCCGGTGTGAACTTTTGGAAACAGAAAAAAAGCCTCTCAAACCTGAAATGCCTATGAGTTTGATGAGTTCAACAGCCCACAAATAAATGAATTACTAACATTCATAAAGTCTTTTTTGTTGCCATCGTAGCCAGGATAAACAAGTGTGGTTGGTTTCTATAACTTCTCGTTTTTTGTTTAGTTTAGTTAACAATTAAAATACACATCACATGTAAGGAATAACTGATGACAGACTGATGAATTATTGAAAACAAATTATGTGCATGGTCCATCCTAATAAAGTCCAGTTTGGAAAGTGAAATGGAACTATAATGTGAACTTTCAGATTAATCAAAACCTTCCAGTGTTTCTCAGTCAATCAGGATCAAGAACTAAACAATGTCATGGTATAAACACAGGTATTCAATGCCAATGCCAAGTATTAGGACGTTGTGTACATTGTGGTATATGCAATGGTAAAATACCAAAAATAATCATCTTTTAACAGTTAACAGATGCTGAAATTGACATGTTTTCCCCTGAAAACAAAAATGCTATTTAAAAGTCTTTTTAAAAAAAAAAAAAAAATATGAAAATGAAATCAACAGCTTGTTGACAGTTACCATTGTAATGTTTACTGATATTACTAACCAGTTCAACATGCTTGTCGCAGGCCTATAAATCCACTAACTTGTGTAATACATCCAGAGAACAGCGCTACACTATTCACCGTGCATTTAAGTATGTGTGAAGTACACTTTGTAAGTGGCAGTTCCCCTTAAAAAGTGCTGTGAAAGTTGCATTGTTGGCTTTAGCCATTCATTTTGTCTGTTTTAAGAACAAGGAAATGCAATGTTTTCACAACGGACAACTCAGGCCTTTGCCCGAGAGATTGGTCTCAGGATACAACACTGTTTCCTGAATCCTGGACGTCTTGTGCTTGGCTCTGGATGACTTTGAATAGCTCTCAGATTTAAACTTTAAACAAAACAGCTGAGTGTAGATCGCTACCCAAAGGGACACCAGGTGTCTGGTGCTGTCAGACTAGAAAACCCATTTCTAAATCAATGCTTTCTGAAGACCCTTGTGATCAACAACCCTAAGCTTTTAAACACTTTTTAATTTCTTGGTAATAAATGGAGGATGTTAATGCACCAACTTTACATAAACATCATGAATGAAAGCATCGGCATTTACGATGATAGCCTTGCATTGGCAACCCTTAATGGGAGACTCTTTGGAAATATTGAGCAAGTTTGAGAATCAAGATCCAACCCTGTTGAAAACAAATAATTCAATCAAACTCTCCAATGTATACAACCACACGCTGTTTAGTCCTTGTAATCCTTTGCTAATGCATTACTAGCTCAAATAGAAAAGACCTTGATGTATCATTAGTGTCATAGCGAGCCACCGGGAAGCCAGCGTAGACACATGTGCTTACAGTCAAGGCACCTCATCAGCGCGTGTGTTTACACTCGGACCAAAACATTGGCTCTCACGCAGCTGACGGGGCCATGTGTTCCTGCACACGGCACACTGCTATCACCAGCAGTGTTTCTACAGACCTCACAAAGGTCAGCAAAACATGGCAAGCTATGCAATGTCTTGTCCCTCGGCGCCTGGCTATCAACAGGAAACATCTTTCGCAGAACAGGAAGTGCTACTCTCTAATTGGCCCAAAGTGATTCAGTGAGAACCTTTTTTTCCACCAATGAGGGCGCAGCTATTTTGGGAGAGGCTATATAAGCAGACTTGCTTAGCGTCAATGCGGCAGAGCTCGGATGAGATAGTTTGTAGAAGTTTCCTGCTAAACTGGGAACTGAGTAATGCGAAGGGATTTTTAAAAAGGCTTACAAATGACAAATCAGTCAGGGTTAGTGTTGCACAAGACCTTTCATTGCTCATGACTTGCTTGCTAAATCTGGTCTTCTCTCGAACTCCTAAGCAAAAAGCGTAACTACTAGTATACCATCCAAATATTTTTACAAAAAAATGTACCTGTGTGGGAAATACTATAATGTCACTAGGGCAATACCCTCAAAACGGCATAATTGTAAGTTACATAATGGTACATATAAGATACTAATATATATCTTTAAGGTACTAATATGCAACCTAGGCACTAATATGCACCCTTAAGGAGTAGATAAGGTACACAAGGGTACTTCTGAGGGTACTGCCCCAATCAGGTAAAAATATTTACTTTTTTTTCCCCTTCCTCGAGCTCTCAAGTAAAAGATGTAGAGGATAACTACTAGTACACCATCTGAAAAAACTGTACCTGTACGAGAAAGACCATAATGTCACTGGGGCAGTACCCCCAAAACGACATCATTGTACCCCTAAAAGGTGCATATTAATACCTTAGTTGTACATGTTAGGTACTAATATGTATTGTTAAGGTACTAATATGCACCCTTTAGGAGTAGATAAGGTATAAAAGGGTGCCCTAGTCAGGTAAAATTTTTACACTTTTTTTTTTGACAGTCTTCTCTCAAGCCCAAGTAAGATGTAGAGGATAACTACTTGTATACTGTTTGAAAAAATGTGCACAAATTGTAACCTAATGTGAAACACCATCATGTCACTGGGGCAGTGTACATTATCTACCCCTAAAAGTGCATGCTAGTACCTTAAAGGTATTTATAAGGTACTAATATGTATTCCTTGAGATAGTAATATGCACCCTATGTACTAATACACCCTATGTAAATTTATCCCTAAGGTACTAACAGTTTGCTAACAGTGATTTTGTACATGACATTAGCCTACTTCCGTGCACTTTGTTGACCAAATTAGCACGTCTTTTCATCAAATGGCACCATAAATGTTTTTGTTCGGAAGTAGAGAGTGAGGAAGACTTTTGGTATCCATCAAAGAGTGCTTACAAAAAGCTCAAGGCGTCACAATGAAATGTGTATACACAAGGGTTTTCAACAAGAGAGTGATTGTAATTATAACACCAGCAATGAGCTTTGAAATTCCTTCATTAGCAAGCTACTAAGGGTCACGATTACGCCTGTAATGCTTTATCAGTGCTGGGAAATCCAGCGGCTGTCTTATCGGGTTGTCTTAGAGAGCTAAAAACACTTATACAAATATAGATTGTGAGAAATCAGAAGCACAAAAGCAGCTTTTATTGAAAATGCATTTTACAATTACTTGGCGCCTGTTGCTCCAAACAGTGTGCCTACAACAACAACTATCAACGTTTCCGTAATCAAAACATGGCTACTGGCATTCCATGGTAGTATTTGCCAATTCCTACCCAGGCTAAATGCAACACCAACAGTTTAAGTTAATTTAGTTCAAAAAGCAATTTGATTTGTTTAGTTCATTTTAAGCTTCTCTATAAACCCTGAAGTCTATGAAACCCGTTGGGCGTGTTAGCAACAGTTTTTCTGTGTGGAAAAATGTTTTTCTTCATAAATGACAATCAAGTGTTTGGTGGGCATACGGCCTGGATATCTTGCCATGAACTACTATTATTTTGTCACATCAAGGAGGTTGTGGTTACTGATTAGAATGACATAAGGCATTTGTCATCGGCTACTGTGACACCTGTTTCGACTGAAAAGTTACAGTGTTGTCTGAGTGTGTTGTGTGAGTCATGGTTACTGGTGAGAGTGACGGTTGGTTTGCCATAGTGGAAAAGCAGTGGTGGAAAATAGGCTTTTGCCCTTTTACTTTATTGCTGCACACCTGCACCCGGGAATTTTTACTAGCCTGGCTAAGCTTGAACCTAGCTTAGCCTGTCAAGCAGGGTAGCTAGCTTCGTGACACATGGAAGTAAAACATACATAATCAAGATCTGATCTTTTGTATGCTTCAATTTCCAGCCAAATTCTAAACGATTAAATGATTCTTTGATGTGCCCTTTCTGCTCTATAAACAGAGTACAAGAGTGGGCTAGTCGCCAATCATTTCTGCAAACCAAAATAACAGTACAAATCTACATTTTCCAAAGAAAATGTGTGTTTGGAAAAGGTAGCAGATTTTTTGCCCCCAAAAATGTAAGTCTTTTTAAATATTAGCGCGCCTCAATAATACATCAAGCCACATAATTTGACTTAGTATTCATATCCATAGCACAAATACACTTTTTTAAAATCCCTAATAGTAAAAAAAAACAAATCTTTTCAATCACTGCCAATGCTATGGAGATGACAAAATGGTTGCACCATGTCAAAATGGTTACTTAACACTCTGTTAAGTTAAATTAAATAATTTATTCAAACACATTATTGTTCACAGGCCTTTGGAAGCATGCAAAGTATCCAGAATAAAACCTCAGATTGTGGCTATGCGTCAGCTTTTCCATAGCAAAGACACATCAAAAGGGGTGTTTGGAAAAATAAATAAAGATAATACTGATGTGGGATATGCAGGCAAGAGACTCATGGGAACTGGATTCACTAGTTCATGGACTGTCATCAAAGTAGTTCCTGTGATTTGATCAGTTTGTGGTCTGGGAGCTCACCAGTTTATGGATCTGATGAGGCAATTCTTCTCTTAAAATGTGTTTACAGCAGTGCCCAATTCTTTCCTTTTGTGTCATAGCTGTCCACCTGCTTAACTCAGTGAGGTATGTTCCACCTGTTTTGTTGCTTTTCACAAGTGGGGACCAGGTTAAAGAGATCAGTGTGAGGGTTTTACGAGGGATTTCACACCTGTCTTTTTACACGCATGTCGCGTCTGTGGTTGCATCACCATATTTCAGAAGTCATCGTATACAACATTCTTTCCATTTCATCATCATTTCATAGGTTTGTTTTCACCTTCAATCAGCAATAAATTGAGGTGGTGTAGAATATATAAAATTAAAAATTAAAAAAAAAAATTACCTATTTATTATTCCAAACATCAGCTGTTAATGTGTCTTTGCTTTGAAAAGTTGACACATTAATGCGTAATTTTGCTTTTTCATTTTGGACACTGCCAATAAATTATTAAAATGAATCACAAATAGCAATATCAATAAAAAGGTCCCACATGAATGTAATTCAAAGGTATTTCATTACCATATCCATCCATCCATCCATCTACATGTCTGTGAATGAGCGACAGTTTTTAAGAATTGCAAAAAAAAATATGAAGGTAGAACTATAAGCTTGAATCACTCTGATAATAACATTTCTTACATGCAAAACCATTTAAAAAAAAAAAAACCCACTAAAATAATGTTAAAATGACAGTTCTAAAAATACAATGAGGTGTACCTCAAGGCAACACAGTAAAAAGGTCAGGGTCACATTAAGTGTCTACAATTTAATTTTCAAGAATGTAATGAAAACCATTTCCTTCTGGGTTTTTGGGCTAGTTGGTTTGGGGGAATGTAGAATTGGACAGTATCAATGCACAAGGCTTGAAACACTGTCTGAAACCATCATCATAGTTCACATTCTGCAACTTTCCATCAAGCAGGAACCCTCAGAGTTCCCTGGAAGGGGAAGTTTGTCATGTGAAGAGTATTTGTCATCCAAGTTGAATAAAAGGACAAAGGGCTATTTCCCACTTAATCAATCTTAAAAGAACATCTAAAGAGGTTTAATATTAAACTGTTGCACTCTAGATGTTCACGAATCACAGGTCACCCTTAGATTCTGAGCTGGTTAAGTTCCACGCCCAAATGCAGGGTAAAGTGTACCAATGTTTGGCTTCTTTCAGACCGCATTGTGCACAGATGCTCACTTTTCTTTTGTTTTACAAGGAGTTGCCACAAACACTCAGGCTTGAGTTAGCACTTCTGCTAAAACCGCAACAGTGCACGCAGCTAACACTGACCTGATTCTTTGTAAGCAGCAGCAGGTGTGGGATACCAAAGTGGTATGCGCAGCTGCACAAACCTTCTGCTTGGGTACAAGCACCTTTCACTCAGTGTGCATCGAGTAAAACCACAGGAATCAAGGTGTTTTTGAATGCTACACATGCTAAGGCCACATTAATCTAGATATATTTGAAAATGTCGGTTTCATTTCAAAAGGCTATCTATCCACACTAATGTTTTTAAGAATTTTACAAAAGTTGCTTGCCCACACTGAAACATCTGAAAATGCTTACATCAACTTGCTGTGTATGCGTAAAATGTTATAAAAGCTCACAGAGAGACCAAACATCGTAATATTCTCATGCTATTTTTCTGGCATGATCCATTTTATTAGCAAAATATCCCACCACTTACTTGTACGTCCAAGTCGCACTCAAGTTGCCATTCCATATATGATCTAAAACGTCATCATGTTTCGCCGCAGGAAATCAATTGTGAGCAGAATAATAAGAGTAAGATGATTGTATGAAGTATTTACCTTATAAGTACCTTATAAGTACATTTATCTTAGGAAAGTGAATAGCAGGCAAACAATGCCAGTACAAGCATAGATGTATATGGGTACAATATGCGTCACATGACTAAACATGCGTCATCGTTTTTGAATACCTCCATTTTTTACAGTTCACACTACAATGTGAAAACGGCGTTTTCAAAGGTAACCACTTTCGCAGGACAAAAAAGCTGGCTCAGTGTGTGCGAAAGGCCAAAACATTGAGAAAAAGATGTGTTTTCAAATTTATCCCGATTAATGTGGACGTAGCATAAATGTCCTTGCAATTTCCAAACCCCAGTCAGTAAGGTTATTCATAGTAGCACAACAGAAACCGAACTATCAAAACAGAGCGGGTCTGCCCGAGGACTCAATGGGAGATGGACACCAACCAGAGGAAGATAAAGTGCTGGAATCCACATGATGTAACACCGAGGCACGAAGAGAGGGGGCCCAGATGCTTTTGCAAGGCGCCTGATTTTCGTGTTTGCAAGGAAACTATGGCAACAGAGGGGGAAACCCACCCAGCTGTAGGGCTGAGTTGGGCTCCGAGCCCTGGAGTCGACAGAGTGCTGGTTCTCCAATCAGAGGCTTTCCCCCTGCGAGCCAAGGCTGGGTTTCATCACCGAAGAGTCCAGGACTTAATGCACAGCAGATGTGTGGCCAACAGGAGTTGGCAGCTCTTTGACAGCACTGGATGGAGCAATTCCCCTCCTCCCCTCACTTCTTCATCTTCCCCTTAGGAGAATGCTGTGTGCGGGCTAATGTTCGGATCCTCGCAGCATTCTTAGGAACTCGCGATGCGCTCTGTTATAAGAAAACATTCAAGAAAGATTCAACTTTCAGTGCGCGACATGCCGCTTTATCAAACTCCTGGCAGGGGCTTGCGAACACTCCCACTCGGACGCATTCTTCTGCTATCAATCATGTAGTTCCAACGAATGAACATTTAATAAAATGTGACATGGAGGTACAGATATACAGCACATGACTCTGCACTGCGCCAACCCAATCAGAACTTACTTATCGCTATCATCACGGTTTGGCCGAGGTCGAAAAGCACGCTATCTTCGCATATGGAATGTCTCAAGACAAACGATTCTACCGGGACTGCCAAATCAGTCAGAGTTAGTACCAGCTCGTGGTAGACTCCTATTGCAAAACCTCCAGCTGTTACCCATTATAATCCATGCTTGTGCAAAGGTAATAATATAGTTGGTAAACAAGCACGTCTACTGCTGGATTACAAAAATGCGAACTGAACTGTTGACAATGAGAATATTTCTGTAGATTCATTTACATGCGTTTTAAAAGTACGATTTCAGTTGGACTTAAGTAATAATTCTTGGTGCTTTCACACTAGCACTTTTGGTGCGCACCCAGATTCGACTGACACCCGCGAACCGTACCAGAGTCTGTATAAAAAGGGTGGTCTGGGGTAAGGTTCATGTGAACTCCGGTACGGTTCACTGCTGATATGAACCCAATCATACTAAAACGTGGAAGTGAACTGCTATTGATGACGTATGATTCAATAAAACTGTGTGAAACTGCTTTGGTGATGCAAACCTACTGCGTTTCGGGCCCAAATAATATAATGTGAACACAATCCAGTGGGGGCAGGGGAGGGGGGAGCAATTGAACTGGGTTTTGGAACAGGCAGTCAAACCAAGTGCAAGAGCACCTTTATTGTTGCTATGCCGGGGTCAAGATGTATATAGTTACGGCATCTACCAGCTAACTAGCCCATACTGTCCAGCCAAACACTGTCTGGGTGGTTAGCATGAGCCGGTTAGCCAACATTTTGCTGCCAACATTTTTCTTTTGGGGCAATGTTAATTTTTTTTTTTACATTTTTTTTTTTTTAAAATGAAGCAGACTTGCATTTTTTCATCTGCTTAGGAGCCATTAAATCATATACTTCTGAAGGGACCCGCGCTAGCAGAGTAACTCCCATTGAGACGAATGGGAATGCTAACGGATACTTTTCTACAGGTATTCTAGACCACATTGGTTGGGACGCTCAAACAAACAGAGGAACGTTGAAAGCGCCACAGAGCCACGGGGTTTACAGTCTTCTGGGAAATGAACCTACAAATGGCTTACTTATAGTACATTATTATATAAACTATGGAGTTAAACTGAGTGAGATCACTTCCTACAAAAACGTACACTTTATTGTCATATTCCCAATTTTTTTGTTCATTTCCCAAAGAATACAACATAATTGAGGGTCTATAGTGCATGAACTTCAACTTCACAGGAACACAGAAAACAGCAGGTGCTGCAGAATGAATGAAACCACTAATCAGCGCTTTGCAATAAAGTTTTGTTTCATTTCTGCAGCACTCACATCGACTCACTGAAAAGGCCTAAACTCTCAACACAAGTCTCAGACCAGCCCTGAACGTGGGTGTATGGTGCGTATAAAACCTTCATGGCAATTTGCGATGTTTATCAATCCTGAGGAAAATGACTGCTGAGGATTGGTATGCTGATGCAACGGACTGGGACGTAGTAAAAATGTGTGACATGTGGTGAAGCAAAAGGGAAAATGGAGGTTGAGCTCTTAGCGAATTGGGTTTTAGGCAGAATCGCCTTGAGAAATGCTTGTTTTTCTGCATGACTGTGGATTGAGATCTTACCACAGAGGAGATTCAGAGCGTCACCATGCTTCCACAGAGACACCAACATCTGTCAGGCCCACTTCCTTCCAAAATAATGTCCATCCACACAGATACAAGCCACCAAAACAAATGCTCTAAAGAAAACAAGAGAGACTGCGTTTCATTTCATTCAATCGTGTAAGCAGGTGAACACTGATAAACATTTAACATCTCATATTACTGCCAAGATATCAAAGCTAAAAGAACAAAAGGCATAAAATCACAATGAAACAAACAGCTTTCATGTTCAAGCTATACAAAAATGCCTTTGTCTTTAAGATAAGTCACATTTCCCTCACACACTACTGCCAATAGAAAGAGCCTGACACTTGAGTCCTTTAAAGGGGTGGTTGATTATGATTTCACTTTTTTTTTTACTTTAGTTAGTGTGTAATGTTGCTGTTAGAGCGTAAAAATGTCTGCAAAGTTACGCGGCTCAAAGTTCAATGCAAAGGGAGATATTTTCTTTTACAGAAATCACAACAAACGGCTGGTAGGGACTACAACGAGCTTCTTCCCAGGTTTGTGACATCACAAACCCCAAAATTTACATAAACCCTGCCCCCAGGAACACACAACAAAGGGGGTGAAGCCATGTTGGGCTGCTTTAGAGAAGAGGAAGAGTTGTTGTAGTAAAGTGTTTGGCCATGCCGTCATTTTACGCCGGACTGCTTCACAAACGAGGGTCAATTCAATGCTGGATTTGCACAAAAGATTAACATAACAGCACATGCTAGTCGATGCCGTTAGTCTGAATCTACTCCACAACAACTACATACATGTATCCACTAACCGTTCAGAAACATCCAGTTGCTTTCTAAAAGTTGTAACTTCTTCCTGAGTCTCTCCAGTGTCCGACTCCGGTTTGAACAATGTAAGGCTGAACACCGTTACTGACAATCGTTATTTTGGCTGTGTGAGATTCTCCAGCTTTGTTGTTGTTGAGCAATCGAAGTGCGAGATGTTAAAGCTCCGCCCTCTTCTGGAAAGTGGCTGGGAGCAGCAGCAGTGACACACACAAAACGGTGTGTTTTTGCTCACACCCAAGTAGGGGCAAATTTGACAAGCTATAATAAATGATCTGTGGAGTATTTTGAGCTGAAACTTCACAGACACATTCTGGGGACACCAGAGACCTATATTACATCTTGTGAAAAGGGGCATAATAGGTCCCCTTTAAGGCCTTTTACACCTCTTATCTTCAATCGGATCACAAGTAGACAAGGGAGAAACATTCCTATTTACACCAGGTGTTTTAATCCATCTCTTTTGTCCACTTTTGACCACTTCTGTTCTAATTTCTTCGAGGGGAGGGTCTATGGGCGGGTAAATCTGTGGGCTTTCAGATCTTTTGATCTAATGGCTGAAACAAGCTCATGCAATTTACATATGAACGCGACTGTAGACAACAGGAAAAAACATATGGAGAGCAGAAGCTTTCGTTTGTGCTCTGATAGCCGCAAGACCACGGCGAACCCGGTGAGTTAGTGTTAGAAATCGGGAATGTTGAGAGAACATGTTATGCTTGATACGTTTTTCGTAAGTTTAAATCACGCTTCCCATAAAGTTTAAGCATGAGGTCAGTAGGTGGAGAGTAGGTGGACTTTTGCACTGTTCAAATGCATTTGACCACATAAGTGTTTAACAAAGCAATCAGGTCAAATGCGTTTTTGACTACCTCTGGAAGTGGTCGAAAGTGGACAAAATGTTTTTCAAAATGTTTTAGACCCTGTTTACTGCACTGACGAAAATGCTTCATACCAGGTGTAAACAGGGCATAAAAGAACCAAACTTGCACATCCTTCAGTGACCCAAGTGAAACCAGTTTCCTGTGCATTCACACTGTACCTGGACCCTTTTTGGAACCTAGTAATACATTTCTGTTTCAATATCTTCACTTTCAGGCTGAAGTAGTCAAAACAGAAGAGCTTTAAGGAATGTTTATAATTCTCAGTCTATTAATCTTCTCATTACTGATCTGGTGAAATACTGTCAATAGATTTGAATGGGTGTTTGGCAGCAGGCAATGAGTGAAATAAAACAGATGCAATATAGGCAAACCACAATAACTTCATTTATGTGGGACATTTACCCACTGAAACATAGCATGCCAGTGCTTTATCAGCCTTTTGCCATTTCAAATTCAATTTAGATTAATTGTGCAGCCCTATTTAAAAGTAACAATTACAGTACATAGGAATGAATGTTATTATTTTACAAATGTGTACTAGCTCTAAGAGAGGCCCTATTGACAGGAATGGGTGTTTCCGTACATACGTTAGCACCGCTGTTTGTTACAATCTGGTTGGTTAAAAAGGGTGTAAGAGACGTTCAGAAGAACGGACCTCAGATATCTGCAGACGCAAAGTGAAAGGGAAGTGGTTACAATTCAAAAGGAAAACACAAACACACCTGCTTTCACTTACATTTTGAAGGAAAACAAAGTCTTATCATTGGTTGAAATCTGAAGCATGACAGCAGAGTCGTAAGATTTCTCTAAATCTCAAGCCAAAACAAATATCAACAAAAAAGGCTTAATAAAAACAGGAAACACTCAACGTCTATAGTATTAATTGAAATACTTGCCAAGCTTGTGATTGTTATGTACATTATTGGTAACAATTCAAGTGCACTTTTCTTGAAGATGAATGTTTGTGTTTTATTCTTTAATATCTTCTTAGGATAACTTAGTTCTTAGGACAACTTTGATGAACTTTTTTGATCTACTTCAAATGCTGACTACTGTATTTTTATTTTATTTTATAAAACTCTTTGGATGGTGAGGTTAATATCTTCACATTAAAGGTTGTCCACTTCACTGGACCTCATCACAATGATCCAGTTTTACGAGCAGAGTTTCTGCAAGATGTTTTCTCTGAGATAAGGTGACCACAATGACCATGGAAGAATTCATCTTGGCTTATGTTCAACTTATGCATAAGTTAGTTCAGCAGGAGCATACTTCAACAAACTCCACTGTAATCTCACTGCACTGACACAAGGTTAAAAACATGCATTTTCTTGACGCAACAAAACCAACATGAGCCTATAAACATCTGGTGTTGCTAAGCAACTTCTTTGTAAATCTAAAAACATTCCATGCTCACATGGGCAACTTAGGATTACGTTGTGCAGACACTTGGATGCTGACATAATTACCAAGCGAATGAAAGACATAAGCTCTGGCCCTGATGTAAGAGAAAAGCATATGATCCCACATAAACAGTCCGAGCCAAACATTAAGAAAGCGTTACATCAATGTTAGCATAAGCAGAACTGCCTGCTGGGATCTAAAAGTGCAGATTTTAAGCACAAGGTTTAAAAACACAAAGGTTCCAAAATGGGGTTTCCACAATGATGCCATAGAAGAACCATTTTGGTTCCCTAAAGAACCTTTCAGTTCTTAAAAGAAACAACATTTTCATGTTAAAAAAAAATCTAAAGAACCTTTTTCCACTATAAAGAACCTTTGTGTAATAGGATGTTAAGGTTCTTCATGGAACCATAAATGCCAATAAAGAACCTTAATTTTTAAGAGTCATCTGAATAATATCAAGCTTCCGTTTTCTACCTACCTTCTACTAACAGTTAAAAGGAAGTAATTACCGCTTCTGAAAGTCACCACGTTTCCGAGGGAGTGAAAAAGTGCCACATCTGTGCACGTTTCATTAGTGCAGTGAGCAATTTCAGGAACTTTCTGTTGCCGAATCATTTTATTGTGTGATATTGTGAGTCATTTTGTCACTGCTTCAGTTACTCAAACACCTTTGTGACTTTTCGATGATTTTCTTTGCGGAACGGAGGCCATTGCTTCACTTCTGATCTTCTGCAGAAAATACCAAAAAATACACTTTGTGTTCTGTTTGATGTCCCATCACACAGACGCTTAATTACGGTGTAATCACAGATCAGGGGACAGTCGGCTCGGAGCAGGAAGGCACTGTCAAACCCCAGATAAGTGGGACCTGCTTATTCAAAGCCCAAACCCCCCGAGAGAGGCCACGCTAGCGGTTTGAGGCCATTATATCGAGACGTTGATCTGAGCTGTAATAAGTGGCTGCAAGTGCCTTGAGGTCCCTCTGTTGTTGCAGTGCCGACCGACCCCCCATCTAGCTGACGTGTAATTACTGCTCTAATAAAACAGCCATTGGGTTTAAAGACACATGGCTGCCTGGTGCTTGCACGTGGAACACCCAGCTAGACCCTCCGCTGCTTTAGCCTTCACATCAACCCCTGTAACTTGTAGGCCATTAGTGGTATTGCTGAACAAATGGCTGCATACAGTTGACACACACCGACACTGTAAAAAATGAGTTTGTAGAGGTTCAAAATAAGTGAAGAAAATGGTTTGCATAGCTTTTGTAGGTGGATTTTTTTTAAAATGTTGTGCTTGAACTTGAAAAGTCAAGCTGCAGTGACTTTAAACCTGCCAACATTACAACAATTATCTATTTAGAATCATTCTAAAAAGATTTCTTAATTACAACAGAGATAATAAAATACCATACAATAAAATAAGATAAAAGAAAAAAAGAAAATATATAAAATGAAAATAAAATAGGATAAAACAAAAATAAGATATAAATAAGATAATAAAATAAAAATACAGAAAATAAATAGAAAAATAAGATAAACTAGAATAAGATAAATAAAATAAAATACAAAATAGGATATATGAAATGAAAATAAAACAAAATAAAAATAAGATTAAAAAGGAAAAAACCAAAGTAAGATATAAGATAAAATACAAAATAGTAGAAAATAGGAGAAAATAAAATATAAAAATAAGATAATAAAATGTAATAACATTAAATAAAATAAGATAAAAAAATTTAAAATAATAGGAATACGACAATACAGTAAAAAAAAGCAAATGCAATAAAAAAATATATATATATATTGTTCTGAGGATACACTTAAAAAAATACTTAGAAAATACTTAGTTTTAAACTTCCAACAACAACACACGAACAGTCTTGAGACAAAAAAAAAAAAACCTCAAAAAAACCTTAAAAAGCAACACACAGATCTCAACACTAGACACACTATTGGTAACAACCAACTATATGATCTTTTTAAGTAGAGAAACAAGCTCATCCTGACATCAGAAGACAATATGTTTCTTAACATGACAGCAAAGTCAACAACAGTGTGAATAAAACTAGCAAACATTCAATGCGGCCATATTAATTATTCATGCCCCAGTGCATGATGGGAAAGGAGTGAAGGGAACTGAACCACAACACTTTTTCAGTGCTAAAAACCAACTCACCTGCTGTCCGATGTGATTTTTAACTGCAGCACTTTGTTGTTAGCCTCCAAGCTAATTCCTAATGTTATTTCAGCTTTTATACTGCACGCTTGATATCATTGTTGACCTATAGTACTGGAGATTTATTATTTTAAATATTACAGGCAACACCATTATACATTCTGCAACCATTGTAGCAATACCTTATTTCAAGCGAGATAGAAGTGAATTCAAAGAATACAAAAGCACATCAGGCCTTTATGCAAACCACAGAGGAAGTGTTTATCGTTTTACTCCTCTGTGTTATTTATCATACTTTTATTTCCTTCACATTCAAAGTATAATCTTGGAAGATGGAAATTATAAATCCAAAGTGTTTTGCAAGAAACCCCTCACAGAGAAACCCTAACCAGATGAGTTCTCTGACACAACAAGAAGTCAAAAAGCATGATCATGTTTCCATTGTCTTACAAATGTGACAACTATTGACATTAGCATCTCGCTGAGAGTGTGCAGCTTTGGGTGTGGGGCACATGGTTGCTACAAGAGCTGGTCTGCACTGAAACTGAGGTGCGGTTTAACAGACCACACATCCTGTAGATGCACACGCTGAAAACCCTCGCACACACAAAACATGCAGCGAGTGCACCAGGCTGAAGTGTGAACCAATAGTACAGGGAGGCCTAGTCTATCTGATCAAGCATTGTGCAAAACCACAAAATGGTATACCTGGTTCACACTGAAAATGAAAAACACAGCTTTACAAAAGCTCGATCCGTTTACTACACCCCGTCTGCATGATAAGAGAATCAAACTGTCACACATGCACTTTGCTGTGGGGCTTTATCCAATCGATTTTCCAAAAAACATGAGTCCGAAAATCTGAAAAGGTGATATTTGTTAACCACTATCTGATGTAACGAAGTATGACACACCTTTTTCACTTCCAGCGTCATAATTTGGTTTCCTTTCAATGCTCATGCATATGTGCTCGTCCACATAAAAATTGGTAACATTTACACTCACAAATCTATGTGCTAGAGAAATCTCGAACAAAGCGTTTGATGGATAAAAATGCGTTAGAACCGCTTTGTTTGAAATCAAGTGGGAATGCAAATGGCCCACCTCACTGAAAACAGGAATTGGTCAATGGATGTTAGAGTGCGTTGCAACAACTTTTGGTAATCGAATTGAGGTCGTCACTTTCACAAAGCATCACATCAATCCTCTACATCCTCGAAATGCACCAATCCCACAAAGCGTTGTCTCAAATGATGGAAAATTCCATCAATGGTGGGGAAAGAGTTCATTTGTTTTGAGAATTTTCCTTAAAAAATCCTTAAAATGTTTATCCTTACAATATCCAGAAAAATGGAATGCAAAAACACGTTTGGTGTGAATGGCCCTTAAAGGTGTCTATACAGTAAAGAACTGAGCACTTGATGGGAAAAAAAATACATAGAAACCATTTTGAGGATGTGGAAAAGCCCCATATGTTTGAAATCAAGTGGTAAATACCAATTTGGAATTCTAAAAGCACAATTGGGCCAGAACCTGATTTTACCAAGTACAACATGTTCCTGGATCAGCATCTTTGTTGATCCTGGAACAACACTGCAATCAACCAATCAGATTTGGGGGACAGGTTTACAGTTTATGTCAAGTTTAGACTCTCCAAGCTTTCATGCTTGTGGTTGCCAGATTTCAAGTGTTTAAATCCTCCAATTAGAGCTTTTCTGTTAAAAGGATGCATTTTCTGCATGGTGGTTTACTTAATCTTTGCAATCTGGCAACCATGTACACATGCTCTCTCTACACTGTCAACTAAAACTTGACTAAACAAAAACAGAAGGTTGACAAAATATAAAAAAACTAAAAAGTAGGCCTACATTTGACAGAACTAAGACTAAAGGGAAAAAAAATAGCTGACGAAATTAACACAACCTTGCAGCACCTTCTGTAAAGAACCTTTTTCCTCATAAAGAATCAGTTCTTTAGTTGCCTTTTAGGTGAGCAAAAACGTTCTTTGTTTCATTATATGTTCTTCAGATGGTTGTAGGTATCATTTGACAACAGAGCACCAGTGCATAGATGGTCTTCTAAAGCAGAAGGCCTGATTTACATCATCAGCTCTTTAGTAGTGTCTCCAAGACCTGAACGTGCATGTCAGCTAAGGCAGGGAGATATCGAAAAAGTGCATTGGTCAGTGAGAACTACTGTATTAAAGAATCAATGAACTGTACAAGGTTCTCCAATGACATAAAACTCTAATGCTGGAGCTTTGAAACATTTAAGTGTTGAAACAATATTTTTGTTTACATTTGTGAAAATGTTTGATAAGGGACGCACATTGGTACATGCCCACTAGGCATTGAATCAGCCCCAAAAATGTCGGTCAATGAGAGAATATTTTTTTTTAAAAAAACACAAGCCTGGCATGTCGTATTTCAAACATAGCATGCCTCAACAATAATCCTGGAAAACCATCAAGAATGGCCTGGGAGAAAAACCGCAGAACTTGCTGTTCAAATGTGCACGATTGTGCACGAAGAGTCTATAATTCATGTGAGGCGAATGTGTGTCACTACATTCTGACGGGAGGGAAAGACATACCACACTGCATTCCACAATAATAATGTGCCTTCATAGAGTACAGTACATAGAAACAAAACAAGACAGCAAAAATGAATGGTGGTACACAATGTACACAATGTACACAACACCTTAATTGAACTTAATAAATGGTTCACAAGGTGCCAATGGAAAAAACAGCCTGCATGGTGTTTGGGCACATAACATGCACCTATTCAATTCGTATCGCGATTTACCTTTATCATGAAAACATTCGTGATATTTCTGAACCTTCCAAAGTAGTAACCTGGAGGGTCATGTAGCTCAGGAATGTCTGGTGAATTTGTGGTTTGGGCCATCCATTTTAGGTTTATACATGACATTACAGTCACAACGTAGACGAAATGAGTTCAAAGCCGGAATAGAAAGGGACCTGTGTGTAAGCGCAGGCTGGTATATTTACGCAGCTGGCAAGATTTAAGGAAACGCGGACACGTTTGTGGTCAGGCTGGCGTATAAAAACTTGCCTGGTTTTAGAGACTCAACTCTCTATTGTAACTCCCTCGCCTTCTTTGTCCATAATTCCTACTCCTGCATAAAAAGGAACTGGATTTTGGCAGCCCACCATGGCAATTCCTGTGGCTTTAAGACTTATAACAGTGAAACAGGGAGATGTTGAAATTACACAAACGCTGCCAGGTTCGACTGCAAAACATTTCAGCCCAAGCTTATAATTTCCCAATCCACCGTCTCTGGATTCATCACTCACAACACAATTCTGTAATGTTCTCATGGTATCACTTCGACGAGGAGGAAAAGAAAAGTTGTTTGGAGATTGATTGAAATTGCACGACTTTAATTTATGTTTTGGTAAAGTTACAGCTGTGACCGGCCTAAAGTATGAGAATGGACATAGTCCGTTTTCTCCAAGGGCCACAGAATCAACACCATATCAAAACCTGTAAACATTTTGAGGCCGTAAAATAACAAAAATTAGGAACATGCTATCCAGAAGCCACTGATAAGTTTGTTGTTTCATTTTCACGGCCAAAATGGACTGGACATTATGAGGGAGAAAAAAAAGTTTTTCTTGATTAATTGCTGTAAATATCTTTACTGCAAACATATTTCACAGCCAACTTCGCAAATTGCGCTCATAACGCACGACCTGCATGATGTCAAGTGTTAACAGGCTATAAATTGGCCGCCTCTCAGGAGAATTACCAAACCAATTAAATCCACATGAACCGACGAGAAAAAAAAAAAAAAGAAAAAAACAGAATTGGAAAAACTCCTCCACGGAATACAATCTATCTTACGCTGTCAACTCCTCCTTCATCCTTGAGGAGATGGAGGCTACGATGAGATGTTTATGAAACTCCTTGTTGATGTTGACCCAAGAATATACAGACATGCATTTCTGAGTATCCTCAGTAAACAAAGTGGTTTTGAAAGTGTTTTAGCTGCAGTCTTCACCAGGGTGGTACTTAAAATCAATGTGAATTTGTTTGCAACTCATAATGTGGTGTATTTCCAAATGAAAATTAAAAGGATGTATGGTGGGACTTGAAAGTGATAGGATAGTGAAATCGGATGGGGGTGTTAAGTGGAAGTCAGATCGAATCTTAAATACTAAATGGCTATTTTGTTATTTGTAAACCTTTAGCCTACTCATTGGTATTCTTAAGTATCAGTACATAACCATTATTGTACATTTGGATATATGCTGCTACATATGTACATACAAATACATAGACTCTATATTCTCCTTTTTAAATTAAAATTCGTATTGATGAAGGGGTACTTACTGATAGGGTTGTGGCGGTACATGAAACAAAAACATTGGGAAGCACTGTTTTAGGAGAAATAAATACTGTTAGTGACAGCATGATACATAAATGGTCTCAGTTTGAGTTCATAATTAATCTAAAGGCTCAAAAAACATGTGTTACATGTCAAACTCCCTCTCAGACAATCACTTGCTCCACTGAAATCTAATCACACAAATATGTGGCATGATTTTAACTCTTTTTCCTTTTGAGTCAGTGCCTGGTCATCACAGCGCTATCCTTCCCTGATTGGCTCTCAACAGCCCGCGTGCAGGCAGGAAGCCGAGCCAGGCTTGCTTCCTGAGCGTCCGAGAGAGGAAGCCCTGTGATAGGCGAGAGGGAGTGGGGTTAAAAATAGTTGCGTATATAAAGGCCTGCTCAGAATCCCATTCCGTCTCAAACTCTCACTTGCGCACTTTCTGGCAGGACTCTCGGTTTCCTTCTCTCTCGAAAGCAGGGCCCAGGGCAGCCGCAACGCCGTCCCGCTGTGAAGAAAGAGCAGGTGTTTCCCAGGGTTTGACTCAAGCAGCAAACTATGCATTACACTGGATAACCAAAGCAAGAAAAAAACTTTTTCCAAATAAATGCTTGATGCCGAGCGGGTTACTTGAGCTCAGTTCACACGCAAAGCATAATACCTTTTCCAAAACTGCATATCATATGAAAGGGAAAGTGAATGGACTTGTTCAACTCTTCAAAGGCCAATAACTTGGTGTACCATGAAGAAACTCCAGGGCACAATTTTCATTATCCATTGGCAGTCGCGTGACAAGTTGATAAACTGATAAGAATCAAAGATACCAACACATAAAACAGATAAAAGACGGAAATCAAGAGGTATTTCTCTATATCTCTTTGTCGGAACAGAATAACTATAATTAAGCATCTATAGTTCAACATGCCAAGCAAGAAGACGGCAAATAGGCCCGTACACACTATATAAATAAATAAAAAGTTCAGAAAGACTTTTCACAATGATGCCATATAAAAGAACCATTTTGGGTTCCCCAAAGAACCCTTCAGTGAACAGTTCTTAAAAAACAAAAAAAAACAAAAAAAAAACATTTTTCTTAATAATACAAAGAGCCTTTTTCCACTTTAAAGAACATTTTGTGCAATTTAAAGGTTCCACACTCTTAAAAATAAAGGTTTCAAATGGGGTTTTTGCAATGGTGCCATAGAAAAACCATTTTTGTTTCTCCAAAGAACCTTTCAGTGAACAGGTCTTACAAGAACCTTTTTATTTATTTTTTTTTAGTGTGGAGAACATTTTAATAATCCAAAGAAACTTTTTCCACTATATGTGCAATTGAAAAGTTCTAGACTCTTAAAAATAAAGGTTCTTTTTATTTGCATCAACTTTTAACAACAATAGAACCTTTACATTGGCCAAACGGTTTTTCAGATTATTAACATTTTCTTTTCACAAAGTAAAAATGGTTATTTTAAGAACTCTTGACTGAAAGGTTCTTTGGGGAACCCCCAAAGGCTCATTTATAGCCTTTTCTCACAGCAGCTGCAATAATTAAACTTATCATTTTGGTGGCTGATTGTAATCCAAATAGGTCCAAATGACAATCAACAATGACAACTGGAGATTCACCTGTAGTCAAAAGCAAAAGACTTCGGACTGCGGAGTGGCTACAGAAATTGAAATCTACGGGTTACACTAACACACACTAAATACACTGTAATACACCAGTGTGGTGACTGACAGCAAACATTAAACTCATCCCCGCAGAGGAGCCATGCTGATGCACAACCCACGTAAAGATGACAATTCCACAAATAACTGTAATTGCAGGTTTCAAACAGAGATGGCGACAAAGAGGCAAAATTTACTGCAGCTTTAAAGGTTCTGCATGGAACCATAGACGCCAGTAAAGACATGCCAAGTTTTTTTTGTTTTTTTTTTTGTTTTTTTTGTCGTTTACCTGTACAAGGGTTTACCTGTACAGGTGGAATGTGAGGGTGTGTCGGAAACTTCCTAAATGCAGGATCAGAGCACAATTAGAAACAGACATATTAAAGTGTGATCCATTCAGTCCTAAGGGGAGAACTAGTTGTACTATACAATAAAACTACACCCTTTTCTGACATTTCTGAGGCCTTGTCAATATTCTCCGTGCCCAAATAACATACTGTACTTCTAAATTGAGCTTTTGAATCGTATCAGTTTGTTCCTGGAAAGGTGCAAAAGAAGGATCAAAGAGTAATCGCAGTCACAACACGTGTTGGTATGTTCAAGGGAATAGCATTCATTTCTACTTTGAAAGGTTCACATCATACACGGCTTGCACCTAATTTGAACTCTCATGCATAACGTTCTCACCATTTGCATGTTATTTTTGATGCACAAAAATAGAGAAGTGATGTAATTTCACACAAACCACCATTTTATGTTTTCTTTTGCATTGTGGGTGACTGGACCTTGCAATTTGCCGGAAGCTAAAAATAACTATTCGTAGACTAGTACAGGTAATTTGCCCGATACCTGCCATTGGGGGGAAATCCCAGCCTCCCCAGGTCTATTTGCAAATGAAAGGGGTTTTAAGAGCTTAATGGAATGTGTTTTGTTTAGAGCTTGATACTACATATACATTTGGAGCCTGAAAGGGTGTTAAAAAGCACCAAGAGTCATGTTATTGTTAATGTTTCGGTCCAATGATATGCAAATCCGATAAAATTGTGGCTTCGGCTGCAGGTGCAGGAGTAACATAACATCACACACGCTTACGTCATGACTTTAAAGAACACAGCGTCACTTTAACAATGGCTTTTTATAAAGTCTATAATTAATCCCAAGCTTACATTTGTGAACAAAATGTAGTTTAGTGTCTAAAAAGAGTTGATGTATTTTACACAAAGCCGTAAAATATAAATGAAATGGCAGACTTGTGTTGACTTCTTGTTTGCCCTTCTGAAAGATGTTTGTCTCAAATTTCCATAAAGCCACTACCGATTTTGGTACATATAATATTTAAAGTTTATTTTAATAATATTTCTTACACACACACACACACACACACACACACACACACACAGAGAGAGAGAGAGAGAGAGAGAGACAGAGGTAAATCATTATCACAATAGCCTACTTGTTGTAAATATGTCAGTGGTTACATTTGCTAGCAGTAGGAAAACAAAGAGCCCCATTTTGAATAAGTAACTGATTGGTTGACATCATCAAACTGCATATTTCAAAGTATAGTCAGATTAAAGTAAAATAAAAATGCATTTTTATTTATGATGTCATAAAATGTACAAAATCATATTGTTTCCCCCAGCATTTGCTTTTTAAAAATATTAATGTGATTTCACAAAACTGAGCAAAGTCTAACATAAAACACTTTACTAACTGCTTTAAAACTTTTTTTTAGTTTTATTTGGGGAATGGATGGAGTAAAATACATGTGTTCACTTATCTGGAAAAAAAGGGATTAAATGGATTAATTTTATCTGCTCTTGAGCCAGCACATTATACATTATTAAAATGCAATAATGCCCGATGCCATAATCCCCTTTGTTATAGCCTACGTGTCTGGAGGGCTCACAGTGGCGCGCGCAATTGGTATCGACACTTTTCATCTTTAAACAACGTGTTAATGATGTGTATTTTTCTCCCATTCTGTTCTTTTTCTCCTCAAAGGCAGGAGAGAGAGAAGAGGAGGGATCTCTCGCATCATGTTGTACTCGTTTAACTCGTTTTACCGAGGGGGCGTGGAGTGACTCCGGTGATTTAAAGAAGGAGCCCGTGCGCTCTCACCATCCAAGACGAAAGGCGCACAAGCCGGAGAGCAGCAGCTATATAGCGGGGCTAAAATTAGGGACGGATAGTGCGTATTTCCTCCGCTTCGTACAATTGGTCCAGCTTCTACTGCCGTGATATTTATAAGATAAGGTCTTCCACCACTCATACGTGCTGCATGAGTGTGAAACAGAGTGTAAGAGCAGAAACCGAGTTGTAGTGCACTACAACCAAAGTTTCTTGGAGGGATTGCTACTGGTCCCCGATTTTGAAACTTTTTATTTTACTGTGACGACTGGAAATGGCTTTGAGTGGAACAATTTTACCGTCTATTTCCACATTTTCGGCACAGAAGGAAAAATGCTGGGAAAACGTGAGTATTTCTTTTTATTTCACATCAATATTATTATTATGTAGTTCTTTTTACATACACATTTCAATAGCATTTGCAAGCAATTTCACGAAGTACAAAAGTTTTATTGCAAGTAAGTGCGCTAAATGTACAGTGTCCTCCCGAAAATAAATTGCGTTTGCCTGAGGACGTAACCATGGCAACAGCTGCTCGATTGTACATTGACTATTAATATATATAAATTATATATATATTTAAAGCGTCTTTAAGGTAGTTAACAGTTTCTATAAGACTGAGTTGAACCGCACTGAAAATTACTGACAGAAATTCTTGACCCCCTTAAAAGTTGTTAAATACTTAGCACACTAATTATACTATTTTGTGCATTCTTGTTCTTAAAATCTCAAAGTAAGTTTAATCAATCTGTTACATTGCAGAGGTGGAAGGATGAACTGGACAGGTCCATGCATCTCAGCTGCATAGCTGACATATCAAACATGGACAACCTCAGCAGAGCAACAGACGATGAAGATCTTGATAAATATCTGGATCTGGAGTTTATTCTGGCCAACACTGCGGGTTCTGATCATCTCGGACTCGGTATGGGAAGCGATTACAGAATGCAAGAGTCCAGAAACATGTACAACCCAACGGTGGCCCCCACCACATACTCAGTGCCCGAGATCAACCCGTCACCTCCACCGTATACTACCAGCCTCATGGCAGAGCTTCTGCAATCCGATGTAGACACCTACTGCCAGCCATCTCTGCCCAACAACATGCAGGGACGATTTCTGGTCAGGTCTGCCTTCCCCAATCAGGACATTTCGGAGTGTATCAAAGTGGAGCCCTGCATGGACAGTTATGGACCTGTAAGAGGAATGGTTCCTAAAGTCAAACAGGAGGGCAACGGTGCATGCATGAGGTCATACGAGCAGCCGAGACTGGCCAACTCGCCCCAGGGGGCAGGCAGCATGACTCCACCGCAGAGCCCTGCAGAGCTCATCAACACAGACTGTCAGTCACAGATGTGCCATGCGATGACATTCACGCAGTCTTACCAAGGCAGCACAGGGTTTCCCCATGCCGCACCTCCACAGATGCAGCTGCCTTATCCAAATGCACATCACTTCAGCGTGTGCGACGACGGGCTTGGGATGCCCAATGCCAACCAAAGAGTACTTCTGACACCACCCTCATCTCCTCTGGAGATGGATGCCAAACCAAAAAGGGGACGTCGCACCTGGCCGAGGAAACGGACAGCGACTCACACTTGCACTTTTTCTGGATGCGGCAAAACCTACACAAAAAGTTCCCACTTGAAGGCGCATCACAGAACGCATACAGGTAAATAAACATCTATGCCAATGCGGTGACATCGCAATTGACTGCTTTTTTGAAACTGAAATGTCATGATAATATTCGATTGCTGAAAATGAATACACATTAACGTACTTTGTTTTTTTTCTTCTCTTTCGCTAGGCGAGAAGCCCTACCATTGCAGCTGGGAAGGTTGTGGCTGGAAGTTTGCCCGTTCTGATGAACTGACCCGTCACTTCCGCAAGCACACCGGACACCGACCCTTCCAGTGCCATCTGTGCGAGCGCGCCTTCTCCCGGTCCGATCATCTCGCCCTCCATATGAAACGCCATATGTAGGAACGGACTCTTAATATTTGGACTAAACGCACTGAACAATGAACATCATGGATGTTCAAAGCAAGCATTTTGTCTGTACCCCCTATTTAAAGTATGAGAAAAGAGGAAACATGAACTGACTTGACCTATTGCTGAATCCTTCACAGTCTTTTGCATTGTAGCTGGTTCTACATTTCATTTCTTTACAGATTTTTTTTTTTAAGAAACAAAATATATTTTTCTTTTCCAAAGAGCTTTACAAATGCCAAACAAGTTCAACTCATGCTAGGCTGGACCTAAACCTCAAGACAGAACTGGAATCAAACAGTAAAACGTGTTTAAGTTAACATGATGTGCTATGGACATCACAACAGTGCCTTTTAATTCATGTATACATCTCACGAGTGCCATAAATACTCTTGGCATTTAAAAAAAAAAAAATTGTATGCTATTGTTTCAAGAAACTAAATAAGCTTTGTAAGACAATGTTTTCTTCTTTCAAAACTGCCTTAAAAGTTAACAAAAGGGTGTTAACTGAATGTTTGAAGTAATTTGTGCATTTATCGACATAAACAAAATTAAAAATCAGGGTCTTATGGTTGTTTCGTTTCTTTTTTCTAATGTATTCTTACAATTTGTATGTTGTTAACATGAATTGCAGACTGTCCCATGTTCGGATGACATAAGGGCTATGTGAGTTGTTCTGGACCAAACATTTTATGTACATAATTTATACACTGTAAATATTGTACTTAATGTACATATTAAACTTAATTGAGATATAAACATTTGTGTCTGTCGATATGTTCAATATGTTAGCACACCAATAAATCTTTTTTAATCCTTCAGACAAGATCTCGGTGGTATCACCCAAGGGTAGATGTTACAAGCCTTGAGGGAGATTGCAATCTTTCCCAGCTGCAACTTTGCCATGCCAGAGAGCTGTGGCTAGACCTATAAATACAAACATTACATTTACATAATTGTTGAGACTGAATATAGCCATGTCTGGGCAGAGGGCTACACCACATTGAAGAGAGAGATGCTTTGGAAAAACAACGGAAGATGTGGGTGAAGTTTCTGCTTCCAATTTCTTTTTTACAGTTGGGGTGAGAATTCAAACTTTACAGGCACTGTAAAGTCAATCAGATAAATACATATCAAGCTCAAGGGTAGCTGGCACCAACGTCTTTATGTAAATGTTAGTTTTGCACTAAATGTTCTTGATTAAACAAACAACTGTCCTCTGGGTGATTAAAAACACAGGAAAACAAAACCACTTGTATGTCTCTTAATACCAGTTGGTATATTCAGGTCACACAGCAGCAATCCAATCCAATAATGTATCTAATGGTGTGACACTAGTCCAAAAAACAAAGCACATCTTCGTATTGTATGATAATACTCTTAGACCTTTCTCTTGTGTTTTTCTGATCCCTGTGCAGTGGCATGGAAATATTATACCACTCACTTGTTTGAGAGGTATTCACTGCATGGTTATTTTGAGGAAATGAGGAACTAAAACTGTGTCAATGGATGGCTTACTTTGTGAAGTAAGAAAAACATTTTCATATCACTTTCAGGTTGGTCTCAGATCACTTTTCGGAGTTGCTGTATAGTTGATAAATCAGCCAGGCGAATATGTGCCGTTTCAGCTTACAACAATTCCCTAATCCTCCAATGAACCTCAGGTGTCCGCTGCAAAAGTTACATCTCTTGAGATATCCGAGACTTGACACTATTCACCTAGGAAATGGTTTTAACCTATATAAGAAACTGATAATGACACCAATGATGCATTAGGGTTATGTTAATTGCCTGGCTTCAAGCCAGAAGTCTCCTCGGATTTCATGCGGAAAGATAAAATCAAGATTCTTTTACGTTCTTGGAAGAGTGAGCGATGATATTATAATGTCTTGAGGGTATTCCTTATGCCAGAAGCAAAACGTTTAAAAAAAAAAAAAACACCACACTATAAATTACCTTAGATAGAAAACTAACCTGAATTCTCTTTAAAAATTTACCCATCAACCAGGGACACTAATTTAAGTCCACTTCCTGTTCTGGGATCAATCATTAGAGCCGCACCTGGAAAGATATAGATTTTTTTTTAGATTTACTCAATCTTAATGAATATAGACAAAAAGATTGTAATGGGAAAATTAATTGGAAGTTTGCAATATCACCCAACATCTTTTTGTCCATGTAGCTACTTTGGTTTCACGTGTGCTTTTGGTTCAGATTCCTTTGGAATACTTGGGAATGTCATGGGAAGAGTTTGCCACCTGCTGGACTTGCATGGGAATCATCTCAGCAGAAGATACAGTGACTTTCCTATTGTCCATTGTAAAACCTGTCAAAACCTTTTTATAATGATACTTCCCATGGAGCACAACATCAGGACATGATGTTTTGTACGTCATTTGCGCCAACTTGGGACAAACCATCAAAATCCATTCAAATTGCTGCATTGGGAGGCAATAACATTATATGTCAGTTCCTCAAAATCACCTCAGCACCAACAAAACAAAGACTGAAAAATGATAATCCCAATGGCTGAAGAAAAACCACATTTGTGCGACAACATAATGGAAAGTGGCCATCTGGCTTACATTTCCCAGCATACCTCTGCTGACGGTCCTGGTGGTGTGCAGAAGAGTGTCCGTCAGTGCACTGCAACATCCCCAGGGCAGCATTACTCGGTGGAGAGCCCTTGTTTCCAGGCCCTGGCCCAGCTGATTAAATACACAAAATCCAGCTTGGGTCGCTCACGTCTGGAGCTCTTCACGAGCAGATCGAGGTACGATTAGTCAACGCGCTGATTTAAATCAATACCCGTTCCGAGCAATTTTTGGTGTAGGAGAGGGCCAACATTTCCCAGCCAGCTGTCAATACGCTCAACTCTGTGAAAGGGTCCCCTCGAATCCAATCAACCAAGTGAGCGCACACAGGATCTTATTACCATGATGACCCCATCCAGACCTTCAACATGTACATGTGTGTCGCATTTAACATACTCACCTTGCTCTGGTAAAACACAAGATTATTACTGGCACACCTGGACCATCTCACTTGACGTAGCCATTATTCCCAGAAACTCCCTACATATGTAAGGAAAGTGTCAAGACATGCATTCACCAAGGTCAAAGATGTTTTTCATACACTAGTTATTAGAAAAGTCAAGCATTCCCAACAAAACTAAAATAACTACTGAGGCATGTGGAATAAACATCGGCAGTCAAATCTAGAATGCTCTTTCCAGTTTTGATACCCAAAGTTCACTAGCACACAAACTAAGTAAATACCAATCTCGGAATTTCCTGTTACAGTTAACATTCCGTGTGCAGGTTCTCTTGCGTTTCAGGATACAGTTTTCACTGAGCTACAAGGAAGTCTTCAAGAAATTAGAAACCATACAAGTATGACTCAGTCCTTTTGCATTCAGATTGGATTTCTGATTTTAGTAGTTACAATAAAGCAATTTAATATGCAGTTTAACATTTGCACATTAGGTCTACTGAGAAAAAACACAGTTTAACCCCAAAATAATGATCCCAACAAGATTTTGGACGCTGAAGTCGCACTTGATTTGTATGAAAGACACTGACATAAAATATCAAACCAAGTGCAAAACCATCATGCTACAACATTTTTCTAAGCCATTTTCATTACAATTTTAACTGGCCTGAAGTGTGAAGCCAGTTCCCTTCAAGTTCACACAGGAGACTAGTTCATCAGATTTAACTATGGACATGTTTTGACTTAAGGTGCAGTTACATTAGACTAAATATGTGAGATTACTTTGAACACAAAGAAAGCGGCCAAAAAAAACAAAAAAAACAAATTACAATATACTAAAAAATATCTATTGAGCCCACTGAGTTATGAATGAACAGCTCAGAGTTCAACAAACAAACCAAAACAGAACCAAGAAAAACAACTGAAACCTTTCAGAAAGTTTTTGTTAGATAAAGTGATTTGGTTTGATCTAATGCAGTGACAGTCACATGTTTTTAAGTGTCCAAATACATTTTGGGGTTGTTATATTAGATATTACACTGTTTGAATAGAGTGACGTATACATGCTTCAGAAATGTTATCTTTTGTTTATTCTGTGAAATCAAGGGACAACATACGGAGCATGAACATTTCCAAAGGAATCCAAGCATCACTAATCACTATCAATGCAGTCTGAAATCCTTAAAATGTTTCGAGTTACACATGTGCAGTTACTCATGTTTCATAGGACAAATATAACACATAATATACATGGTTTATGTATACTCTTATGCATTTCTCTATCGGGTTAATATCGGTCTTATCTACACAGGCGAGGGTTAAAGGCAGGCCAAAAAGGAATGCATTCAGCTCGAGTTTTATGGGACATATGCCCAAAATTATGACAGTAACTAAAAAAAAATATTCACTTTCATCATTAAAAAAAAAAAAATATATGGATTATAAAACAGGATATGAAAACATTAAATGAATTTACAGGTATTACAACAAATAAAATATACAAACTATTGCACAATGGAGGTACAAATACAGCATAAAAGGAGCGCTAACAAAATGTTTGCGGTTTGTTTTTTAGTTTGAATGGTTCTGTTATTTTTGTAACAGTAAAAAGCAGAAAGCCAGGACCAAAGCCCCCTGTATATGAATAACCCACTCTTGGCCTACATTACGTCATAAAACCCTTCATAGGCCAAAATCTGGCGTTATCTGTGTCTGGGACACAACGGCTTTTGATTCCAGTCCTGAAGACGTACGGTTTTGTTAAAAACGCGCAACTGACTAAAGATTAGTGTAGTACTGTAATCAGATAAATTAAGGTTCAAGAACCGTCATTGTGAGCTAGGCTCCATCTAATACATTTTACGCATTTTAAATAAGACAAAGTAACACTGTTTAGTGTGACACTAACGTGACCGAGGAGTGTCGAGCAGCTACTTGCGGTCAAAAAAACACAAGCTAATTGAGAGTCAAAAAAAAAGAGGAACTTAAAAAAAAAAAAAAAAAAAAAGTGACAAAGATAACGTAGCTGAAAGTTAGCAGTGTACTAGGATATGTCACAGTTTGTGTCCACAATTTTGCAAATGAGCATCAATCATTATGCAGAAAGATTTTACCTGTAATGACACACCACATTATAGATTCAAGAGTTATTCCAAACCAAAGTGAGGAAGAAACAGCTATTCCAATGATCCAAGGTTGGATGAGTGAATACAGACCATTCATGGATAAAACGTGTTAATAGTACCAGTTAAAGAGTCTACTGTTAAAGACCAGCAGATTGTATGTTTAAAAAAAACGTTGATATTAAGTTGTACGATAATTCAATCAATTAAAAAAAAACAAACAAAAAAAACAAAAAAAAAAAAAAACACAGGTTTGAAACGTGCCAGGAAGTACCATCACCAAAACGTTCAAGTTAGGACAAAGCAAACAGTAAACGACAACAGCAAATTGCCAGTTGTTGTTTTTTTAAAGAATCTAATGCGCCTGAATTCACAAAGTTCACATCGTCGCATTAATTTATTTTGGCTAATTTGATTGTGCTTTCAGCTACCAAAAGGTGTTTAGTAATCCTGACACTGTTTATAAAAAAAACCAAAAAAAAAACAGAAAATGCGACAAGTATCTCACATTCCATACGGGCCTGTTTACGGGTTCAAGCAAAAACTATATTACAAAATTAGTAACGAATTGAAAACGACAAAAATCGAAACAGCAAAATACGTTATCAGTTCCCTCATGGAGGCATTTGTTTTTTTTTATACAACCAAATATTACACCATAGTGCAGAACTCAACAATAAGGTTGGCTCTATAGTTGGCATGTGTGAATGAGTTTCAGGCCAGTTGACAAGTCACTTGCACAGTCCTTTTCACTGAAAATCTTAGACTTGTTGATCTTGTACATACTTTTAGGTAAAATGATAGATAGAAAAATAGATCAATAGAGTGACAGAATGATAGTATAAAATAACAATAGATAGAATGTAAAAACGATAGACGGATAGATGGATTTTTAAAAAAAATACAAAAAGAAAATTTACAAGATTTGTCAAAAAAAAAAAAAAAAAAACTTTTGTAGTGGGGCCCAAAAAAACCTTACTGTTAAGTCCTGCAGCGGTGTTAACCAGCTAAATCTTTTAACATGGTAAAATAAAAATTGAAAAATTCAGTGCAGTTGTAGAAGCTTTGCTGATCCTTCTCCTCTGAACAGTACTGTGAAAGAAAACAAGTTCACTTATGAATCAATCAGCTCTCTTAAACGACACTTACAGAATCACACTGTCTTTCGTTCAGCTTTCCGTAACGTCAAGAGCTCTTTACAGACGTTTAGTCTGCAGGCGCTGCTGTAATTCCAGTGTGTACTATACTGACTACAGCCAGAGCCAGTAAGTTATCATTTAGCAGATGCTCTTTATCCAAATCGACTTACAGTACGCTTACAGCGACTGAATTCAGGAAGAAACCTGGAATTAAGTGCCTTACTCAAGGGCTCGTAGGGAGGGAGTGTAGCGTCGGTAATTCAAGTTTCTGGTTCGACCCAGGATCAAACCGCAAAAGCAACTTTCTTAGTGGTTTCTCAGTCCCTTTTTTCCCCACCAGTGGAGATATTGATCTGCAGAGACCAATAATGGTCTTCAAATGTCCATGGCTCTGTTGATGCACATTCTCTCTCACACACACACACACACACACACATACTAATACACTTTAAATAAACTATATACTCCATCTGAGAGGTTAATGCAGTGCATGTAGAGTGAGTTAGCTGATTCACAAACCATAGGCCGCCCTCCTGCATGAACACAAAAGGATAGAGGTTGAACTGTCAGGGACTGTGTCCCACTTGCATGTATTTTATCTCGGTCCATCACGTACACACACACACAATCGTCACTGTAGTGTACAGAAGGGTGGATCTGAGGGAATGGCGGTCAGGCATTGGACATCTCGGCCTTGCTGAGAGCGATGGCCAGCTCCAGGTCTTCCTGTTCCTGCTGGCGCAGTCTCTTCAGCCGCTCCCGTTCCGCTCTCTCGCTTTCCCGCTTCGCCCACTCCATCTGCTGGGCTTCATTACCAAACTGGGCCGGAAAAACAGGAACACGCCACGTTAAGACCCATTGGTCCGAAATTGGGGATTGCACAGTGGTGTGAATCACTGAAGCTGCGGTCTGAACTGATCGGTACAGTGCTTTGCTTAAAAAAATCCAGTTTAAATGTACTAAATTGGTACATAGATTATACATATTTGCATATATATAAACAGCTACACAGATAATAAATCTTTTTATGCCACATTTTACCAAAAATGGTTTCAATCTTGGCACTGGAAGTCATCAAAAAACATCATGTGTAATTTCTGTGCCATTAGCGACACCAATCCATTTGACGTTGAATCAACCATGACGTGAATTTGGGGAAGGGCTATCAGTTTGTCCAAACAATGGAAGGCTGTTCGAAACTTTTTAATTTTCGCAAATCTGTTTGGTGCTGATAATGGTACAGAAAGGAATTTGCTCAATATCCGCTGATGAGAGATTGAAAATATAATTAAAATAAAATACTTAATTAAATCAAATCAAATCAAATCAAAAGTGCACAGTTTGATCTTGCGCGTGTACAAATGAAAAAAATCTAAGCATGCATGGCTCATTTTGAACATTTTCTTTGTCATATTATTCAGTGACCTTCATTTGAGATTGCAAAACAGCAAAAGGCAAGAAAGATTCACCACATTTTCAGACAGATCTTACCTTAATTCGCTCAGTTCCTGCAAGAGAGGAATGGATTTAAAAAAACACAAAAGAGATTTACACCAAACTACCACGCAACCATCCACTGAACTGCACACAAATGCCGATTGAACACCAACAGACCACTACCACTGATGACTCATGATGGACCTTTTTAATTGGTCATTAATAGCGAATGATGTCATGGACAGGAGAATGAACGTGCATTGATCTCATGCAGCAAGAAAATGACAGAAGGAAAAGACATTACAAAGCTTTTTCAATTGAGAGTTTCAAATCGTGTACAGTAATATATAGGCTTAATATATGCAACATAACATGCACACCAAGCTGACTACAGATGAATAAGAGCATTGCTAAACCACCCTGGAGGTCTTAAATTATTTTGTTTTTTGTAATATCACATACATAAACTCTAGCTACAAATTACATTATAATTTGTATTGAACAAATGGTTTAATTAAAAAAAAAAAAAAAAAAAAAAAAAAAAATACAAAATAATATAATACCACTGGTAATTTGCAAAAATGTTAATTTTTGGTCACGTATTAAATCAGAGATGGTTTAGCAGGTCCATTGCACCCAAGTCATTCACAGCAATACTAAGCACAGGAGGCAGGGCGGATGAAAATGATGCTATGTCAAACACTGTGGCTCTAGGATCAAGCGGATTTGCAGTATGGAGCGCACACCGATCCCATGCGGAAGAAAACGACAGCCTGAGAGCTGAGTAGTGATACTGACACTTCCCACGTCAAACGATCTCCCCTAATCGACTTTGAAAAGAGACCTCACATTCATTTTTCTGAAAACTTTCACCTCTATTCTCCTCCTAAAACAACTTTTAAGTGAGCTGTTGAGATAAGATCAAGATAATAATGATTATGCTTGTTCCACTGACTTGTGGAAGTGTGACCACACGGCAGATGTGTCAATGCAAGCTGCCCACACTTCTTGAAATATGAACTGATGACTGATATAAAAACGGTGAGAACCAGTGCTGGTTCAGGAGGAGCCCATTACAAGGCTTGAGTTGCTTGATATAAGAAAGAAAGAAAGAAAGAAAGAAACTAACTTTTTTACCATTGGTAATTCTATAAATGATTTGTTTGATTGAATTTTCGCAAAATTTAAGTTTCTCATAAAGGTCAATCAGATGATCAAAGCTGCAGGATCATGAGACAAAAATACTGATACTGGGAACTTAATACTACAAACACCAATGTTTAAGCGAACAAACTTTTGGGATGCAAGAAAATTTAAGTTTCTTTTAGAAAATTATCAAGACAGTCCAACTTTGTGGACCATAAGGCGAAAATACTGACAACAGACAAATCGGTAAAACAAACACTGATGTTTTGTTCAAATGAACAAACTTTTGAGATTTGAGACGAAATAGGAGACGAAAATATTACGAACTTTGATTACACTACTAACACTGTTGTTTAAGCAAACAAAGATGCAAGAAAATTTAATCTTCTTAGGAGCCAATCAGACGGTTCATTTTGCAGACAAAAAAGAAGCGACAATACTGACATCAGACACAATAATAACACTATAAACACTGAAGTTTTGTTCAAGCTAACAAACTTTTGCGTTAATGACATTTTAAAATACCGACATTGGGCACATTGACGCTAGCAAAACAGGTTTCTTTTAGGAGCCAATTCAATGGTCCATTTTGCAGACAATGAAGCTAAAATTCTGACGACATAATTTTAGTATAAAAAGCAACATTTTGTTTAAGAGAAAATTAAAACGTTTCTTAAAAAACAAAAAAACAAAAAAAAAAACGAGAAATGTTTCTCTTAGACGAAAATTAAGCAGCAAAAATACTGACATTTTCACATCGATTCTAACGATAAACAATGACGTTTTTTGTAGGTCACTTAAATTTACAGGGAAACAGGAAAATATCTGATAATTTGCTATATGATTTTAAACCCCTGTTTTGCAAGATTCTACATTTTTACCAACAAACTAAAATTTGCATAAACTACATAGTATCTCATTTTGTTTTTAAGTACATTCCGGGAAAAAACAAGACACATTTGAATAAGAGCTAACCAAAAAAACAAAAAAAAGTCACAGAAGAACAGCGAGAAGCCACATTAGCTTAGCCGAGAGCGCTTAGTATGACCAAGTGCGACTGCTCCTCTTCCCACAAGCCCATGCAAAGTGCTGAGCAATACGACAGATGACATCAGAGCCATGTGCACCACAAACAACTGTATCTGAGTAACTGAAAGAGAGAGATGATGTCTGGCTGCTTGATTAGGGCTTATTATCCAGAATTCTGTGCGTTGGTGAGTTAATCACAGATAGATGGACTGCAGACATGGAGGAAAATAAATGAGTAGCCGACACAAGGCGAAAGACTGAGCGGTACAGAAGCCAATGGTGCGGTCTGCTCTAGGAAACCTCACTGATGATCGCTAGAAAGCACTTTTTTTGGTTTGTTGGTTGGGTTTATTTCGATTTTGGAAAGAAACAAGTGGACCGGACAAGAGAAGAGTATCACTAAGCTCAACTTACAGAGCTGAAGTCAGCAAAACCCAATGAAGAGTCTTTAGAGGCTTTACTTGAGGCAGATGGAGCAAACGGGTCTTTGCCACTAAACGGGTCTCCCACCCCCTTTTTACTCTGAAACGGATCGCTGGGGTCAGCACTGAAGGGCTGGAAGGGATCGCTCGTCTTGGCTGAATCAGCGGATCCCGGCACGTTTACAGGAGTGCTTTTACCTGTTGAGAAATAGCAATTTTCATTTAAAAGCTTTACAGAGTGTCTAAACCATCCGTTGCATTTCATTTCCATTGTGCTAAGTGAAATTTCATAGGGTTTAAAATCCTTGACTGTATAACTTCATAATAACTGTCAAATAAGCTCTGATTGCTTTATTTACTTACTACTACTAATAAAAATAGAAATCAAAAAACAGATTTACAAAAATTGGTTACCAACCCAGATCTTTACCCAATAAAACACAAAGAGGAAACCAGCATTTAAACAACATATCATGTATAACATGTCTGATGATTTTGTCTGAAAACATATTTTAAAATTTAAACAAGTATTGTTATGAAATATATTTAAATATTAATATAATGATTTGTTTGAAAGAAATTAATGCTTTTATTGATATTTTAAATTGTAATATTATTTCACAGTATTACTGACTTTACTGTATTTTTGATCAAATAAACACCCCCAAACCTGTGAATGGTAGTGTAACTCTTAACAATATGTAATTATTAAATTAAATTTGCACATATCTTTCCACAAGCTCAACCAAAAAACCCACAGTGGTTCAAGCATGTATGATGCGGTAAAACTGAAATGTCGGTCTCTTTCAACACTCCCATCAAGAGCACTAAATATGGCGCAAATTCTGTTATTTGTTTTATAGGAAAGCAGAAACCTTGCATAAGCAATTTGCTTATTCTAGAAATTTGCGCAAGAAATGTAATCACAAACCAGCAAGGACCTTCGGACAAAAATAAAAAAAAAATGCTTATGCATACTACTTTTTTTCCCCTCTTGCACCATTTGCCAAGACTGGCATGTACTTGCTCGTGAGAACTTTAAACTGGTTGCTGGTTCCTCTAAAGGTGTTAACCACATGTTCAATAGGGCTGTTATTTATACCAGACCAGCAATCAGTTTCTTTCTGTCAGTAAACGGAATACTAAACCACAAAAAAAGACTCCACCCTGCTGAGGGAAAAAGGTCAAAAACAAGCAGTGCTCTTTAATGATACGTTGCATTAACAGAAGTAAAAGAATCTTCAATTTTACAACAAATTAATTTTGGGTTGCATTTTAAAATTCAAGTAATCCCAGAAAAAAACTTTTGAATTATTCAGCAAAACACTGCTTGTCTACTGCTCTTTATTTAAATTTTTATTCAATTTGTTAGTATACTATTGCCATTAAGCAGTAGCTTGAAACATATATATATTAACATATTATGAGAATTTATAATTTAACGCCACTTGTAATGTTCGAAACATGTTTTAAGAGAGGGCAAACAACGGTAAAATATGAAAATGTAAAAAAGTTGTGGCAGCTAGGCCACACTACCCACTAGAGTGTGTAAACACACATACACACAGGAAGTGGGGAGGGGTGTGTAGATCAGCACACGATGCTGGCAGTGCAGGCTAACCGCAGATCATCGAAGCATGTTAGCTATACCACCGTGAGCACACCGAACAAACCTCCCTCTCTAACCTCCATACCCAACTATAAACCTTGGTTACACTAGGAAAGCACTCCCTTGTTTTTTAGGATGAAAAAAAAAAACATGTTGCTGCAAAAAAAGAAAAAGAGTGAGCTGCACAGATTCGCCTTTTCCTCTTAACTGCCGACTGCAGAGAGGAAACGGCACAGGTTTCGTTTTCTCCAAGTGATAAATGTATCTTCCATTCAGGTTTGTTTGCGCACCGTTTTCGAGTTGGATGGAGATAAGAACACGCCATTGCACACTGGAAAACTAAAAAAATAAAATGCTTAACCAAACATATTAAGGTTGTAACTCGATTTCCTGTTGACAACCAATGAAGGAAGAGCAAGAATGTCTTAGATATATCATTATGGACAGTCAGAATTCAGTTTGGTCCGAAGTACTAATACTTCTAAAATGTGAAAGTGTTATCTGAGGTCAACAACTTTGTTCAAAGCTGTTTTGCTTTCACTCCTAACAAACAACTAGTTAAAAGAGATGTTACTGGTGCACTTTGAAGATTTTTCTTCTTAAATAGTGTCAAAAGCATAGAGAGTGATCCACCCAAACAACATTTTCCAGGTCTTTCATGTTGGTTGTTTTGTCTATGTATTGTGTATTGCACCAGGTTCCTGGCACAACATCTGTGTGCAGTTTTCGTAATCGTTTACTTTGAGATACTAAAAACTAGTTTGATTAATCACCTTTTATGGTTAGATATGTATATAAACTTTTTGAAAAGGGTCACAGTTGGTTTGTGGGCCTCAAGATGAAGGTTAAATGCTTACCGCTGGGTGGTTTGGGCCGTGGTGGTACACTTTTCTTGGGGGGGAGAGCGGGCATGTCTTGTTTTCGGCTGAACGGGTCATCTACAAAGCCCTATATTAAAATCGCAGTGGAAAGGAGAAGCAGAGGGCCATTATCAGAAACATAAGGTGCAAACCACACAAATTATGAGCGGAACATCAATCAAAACCACATCTTACAAATGTCATGCTGCAAACACGTGAGAAAGTTAAGTTCCACTATGCTTAAGATGCAAACGTAACAAATGAAAGTTGTTCACTACCTTCGACATTTGGCTGAAGTCTGCAAATCCGCTATTGCTGCCGAATGAACTGCTCCCGAACGGGTCCAAAGTACCGAAGAAATCTGGAATTGGCAGAGAAAAACAATTAAGCACGCATCTTCTATGATTAAATGTGTCCACAGAAATAAGTATCTTACAGTATGTCACAAATGTATTTCAAATCAACCTGTAGTAGTATTAAACGTCAAGAAAATGGAAAAATTACGTTAGACATTTTAAAAATGTTTTGAGATATGATATTTGAGGGTCATATTTGTAATAAAATATGAAATTTCTTATCCTGTTCCTACTTTTCTCTGTCAATAAAAGTGGTAAATTACTTCAGTGATACTTGATCTTGATAGTACTTTAAATAAAAACCTTTTAAAATGTTTTTATTTAAAATAAAGTTCAAGACCTGGTCACTGATTTTTTTTAAAACAATATTATGGCCAAGGGTCACTGAAATAAATTACATTTACTTCATTATTTAAGTCAATACATGTGGTTAAATATATACTTCTTCCCTTAATCACAAATAAGATGCATACTGAAGCAATCAATTAGAAGTATTAATTTTCCATTTCAAAAATTCAAAACAAATGAGACAAGTGTCAAGTTGCTTTGTTTTCTTTCTTTTTTTTTTTGCTTCAACCCACGTTTAAAAAAAAATGTGGTGAGCATTTCCTGGCATCGTTCAACAATGCTGCAGCTGAATGCTGCATTAACTGTTTACTGAAACTACAGAGGAATTTCACATAGTTGGGGCAGCCAAAGGGCCTGCGAGCGGACGTATTGCATGGGAACTCTTTTGACGGCTTCTTCACACATGCTCTCTTGAATTGTTCTCTGAGAGGTCTTCAAAAAAAAAAGACAAAAGTGTCGCCACTGGGCATGAGGTGTGAAAGTTTCACCCTGCAGTTGTGTAATGCACCCTAAGCCTGTCCCTCAAGGCGTTTGCGAGAGAAAAGAAGGCATTTTCAGCTGATGCCAGATCAGTTTCGCAGGTTCAAGAATGTTGTGTGCAGAAATGAACAGACTGATTTTTGCTCAGCATCTTCAAAGAAAGGGAGTGTCAGGGATGATATGATTCAGCTAAGTAAGTGAGAGATGTGCAAACGGTACCTTGGCCTTTTGGTTTGGGGCTTGTGGAGCTGAAGGGGTCATTACTAGAGAAATGATGACTCTAAAAGACAGAAGAGAGGAGGTGTTTGGGAAACAAAGTTCAAACCTGAAGGGGATAAATGTGATGTTGTTGTTGTTGTTTTTCTGGGTACCTTTGAGGGAAGAGTGGCACTTTTGCTAAAAGGATCAGCATTGCTGAAGGGGTCCGGCTTTGAAGGTTTCTTGAAAAAATCTTCAGAAGAGGTCCTAAACGGGTCGGTTTCTTTGAAAGGGTCTCCACCGAAAGGATCTGAAAGAGTTTAGAGCTTAATGTAACTGTCCAGGGGACATTCCTGCATTTGAATATCATCATTTACATTATATCATCTTATCATTTTTCTATTTTCAGCCCACATTTTATGAGAGTTGGGGAACTGAAAGCCTCATTTATTACTAAGAGGGAACTGTGCCAAGGTACCTGAACATGATGTTCAATACCATGAAGCTTTGTGCAAGAATTGTGGTGTCTTTCATAAACAGAAATTAAATATTGGCATTTTCTTGTAGGGGAACCGTTACATGCATCAACAATGAGAGGCATTTCATAATTCATTCATAATTAAATTATGCACACAAACATATACACGTTTATTTAAAATGTAATTAATAAGATTATTACGGTTGTCAAGAGATTACAATTTTTAATGTAATTAATCGCGATTTAATCACGCATCAAATTTGGCTGAGAAATTAACCCCAAATGATAATTTAAAGTCATTGGGCACTATTTTAACGATCTAAGGGCATGGTCTAAAGTGCACGGCGCAAGTCCACTTTTGTTAGTTTAACGACAGGAAAAATGGTTGGTGCACCCGGTACATGGTCTAAAAGGGATGTACCTATTCTCTTAATGAGTAATGGGTGTGTTTTGGGGCGTGACGTGCAATAAACCAATCAGATTCTCATCTCCCATTCCCTTTAAAAGCCAGTTACGCTCGCGCCATGGCAGATTCGCTATTTATATGGCAGAATTTGCAAGCGGAAAAACTGGACGCTTCTCTAGCGAGGAAACAGATCTGCTCATGCGCAAGGTTAAAGGGCGCGAGCGGACCATCTACGGGACAAGCCGGATTACACCAAAGCATTTTTATCTTTTTGTACACAATAATAATCTTTTACATTGTAATCCTTTTATTTTTAATATTTGGTATGTTTGTGTGTGTAATAAGCAGATTGTACGTGTGTTGTGCACCCACTTATAGGCGCATATTACTAACACACTCTTTAAATAACAAAAAAAAAAATATTGCGCCATTGACTAGTCTATTTCATTTGTCTCAAAATAGCAACGCGCCAACAATGCGCCTGAACACACCTCGTTTTCAGACCAGCACGCCCATGGGTGCAAATGCATTTGCTATTTAAACAACGCGGGGGCTGGACGTGAAAATGAAAACTGAAACTGCGTCGGGCTGAAACTAGCAAAAAACACTTACGTCGTGCCTGGTGCCGCATTGCGCTGGGTGTATGATAGGGCCCATTGTATTAAATTAGAAAAGCAAATAGAAATTACAAAAAGTAGCTTTAGAAAGAAATATTTTATTTGATTCAACATAGAATTTATTGCACAAACTTTAGGCTACAACGACCATGCTTTTTTTTTTTTTTTTTCAGAAGGTGCACATGAATTGGTATTTAGATATATTTACAGACCAAAAGAGTTTGATTACCAACATTCTTCTAAATATCTTCTTTTATGTTCCATTAAAGAAAGAAAGTCATACAGGTTTGAAACGACATGAGGGTGAGTAAATGTAAATAAACAATTTTAATTTGTGGGCAAACTATCCCCAAAATAGTGCCCCTATTATGCTATTTTAAAGGTTCCTAATTTTGTTTTGGAGGTCTCCTGTAACAGGTTTACATGCATCAATAGTCATCGTACATGCAAATCACCATATTTTTCAATTATTCTCAAACGACTCGTCCGATGATTCAGTCTCTCTAAATCCCTCCTTTCCGTGAGCCTGCTCTGCTCTGATTGGCCAGACGGCCCAATCTGTTGTAATTGGTCTACCGCTTACAGCTCCTGACGGAAATGAAACGCTCATTACCTTAACTGATTCAGCTCCGGAGGCTTCCTAAAGCTCAGCGATTGCACACACTGTAGACAGATGGCATCGATTTTACCACATCAATCCGAGCGCAAGTGCACTGATGAAACATTGCAAGAACTAGTTATTCGCCCCCAAACCTCCATCGCAAGAATGACTTGAGCAGGACGTACATTATGAGATGTTGCAACGGTAATTCCTCACCATCCGCATTAACAAGTGTATGTCCATCAACAAACCGATGTGTATATTTCTAATTTATTGTGGTGCACATGTGGTAACTGTATTATTAACAGTATCAATAACAGTGCAAACGTTAGCCGAGCACTAATGTGAATGACTGATGTAACATTAAAGTTTGTAAAACAAATCTTGCTCCATCCTTTATCATTACTCAGAGTAATGAGAACAAGAGACAATCTGCATTAATGGACACAGTTTTAGGTAATAGTGGGCCACAGCTGATTTCCAGTATTTCAGTAAGACAATAATAACGCAAGTTAACCGGTTAGCCAGAGACCTACACAAAACTATGTATTTTGAACACCCAGTAGAAAATATATACATCAATAATTAATCATACTTCCTTTGGAAGTGTTTACAAAGAGAATTTGCTTTTGCAGAGCAGAAAACAGCGTCTTCTCGAAATGTATACACAACACGAACCAGCTAAAGCGTTTGAGGGCGGGTCAAAGTAGACGTTGTTCGCGGGCAGCCAATGAAGAACATAGGCGGGCATTAGGCAAATGTGTTACCCAGTGACGTGTAGCCGTCACAGAAGTGGGATTCAAATTCCTGACGACTCGTTTAGGCGGTTCAGAGTCAATTCTGTTTTTTTTTGAAAGACAATGACTTTATCACAACTACACAACTTTGCAGATTGTTTACATTCACAGACAGCTACATTACACATCACATGAAAGGTAATATTCGAAAAAGCATAATAGGGCACTTGAAATGAATTGATACTCTAAATAAGAAACTAAAGCTGCCAGCAGGTGGCGGTAAATGTCTAAATGAGTAAGTCATGGAGTCATTCATTCATTTGATTTGTTCAAACAGCTGATTTATTCAGGAATGAAGCAAATGGCTCTCTTTATGAATGGCTCACTGAATCATCAGTTCACTTGATTCACTCAAAATGCGGATTCATTCAGAAATGAAACACCGCTGTGTGTTGCTCGGAGACGCACAACAGTTCTGCTCTGGCTTTATATGTAATTAATTTAATATTTTCGTTGGCAAATTTGAGCAAAAACAGACAATATAGTGTCTAAAGTAACATAATATTAACTTATTTATTGAACTGTTGTATAAAATCAGTATCGCATTTGCACTCGTGCTATTTGGGACAAAAACAGCACGTGTGTGATATTGCGCTCGTTACTCGTGTGATATTGCTTAACTATATCATATGATATAAAAACTCACACAGGGGCATTTTTGCCCTGATATCTTGAATTTTAGGGCCATTTTAATGCGCATGCTCCAAGTCTTATTCTCCGTTTTTAGTGCATCTCTGTGGCAGAATTACAGCGCCACATACTGATCTGGCGTGTATACTACATCATTTTAAGTCGGTTTCAGTGGTTTCGTGTGTACGCAGACAATTTGTTCAAATGGCTGATTCAATCAAGAATGAGGCAGTTGTTTATGAATAGGTCATTGAATCTTTAACAGATTCAAAACACTGAATAATTCAGTAATGAAAACACTGTTGAGTGTTGCTGTAAGATGCGCTATGGTTCTGCTGTGATCTTTAATTGGAACTATTTTCGCTGCTGAAACAGAACAAAAACAGTCAATAATGCATCTAAAATGTAAGTGACTTACTATTAACTACTTGTTTATTGAACTGTCGTATGAAATCAGTGTCACATTTTCAATCATGATGGTATTCAGGAAGACAGCATTCTTGGTCATGTGATGTTGCTTAACTTTATCATATGTAACAAATAAAACTCCACATTTTGAATTTTTACCACAGTATGTTAACTGAGTTTCTTTGTTTTCATTTTTTTTCGATTTCTCCTCAAGGTGAGGCTGCGCAAGCCTCAACACCGCACCTCGTTACCATCAGTACATTGATCCTCTTACCACTATCGATCGCCACTTGCACTAAATGTAATAAAATCATTCTCAGAGTCATTCTCACCTAGTTATTGTTTTGTTATTGACGTTTTAATCATGCCACTTGATACAGACGTTTTAATACAGGCTACTCCTCCGGTCAGGCAAGTAAAATTCTCTTTCACTTGTCACTATACACACTGAATATGCATTAAATTAGTAATTGATTAATTTAGTTGATTGTTCAAAGCTCAACATTTGAGAGGCACTTTATGCATTTTGATTAACTGGATACCTGCAACCGTGGAGGTCTGCTTTGAGAATGGGTCATTCTGGAACGGATCACCTACAACAAACAAAAAGAAAGAGGGAGATGTGTTTAGTAGGCATTGCAAAGGCTTCAAAAGCGTGGCCTCACAAATGTGCCACACAACAGGAGTTTGAAATTAAACAGGAATGAATTTACTTATTGCCCAACTAATCAACTAAACGGTTAGGATAGCATCCAGACCCTTCGCTAAGGAAGAGAAGTATTTCAAAGAGAAAGATTAAAGAAAATACACAACCAACCTTTGAATGGGTCTGTTTTAAATGGGTCTTCAGACTGAAAGGGGTCCGTGTGCATCTCCTGAGGGGCGCTGTTAAACACAGTGGTCTTCACTTTGAAAGGGTCCTCCTGTAATGAGTTTAAATAACATTAGCCGAGAGTGTTTTCTTTCTGGAAGACATTGTAGAAATCTTGTCACATTCATTTTTTTAGTTGATTATGACTTAGAATTCTAGTTTTTGTTTAAGTGTGAGAAGTAGGCCAACACTATGTTAGAGGTCCAGACGAAAATATTCAGCTCAAATGAGAAAAAAATGGAAAGCACTAACTCACTAGAGAAAAAAATGCTTGAAATAAGAACGCTGAAGTATAAATTTCAGTCATTTTGTGCCTACAATTTGCAGTTTAAGCCAGCACCTCAGCTGTTCCAAATAACATAAGAAGCTCTGTTAACAGTGCTGGGTTTCCAAATTGTACCTTTGCATGCAAGACATAATTCAGAAAGAAAAGCAAGTTCTCCATCAGAAACCAGAGAATGTCAACAGGAATTCAATCGCAATCACACGAGGTTCATGCTTGTTCAAAAATGTTCTGGTTATTGAGCTTAATTTAGAAAAAACACTATGTTATAAGTGACAGTGTGAAAATATACAGTATCTCACAGAAGTGAGTACACCCCTCACATTTTTGTAAATATTTTATTATGTCTTTTCATATGACAACACTGAAGAAATGACACTTTGCTACAATGTAAAGTAGTGAGTGTACAGCTTGTATAACAGTGTAAATTTGCTGTCCCCTCAAAATAACTCAACACACAGACATTAATGTCTAAAACGCTGGCCACAAAAGTGAGTACACCCCTAAGTGAAAATGTCCAAATTGGGCCCAAAGTGTCAATATTTTGTGTGGCCACCATTATTTTCCAGCACTGCCTTGACCCTCTTGGGCATGGAGTTCACCAGAGCTTCACAGGTTGCCACTGGAGCCCTCTTCCACTCCTCCATGACGACATCACGGAGCTGGTGGATGTTAGAGACCTTGCGCTCCTCCACCTTCCGTTTGAGGATGCCCCACAGATGCTCAATAGGGTTTAGGTACCCTCAGCTTCTTTAGAAAGGCAGTGGTCGTCTTGGAGGTGTGTTTGGGGTCATTATGTTGGAATACTGCCCTGCGGCCCAGTCTCCGAAGGGAGGGGATCATGCTCTGCTTCAGTATGTCACAGTACATGTTGGCATTCATGGTTCCCTCAATGAACTGTAGCTCCCCAGTGCCGGCAGCACTCATGCAGCCCCAGACCATGACACTCCCACCACCATGCTTGACTGTAGGCAAGACACACTTGTCTTTGTACTCCTCACCTGGTTGCCGCCACACACGCTTGACACCATTTGAACCAAATAAGTTTATCTTGGTCTCATCAGACCACAGGACATGGTTCCAGTAATCCATGTCCTTAGTCTGCTTGTCTTCAGCAAACTGTTTGCGGGCTTTCTTGTGCATCATCTTTAGAAGAGGCTTCCTTCTGGGATGACAGCCATGCAGACCAATTTGATGCAGTGTGCGGCATATGGTCTGAGCACTGATAGGCTGACCCCCCACCCCTTCAACCTCTGCAGCAATGCTGGCAGCACTCATACGTCTATTTCCCAAACACAACCTCTGGATATGACGCTGAGCACATGCACTCAACTTCTTTGGTCGACCATGGCGAGGCCTGTTCTGAGTGGAACCTGTCCTGTTAAACCGCTGTATGGTCTTGGCCACCGTGCTGCAGCTCAGTTTCAGGGTCTTGGCAATCTTCTTATAGCCTACGCCATCTTTATGTAGAGCAACAATTCTTTTTTTCAGATCCTCAGAGAGTTCTTTGCCATGAGGTGCCATGTTGAACTTCCAGTGACCAGTATGAGAGAGTGAGAGCGATAACACCAAATTTAACACACCTGCTCCCCATTCACACCTGAGACCTTGTAACACTAACGAGTCACATGACACCAGGGAGAGAAAATGGCTAATTGGGCCCAATTTGGACATTTTTACTTAGGGGTGTACTCACTTTTGTGGCCAGCGGTTTAGACATTAAAGGCTGTGTGTTGAGTTATTTTGAGGGGACAGCACATTTACACTGTTATACAAGCTGTACACTCACTACTTTACATTGTAGCAAAGTGTCATTTCTTCAGTGTTGTCACGTGAAAAGATATAATAAAATATTTACAAAAGTAAATGCGGTGCAAGTGCGTGCCGAACCGTGTGTGGAGAATGGTACGGTTTGATTTTTTACAAAGAACCGTTTTACCCCTAATGAAAAAAATCTGATTTTTAAATTGTGATTAAATTACATACAGAAAGCGATCAAAGTATGCTCCCTTTACAGTGGCTGAAGCTGTCAATCACAGCACGAGTTCATCTGGACCAAAACTGCCATTATAATGAATGACGCTGTTACACTGCACAACAAAGCTCTTAGGCTAATGTTACTGTTTTCACATCATGTTTGCGGTTAGTTGTGGTGAAAGCATTTCGCGAGAGTGCAGGAATTGAGTTACAACGATGAGATCACTGCATTCACGCAGTCAACAGACTGTCATCTGCTCAATGCTCATCACTGCAACCTTTCATGTAGTGCTGGGCAGTTTGACCAAAAATCTGTATCACGTTTTTTTTTTTTTTTTTTTAAGATTCTGGCGGTTTCACGGTATATTACGTTTTTTTTCACTGGACCTTTATTTTGGCATAGTTTACTGTCAGGAGTACAGGGAATATATATTATATAAACATTGTAAGGACAAATAAAAAATTAATTTAAAAAAAAATGTAATCAAGTCAGTTCATTAAGCTAACAATTTATTTTAAAATGTAATCAAATGAATTTATTTAATTAAATTAATAATAATATAATAATAATAATAATAAGTAGGCTACGTTTTTACTGTGCAATTTCTGTCATTTCAATGAAGACCTTTGAGTTTGTGTGTTTTAATAAACTGTATCATTATTATTATCTCTATTATCAAAGTACACTATTGTACAATAGTAATATTTCTGTTATTTCAAGTTATACAGAACTTTAATTTTGACGGTTGTGAAGACCTTTGACTTCCTGTGTATATGATACAACAAATGTCGATAGTTTTATCAAATTAAACAGTGAAATAAAGTGACAGAGCAGCTCTGTAGATGAAGTTCATGTGTGCATGTATAGTGAGTGAGACAGCAGACACTGAAATCATCGCGAGCGTCACGTGTGCTTCAGTATGTGTAGTAGACAAAAAATGTGGCAGTCATTCATACAGATTTCAATAGCAGTCTTTTTTAGCTTTAATATTCACAGACACTAGTCCGTATCGATATCTGATTCATTGTATAGCCCTACTTTTGATTTATTCATCCACAAACTGCCAAATTCTGTGACGTTCCGCTTTATACAGTAAGGCCACGTTCACACAGCAGCAGAATATGGTTGTCATCAGTGCTGTATTTGAGTCCTTAATACGGTTACGTTCACACGCAGTACGGTTATTTATGGGAGTGACAACCACATTCTATAACAGAACTCACACCCGTAAATTTTCAGGACTCAAAATCCGCGCTGTGTGAATGGAACCGGACTAGACAACTAGTTGTCTGTCATGTCATGCAGTGCGAGAGAGCTGCTATGATAAGGGATTTCGTGTGTGGTTTCGCTTTCAGTACTTACAGCGACGGAGATATGAGCTGTGCGTCATATTAATGTGTTAGATCTAGTCACTGTTCTCCACCGGAGCGGCTTCCGTCAGCTTTGTTCAATTCAAATGCTGTGTCATGCGCGAGATGCAGCAAAGGGCGTGAGACATGAGTGCAACGGTTAAAGACTCCAGCTAGCGTGTGTTTACATTGATGCTGCTGTCGTTTAATTAAGTTTTGATGGATGAACTCACAGTTCAAATGGTATCTTGTCATGTCAAAAGTGATAAGACTTCAGTTTTATGGATGTTGCCATCTTTAATATTACGTTGGTCACTGTCGTTATGGTTACTAGTAAGAGAATACGGGCTTGACTCTCGTTGCACGTTCATACAGACAGTGTTCCAGATGCTGCTGTAAGTTGCTGTGTGAACGGGACATTTCGAGACTCACACCTGTAAGTAAATGCAGTTGTCAATCTCAAAAACTGATAGTGTGAACGCGGCCTAAATTCTTGTGACTGGATTCTGTGATTTCTTCCGTGTTTTCAGCATCGTGGAAAACATATGGCTCTACATGGTATTTGCAGTATTAAAGAGAGTTAGTTTTGTGAGTTATTTATTGTTGTGTTATAAAGTTGTTCCCATTAGTGTAAGAAGGGTATGCAGTTAATAGAAGTCCGCTCTCTATACACTCTACATAGCGCTTCATGGCCATTGAATGGATACAGCAGCTGTTTCAGGTACGCACCGGTATGGCAGTTTTTGAAAAATACATATCAGTCTCGAAATTGAAACCGGTTTACCGTATGAACCGGTTTACCGCCCAGCACTACTTTCATGTGATGGGAAAAGATCTACATATAATAAGGCTATAATCAACATTTTTCAGGATTCATTAATCTAACGAATTTGTTAATTTGTTAATAGTAAAAGTATCCGAGAGGGTTCCACATCTAATATGTATTTGAAATGCAAAGATGTTAGCCAATCACAGCAGTGGGTGTCTACAATGGAGTCTCACAGCAGACACGCCCCTTCAAACAGAGCGTTCAAACCATTTGGCTAAAAACAGGATAGAAAAATGCCTTTTATTTCTAAATTATGACAATTTTTGATGTAAAAATCATACTAACATTATAGTGCACCTCAGGAAACATTACAAAACATTAAAAAAAAATCCACTTCATGACCCCTTTAACCAGAGAAGTTCACGGGTCTTTTATCTGGAGTCTGAGTCAAGTCTGAAGTCTTTAAGCTGGAGTCTGAGTCAAGTCTGGAGTCTTTTGTCATGAGTCCGAGTCGAGTCTTGAGTCATTATAAAAAAAAAAAAATTAAAAAAAAATCTCATACTCAAATCCTATTTTTTATTCTAGTTGTATTATATAAACAAAATAATATGATCTTTCTATCATCTGTTTTGTTTGAAATTAAGGTCCTATGATGTAAGGGATAATGTACATCCAGCTTGTTACTTTATAATCCATTACAATGTACAAAACAATCGTCCTGGTAACACGAGTAGTCATTTTCAATACAGTGGCTAAGCGGACGCAAGATGGCGCCAGTAAGTCACGGTTTGTTATACAGCAGTTTGTTATACAGCTTCGTTGTTATTAACGACAGTCATTATCAGAAAATATCAAACCTCGGAATGTTTAATAGAAAACTGTACGCATGCTGATGCGATACATTAAAATATGAGCTTTAAGTAATAAATGGATTAACATCTCTTTCTATCTCTCTCTTATGGACACATTAAGAAAGAAAAAAGATGCATATACTACAAAAAGATTGATAAAACGTAGTGCTAGGTTTAAAGGCTAGTTTTTGTTGTTGTTCATATTTTAACAGGCTGGCAATCCAAATGAGCCATGCCACTACACCACAGTATAATAGCTAGATGTGTGAGTTAATGTGACTAACCTTTGTGAATGCGATTTCTCATAAAATTTGATGATGTTGTTCCGGTGTTTTTAAATGTTTTCCCACATTCTGTGCATCTAGCTGATCTGACATGTTAATAAACCCAAACGAAAGAACATATGGCACGGTGGCTCCAGTCATGTTTCATGGGAGTCTTGACATTTCGGAGTTTAAGCACAATACACGGACATATGTAATCAAATTCTATGACAAGAGTCAGATCTACCATGACACAGGGAAATATATGTGACGCGGATATTATAAAACCATTCAAACACAACACAAATTCTTTATTATATCAGTAGTTAAGGGTAAAAGACTTGAGTTGTTTTTAAAATATTCACGAGTCTTTTGTGTCGAGTCAAGTCTGAAGTCATTTCAGGTCGAGTCCGAGTCAAGTCTGAAGTCTATTAAAATGTGACTCGAGTACGAGTCACTAACTCGAGTGCCCATCTCTGCCTTTAACAACTACTTAACTCTTAATAAACAGTAATAAGGGGTTTATTAAGGCAAAAATCATAGTTAATAGTGAGAATTGGACCCTAAAATAAATACCCTATAAAATAAAACATAAAAAAATAATATCCTATAAAATATTTTTATTTTTAGTTGTAAATGCAAATACATATATTATAAATGTATATAAATATATATTTACAAAAAATAATAATGTAATAAATAAAAATAAACTTACTGGAATAGGCCTGACTGATCAGATCATCATGTATACAAACAGCTTGATACTACTATTAATGCTGTATGGATTTAGTTTGGATACTATACAACTCAGGGCACATTCTAAATTTGTGCAATAAGTTACTACTTTGATGTACTGTGCATTCTAAAAAAAATTAATTTATTGCCATTCTAATCAAAAAGCTCTGAGAGAAGACTAAAATACATAAAAATCACAAGAGACTTCTCACCATGGCCCCGAAACCTCCGTTCTCCTTCTCTGGGAAGCCTTCGCTCATGTCTGCCAGGTTGGTCATGCTGCCCCCATGGGTCCCGTTCAGAGTGCTGCTATACTGCTCAATGCTCTTACTGATCTCGTGTTGGCTGTCCTGGATCTGGGAGAGTTTGCTCCGTGCCTGCAACATGCACACACGTCAGCTTTATTTGTTACTGGCTTAAATGCTTAGCACACTTTTCCTGACATTGTTAAATATAGAAGTTTCTGGTGTCAGCGTTTTAATTTATTAAGTAATCAAATTTGCATGAATGCATATGAAAAAAACAGACATCCGTTTGAAAAAGGGACATTTGTCTCCCCCTAGTGTACACTTTTGGTTCATACATCAAATGCTCCAAAGGCACAACCTGGTTGATCTCGTCCTGTGTGGCTTTGAGTGACTTTATGATAGTTTCTAGCTGAATCCTGCCAGCTTGTAGACTCTGCTCTAGCTGCGCTTCCTCCTGCTGCAGGCGGTTCAGGTCAGCCTTGGCCCGGCCCAGCTCTTCCTCTTGGCTCTGCAGGTCCGACTCCTGCGAGTGGATCTGGGTCTGCAGGGATGAGATCTGAACGGAAATAGAGTGGATCGGTTTAACATTCATCAAACATGTCATCTGAGGATCTAGTAAACTGTCTTTGTTTTCACTCACCATTTGTGATTCTTCCTGGCACTTCTGCCGTACGTCATTAAGCATGTCTTCAAGCTTCGCCTTCTGCTGGTCCATCTCCTCCAGCCGGTCCTGAGCATCCTGCTTCTGGGCCTCAAGCTCCTGGAGGCTGGACGTCTCTCGGTCCAGATCGTTCTGCATTTCCTGTAAATCAAACCGCATCCAGTTAACAATGAAGCCAACATATAACTTGTGCCTAGTAAAAGAAATAACATTTAAAAAACAATAGATACCTTTAAATACTAATTATATTACCTTGTTGATACCTTATTATATTAATAAAACTTTTCAAATAATTTTATAATTAAGATTAAGATTATAAAATACTAAAACCAAATACTTATTAATACTTCAAATATATTTGTAATACAATCAATAAAATATCAATATTTATAATATAAAATTAGTTTCATTATATTTATAATAGTAAAATATACTTATAAATGTATTTTTACTTTAAATATTAAAAATATATTAAGGCCCGGTTTCACAGACAGGGCTTAGCCTAAGCCAGGATTAAGCCTTAGTTCAATTAGAGCATTTAAGTAGCTTTTATAAACGTTCACTAGAAAAAAAAAAAACATTACTGGTGTGCATCTTGAGACAAAACAATGACACTGACATATTTTAAGATACGTCAGTACAAGTTACTTTCAGTTACAACAGCTCAAACATGCATTTTAGTCTAGGACTAACTTAAGCCTTGTCTATGAAACTGGGGGTTAATATATTTTCCTAATTATAATACAAATAATATTTATAGTAATATATTAAAATATTTATTTTAAATATATTAATAAGTACATTTAATATATTTATCATAGAATAATAATAAAAATAAATTTAAAAATAAATTTAATGTGTTAAATATATTTTATAATTTATTTATTATAGAACAATAATACAAACAAATACTTTTAAATATAATATATACAACATTTTAAATAGAATATACAAATAATAAAAGTACAATTATTATCTTAATTATAATTATAAAAAAATTAAAATGTTTATAAAATGTATTTATTCTTAAATATTAATACTTTAAGTATATTTTATAATTAATATTACAAAACAATGAATAGAATATCAATAATATTTATAATAATATAATAAGATTAGTTTAATTATATTTATAATAGTAAAATATATTTGTAAATGCATCTTTACTTTAAATATTAATAAAACGTTAAGTATATTTTCTAATTATATTATATTATAATAATAAAATATTTAAGGCTCAAAATTGTGACCATTTTGGTCGCATATGCTCCCAAAATTTAATCTGTGTGACCTCAGAATATATTTGGAAGCACAAATAATTTTTGAGGTGCGACCTGTTTTCACTTTTATCAGAACATTTTCTGTATATTTTTAGTTAAGTATGTTAAGTTATTAAAGGGTTAGTTCAGCCAAAAATGAAAATTGTCATTATTTACTCACCCTCGTGTTGTTCCACATACATAAGACCTTTGTTCATCTTCAGAACACAAATTAAGATCTTTTTCAAATTAAGTCTCTCAGATAAGTCTGAGAGGTTTCTGTCTCTATATAGAGATCCAACACAACTACCACTCCAAGGTCCAGTAGGAAAAAGACATCATTAAAGTACTACATGTGACTCCAGTGGCTTAAACTCAACGCGACGCGAGTGCATTGTCCGTGCAAAAAAACATAATTTAAAAATATTGATCTGCAACGCACATGCCCTAGTGTTCACGAGAGCACCACGACGCATGCGTGTTGTGTTCAGACTCGTGCGTCAACTCAACACACATGCCCGAGAGTTCACGAGAGCATCACAACGCACGTGTTTTGTGTTCATGCGAGAGCTGGCACTGTTGCGTGAACGCTTTGGATAATATTATTTTTGTAAATAAAGTGGGAAATTATTTTTTTTGTGCAAACAAAGCACTCACATCGCTTCATAAAATTGAGTTTAAGCCACTGGAGTCACATGGACTACTTTAATGATGTCTTTTTCCTACTGGACCTTGGAGTGGTAGTTGCATTTGATCTCTATGGAGAGACAGAAACCTCTCAGACTTCATCAAAAAGATCTTAATTTGTGTTCTGAAGATGAACGAAGGTCTTACGGATGTGGAACGACACGAGGGTGAATAAATAATGACAGAATTTTCATTTTTGGGTGAACTAACCCTGTAAGCCCTTTCTCATAGTTTTTTTCCTTTGTGTTTTATATAATGACCACTAGGAGGTGTGCGAGGCATGTTTTCCTTGATTGGTTTCCCCAAAGAGATATACATTTTTGTTGAAACTGAAAGTAAAAGAGTGACGCACATTTGTTGTGTTTTACTGTGAAATGACAGTTCTGTGTCTTTATTAAAATCAACACATTATGGGTTTATCTTTCACCCACCTGCAACCCACCCGCAATTAATTGGAATGTTGTTTTTTATTACTTGGCCCGCCCGAGCCGTGTATTATCCGTGGATATAACTGCATTACTAATCCACACATATTAAGCACGAGAACTTGATTAAACTTGGGGAGAGTGCCAAAAACAAGAAATGATGGGACATATATATATATACACACACACACACACATACATATATACACACACACACACACACTCACAATCACACACACATTTTAGTTTTTTGCCGGTGCTCCTAACTTTTTGAAGTTGGTAGTACCAGTGCTACCAAGTAAAAAAGTTAATTTCGAGCCATGGATATTAAAATAGTTTAAGTATATTTTTAATATATTTATCAAAGAATAAGAATTTTATTTTTTATTATTTTACATATTATATTAATACTTTAAATATTTTTTATAATTAATATAATTATAACGCTAATAATAAAATAACTATTTAAATAATAATTCATAATAAATAAACAGTTGCACTGCCAGGTTTACCTGAACCTCTGTGGTTTTGTGTCTGATGGCCTCCTCTGTTTCTCTGATGTCTTGTTCCAAAGTGTATTTCTCTCTGTTGAAATAATTTAACAAAAAGAAACACAAAAACCTTTACTAACTGTTGGCAACTAGAAAATATACCTCATACCTGCCTCCTTCACACACAAAAACCGTCACACACACAAAACAAGAACCGTGACAGCCAAGAGAGGGTTTTACCTGAGTGTATCCCAGTGTGTGAAAGCAAGAGTGCTGCAGCATGAATAAGTAAGTGAAACAAGAGATTTCATAAAAAAAAAAAAAAAAAACTACACACATTAAATGGACACTGAAGAGGGGAAGGAGGTAAGATGAGGATTTGTCAGGGAGAGGGAAACTCATCCACCACCAAGAGCTTTCAGGTACCTTTCCTCTTCCTTTGACGTGTGCATGTGAGCATGAGAGTCATTTCAGGCTCATCTATAAGGGAACTGTTCAGAAAAGGACAAATATACTAGGTTTGGTGTGGTGGGCCGATAAGATAAAAGGAGAACAATGAAAATGGTAGGAGGCAACATGCAGAAAAAAGGTGTGCCTCCTCAAAAACTGAAACTACATTTCGAAAATTGCACACAATTTTAATTCAAGTGCAATTTAAAAAAATTAAAAAAAAAAAAAAAAAGTCCAAACTTTTGTGAGGCTATTAAGGCTAACCTTAAATTTAGCAAGTTATTTAGCAATACACAATTTCAACCTAAAAAATAAGAATAAAAAGTACTTCAAATATTCACACTTTGCAAAGCGATTTTACCACACTGCTTTATGCCATCGTATTTAATGGAAATAGTAGTCCATCCGTTGTTTTTTTTTGTTTTGTTTTGTTTGTTTATAGTATGGATTTACATGGAAACATTTCCACGTATGGACACTTTGCCAACTTGTTATCACAAGGTCAGGGACATTTAAAAATATATATATAAAAATACTTTAAGATATTATAACACTTCACACTTTTTCACTTTTATAATTAATATATTCAACATAGAATTGTTCAATATAACAATTGTGTAAAAAAAATTTACAATGAAAAATTGTCAATGCTGAAAATTCTTTGATGAATAGAAAGTTCAAAAGAACAGTATTTATTAGAAATAGAATATTTTGTAACATTATAAATGTCTTTACTGTCACTTTTGATCAATTTAATGCATCCTTGCAATTTTAATGCATCCTTGCTGAATAAAAGTTCAAAATACTTTTGAACGGTAGTCTATAATGTTACAAAAGCTTTCTATTTCAAATAAATGCTGCTCTTTTGAACTTTCTATTCATCAAAGAATCCTGAAAAAATTGTACACAACTGTTTTCAACATTGATAATAATAATAAATGTTTCTTGAGCAGCAAATCACCATATTAGACTGGAGTAATGATGCTGAAAATTCAGCTTTGCATCAGGAATAAATTACATTTTAAAATATATTCAAATAAAAAACAGTTATTTTAAACTGTAATTTTTTTTGTGCTGAATATTTTTGTGGAAACGGTTATTTTTTTCCCCCAGATTCTTTGATGAGGAGAAAGTTCAAAAGAACAGCATTTATTTAAAATATAAATACTGTGTGACATTATAACTGTCGGTAATGTCACTTTTGATTATTTTAATGTGCTCTTGCTGAAAATAAATAAATAAATAAATCAAAATCTTCTTAATTTCTTGCAAAAAAAAAAAAAAAAAACATCTTAATGATCTCAAATTTTTGAATAGTAGTAAATGACATTGTTTCTAAAAACACTAATTAAAAGGAATGAAAAAAAATTAATCCTATGACGTGAACTTTTTTCTTTCGGAAATTCAAATATATCCCAGAGCACCTTTAAATGCCAGTGTATTATATTACCTCTGCAGCTGTGCGATCTCCTGACTTATATCGTCCAGTTCTTTAATCCCGGTGAACTCGCCTGAACCCACGGAGCTGGAGCTGTCCTGTATGGGGGGGGGGGGTCGTCAAGCAAATAATGTCAGTCCTGCTGCATTTGAACCACATATAAGCACAGCACCACACAAACAGAAGGGTAGAGAACAGCAAGGAGCCACCACACGGGAGCAGAGACGAGCTTGTCTTCCACCTCTGATGCTTAAAACATGGGGAAGTCAAGACACGGCACCATTTCACAGCACTGGATCTCTTACAAATGCTTTCCAATTCAACGTCTCGGCTAACAGAAGATCGAAAGCATTTGTTCAGTCTTTTTCTAAACGTTACCTACCCATAACTTGAACATTATTGCCTGATTTTAGCCAGCGAATAACAGCATAAAACATCAGCAGCATTGAAACGTGGATGGAAAGGAACAGAAGATTGTTTGGTAAGATATTCGGGTTGTGTTTGTGATGTTAGTGGCTCTCTTGATGTATTGTGAATGACTACAGTTTCATCTACTAAACGTTTAGGGTATGAAATCCTATCTGAAGAAATACGACAAATGCTACTTAAGTGGAAATACATGGAATGAAAGAACAAGAGAGAGAGAGAGAGAAAGAGGCTGTTTACCCGGCGCATCTCGCTCAGTGCGGCCATCTCAGAGCCCACTGGTGTCATATATCCTGACAGACTCTGGGGAAAAAAAAACAAAAAAAAACAGAGGAAGCTCTTCAAATGAGGGACAAAACTATGTGCTGCTTCACATTAACCCATTAAAGCAAGCATAAATCTGTATAGTGCTCAGTCATTTCATTTCAATTATAAACTCATATTGTTTCAGTTCACATTGCCCATTCATTTTACATACTGAAGACATACTGTAGGTGGGTAAATCTCAAAAATATTAGTCAAGAAAATATTTTATCTGAAATTGCATTTTGCATAAGGAAAATGAAAACTAGGATCACTTCCTCTGGGATTCAAACTTACAACCTTTCACCCACGATGAGCGCATAGTAGTAAACATGCGAATGTGACTTACAGGTCCCGGTGTGCTGCGTTCAGATGGTGGGATCATGTCTGGAGCCAGAGTTTGTGGAGGGTCCAAGCCTTTGCTCACTTTCTGCTGAATGAGATGCATGGCCAAGGAGAACTGCTCGCGTGTGAGTTTGCCCATTTGCCTGGTGTCCGCCAAAGACCTGACAAAGACAACAGAGAAAGCGATTAATGTGGCGATCACAACAGCAAGAGTGAAGAAAAATCAAAAACACATTTTAAATTGTACCAAATATGTGCCAGGAGGTTCTGAGGAAGGCCGGACTGCATGAAGATATCTTTAACTTCATGGCCGCTGACGAAGCCGTCGAGATCAGTGTCTGTTTTGAGGAAGATGTCATCATAGCGCCCTCTGTCTGCAACTGGTACCACCCAGTTTACCGAATGCTGATGATAGAGATAAATCATCAGAGCCTCTTCAATTCTTCTGTACAACAGCAACATGAAAACACAGCAAAAATACCTGTGAGGATTTGAGGGTGTGTTTTGGGGACAAACTCCCAGCGCTGTTGAGAGAGTTCATGCTGCCGTGAGAGGGGGTCGAACGCAGACTGTCTTTAGGTGGCGGTGGGCTGCCTGGTAACACTGGCACCATGTTGGACAGAGACCCTGAGGACTTCTTCCTTTTAGATGGAGGGATGAGAGAGGAGGGCAGAACAGAGGGCACGGGCTCCTTCTCCAGGGCACGGTACACCAGATGCATAGCCTGGACAAAAGTGCAAGAAACTGACATCATTATGCCGTTTTAACATTTTTTTAAACACAAGTTTAAATATATATATATATATATATATACATATATATATATATATATATATATATAGTAAGCAGTATGCAATGAATGTGTGTATGTATGCATACTGCATACTATTTCACAGCATTTTTTATTTTTAATAATATATATAATAATGAATGTGAAAAGGAGTGTGTTGCATCGCAGGATATAGTGTTCCACACAGTTATATTGCATTCTGAACATTTTGCCAAATTTAGTATGCATCTCATGCATGCAAAAAAATCTGCACACTGCACACAATAAGCTTAAATAGCTGTATATGTCATGCTTGGAGAGAGCAGGCAGAGGCAAGGATCTAAGTGCAGAGAGTACATTTAATAAACAAACAGAAATAAATCCAAAACTGGGAAACACTGGGAACACAGGAAGCACAGAGAGCATGTAAACACATGAAACACCAAACATAGACTGACAAACCACAAGAGAAATTCAAGGGCTATATATACACAGGCAAACAAGATAACAAGTGAACAAGACACACCTGGGGAGACTAATCAACAGGGAAAACTACAAAGGACTACAAACATGGCACACAAGACAGGAAATATAACAAAAGTTCCAAAACATGCACAGGTAGTATATGATAGTATGTAGTATGCTATGAGTATGATTTTATTATAGCACAAAAATAATTACTCACCACTGCAAACTCATCTTTGTCCAAGTGTCCGTCTTTGTCTATGTCACTCAAATCCCACACCTGATCAGACAGTCATATAATAATGATATTTTTATATTATTAAATTTGTGTACAAACTTATGTAGTAACTAATGCACATTACTTTGTTTTCCCATTTATAGACTGACATCTCTCCTGCCCCCATGTTGAGAGAAATCAGGAGTAGGAGGCAAAGGTGTTGTGTGCGCTTTGTATTCCTCAAAATGAATTAAAAAGCAAACTCTGAATGTTACACAAACCTGTAATAATTAAATAATTATTAAATAATTAAATAACACAAATATACTTTATGTATTTAATCTGACTTTATTAACCAATGTCTTTACTGCTGACCTTCGATGATCCAGTTCAACCATACTAATAAGCAAAAATGACTAGGGCTGCAACAACGATCGATAAAATTGATAATAATCGATAACAATCGACAATGAATGTCATTATCGATTAGTCACGTCTGCCCACCATGCACAGAAAACCTCCACCAGTCGCGTCAAATTACAGTACTGAAAAACATATCTATGGACAAAATGCATCTAAAAATAGTGGAGGAAACAGAGATATGTGATCCAAGCTGCCCAAAACATGAGAATTCTTTATTTTAGGCTTCAAGCTAATGCATTAGCATAGGCTAATGTTTGACATGGCTTGTCAGGCCCTTTGACAGATGATGATGTTTCCTCAGTGCAAAACTTTAATTTTATGGTTATATCATTATCTGTAAGTGTTACAAATTCACACGAGTATTTCCATTTTGTATGAAGGCTCATCCTGACAGTCTGCGTTAAATTTCAGACATTACTAAATGAGCGCCGGCACGCATGCGCGTCAAACAGTGGGGACGCATTAGAGAGGGAGACAATTAAAATTCAATGCAAAAATATTCATTTTGCTGAAATATCTGTTGTTGGACGATGATAGATAGATAGATAGATAGATAGATAGTTTTTTTTAATTTTTTTTAAGTACCTATTTGAATTTTACCTTTCCAAGGACATCCACAGGAAGTTTGGAGTTTATTAGTACTGGTCTGACCTTCTCACCGGACAGTAATCCATTCACTGGGGCAAGACTTTCAAAAATACCATCAAATTTGCTCTTCTCTTCAGGCTGAAAAATAAACATAAAGAGGATTTAGGATAAATATTCATAAAAAGCTTTTGCAATATGCAGTAAAATAACCAATCAAGATAACTTACCCGCACTGCCCAGTGGCTCTCACTGGTTGACGTCACAGAACTCAGTGACGGGCTGCTGTGGTCCTTCTAGACCAGAAATGAGAAAATCTGTGAGCTCATACTGCCTGGAAAATAATGATTTCAACCCTAAACCCTGAGACTTACAAATTTTGGAGGTGGAACGGGGAGGTTTATACTGGAAAGGCTGATGTCGTGCCCACTCTGCGCGCAGGCCACAAGTCGCAGAGCAACGTAAAATCCCTGATAAAACACAACGGGATCCAATTAGCATTAGTTTCTGATCCTGACTGATGCTCTCAAAAACTATGATACTTTTACCTGTTTATCCAAGAAACCTTTGCCATCTGGATCAGCTAAATCCCAGATCTGAGAAGAGACAGTAGATAATTATGGATTATGAATATCCAAGTATCATTTCAGAACAACGTTTGCATTGATTTACCCAAACACCAACCTTTCCTAATGTGATGTCTGGCAGGCCTGATTTCTTCAAGAACAAGGCAGCCTCTGTAGGTCCAACCCTCCCGGTGTTTCCTGGGTCGACCTTCAAAAAACACACATAAATGAGGGTGAAATGTGGTTATTGTTGCAAAAAAAGATTGATATATTAAAAAAAGAGATCACTATGATACAGTCTACAAAATTAGAACAGAATTATAGCCTTACCTGTCTGTAAAAGTTCTCATATACAGGGTTCCCGCTTGACAGCTAAGAAAAAGAAACTTTATGATTAAATAAATTCAATTATGGTATATGGCAAATATGCATAATTATTGAGAATTTCATTATTATTTTACTGTTATGTAATTATGTAATTGTTAAAGGGATTGTTCGCCCAAATATGATAAATATATACCCAAATAAATTCTGCCATCATTTACTCACCCACAAGTTGTTCTTAACCTTTGTGAAGTTCTTTCTTCTGCTGAACACAAAAGAAGATATTTTGAAGAATGTTGGTAACCAAACAGTTTCTAGTCCCCATTGACTTTCATAGTATTTTTTTTTTCATACTACGTAAGTTAACGTGGACCAGCATCTGTTTGGTCACCAACATTCTTCAAAATATCTTCTTTTGTGTTCAGCAGAAGAAAGAACTTCATAAAGGTTAAGAACTACGTGTGGGTGACTAAATGATGACAATTTTGGGTGAACCATCCATCCCTTTAACTAAAGCTATTAAAATTAAAACAAAGCTGAAATAAAATAAAATATAACTATTAGAATCAAAACCTAAACTTAAAAATGTTAAACTGTTGCCTTGACAAATAATAGTAAGTACTAAAATAACTAAAACTAAACTGAAATAAAAATAAATGAAAGCCAAATAAAAATATTTTATATAATTTATAAAAAAAAAAAGAAAAAAATATATATATTATATATAATATTATAAAATATATAATAAAAATTTTAAAAAATGACAAAAGCACATAACAATATTAAAACTTTACCTAAAATTACAATGAAGTGAAAATGTAAAGGTAAAAGTTAATTCAAAATATTAATAAATTCTATATTAGCATATAAATAATATTAAAATACCACTGATAACGTAATATAATAATAATATATGTATTTTTTTTTGTATTTATTCTAAAATGTGTTGTGCACATAACTGTATTTACTATTCCATTTAATCCATTACAATTCATAAGGCAGGCAGTACAGTAAGATTACTGATGCTCACTAATTCTCATCACCGCTAAGCTAAACTAGCGGTCCAACACCCATTATAACATGAGTTAATGTATATGCATTACAATGTTGTTCAATATAATTTAGCAGCTATTATTATTGTACTATAAGCATATTCTGAAATTATGACTTTATAAGTATAGCGTTTTGACAGCTTTTAAGTGTTCATGATGTTGTGATATATTGCGGCTAGCTAGTTACATTAGTTAAACTCTGTTTACAGTATTTCTCATTCATATAAATGGCCGTTATCGTTATATGTTCTTGCTACTGAATATTTATCGCAAATTTCATTGAAAACTAGACTGTTATTTTCGTATTTTATAAGAGACATGGAATATAAAGCGAGCTAATCGGTTAGCAATCTGAGCCCGATTAACGAGGCCCGGTACATTTTCGCTATAAACGTCGATAAAACAACCCGGGAGCGCAAATAATGAGATCAATTCGTGTCTAATTCTTAGATTTATTTCTGCATACTAGTGTTCTTCCTCACTATTCCCTTGAAATGGGTGTTTTTATCTGGTATTACCTGAGTGAGGGTCGCGAGGGCTGCCATCTTTTCCCTGTTGCTGCGGAAACAGCGGGTGAGGAAATGAGGGGGGCTGAAGAGGAGCGGAATGTGCATCCATTCACACAGACACCCATCACATAATAATAATAATAATATTAATAATAATTTACAAACAATAAATAATAGATATAAATTAAATATAAATTATAAATTGTTAAATTCAACAATATAGTACAAGTAACATTTTAAGTTGCAATAATATACTTTTTAAGTTGCATTAAGGATTGAAATAAAATGTTTAAAATGCCACAAAACTTGGAACAACTTTTAAAAATGTAATTAACATACATATTGTGTGAATAAAACTGACCTATAATCAAAACATGAGTGCGTAACCTGGCAAGCTTCATTTTAACACCTGTCGGTAGGCTAATAATTCTTATAGATTAAAATTGAATACATTAATCTTTCTTTCCAACTAGAACGATATAAATATCAGTTTAAGTATCTGCAAATTCTTCAAAACATTAGCAAATTAATTCTTTTTTCGAGCAACAAGTGCAAATGTGTGTGCTGAATATTTAACTATATATTTTATTATTATACTTTACATGTCAGATCTGTTGATGTTGACCCATGAAATCAAAATAAAATTTTATTAAAAATATTTAAAGCAGTTAGGGTCACAAAGATACTATTACTATGCCATTATATTCATATATTCTTATTCTATAACATCCTTCTGTTTTCTATAACAAACAGTCTCAAAAGGCTGAATTCGCGTGTAAAATAGTACGCTAATATTCTCATACTATCTACTCTAGCCATTCAAAAACACTCCGCAAGCAAGGGATCCGGTTCCTCTCTTCTGATTGGTCGAGCGTCCCTTGCAAGTGGATTCCTATTGGCTGAGCCGCCCTGCTGCAGCGCCCCGCCATTGGAACCTGGAAACAGCGCCACAATTTATTTTCGAGTTGTTGCGTTTGTTGAATGCATTCGTCTTGCATTTCATTGTTTATTGACAACAACTGGCATTTCTCCGTTTTCTGGCACGTTAAACGAGTTCAATTATTAACTCAAGGGTCATTACGCGCGTCTTGGCGCGGTTAATACCGCTCGAAGAGCTGGAAGGACAGTTTCAACACATTTGTGGTCTGTATTGACGCTCACACCCAGTTGGATTTTCAGCGTCGCGATTAAAACACGACGAAGGCATGAGCAAAGCGTTCAAACAACCCACAGGTAAGACATTAAATATCCTGCATCAGTTATAATAAGTTTTAAGTGATATGTTATAGGTTTTTAAGTGTTTCTAATAGTATTGTCATGTTAGCATGTAAGCTAAGTCACCCGACCTGCCAAACACATCAAACCATCCTATCTGAGTATCTAAGATCTTTTGAAAGCGCACTATTCAGGCAAAAACATTGCTGCGTGATCAGATTCAGTTCAGCTTCAGTTCAGTAAAGAAGCATATTTTCCACAGTATGAATCGTGTACAAGTGGACTTTAAAGGGTTGCCAGCCCACATCTTGGAGAACAGTGTTAGAACAGAAACCCTTCATAACCTCAGGTAACTACTTAAGCTTTCTCATGCATTTCACCCAAACCACTGTTTTAAAACTTTGTTATTGTTGTTGTTCAATAAAAGTAATAATTTTGCACGTTTTTAAGGTCATCGGACAATGTCCTCACTCCACTGACATTCCCAACATCTAAAGTCTCTCTCTGGGATCCATCTCCCAGTGGTGATGTTGTCAGTCTGCATTTCTCATATTACAGGTGAGTCTTTCTCTTATCTTTATTCGTCGTTTATGTGAGTTTTTGGGTGAAGTATATTTTCATATTTTATACCATATGCCATTAATATCATGTGATTACGTACTGGGGGAAAACACAATCTTGATTCATTTTGTGTACTAGGGATTATAATAGCAAAATGTATTTTGTGTTTAGCCTTATTTTGTCCTAGAGTGATATATATCGCTGTGCTTATTTTAAAATTGTAATAAAAAATTTATTTTTGGCCATTTCTTCACAGTCATTGTGGCAACACATTTTTTTAAGTCTCCCAACCCATCCGATTTTACTATTTATATACTATTATAGTATTCTTTAATATTTTTATACTTAAAGTTTTCATTTTAATTTTAGTAACTCTGTATGTATCGTTGTCATTTTTATTTGTTTTTCGGTAACACTTTACAAGAAGGTTCCATTTGTTAACACAAACTAACAATGAAAAATACTTCTAACAAATATTTTAATCTTAGTTAATTTCAACATTTACTAATGCATTTATTAAAATCAAAAGTTGTATCTGTTAATATTATTTAATGGATCTGAGCAGACTTTAACAACGAACAGTTATATTGTTATTAACTAACATTATCAAAGATTAATAAATACTGTAACAGATGAATTGCTCGTTGTTAATGCATTAACTAATGGAACCTTATTGTAAAGCGTTACCGTTTTTTCTGTTTTCTTCTATTTTCTATTCCCATTTAACTTTTAATTTTTTATTTCAGACTTAGTTTTAGTCATTTTAGTACTTAAAAAATTAGAACTAACTGAAATAAATGTTTGTTTTTCATTGAATATTTTATTATATTTCAGCTTTTGCATTTACCTTAAACGACTTTTATCTGATCTGATCTGAAGATTTGGAAAAACACTGCTGGAATCATTTAATGATTTCTATGTTCTCCGTAACATTTGGTGTCTTTCAGGAATCCGAGACTGTTACTTGTGGAAAAAGCATTACGTTTAGCTCACCGGCATGCTAGACAGACCAACAAGCCTCAGTTTTTCTGTTTCCTGCTTGGGACGCTGGCAGTAGACAGCGGTTGGTATACTGCATTTCCTGAGAGTGCCTGCATTTGGACATCTTACAATGATTGTTTCATATTTAGATGTGTTGTGTCCATGTTTTAGTGACTAGATCTTATTTTTTTAGACGAGGAAGGTGTGACGATAACCCTGGATCGTTTTGATCCGGGCAGAGAGCAGACGGGATGTCTTGGGAAAGCACCAACTGCACTGCTCCCCGGAGACATACTTGTGCCATGTGTATTTGAAGCTCAGCATGCTACTGGCAGCACGGTGCACTCGGGGGAGGATTTGAACATCTCCTTCAAGGTAACTGATCTGAGAATTGCTGACAAAACATGTTTAGGATCTAACGGCTGGGGCACTTTCCTCTTGTTGCTATGGCAACTTATTGAGGCATAATAGTAGTTAACTTCACTCTGTAACCTGTCAGTAACAGCTGCCCTGATTGTGACACAGTGTTCCTTAGAGACAGATAATTATATAATAAGTGTGTTGCGCTGCTTCCATCTGGCGTGGTTTCCTTGGTTTCTTAATGTTCTTAATTTAACCTGGATGTGTTATTAATATAAGACAAATTTTAATATTCACTTCAGTTCAAAAGTTTGGGGTCACTATTTTATTTTTTTATTTTTTGAAAGAAATTAATTATTTTATTCAGCAAGAATATATTAAATTAATGGCAGTAAAAGACTTTTACATTGTTACAAAAAATTGTTTAAAAAAATTCTTTTGAATTTTCTATTCATCAAAAAAATCCTACAAAATGTATCACGGTTTCCAGAGAAATATTAACATTGATGATAATAATAATAAATGTTTCTTGAGCAGCAAATCAGCATATTAGAATGATTTCTGAAGGATCATGTGACACCGAAGACTGGAGTAATGATGCTGAAAATTCAGCTTTGCATCACAAGAATACATTCAAATGTATTAAAATAGAAAATGTTATTTATTTAAAGGTTATTTATTTAAATTGTAATATTTTACAATATTACTGTTCTTACTGTATTTGATTAAATACATGCAACCTTGGAGAACATAAGGCTACGTTCAGACTGCAGGCAAAAGTGGCCCAAATCCAATTTTTTTTTTTTTTCTCGTAACAGTGTGAACAGCACAAACCACATGGAATCTGATCTTTTCGATTCTGATTTTCACTTCCATATGTGGTCCCAAATCTAATACAGGTCTGATGTTTTGCAACGCGACCTCAGTCTGAACAGTCCTATCAGAATTCATGCAACTATTACGTCACTCTAGATCAGCATTTGTCACAATTCTGCGCTGACAGGAGTCACTCCAAATATTTTACATACCGGTAGTTCTTTGGTCACTTTGTGAATATGGAAGATGGCAGCGAAGTTAGTCAGTGGAGGGATGTTGAGCTGTTATACTCATAAGTATTATGTTGACAGCTCTATATAAGCAAAACTTGAGGAAAAACTGTATGAGAACTTTGTTCTTTCTCCTCATCTGCGTCATCCTTATCACCTGCGCACAAATTCGCTGGCTTCCACGGCACATCACCTTATAAATGAACATGTAAATTTTATTAATCCATTTCATTCTTTAACTTCAAATAAATCAAACCTTTTCGGGTGGGAGGTGTAAACTAAATGTTTATTTCATTCCGGCATTTTTGTTGTTCATCTTATTTTACATTTTATGCACATTGAGATTAAATGGTGGTCCTCTAATGCTTATTTCCTCTTTCTAGATGCTTCAGCATTTCTGCTGCAGTAAAGAGATGCTGGAGTTGTCCAAACTCCTGACCTTGCGAGCTCGTCTCAGCTGCTCCGAGAACATGGACAGACTCACCTTTGACCTGTCCTGGGCGGCTGTCACTCTGGCCTGCACGCTAGATGCCGTCCCTGTCCGGGCAGTGCCTGTCATCCCTACCGCACTGGCCAGGAACCTCAGCAGCCCAGCAGGTGTGACCCAAAACAGCAGGAAACGTGGGTAAGGAGCTCTTCTAATTCCTTATATGGCCATGTTTCATCCTCAGAATCTTTTTGTGTTTTAAAATGTGACATTTTGTTTCAGGTTTCTAACTATGGATCAGACCAGGAAACTTCTCCTCATACTTGAATCTGATCCAAAGGCATACACTCTCCCGTTAGTAGGAATGTAAGTACTTTCTTACTACTTTCTTACTACTTTATTCAGCCTGTTGGCCGGTATTATAATTCAGCCACATTAATTACATGCTTGGAGTCCTGCAAGATGTTCAGTGTAGGTGTGTAACAGTTGTTCTCCTGCAACAGATGGTTAAGTGGCGTTACACACATCCATAATCCCCTGGTGTGGGCCTGGTGTCTGAGGTACCTGCACAGCTCCGCCCTCCAAGACAAGTGAGTGTCTTATCCATCTGCTCTTTTGCCAATAAGTCAGTTAGCTCCAAGAAGGGGTCAAATTTAAAGACAAAATGAAATTAAAGTGTTATGGTTTTGTGTATGTTATTATGATTAAAAATGTTTTCATAATATTCAAGAAACTTATAAATTTTTCTGCATCTGAAATGAATTTTCTGATTTTGTAACCATAAAATATTATAAAATACATTTTATTTAAAATTAAATAATAAAATTGGGGCTGTCACTAAGGATTATTTTGGTAATCAGCTGATTATTTTGACAGTTAATTGAGTAATTGGATAATTTTTTGTGGCAATAAAAATAGGCCTAAGTGAATAATAACCATTAAAATGAAAATGCATAGGTATAATAGCAATGAGGCAATAATAATTGGTTCAGATAAAGTATCAAAAGCAAATAATCATTTAACAACACTGTTAAAATGCATAATGTAATATACATAATCAACTTATGTACGTCATGTACAAATGCCTGCAGAGCAGAGAGCACCAATGGCCTGGTGATTGCTGTTGTTACACAGTTTGATCAAGTCCTTAATATTAGCCAAACAACATTTAATTCAGATGTCCACTTAATCCTTAATATTTTTAATAACACTTCTTAACAACAGAAATGCTACAGAACAAGAATATGTAGACATCAAAACATGCAAACTCAGAGCGAGGGTTTAAACTTTTATTTTGAAATCGCAATGAACGGTTCACATATTTAGAAACATATTGATGTATTCTCCTGTGTTGGTGTAGGTTTATAAATGATTTACATTACAAATCTGGTGAAATGCCGCACATTGTGCTCCCAGATAAACGTTATATAATGCAATCCTTCGCATGAAACACAAAGCACGTCAGACTTTAAGCATTCCTTCATGCACGTTATTGGAAACCCATACAAACAGCACATGCAGAGACTGAGTTTGTGTGGAGCAGCATTTACTGTGAACGAAGCCGCTCTGAGATGGAAGAAACTCGTAACCTGCATGCATGTAAATAAAGCGTTGCGCTTCACCCGCAGGGCATATATTTATTTAACTGAATAAATGAATGAATTTCACAGTAGCACTATGATATATTATGATTTTTAAATGGTTTTAATATATCTTGCAGCCTCTGAAAACTGTTTAATAATGCGGTTCATCGATTTCTCGCCACTTTTGGTATTTTGCTGGTTATTCGACATGGGCAAATTGCAATTGAGGATTTTTTATTTTTTTTTTAAATCAATTACTCAAATTTAATCGAGGAATCGTGACAGCCCTAAATAAAATATAAAATAAAATTAACCCACTTTTCAAGATATAATCATTAGGGGTGTAACGATACATCGTTATATCGAGATATTGCAATATAAAAATGCTACGATATGTATTGATGTAAACGATATCAAAGTCCCTTTAAGACAAGTCATTTCACTCGGCGGCCATCTTTGAAACGCCTCTCGGGCATCCAAGTGCAGCTCCTATCTCTTTGAATGGGGAAACATCAAATTCTCCAAAGCTGTTTGCCAAGCTTTCGATTAAATTTCATATTTGAAATCACCAATGAAATCTGACAACAACTGTCTCATAAATTTTGTTTCTAAATGCTCGAATCATGACAAAAAAACGGTATTTTTCAGGCTGGCTCAAGCTAATGCGCATGCGCAGTCCTAAATGCGTGCCTCGTCTCTATCATTTCGGAGGCGCGCATCTGACTGTTTCTATAGAAACCGGAGCTTCTAACAGCCGCTGCAGTGACGCGATGACTTTACCAATCGGCGATTGGCTCTTATTTAGAAGGCGGGACTTATTCCGCCATATTGCGCGTTGCACTTTCTCCCATTCAAAACAGTACGAGTGACGCGTCTTGTGTTATTCTATAGTCTTTGACGATATGACTCGTGATATAGTTAGTTTCATCCAAGACTCAGTTTACTGTATTTATAAAGTATGATTCACTTAAAAATTTAAATTCTGTGTCATCATGTACTCACCCTCATCATGTCTTTTCAAACCTATAAGATTTTCGTTCATCTTCCACTCACAAATGAAGATATTTTTTATGAAATCTGGGAGATTTTTGTCCCTCCATTTAAAGTCAATTAAAACTTAAAAGATCTAAAAAAGTCATAAAGGCATCGTAGAAATAATAAATTGAGTGGTCTAATCCAAATCCAAGTCTAAGTCTTCTGAGGAGATGGCTTTATGATGAACAGATTTATAAAGACGCACTGTATTAAACACAAACATTCAAATGTACGTGTGTGTATTGCGCGAGTGTACTGCGTTAGAAAAATGAAAGTTTACAGAGTTTCAGTAACAATACTACATTAAACTACTATATTTATTGTTGAATATAATATATAATAATGCAATAGGGTCCTGATAATGCCAAATGTCTGATTTTACCAGTAAAAAAAGGCTTTGCATTATTTATATGTATAGGATAATTCTGTATTTTCAGGTTCAGAATCAATAATCATTTTTATTCTGGTGTCACCATTGTTTTACTGCTTTAAGAAGTTATCTCTTAGGTTTCAGCTGTCCTAGTTCTGATTTCATGTTAAAATTCAGTTTTATTGTTCAGTGACGCACCTAGTCAATTGTTAATTTACAAACAGAAGGTTCAATTAAATCTTGAAATATTGTAAATTCTTTATTAAAAGGTTAGTTCACCCCAAAATGAAAATTCTGTCATTAATTACTCACTCTCATGTCGTTCCACACCCGTTCATCTTCAGAACACAAATGAAGATCTTTTTGATGACAGAATGCTGTCAGTATTTCCTTCCATTGACTGCCTTTGTTAGCTTGTTGTGATGAACATGTAATTTAGGCTTTTACTCGCATGTAAACATTGATCAGCGAACATAAACAGAAGCTCAACCGAACCCGAGTGATGCTCAAGAACAAACCTCTTCTGGAAGCTCAAACGTGCTGCATAACCAATGAGGTTCATTCTCGTGTGTTACGCAGCATGTTTGAGCTTCCAGAAGAGGTTTGTTCTCGCGTGTTAAGCAGGTTCGGTTGAGCTTCTGCTTATGTTCGCTGATCAGTGTTTACATGCGAGTAAAAGCCTAAATTACAACAAGCTATCGATTCTCTTTAGAAAATTTGGACTAAACCGCTCGATTCACATAGATTAGTTTTCCGATCTCTTTATGAAGTTTTTGAAGCGTCAAATTGGTAGTTACAAAGGCAGTCAATGGAAGGAAATCTGACACCATTCTGTCATCAAAAAGATCTTCATTTTTTGTTCTGAAGATGAACGAAATTCTTACGGGTGTGGAACGGCATGAGTAATTAATGACAGAATTTTCATTTTGGGGTGAACTAACCCTTTAATTTGTATATACAAAAATGTTATTAAAAATTATTAATGTTTTGGAAATATGTTATTTGAATTTGTTTTTTTTTGTTTTTTTTTTTGTTCAAAATATCATGATGCATATTGTATCGTGAACCCAGTATTGCGATACGTATCGACTCGTGAATGTATTGTTACAACCCTAATAATCATGATTCTGGTCATATTACAGAAATGAAATAAAAGCATTGTTTTAATTTTATTGCTTAAATTATTTCAGTATGTTGGTGTTAATCAAAGTAAATGTGATCTCTTTGTGTTGCGAGAACACGAGTCTCTGAAAAATTATTATTATTATTAGTATTATCAAAATAAAAAATTCCTGGTCATTTCTACATCTGATGGATTTCCAGAGTGATGTCAGAGGGAGGCGCTTTCCTGGTGGTCCTGTATTCTCTGACTCACCGGGATCCGGAGTTCTACCAGTGTAAGCCATGTGTCGGACAGCAGCAAATGAGCTTTCAGCTGCTCACTAGCACAGAGTCGTTCACACTTTACAAGGTCAGTCTGTCTCTGCCTTTGTACTCGACAAATTAAATTTCAATATGCCAAGGTTTATAGGAAACATTTTTCCCCTTTTCATGCAATCTGTACTGATTGTGTAATCTGATTATGTATTAAATTAATAGTATTTCTAGAGCAGTTGTGTTTTTCCAGTTGATCTTTGGTTTTTGTGTTGTACATATTACACTAATTGGTTTTTAGGGTTGCTTTAATTATTAAGTTTTTAATCACACTATGTATTTTGCAATACAGAATGTAGAGCCTTCAGAAGGACGGCCTCTACAATTTGAGCTTAGTGCTGAGAACCAAAATCAGGAAACTGTGCTGTTTGAGGAAGTGCTCTCTCAGACTGTGTTAACCGGGTACAGTCTTTTTATTTCTCTAAATTTTCAACTTTTATTTAATTGAGATTTATGTTTTGGCTGTTTAGTTTATCTGACAGAATACAATATTCCCAAAGCAAGAAGAAATATAACACACTACATCTGCTTTGTCTTATCAGGACGACTCTTGCAGCATCTTCAGCTGCTCCTCAGAATAAATTGTCTATCAGTGATCATGACTCAGGTGTAGAAGATGAAGACCTCTCTCCTCGGCCATCTCCAAACCCTCATCCTGTCAGTCAGCAGGTTTGTTAACTTATGGCCTTGCACCCCTGATATACCTCTCTATTCAGGCTGGATTCCCATTAACAGGTTCAAATGGTCTTTTTTTTTTTTTCCTTCTTCAGACTAGGCGTGTTCATCCTTCAGTTCCAGAACTCTCTATGGTATTAGATGGCAACTTTTTGGATGCAAGTCTTGTTATTACACAAGACTCAACTTCTGTTCCTCATAGCCTATCAAATGTTCAGCGGAGAAGCATTAGTCCTGCCCACCAGGGCCTCTCAGTGTTGAGGCCTCCAGAACAGAGTAGCGTCCCTGGACCTCCCCCAATCCGAAGACCACTAACTCCCATCCTCTCTCAGCCAAAAAACAAACTACATCCTAATCCAGGACAACAAACACCACAACCCAATGCGAGTAGAAAATCCCTGCCCTCAATAAGAAGATCAAGAGATGGCTCGTCAGCATCATCTGTATCATCGTCTTCATCTTCTTCCTCGACAAAGAACGCTGCTTCGCCCAATGGTTCTTTTCATCAACAAAGGCACCGTTCTTCGCAAGGTTTTCCAACCAAAACCCAATCAGTTTATTCTGGACCTCCAACATCAGGTCACAGCAGTGCCAGAAAGAGTTCAGTAATGCCTAGCCAGACCCCCATCCCTCATCCGTCCCAACACAGACTTTTCCATAGCACCCCGGCCGCCAACCCTTGCAGCTGCTGCACCAACCAACCCACCCATGTTCCCATGTATCAAAACAACTGGCAAGGGCCACCAGTGTATCCCACCATTGTGCACAATCCTTGTGGTTTTCATTGTGGCGCTGAGAGTGTCCCACCTGGGGATCACTGCCTCTCGCCTTCTCGGCAATCTTTGGGTTGTCGGATATCTCCAACTAAAAGTCCTGTTTGCCATCCCACTGTTCCAGTTCACTACTCTCCATCACCCAGTCCGTGTGTCCCCACAGTTAACCCCAACAAAGGTTCTGTTGATCAAGTCCCTTCCTGTCAAGCCCAGTGCTGCCAAGTCCAGGACACCCCTGTGGGTCTCCTTCCTGCTGATGCGTACAGGATGCTCATGGATCAAGAGCGTCAGTTGAAGCTACTTCAACTCCAGGTTTGTATTAGTTTGTTAAATGTTTTAGCGTTGACCTGTCATCGCTGGTTGTTAACAGACTTTCCTCAACAGATTCAAAAACTCCTTGAGTCTCAGAGCAAGACGACTCCAGTATCATCTGGCGAACATGATGCTCAGCAGGAAAGAGCCAATCAGACGCCAACATCTCCACCTAAACGAACAAGTGTCAGTGTTGCTGTAGGAACAGGTAATATGATGGAAGGTTGTTGCATTTATTATCAGTTCCTTTCAATGTCATGAAGTTCTTGTCTATCGTTGTGTTATTTAGGGGCGAGTTTGTTTTGGACCGCTCCCCAGGAGGCCCCCACACATGAGGCCTCAAGTCTGGATTGGCAAACCGAGATGGAGCCAAAATCTGAAGGTCAAAACGACAGTACAGTCACTTCCAGACTCGGATCTGAAAATGCATTTCATTACTCCCAAGAGCAGAGTCCAGGATCTCCTCTACATCCAGCATCTCCACAACACGAGTAATGAGCCCTATGTTTTTTTCTGAAACCATTTTTTAGTAATTGTTAACCTCGTAAAGCCTATTATACTTGGTTTGTAGAAGGCTGGTATATATATTTTTATTGTTTTCCAGGCCATGTTTGATGTTTATTGTGTCTTTATTTGTCTTATGCAGTATGTCATCTGGTTTTGGAGCCCATTCGTTTCAGAGTCCAGTGTTGGGAGAGAGTGCTAGCATGTATTATCACTCGCAGTCACAGAGTAAAGAATTGTCTGAAAATGGAGAAATGGACGACCCAAGGTTTTACCAAGAACTACTGGTACAGCCCAATTTTTATGCTTTAGTTGCAATTTTCACATATTTAATTTGTAATTGACATAATATTAATGTTCAAACCAACTTTGATTTTAATTACTGCTCCAGGGTCAGGTGCAAAGTCGTCTGCAAAACTCCATGCCTGTGGGTGAAAAGGTAGAGCAAGACCAACAGAGTGTCTCAAACAGACAAAGTCTGTCCCCTGTAGTTCGTCAGTCAAGGAAATCACCAACAACATCCATACCCAAAACTCAAAAAGCAAAGCACGGATCCAGTCCACCAGATCAGGACCGTGTCTTAAGTGCAACGTTGAGACAACTCCAACAGTTCGGAGTGAACTTAGACTTGGACTCTTCCCAGGCAAAGATGACACGTGCAACTGTGGAGAGTGCCAGGTAAAGACGTAATCTGACAGATTGTTTAATCAAAGCATTTGATTGAAATTGTGTTTCTAACACATTTTTGCTCTTCAGCACCCTTGCTTGCATAAACCCTGATGCGGTGATTCCAAGACTAGCTCTTTCCGAACCAATGGGGACCAGCATTTGGGGACCAAGCGGCAGTGTAGACCTCAGCCTGGAGGCCAACGCTATTGCACTTAAGTACCTAAGCGACTCGCAACTATCAAGACTCTCATTGGGCGGTCAGTCCTCCAGCCCACATCCAGACCCCAGCGCAATTCTCCTGAGAAGACCCGCTGCTGAAAAGAGCAGCGTTGGACTCAGTATGCTGTCCCCCAGCAATATGTCTCTAGCTACTTGTAAGTACATGAAGAAATACGGACTGATTGAAGGAGAAAACAGTAGTGAGGAAGAGCAAGAGGACGCCGTTCTGGTAGACTCCGCTCTCGGGTGTTCTGTACAGCACGAAACGTCCAAGAACGTGAGCATTAGGCAAGACTGCGAAGAACAAAGTTCTGCGGTTCTCAAAAACATTACAAACAAGGCAGTCACCACTCTCTACACGTCTCCTGTTGACTCTCAAGAGCAGTTAATTCGAGACTTGCGGCCCAAAATGCAGCTGCTTATGCGTGGCGGGACAAACACGGAGAAGGAGAATGACTCAAAGAATGTTCTGCCTAAACGTAGGTCCTCGCTAACTGAAAACCAGAGGACGCAGGAAGTCACGGAGCCTCAGGGGTCGGTGGGAAATTTCCTGGATCTGAGTAGGTTACGGCAGCTGCCCAAGCTCTTCTAAAATGCACCATTTTCCAAATGGTCACTGGGTCGTTTCTGTGTGTCAAAGGGATTCAAGGAATGTCTTTCTGTTTTAATGCAGTCCTCAAAAATTTGTCTTCCATTGTTTGTTTACATAGTGTACCATGATTTTATTTTTAAAAGTGTACAGACCCTTTTCAGTAAATGTTTTTAAGTATGTTTTATTTCTATAAATTTCGTCTTTTGTCTAACCCGAAGGGGCCTTAATGTTTTTTTTATTTTATTTCATTTGAAAGCTTGAAGTTGTGTTCCTGATGACTCCTTATGTGTCATGTACAGCAAATAGATACAGTTCCATATATGAAGTGACTCACTTAAGGCAGTATTGTTTCATTTTCCCTTTACTCATTTTTAAACGCTTTCAAAATCTTCTTTTGTTTCTTGGCATTACTTGACTTGAGCTGATTTACCTAAAGTTGGCATGTTCAATTTCAGAGGGAGAACTACTGTTTGTTTGTTTTAATCCTTGTGTTTTGTATGTTCTTTTTAAATGACTTTATGTACATGTTTCTGTCTCTTAATTAAATTACATATTCTTTTATATAACTTCAACTTCATTTTGTTTTATCTCTGACCATCACAACCTTGTTCACATATCCTGATAGATCAGGAGAAACATGTCTCAGTCAACTAATTAGTAGGTAAATGTTTGGCAAACACACCTGGCAACAAAACTGCATAGATTTACATAAAAGTATCCAGGGGCCAGAATGGAGGCTCTTTTGACTTGTGCTGGTAAGTTACCTCCCAAGATGGTTTTCTACATCCAGAATACCCTAGCAACCGCATACCAAAATACTAAACACCATTTGGAGTGCCTTAACAACCATATTAGAACATGTTAGCTTCATGGTTGTGACTTTTACATGCACAAGAACCATTTTCTTCAAAACATTTGTTATGAATATAGACAAAAGCTCAGACACAACCTCTTGAGTTTCTCATCACCTTTTACCAAAAATAAAGAGGCTCATCAGTGATGATGGGCTGTGTTTCAAAACCTAGAAAGCCGTTTTTTGGGATAAAACATCATTTTGGACATTACCAATGATGTCTAGATAGGTTTTGAGACTCTTAACTCAATGCAGGACACGATCTTGATCTGTGGATGATCTCCGGTTGCGCAATCCTGGACTTCTCTCACTTGAGCTCTGAGACTCAGTCAGACAGTCCAAAGAAACTTTCATTACAGCAGCAGGCGAAACTCGCCGTTCTTCTGTGAAGATTGAGCTGAACCAAATATTGTGAGTATATACACTGTACTGCTCATATCATGTAGATGTATCGCCCATTTAAGTTCTGTTTTTATATATACCGTTTATAGAGGCTAAAACAGTGTGACGAGTCTATAGCTTAGGAATGCAACAGCATTGCTGGAATCACATTTAAAACGCTAAAATTGACATTTCTGCACTGAATATCGTTAAATATTCGTGTAATTCGACTGAAACGCGTATAACAATTACAAATGAGCGTTGTAAGCGTTACCTAAGATGCATCAACCGGCGTAGCATACATGCTAACGCTCACGAGCACATTATTCAGTAAGAAACTAAGAATACATTTTATTATTGGTTAGTGTTCAGTTTGTATGCTTTTAAAATGATTCAGCTAACAAAATATTATTACAAATATCAAGGGATTCACGATACGTTCGTTTTAACTGAACAAATGACGTTTAGCCGAACGCGACCAGCTTTGTTTTGTTAGCACACCGGCTAACGTTAGCTGTTTAATATTCAAATTTCCGATCGATTTAAACTGTCCAAATGCACATTTATACATTAGTTTAAATTTCATATGCGATGTTTATATGTAGAAAACATCTCGTGGTGCTTGGTAGGTATTACTAATGTGTTTTTGTTTTATTAGAAATGGCTATTGATTAACCTGTTAGCTGACTAGCATAACAGTTTGACAATCTGAGCTTTTAAATAAGTAATGATACTTAATTATAGCGTGGCATTTGGCTAAATAAACGAGTATGTTATATATATATTATGTATATATTTGAAGATATAACTGGGTTCTATTGGGTTTTACAAGAGTGTTTTATTATATTTTAGCTACATCCAGCTCTAGTCAAAGGGCTTTGTCTCTTTCTTTCCTGTCTTGAAAGGCTCGATGTTATGCAAAATATTACATGGAAGTCAGATTTTCTCAAGACGTGTTGACTAAGAGTTTCTTGGAGGTTCATTTGATAATTATCCTTTTGGTTTGCTTAATTTGGCTGCTAAATCTGATGGAAATATGATGATGCACACGTGCTTATTGTCTCTTTTTTAGCACAGTGTGTAGGATGGATGTAGTTTTATATATTGTTAAATCACTTTGAGTTATATAAATAAACTCTTGATAATGATGATAAGTGAAGCTTAAAATCTTTTTTTAACCTGCTTTAGGGGGTTTCCAATAGACAAATGACAAGAGATAAGTCTCAGCATGCTTTCAACTGCGGTAATTTTTTCCATGACTGCATTGGCATCTGAACATATTTTCTTTTCGAATCACATACTCCAGTGTCAGGCATGTAAATCAGCTTTCTGATTCATATTAAATACATTTACCTTTAATCACATCTAGTTGACAAACACGTCTCATTGTCATGATTACTCAGCATTTTCAGCATCAATTCTTTGTTTGAAGATGCTGGGAGATACAGTTTTTTATATATATATATATATATATATATATATATATAATATATATGCACACACAGTGCTTAATTAATTTATTAGACCACAACCCAAGGTTTGTGCCTCAGCTGCCCTAAACTAACAGTACCAAAATCATTTTTAGTATTTCACAGTAGTGTTTCTAATGCTAAAATATAGGCTAATTATTGTTGTGATTTAAAGAATTCAAAGATATATCCCACAAAAGTTTCATCAGAAGCAAGACTTTGAGAACAACTAGAAACTATTTGGAAGTCAATAACAAAAGAGACTGTGGAAAAGTACATAAAAACAATGCCAGCAAGAATGCAAGCTGTTATCAAGGCCAAAGGAGGCCATACAAAATAAATAAAAATAGGTATTTTTGGTTATTATGTGTGAAATAAAGACTATTTAGTTGCTTCAGTTTGTTATTTGCCTAATAAATGACAGTAAAATTTGTAGTTTTAAACAAGTTTTTGACAATTTCCTAAAATTTTTGTTTTGTCTTTATTATGACAGGTGGTCTAATAAATTTAAGCACTGTCTTATATATAGAGAGAGAGAGCGAAGTGATCCCATTTCCTCAATCACCCACCAGATTGAATTATAGTTCTTAGGAAATCCTGGTACCAATGATTTTACAACAGAAATGTGTGGGTGTGGCCACCTAAAACGGTGCTTTTGATGGCTGCCACAAGAGGAAGTACCTTAGTTGCATTGGTGGCTGCTGTAGATAACAGCACATATTTGAATGTTATATATATATACATGCACCCATTAGGTAAGACAATGCATGTTTATATATATTTATACTATTATTATTGTTTATATATAGTGTTTATATATTACTTGATTATTTTTATTTATTAATTTTTTAAGGCTTCAGTTCGCACACTTAAAATACCTGCAGGAATCCTTGCGAAAGTTAAAATAGCGTTCTTGATGGCATCATTGCGATTAGGTGGAGTTCTGAATAGTTTCAATGTTGGTTTGTACACCTTTTCCAACATTCAGAAAGGAAACCGGTGTTCAATATCCTATAATTTTATTTTCGGCTTCCTTTTGTCACAGAAGCATGAGTGTGCAATTGCCGTGCATGTGATAGAAACTGTCATCTTTGTTATGGCTCATGTTTCTGTTCCCTATAGGTCAGAATTCCTGCCACCGTGCTCCTAAAAACATGTTCACGCAGATTTGATGTTTGTCAGATGAGTCACAGCACGGGGCACATAACCTGATTTGAGTTTAAACACTTCCTTGTGTTGTCTCCCGCTGGAGTGGTCAAAGCAATTGCACTTTACTCACGATTAGTCATTTGAAATCCCCTCGGTTTTGTGTTGTGGAGGTGTTGTTTTGGTTATATAATGGCTATATTGGGCAGCACTAAGGTACGGTACGCAGACTAAGCTGTAATAAATGATGAGTCAGGTTATTGCTGCTGTTCTGGACTTCCCGGGACTGAATGTTTCATAGAGCTCATGTTGTCATGCTGGAGAGGCGTTATCAGGCTGAAGCCAAAAGGTTTAAATGTGATGATGGCCAGAAGATCTTGCCTGGTTGCTATTCTTTGATACCAAAATAAACCTACTGTACACGGGTCAGTGATAAGAATGTCTACGATGACGAAAAGGAAAAATCTTTTCCTTTTCATAAAGTCATATGTTTTTATGCACTAGTGATTGTGATCTTTGTATTCATGTTGGACAATTCTTGATTATTAACTGAACAGTTTTCACTTAAACTTATTTAAACTTATTTTTCCAAATGGAAAGTTTTTTTTAATAAACAAAGTTTTGAATATCATGAAGTTTTCCTGGGATCAAAAATCAAAAGTGATGCATTAGTTATTGTGCCTTATTTATGAAGTGAGCAGAATTTTTTTTTTTTTTTTTTTTTTTTGTGATGCCATTTAAAGGCACAATATGTAATATTTTTGGATTAAAATATCCAAAAACCACTAGAACAGTGTTATATATTTTGTTGACTTGTGTACTTACATTATCCCAAATGTTTCCAAGAATGTTTAAATCTAGAGAAATAAGCAATTTTAACCAGGACACGGACCATGTCCGTGCGTCGCCTATCAATGACATCATATATGCGTTACCATCGCTTTCCGGTTTTATTTTGTAGAAACCATGGAAACGCCAAAAACCTTTAATAAATTATATGTTTTATTAGACAAGGTAACAACTGTTTGGTTACGTTTATAGACAGAAAACTAATCATTGTTATATAGCTCAATATGTTTAGTCTTGTTCTTTGAATCTCGTGTTCTTGATTATATTAATATGATATTCTAATATCGATCTAGCTTACTGCAGTGTGCAACAAGTGTCTCATAGCAGCTGCCGAGCGAACGCACTGAGTAACGTTATAACATCATTTTATATTAACTACGGTAACGTTAATAATCTCATCCATGAACATGATTTTTGAGTCCCAACGGATTTTTTTCCACCAGCTGTGGGGTGAAGACGACATCTCCCATGATTCCGCGCTCAATCTCGGCATCATCAAGCTACGCCTTTGTTTTGAATAGGCGACCTCTAGCGGCAAAAAATTACATATTGTGCCTTTTAATTTAAAGTTTTATATATCTTTGATTAATAATTTAAATTATTATGTTTTCAATTCAGTGTAACAGTTTATGTAAAAAGAAGAATGAGTTTTGTCCTTTTTAGTTTATTGTTTGTTAGTTTTTACTAACTTTTTTAGTTTGGTTATTTATTTTTTGTTTGTTTGCTTTTGTTAATGACAGTTTAATTTTTCTGTTTAATTAAAGGCTGGTTATCACATTTTAAACCTTTTTGGTTATTTTCTGTATCAAAAACTCAAATTAATTTGAGACCATTTTATTTTATTTTGGTTAGTTTTGAAGTTGTGAAACGGCTTCTTGAACAAGAAAAAATGTAGGGCAGGACTTGATTTTGTCCATTGGGAATTGATTGGATTGTTGTGATTTGCTATTGGTCGATCTCATGTGTGAGTGATAGGTTGTCCCGTCCTGAAACTAGTAAACACGTCATTAGAGAAGAGATGTCGCTGCAAGAGGGAGGGAAAGTATTTTTGATTAAAGATTACAAGGGCACATGAATTTAAAAAAAAAAATGCGCACAGATAAATCATTTATAATAAACACTGCAATATTCCATATAAAGCAAGAAATGTAACAACATTGATTCACACAAGTTTGTTCTGCTTATGTTTCATAAATGAGGCTCAGTTTAGGTATGTATTAGAAATGCATTTTTAATGTTTTATTTGAATAAAATAATGGTTCCAGACACAATTAACGTTGCGTAATTTAGTTAATTTGGCATGTTGGGATGAGCTAGACATCTTTTATATATTAAACTCATTGTTTTTTGTTTTTGTCTTGCAGGTTATGTTTTTCACACTATGTGCTGAACGCCCCCACAATGCCAGGAAATATTTAAGAACTGTGATCTTTGCAAGAGCTTTATCGGTTCCAGTGGAACCTCTAGGACTTAGCGCCGTATTGCTTTACTCAAAACGCACATTGATACAAATGCAGCAATAAGAGAAGATCTTGGGGACCGGTGCATCACAGACCGCTCTTTGCTACAATGCCCGTGCAAGCCCCGCAATGGACCGAGTTTCTGTTGTGTCCCATCTGCACGCAAACCTTCGAGGAGAGCCACCGCAAGCCCATCAGCCTGGGCTGCGGACACACCGTGTGCAAAATGTGCCTGAACAAACTGCACCGCAAGGCCTGCCCATTCGACCAGACCGCCATCAGCACGGACATCGAGCAGCTGCCCGTCAACACTGCGCTGCTGCAGCTTGTCAGCGGCCAGGTGAGTCTGAATGTGCAGTCACATTGGCAAAATTTCATGACAAAAAAAGTCCATTGTAGTGATGTATGAAGCACAGCTCACATAGAAGTCACTTTCAAACCAAGCTGTTTTCTGTTGGTTATTGCGGTGAATTCTCATGACCAGCTTGAACATAATAAGCATTAGGGCTGCAACAACTAATCGATAAAAGTCAATATTGAAAATCATCGACAACGAACGTCATTATCGATTAGTCGGGTCTGCACACCGTGCACAGAAAAATTCCGCCAATCGCATCAAATTGCAGCACTGAATAACGCATTTCTATGGACAAAATGCATCTAAAAATAGTTGAGGAATGAGCTGCTGCGGCAAAGGTATGTGATCCAAGCGCCCAAAACATGAAAATTCTTTATTTTAAGCTTCAAGCTAATGCGATAGCGTAATGTTTGTCATGGCTTGCCCTGTCAGGCGCTTTGAAACATACGTGTGCTGTTTAATGTGTGTTATGTTTCCACAGCGCAAAACTTTAATTTTACAGTTATATCATTATCTGTAAGTGTTACAAATTCAAGCAAGTATTTCCATTTTTGTATTAAGGGTCAGTCTGTATTATACTTCAGACTTTAATGAAGGAGCGAACAGACAGGATGCATTAGAGAGGGAGACGATTAAAATTCAACACAAAAATATTCATTTTGCTGAAATATCTGTTGTTGGATGTTAAATTTAGGTTTAAAAGTCGACATGTAATTCAAGTATTTTATGAGAGTGGTAACTGTGAAGGGATAACAGTGTGTAATTTAATATAAATGTAAGACGATACTGTCATTTCTTTATCCTGTAAATGTAAGAAACAGGTTACTGAGTGAATGTGTGTGTTCCTGCAGAACATTCCTCTTATCTGTTAACACTGAGTTTGTGTTTTTCTTTATTATCTTGATTATTGTCTTCATTTTTAATGTAGGGATTTAAACTGTCCTTTTGCTTTATAGCTCTTTTGCATTTAGCATAGATATAGATATATTCACTATATGTTTTCAAAGCATTCAGTTGGCACGTTTGTATGAAGGACAGCATTGGGCAGGATGTGGAATAGGGTGTTTTGTCGTTAAAATAAAAAAGAGAATTGGGCTTTTTATCCGATTAATCAATTAATCGAAGAAATAATCGGCCAACTAATTGATTATCAAAATAAGCGTTAATTGCAGACCTAATAAGCATAATCTGCATCTTTCACACAAAATTCCTATCTTGTGGATTGCTATTGAAATGAAATCCAGCCATTCTAAGCCATGCAACTCCTGAATTCATGTGACCGAAATCTGTGAGGGGAAACTTTTCACCTTCACGCAAAACTCAGGAGTGCGTTGATTTGCAGTGACTGGATGTCATCCATGAAAATTTGCCGAACAACGGTAAAAGTGACACCATCGCATGAATTTTTGTGTGGATTCCTGTTAAAATTAATGGATCTCATCTGCAAAAATTTGCAGAACAGCGATAAATGTGACCGCACCTTAATGCACAGCTACAATGCCCATGCAAGTCCCACAATTCATGAATTTGCGTGACCAAATTGAACACAAACAAAATCTGCGACAGAAGCTTTTCGCTCTCACACAAAACTCCTAATTGTGTAGATTTCTATTGACTTTGCCGGATTTCGCCAGTCAGCAGTAAATTTGACCACACCTTAATTCACAGCTACAATTACCATGCAAGCCCTGCAACTTGAGAATTCGCAACCTATTTGAACATGAGCAGAGTCTGCGAAGGGAAACCTTTTTTTTGCCCCCACACGAAATTGATTGCGTGGATTCCTATTAAAATCACTGGATTTCACCCTCATAAATTTGCCGAACAATGAAAAATATGACAGCACCTTAATGCACAGCTACAATGCCCGTGCAAGTCCCACAACTCCTGAATTTGCATGACCAAACTGAACCTGAGTGAAATATGCCAGGGAAACCTTTTGCTTTCACACAAAACTCCCGATCGCAGAGATTGCTATTGAAATTACTGGATTTCACCTGCAAAAATTCAGTGTTTCCCAACCCTGAAGGCACACCGAACACTACACATTTTCCAACTCTTCTTAATCAAACACACCTAATTCAGCTTGTTAGTAGAGACTCCAAGACCAGAAATATATGGCTCAGGAAAAGGAGACATCCAAAATGTGCAGTGTTAGTGTGCCCCCAGGAACAGGATTGGGAAACACTGCCTTAATGCACTGCTGTGTTCCAGCCCAGTGCACATCGGTGCACAACACATTCACTTTATTGACTTTGTTTGCCTTATATGGATGAAGTTGTGCCCCCAAGTCTCAATCTAAACTGTTGAACTGCGAGGATGAGGAAGTAAAACTACAGTGGTTCCTTGTCACTCAGACATTGTACTTTTTTCCTTTTCGAATTATCATGATAACAATCGCAGCATAAGGCAAAGGGCCAAAAAGACTAGACCACACTGATCGTGCAGACAGTACAGCAGTTGTATTTTGGGTGGAGCGTGTTTATCACAGTGTTTACTGCATCCACTTATTTCTGAATCAAGAGGACAAGCAGAACGTGTCAAGTGCAGCAGGGCGTAGGGTTTCTAAAGATCAGCTCGCGGTCGTTCCGGTCTGGTTGGATTTCAGCCCTGATGTGACATACCGAAGCGTGAGAATGCATGTCAGGATCCAGTAAAACACATTGGTTCCTGGCTCACACTGCCAATAGAGAACCAGGAAGTTGAATCAACATCTGCCTGTCATTCCTAGTGTTGTCTGTAAAAAGACTTCTCTATTCTGCACACTCTGTATCAGGTATGACTGTCGCAGCTATTACATAATTGTCTAGTCACGATTATTTCAGATGACCACAGTCATTGAGCGCTTCATTGGGCACTGCATTCAAATAAGGGAATTTAAGCAAACACAAAAATGCCATGCTTTCACATTTGCGTAACTGCATATATTTTGGTTTGTTAATTGTTTTCACACAAAGCTAATGAGGTGTGGATGAAAGCGTTTGTTCAAATCTGAAATGAGCAGAATGTTAAAAACGGTCAACTACACACAAAAAATGACTTCCTTGAAATTATGAAAAAAGTAAAGAAGTTAGCACAGAAAATTTTACTATTGGAAAATAATTATTATTACTACTACTACTAATATATTAATATATTGTTCAGTTGGAATGGGTTCCAAAATATTACAGCTTGAATCACCAAAAAGAGAAATATTTTAAATAATATTTTCATATTTCAGTATTTAGAATCATATTACTCATGTCATTCTACCCAGTGGAATATTTGTTACAAATCTGTCAGCTACACCGTGAAACTCAAAGGTCTTTATTCATGCAAATGTCCAAAAATAGCAGTAAAACATTTGTTTGTACTATTATTATTATTATTACTTCTACTACTACTAATATATTAATGTATTATTCAGTTGGAATGGGTCCCAGAAAATTACAGTGAGTATGGAAATCACAAAGTGGATGAAAAAGAGAAATATTTTGAAGTATTTCTTCATATTTTAATATTTAAAATCGTATTATTAATGCCATTATACCCAGTGCAATATTTGTGTACTAAGCCATAAAAATCGTCAAACATTTTCATGTCAAAACAAACATATTTCTGATGGTGAAAAGAATTTTTGGTCACACTTTAGTTTAGGCTACATTTCTCACTATTAACTAACTATTAACTACGACTTTTGCCTCAATAAACTCCTAATTACTGCTTATTAATAGTTAGTAAGGTAGTTAAGTTTAGGTATTGGGTAGGATTAAGGGATGTAGGATATGAACATGCAGAATTAATATGTGCTTTATAAATACTAATAAACAACCAATATCCTAGTAATATGCATGCTAATTAGCAACTAGCTAATAGTGAGAATTGGACACTAAACTAAAGTGTTACCAATTTTTTTTTATTTTTTTTTTATTATTATTATAAACATGACGCTTGATCGAAGTTTGACTATCTGCTAAGACAATCATACACTACTGAAATGGAGAAAAAACACTTACTAACCCTAAACTTTTAAACGGTAGTGTATCTTATGTAATAATCATATATAATTAAAAATCAATCTACCATTTTACATTTTTAGACCCAAAGCTTCAGTCTACACTCAGAAATGCAGTTAATTATATGATCATTAATCAGCTAAACCTCATAGCCATGACAGCCCAACCTCATGATCAAAACAGTCTTTCCTT